>CM029133.1:18349401-18949401 GCA_016859345.1 Istiophorus platypterus | reverse complement strand
TTTGTTGTTTGGGTAACATTAACAAACATACGGTTTAAATTTAAACGTGGTGGTGATGGTTCGGTTCGGTTCGGACACAAAAACTACCTGCTTAGGTTTACGAGAGCATCTCTGGTTCGGATTGAAACGAGTACTTCCTTAACATTCATGGTTCATCGTCATGGTTACAATTATAAACAAGCGGAAGGTCATGGATGGCTGATTGTGACCCCCCCGCCTACACTTTAGCAAACATCTGACCAGTTTTATGATATAACAGAGCGTGAAGGACTGACAGAGCTGGAAGAAAATGAAGATTAATTGAAAACGAAAAAGCAGTATGTGTGTACATTCAGTATGCCTTCTATATACCCTCAGTAGCTAGGGTAGCATAGAAGTACTAGTTAATTATTAAGGTGCCGTACTCTGCTCTTTGCTCCAGATAAATCAGATTGCAGACCGAGAAAATATAAGTCAGCGATGAAGAATGTGAATGACTATGATATTTTATTAACCTGCATCATCATACAGATAAGGTTGCATCAGAGTTTTAAAAAATGTTGTGCCACAGAAACAGTTGCAGCAACAGACAGTAAGCTAGTTGAGGTAGTGGTGAGCTACAGTAGTTAGCACTGAATGTTACTTTGCACCTAAGATCGTCTTTCTTTATCTGATATCGGTGGTGTATGAAGTGTTCTCAGGCCTCTGACCTCTGACCTCAGGCCCTCTGAGGCTGTGTGAACGGCTCAGGACCACAGTTTTTCATTTCATGTATTTACTATCGCAAGTGACAGCAACTGGAATTTAAAGGACAAGGCTGGAAATAGACCAAATGAAAAAATGGGTAGGTTGCACACAGTAAATAGAAAGATGCCTACAACTTTTTTTTCCACCTTGTCTCTTTGGTGAATAGGAGACATTTAAAGCCTATTAACACAAAGGATAATAAAATACTGTATTTGTCTGAATGATAAGTAACACAAATCGGAAATACATTTTAATAGAAAGGAAACCCAATGGTTGTAAGTCTGACAGTGCAGATGTGATAGGAGTGGAGATGAACAGCCCTCTGAGTTGTCAAGGCTCATCTGAAACACACACACACACACACACACACACACACACTCACACACACAGTTAGAAAGAGAAGTGGGAGGTAATAAGAATGGAGATTAGACTTTCGATTAAACTGCTTTCTTATTCCTCAGCCCTCCAACAGCTTTGACACGGAGCGTCTGAGAAGCAGCCGCGGCCAATTCGCCTTCAGCACTTACAAACAGGAACGACTTTGAACGCTCACTTCTAAGAGTGTGTCTGAGTTTCCAATCGGCAGCCATAGCACTCAAAGGGGAATGTGTCATCGCTTGTGCTGCGGGAGGGAAAATTGCAGTAGTGTGTGTGTATTTGAGTGTGTGTGTGTGTATGTGTGTTTGAGTGTGTGTGTGTTTGCTCATGCATATGCATATGGAACAAATACACGGCGACGTGAAATAAACAAAACAACAAGGAAGCTGTCAGCAGATAGCAGACTGGGTCACAGGAGAGAGCGTTGATGGCTGCACGCGCACGCACACACACACACACACACACACACACACACACACACACACACACACACACACACACACACACACACACACTCAAATGGCACAAACAAGCGCACACAAAGCAGGTCACGACTAAAAACAGAAGTTAGTAGAAAGACAAACTGCTGTCATCACATCACAGACACGGGGCTCGGCGAACAGAGAGAAGACTGAGATTCACATGTTTGCTTTCAAAACAAATGCCAGAAGTTTTTTACAACAAAGGGTGCCACAAGTTTTCACTGACGTGTTTTCACTTAGAGATTTGTTAAGAAAGGATTTGTGCAAAGCTGCCGGTAAACTTTCCGTGCTTGGCAGAAGTTTGGGTAAGGTTTGGGAGCCTGCGGCAAACTTGTTTTATGTTTAGTTTACTGCAAAATAAAAAGAATTTTTTAAAAAATGGTCGGAAAAGGATTGACGCTCATTATAAAGTTTTACAAGGTCCTTAAGGGCCTTTTTTATCATACAGGAACTTAAGGACCTATAATCTGATGCTTCCCATAACCTGAACATTTAAGAACCGTAAAAGACTTTGGTTCTAGGTTCCTGTTGGATTCTCGTTGGATTTAGTACTGCCTCTTGAGCAGGCCCGAAATTGATTCCCAACGAAAAGGGAACCAATGACAATGGCTTCACATTGGTTAATGTTTATGTTTTGCAAAGTTCCTGTACAGAGGAAAATCACCTATTACGCATCATTTAATTCTTTTAGAAATCAAATGAATGCTGCGTCTGGTGAATTTTTTTGCTGTATAATTTTTAAATTTTTTAAACAGTCAAAATTTCTGAGAGGAACTGTGGCAATGGCAGTGTTTTATATAGACAGCTGGTAGTGTTCAGAGCAGTTTAGGAGTCCTACAAAAAAAAAAAAAAAAAAAAAAGTGAATTATTGATTATAATAATTCAGTTTCAACAAAAACTAGAAGATAGAGGGCCACACTGATGCTTATTAGTCTCATTTATTTGTTTTATTCCTCGGTCGTGCCTCAGTTAGCCGTAAACGTCTTGTATATTCTGTTGTTATTTTTTACTGCTGTATAAAATCATAAGTCTTCCCCCACTTTTCCTTTATTCATTTATTTCTGGGAACAGTAAAGAGGCGGAGAGCGAAGCGAGAGGGAAATAAAAGTTGAGCCGTGTAACTTCTGCCAGCCTGAGAATTAGCTACCGTCAAGAAAAAAAAAAAAAAAAACCATCAGGAGGAAAATCTCGATGAGGTGTCAAACAGCAGTGGCGCAGTTTGTGTGTGTGTGTGTGTGTGTGTGTGTGTATGTATGTGTGTATGTGTGTGTGTGTGTGTGTGGGGGGGGGGGGGCGCAGTCAGCTGGAACGACATATGGCTCCATTACAAGTAACACACTTCAATTATTAGAACATGTCAGATCTGCCAACACAGCAGCACAAGCCCCTGACAGGAATACTTTACTTTTATGAGTCAGTGTCCAGAACTGATCGACCCAAACTAAAGCGGGTCGTACAAAAAATTCTGGTGCAAATAAATGATACAGAATATTGGGCTGTTTTTCCTTTGACCAAAAAAAAAAGTATCCTGTATATTAATATTTTCCTTCTACTCATTATGACTGAGTGTCTTTACTTAACTTGCCATTCTTGTATCAGTCAGAAATGTGGGAACTGGACATAATAAACTTTATTACAAGAGCTAATTGATACAGATGTCTTGAGATGAACCAATGGACTGATGTCAGGATGGATGTGACAACATTTTAAGGGACTAGTATTGGCTTTAATAAACCAAATCTAATGCTTTTGTCCACCTCTCCTGCATATCTTTGGAATAGTTAATTACCTTCTAATTTCTGGGTTGTTTTTTTTTTTCGAAAATTATTTTATGTCCTTGTTCTCCATTGTTAAAAAAAAAAAAAAAAATGAATTTAATATATCAGCCATAAGAAAAAACCTGGGCCAATGTAGCACTGAAAGTAATAGGTAATAAGTATAAATGATAAATTTATACTGATTTATAATTCATAATAAATTTATAATGATAAAATAAAAAGGAGGAGAATTTAAAGATTACACAACATGTATTTACTACAATACGAAACCACAATATTTTAAAAAGGTCATTGTGTGTTATTTAGACTCACACTACACTTATATCACATATAAAAGACCAGACAGACTAGAAATGGTCTGTTGCAATTCTGCCATCAGGAGTCAAAGGGCCTCGTACCATTTTCACCTCAACAGCCCCGAGGCTATTTCTGCTCTATATTTATGGCTGTGTGTGTGTGTGTGTGTGTATGTCTGTGTCTGTGTGTGTAGGCAGCTCTCGCCTCAGGCACATCAAACTCTTGGTATGTAAGGATGAACTAACAGGCATCGGGCAGACACACACAAGCACACACATATACCAACCAGTTACTGGTTTGAGAAAAAAAATAAAAATAAAATTATATATATAAAGCAATATACTAGTAAGTAATATAATGTATGTATATATGAAGTAGAAAGAAAGCAAGAGAAAGAAAGCAGAAAGAAAAAATAATTGAAGGAAGAAAGGAGAGAAATTATGACTGACAGGAAAAAAGAAGTAATGATGGGAGAGGAAGTGAAAAGAAAGGGAAGGAAAGTCAAGGAGAGAAAAATAATAGAAGTAACAAGGTGGGGAGGTGAAGGGCAAAAAAGAAGAGGAGAGGAGAGGATAGGAAATGAGGGGACAGAAAGGAAAACAGAAATGATGGGAAATGGAAAAGAGAGGAGGAATGAAGGAGAGAAGGGGAGAAAGAAGGGAGTGAGATGAATGGAGAAAATGAAGGAGAGGAGAGGAAAGGAAAGGAAATTATGAGAAACAAGGAAAGAGGTGAGGAAATAAGGGGAGGAGAGTATGAATGAGGAGGAGGGGAGATGAGAAAAGGAAAGGAACTGAGGATGAAGAAGGAAAAAGGAAGGAGGAGAGGAGAGGAGAGGAGAGGAGGAGAGGAAAAGGCAGCAAGGTGGGAGGAAGGTGGACGAGGAGATGAGGAAAAACAGAAGAGGAGAGGAGGTGATGGGAGCATGAAGGAGAGGGAAGGAGGAGGAACAAGGAGCAGAGAGAGGAGAGGCAGAGGAAATGAAAGGAGCCAGACCGCTGGGTTGTTGAGTGTGTAAGTGTGTGATAAGCAGCTTCTATCTGCCTCCATCTACCTGAGGAGCAAAGTGGGTAAGAGGAAATCTATGCTGATCATATTTACACACACACACACACACACACACACACACACTTTACAGGGAAGCTCCGCCGGCTGACCTGATCACGCTCACACACACCAGTGTGTGTGTGTGTGTGTGTGTGTGTACTTGTATGGTTGATCAGGGGGAGAAAAATAATTAAATACTCTGCATCCTATTTTTCACCCCTAAAGACCCAGTCCGACTACATAACAGTACATTGAGTAATGTATTTAGACATTGATAATATTCTTACTTCTGTATATTATGAATGATCTGAGGTCAAAACGTTTGACAGCCCCAAACACTGGAGAAACTGATGTGAGTGTCTCCACCTCTGTGGGTCTGCAGAATGAGGTGGATGCGGAGGCTGTCAGTTGTGCGCACCCCCCCCCCCCAACGCCCCCATCCACCATCGCCAAACCATGACACTGCAGACGTCCGTAGGCCACGGATAGCCGGAGGGTTTTCAAGTGCAATCTCACATTTTCATAATGAGAGCCAATGAGCTGTAAATCCCCGCTGACAGAGTTATGGAGTGAGAAGAGCTTATGGCTGCGATACTGAAACTATTAAACAGTCGCCTCCTCGCTCCAGCTCAAGGTGCTCCGTGAGTGTGTGTGTGTGTCTAAACGTACTTTATATTTATCTATGTGTGTTTGTCAGCTTTAACAAGAAACAGCTGCATGTGGCAGTTCACTGCTGAGCTCCCATTGTGACGCTCAGAGTCTTAGTTTACAAGCTACGTTGTTTTAATTAAACGGATCCCATGTTGCCATTATATGTGTGTGTGTGTGTACAGAGGCTTTATGTTCTCCTCTGCGATGTTTATGGGATAATAAAACTTTTATTGTTTTTTTTTTAATTTTTTAATTTTGAATACACTTTCGTGTATTAAACATTTTACTGTCATTTGCTGAAATGCAGTAAATATAGGTTTAGGCCACACTATAAAAAATATTCATCTTTATGTAATCATCAACAGTTTATGTAAACACATATCACATTTAAAAAAGAAAGTATGAGATAGACATAAAATATACAAAAATAAAAAAGGAGTTGATGCCAAAATTACAATTCTACTAATGAGGGAAGTCCAGGCTTCATGGTTTGAATTTTTCATCTCATTTCTTTTCAGGCTCGAAATTTTGGGAATGATTTCTACAAAAGTAATTTAGTCAAAAGTTTCAAATCAAGAGATCGGTAAAATTTTCACTAAATATGTAACTTTTTAAAATGAGTGTCTATTTTTCCAAGTAAAACTAATCCTAATAACAAGAAACTCTTTATAATCTTCTTTGTAATTCCTTATAGAAATAGAAATTTGACAGGGAATGAGCAGAAAAAAGTCCGCATTTATTATCCGAAAAGAATAAAACTGAATGACCAAATGTTATAATAGAATTGTGAAATCAAATAATAACATTAACAATAATCATTTGATTTTAATTGATCTTTGTGAGGAATGGCCACTTTGTCCTCTTCAGGAGGGTCAAAGGTCAGCTGAGCTTGCAGCCATTTAATGTTTTACACTTCAGCACATCGCAGGGATTTTTACTGTGGGCTCAACTCAAAAAGCAGAATAAAAGTAGCTGCTAAAAACAAATTAATTGCAAAGAGACTAAACTCTCACTAGTTACGCCTTCAGGAGTGTTTCTTTTGTGTGTGTGTGTGTGTGTGTGTGTGTACGCGCCTAAGCTAATATAAAAACTGACAGTATACACAGGCGCAGGTTATGTTACACAAGGTGTCAGAATCTGTGTAAACTCACACACTTTTACAGACGACTAATTTCATGATGTTACCTTAAATCAGGATGTGTGATCCGATGTGTGTGTTTGTCTAACACCTCTCTGTTCAACAGGCTATACGCACACGCACTCAAACACATTTTTAGAGACATTCATTTGACTTGATTCTCAACCTTCCCGCTCTGACCTTAACAATAACCTACTCTCGCTCAGCACCCCACCTTAACCAAACCCCTCTCCACAATTATACCATGGCCCAGATTAGTCAGTGGAGCAGCAGCGAAAAATAAAGTCAAGAATTGGCAGGTTGACTCGTGGCAAGTCCCCGAACTGGTCCTCAGCCTTGATACGGTCGAGATAAAAACAACCCTAACGAGAGCCGCCTGTGTTGTTTCACTCCACTTTAGCGCTCGACATACATTTAATCTGCTTTAATCACAAGACTTTATCTGCCAACTTCCTCCGCTTTGATCAGCCCCTCAGTCGTCAACAGAAAACAAGTGTAGCTTCTCCTCCCCGTGCCAGAGTCTGGCACCGGAGTCCTGAGCCAAACTGGATCCTACTCGCTGATAACTGCCGCTCACTCCATACATGCTCATTTCAAGAAACTGACTCCATGCACATGAATTAGACGCAAAACAATTTAACTACAGCGGGAGTGTTATTGCTTTTGGTGCCAATACAACACAGTAGTATTAATGCTAATTACTGATGCATCTCTAATGTACGTATGTATGTACAATAAACTCACAAACATAAAATGGGACAAAAGGGCACTGAAGCATGTATGCACACACAAAATGAAAAAACGTGGGACAAAAGAAAAAAAAAAAAAAAGGAAATAACATCACATCATTTTATTTGCCCTGGGGATATTACAACCGATCATTAACATAGCAGATAGTAACCTACATCCTATTGTGCACATATCTACATACGGCCCTAATATACATATATGTGGAGCTCTGAAGATAATGTATCTACATACAGTTAAAGTCTAACAGATGAGAAAGAGTCATATTCCATATCACTGCATAGTTCCCACATCTGACTTTCTAGTAAATCACCAAACTTTGCAGTTATGAATATTTGAATTGATGAATGTTGGGATCCACTCGTCTTTTCTAGAAATAAGTGATCAAAATGTCTGGGGACCCAAAAATTGTTCTAATGAATAATCCACAGGGCATTAATAGGTGATATATTAACCATTAATGGAGCCATTAGTTACAACCTCTAAACTATAAAAGGAGCTTTTAGAAAGTGGTAACCTACCCTTTTACATTGCAAAGTGTCCAGTCAGATTCTTCCCCTCCTGTCAGAAATGGAGGGGGGGGGTAGATGAGGGATCAGTGGAAGTGCTATTCAGAACTAAATCAACTACAACTAAAATAGTTCTATATGGGTCCCTGCAGAGGCCAAAACGGTGCATAATCCTGCTTTAATGAATGTGTGTCTGAGGGTCTATGGCTGCAAATGTTTGAGAAACCCCGCAAAAAGGAAAATTACCATCTTTCCCATTTTTAGACCATTTCACTTTTAGCTCAAGAGAGACAAACATTCAGGTTGACATGTATCAGACGAAAAGCCCAACAGGAACCACACTTCCCTGTTTCTCTCCCCTAAACGGCTCTCTCTCTTCCTCCCTTCTTGTAGGAGCTAAAGAGCAGTTTGTGTGAAACGTGATGGATTCACACCGCAATCCATCCTGCCACACCGGGTTTCCCACTATTTCACCGCCTCTCTAATTCCGTCCTCGCTGTCGCACTCAGTGAGGATGGATGGCGAACGCCCCGGAACGACCCGCACACCTTTACTTCAACTCAACTGATCATCAGTTTCTTGACTAACAAATGGATGGAGAGCTAGAGAGAGGACGGGGGGGCAGCAAATGACAACAAGGAAAATTAGAGTGAGCTGGGCAGAGAGGTGGAAATGAGATGGGCGGGGGGGACAGGGAAGAAGAAAAAAATATCATTTAGTTGAATTGTGTTCCTGGCTCATTTTCTGGGTGCGCGGGGAGAGAAAGCGACTGAGAAGGCTGGCAACATCTCACACTGCTGCAGAAAACGAGCCCCCCCCATCTTCAGACGGTCAGTGTAGCTTCACAAGTTGTTCTCCCAGACAAAGAGATTGTTCTTCCTGTGTGGTTGTTGGAGCATTTTTCCAATCAAGTGTTTATACCACACAGAAATCGAAGGAAGCTGGTCGGGGTGGACTGTATTGGGTTTGCATTAGGTTTCGCATCCTGAATCCCATTTTTGGTTGCGTGTAGGAAACAGAAGCACTTTGGTTACAGCTAAAAACAAGGAACTGGATCACAAGTGATTTATTTCATATTATTTTTGGTTGTTATTTTTATATATACAGATATAGACAGCCATAGATAGATATAGATACAGATATAGATAGATAGAGATAGTTTGTTTTTATAAAAAAATACTGAAAAGGAGCCTCAGTCATTTGGTTCCTGATGTTCTCCAAGCAGTCAATGTGGTAAACTACGCCTAAAAGTTTGCTGCTCAGACCAGACCGTAATATCTCGTGCCTCAAAGTTAAGTTTAACCATATAAAATTGATGTGGGCAGGCTCACAAGGTTTCGGCCCAAACATGAAGTATTTTCGGTTTTTATCTTTTTTTTTTTTTTTTAAATCCCATTGATTCCTTGCTATTTTGAGAGCATAAATGAAAAGTTAATTGAATTAATCTGATAAATATTCAGGATCACACAGTTTGTCAGGTTGCTATCTTCCCAGAGACTCCTTGGCCGCTGATACATTAACTCCTTTTTCCCCATTTAGACTGACAGAGGGTCAGCTAAAACAAATGCCAAGGCACCGTCACGCTAAATGCCAATCTATGCTTGGCTTTTATACACCATGAATGACCATTAACCTCTATTCATCTGCTGACTGGCTGCGGTGGTCCAGTCAAACCTGATCAATAGAGCTTCTTTTTACCCACCAGCCAGCCTTGGCAAAAACCTTCAGTGTATTGCTGAGTTCAGCTGCTGTCGTCTGCTGGCCGAGAAATCTGTAGGCATTAAAAGGCCCCTAAGAAAAACACACAAACACAAACACACACACACACACACACACACAAACACACACACACACACAAACACACACACACACCACACACCACCTCCAAGGCTCTTATTGGTTAAGTAATGAAGAAATAAGAAATGGATATCGTTTGTCAAGGTTTATCCTTTTCATTGGTCTATATAGCATGTATGATTGTTCTTTATAAATCCTAATAACTTTTATACTAACTTCTTATTATAGTTTCATTGGCCAGGTGCTGCCAAATGTTGGTAGCACATTTGCAACTCGTTCTTTTCTGCTTCTTGCAGCTCAGCATTGTTGGATATGAAGAAATATACAGGGAGGAAAATAAATTTTTGGGGGATTGTGTGCCAACAAAAATGAACTCAATAGTCTTGCTCAAAGTTATTTTCTCATACCATATTCCCACAGCTTTTATGCTAAAAAGGGCTTTAATCAAAAATGATCAAATTTGCGTCCTTAAAAATGAATCAAAACATCTAAGAGTGCAACCTATAATCGTAATCTTAATTGATCTTTTAACTTGATATTGATGTAGAAGTGTACTCCGGGGGGTGTCTGTACGCTGTGTCCTCACTGGTGGGCGCGGTCACAATGTGGTGCAGTAGGCTTTAAAACATTAAACCAGAGAGAGCAGAAAAACACAGGTGTTGTTTTGTACCCTCTTTTTCAAAGCAGATATATATGATCATACATTCAGTGTCAATGTAGTATTTGGTATATTAACTAAGTAGACTTCATAAATGTTCACTAATGCAGTATTTCTTTTGTCTTCAGAGTTAATTTCCTTTTCTTTCACTCCACATGTGCTTTTTTTTTTTTTTTCAAACAGGCTGCGAACAGCCTGCTTTTTGTTTCTGTAATTTGCTCTTATATCGGTCACACATTAAAGTTCCTAAAAACGTCCTGAATTTGGCTCGTGGAACTGGCAGACTGCTATTTTTCCTCGTGGTGCTCTTCATCATGACTTGCATCAACAATGCTCTTAGACAGCAGTAAAAACGTTTTCCACGGTTTAGTTTAGCTCGACGAGCGAGAAGAGGAAAGGGTAGTGGGGGGAAAAAAAGGGAGAGGGAGAGGATGCGGAAAGATAAGGGAAAAGACGAGAGAATAGCAGAGGGTGGATGAGGGAGGAGAGGATGAGGAGAGGAATGAGAGAGATGAGGGTGAAGTGAGGAGGAAGGGGAGAGAGGGAGATAAGCGCCAACAAGGGGAGAGGACATTGACTTTTCTATGCGCTTTAATAGAACTCTCACAATAAGAGGAAGAAATAACTAGAAAAAAAAAATCTCAAACACACACACACACAAACACACACACAAACTCTCACACACGAACACACAGTGCACTTAGTCCGCTGCACGTCAACAGCGCTGGCCACCCAACAACCACAGCTGACATTCGATTTAATACAGTCAGGCCCTTTTCTCCCATCATACATACTGAATGCTGCAGATGCCAAACATTCACAGATGTGACAGCAGCTGTGTTTCCATCTGAGTATTTCCATGCATGCCGGGACGCGTCAAATTAGAAATGCTGAGCAGAAAGGGCACATTATAACTAATTCAGTCCTTGTCTTTACGTGCTTGTTATTGGACGATCAGCAATGTACGCAAATCTGTTCAATGATGACAAAGCAACACTCCAGTGTGAAACATCTGACCTTTTCAGAGGTGCAGCGTTTGTATTATACATTACGTCTTATTAATACAATAAGGACAACGCACACTGGCAGCACCGACGCACCTCTGTGTGTCAGAATACACCGCTGCCCTATTTCCCGGCGCTGATTCGCACCAGTGCTCCAGAAAAGGAGGCACTGTATTAGAGCCTCCTCCCAGACCTGTCACATCTGTGTGGTGCATCCAGGCTGTGCTTCAAGCTATTTATTATTATTGCATGTGCAGAATGACACAAATGCAACATAACACAGCTGTTGGTGTGTATGTATACGTAATCTTTTTCGGATTCTATTATTTCAGTCAGAATAATTGTTTCTTTTAAGACCTGCTCCTTCAGTAATTTTTTGTTTCCTCTGCGTCCACTATGGATGTAGGTGCACGTGGCTATGTGGGAACCTCAATGAATTTCCAATAAAAAGGTTTGATATAGGAGCCTTTGAGGTTTCAGTATCGGACAACAAATCCAACAACAGTGATTATACATCGGAAAATGGTGAGATTAAAAAACCATGAGTTACAATGACATACAGTACCACCATTAGGAACAAGGGGCTGATTCCAAAGAAGTCAGAATCATACGTAGGTGGAGACCAAAGCAGAACCCAAAGGAGAACGAGCAGTAGTCTTACATTTATCAGGGCGAATGAAACACAACCACAGGTGAATGGCAATGTTGCTCCATGTCTGCTGGTTGGTTAAAAACTGTTTGCTCAAGATGCTAGCCACAGCTTAATAAGTCAATAAAACGTCAGACGTGTGTATATGTTAACTTTTAATGGAGTTTTTCTGCCCCCGAGTGGCCAAAAAACAATCAGTTAATCCATCATCGGGTTGTGACTTGCTCTAGTAATTTGGGCTGGTGGAAAAACTTGTGGTGGTATGTTTTTAATTGGTGGTAAAAGGACTGAAAGGTTGGAGATAATATGGTGTAATAGAGGAGAATTTGGAACAGTAACAGTTTGCACAATGCTGTTTTCTTAGGGACTGTTTAAAATGAAATACAAAGACCCAAAAGTCTATTTCATTCACTTCAACTGCCTTGAAAAAAAGTCTCCATAAAAGTATCCAATTCACAAGGTACCTTTGTGAAATTTATCAAACTGCATTCAAAGCTCTCTTGTCAGCTACAGAAACTGCAGCTATGTTTCATTTCTTATCAAAAAATAATAATAATAATAATAATAATAATAATAATAATAATAATACATCCTGTGGTATTAAAAAGGCCTTTTTTTCTAGCACTGCCACAGGGGCCAGTAAGTAAAGCCGAAGCAAGGAAGGGAAGAATGAGAAGAGAGGAAAGATGGAGCTAAAATAGCTCCAAGGTCCTATGGAGACCAAAGAAGAAAGGAAGGAGGGTCAGTGGGGGGAGAGGAGAGATGAAGGGAAAATGTTTATGGATTTACTGTACTGTCAGCACGACGGCTCTCATCATGTTTGACCGTCATCCACGCTCCTCTTTCTTCTCCCCTCTTCTCCCTTTTGACCATGACGGCCCTCTCAAAAGACGCGACAGAGATCTGAATGAGCCGTTTTATCTGCCACTCTGCAAATTCAGCCCCCCGGCCTCCGATATCAAAGATTCTTCGGGGAGACGCCTCTGAGCAGCCGGGGCTCTAATTGGTTTAGCTGGCTGTTATCTATGTACAGTGGAGCAGCCCGAGCTCAACCCGGCGCTGCACAGTGGGAGGCGAGATCTCTATCTAACCCCTCCATTCTCGGCCTAATTCAATCGGAGGGCAATTATCGACCACCCCGAGGCTTCCCAGATCCTCGTTTGGTTTATGTTCCCGTCAGGGGAGCCCCGCGGCGGGACTCTCGCTTGACGACGCCGGGCGATGCCTCTGTATCGACTTGTTGCGTGTAAAAAGCACCAGAGAAGGGAAGAAAGGCTTCCCCCAACGTGGCCTCGAGACTGAAAAGATTGTTGAGACAAAACACAGTCATCTCATATCTGGTTGTCCTGCAAGAGCGATGGGGATGCAGACACCCCCAGGGTTATGCAGGTTAAGCAAACAAATTAAGAAAAAGGGAGAGCTATTAATTACATCACTTGTGACTTTTCTAAATCCTCCTCACCAACATGTCACCCACACACACACTCTCTCCTCTCTAACATGCACTGGAACGGTCTGTCGACTGAACGCAAAGAGACCAGACTGATATCAACCCTCCGTCAGTCTCCCGCTAAGAAAACGAACGAGCCAAACGGTCAAAGAAACAGAGCCTGGATTAGTAACTGTGATGTAGTTCCTGGATTTCAAACCTGGATTTCAAAGTAATCCCTTACTTTAGTTGTTACTTGAAATAAAAATTAATCACATTACTGTAATGCATTACCCAACACTGATTATGACTCTATTAGAGCACTGATGAAAGGTGTCTGCCAGTTGACGCAAAAATGAAGTTATCAGCTACTCGGTTACTCTGTTCCCAGACAGCTTAGTCTTCACTTTTACAAAGTTCACTCTGGGGTGTTAGAGCTCCATCAACCATTTCACCAGAATTTGACTTTTGAAATTCTTTTTTTTTTTTTTTTAAATAACTGCAGCATAAATGGGCCAATGGCAGCTGTTTATTGATGGATGTCCATATCTGTTTTGGTACAAGCAAGAATGTGTGTTCTCCTGGGAATTGCCGGGGTTACAGGGCACACAGTTTCGGCTGGAGTCAGATCCACTTTTTATTTATTGTACTTATTGAGTTGTATTTCAGCCGTGCCTCTTAATGATACAAGATGAAAATGTCTGCACATGCTGGTGGAAATAAGTCATTTTTTATTAAATGTTTAGTCTGGATAGGCTTTGATCATCTTTTTTTTTAATTAAAAAAAAAAAAGCACATAATCCTAATTAATCCCAATGTAACTAGCAAACCTGTGGCTTCTCCACCAGCAGGAGACAATGGAGTATCAATCATCAGCTGTTTGCTGTTGGGGACACAGCGTGTTTGAAGCAGCATATTTTATCCCGCTTGCAAAGAAAGTTCAATTTAATAAGTGACTATCAAACCATAACTGATTTTTTTTTTAAATTTTTTTAATATCGTAGTATCGTCTCCACAAACAATTTTTCCAAAAAGCAAAACAGTCTGTAACCTTCAAAATCTCTTGAAATAAGTCTTTAAGGAAACTGAACCAATCAATGGCAAATGGAAATGAGAGAAAAGATAGAAATGAGGAATTAAAGCACTGCTGAGAGTTAAAGTGAGATCCACTGCCGGAACGAGCCCTTTGATTTTGGTATTGGATACAGACAATGTCAGACAGAGACAGACCACGGACTAATGCACTATTTATTTAGTGAAGGAGCCTCTTAAGCACTTTCACCCTTTGTGTTTTATGCAGCAGGCGGCGCACACTGGTGGATTTTCATTTTTCAGCTCTGAAAAATAACACCTTTTACATGAGTTATGTAACCGAACTGAGACCAAAACCATTTGTTTTTCTCCTCTACGAGCACCGCTATAAACAACTCCTATATAAAAAAAAAAAACAAAAACAAAAACCCACCAGTTTCACCAATGAATGAAAACATTTATCAAGCGGCATCCTGTTAATATATGATCTGCAGTTAAGGAAAATGCTCCTCCACATCGTCGCTTCTGCCATAATGTTCTGCTTTGTCATCGTCAGGGTGACGTTAATAGCAGCAACCAACTTATCGTTCCACACATCTACAAAAAAGGAAGCAAAAAATGTCCTAATATACAGCAGCTGAAAAGACCATCCAGGGCAAATGGGGATTTCACCACCAGAGGCAGACCCTGACCGATCACATACACAATTTCCTCTTTGTCACTGTTATTTTTATCTCAAAAAGTTGCATAACGGTTCCAGGATTTGTTCTGCAAGAGTTGAGATGTGAATTCTCTGCAACTGATGAAGTACTGGTATTGGCCAGTGTAACAGGACATGTTTGTTGGGTTTTTTTTGCTGTGTCAGCTTTCTATCTCATAAACAATGACCGTGTGCGTTTAACAGTTGTTCTTTTGGCTTAAATTTGAGTGCATTTATATCCACATCAGATGGACAGTAGGGTAAATATGGGCCTTCCTGCACGTAGCCCTACAATTTAAAATGATCAATATTATTTTTACATTTTTACATTTTAACAAAGTCATATTACCTTAAACTTGGTTATGAAACAATTTGCAGCTTGCGACTGAGGAGTTTCTTGTGGAGTTTTATATTAGACAGGCCTGAGACAAATGGTGCCGCTGCTGGTGTCAGAAGAAATTATTCCGCTTACTACACTATATATAAAATTAACCTTAAGGGAAGAGGAGCAGAGGCGCTGAGTTGACCACAGGGTGACGTATGCGTGGATCTGTCTGACTGCAGTTGGCAGTTGGCAGTGATCATTAAATCACAGTAAACGCTGACTCCGCAGCTATTAATCACACGGGTGGAATCTAATCGGGTCTGCATCAACATCCATCTTCACTTCCTGCTTGTTTTGGGGGCTTTTTGCCTTCGGTCTGGTCTTTAATGACATGGAACACATCTGTCAGATTTAAATAAGTGAAGTCAACAATCAACTGCTCCGCCCTAAAAAGCCTTTTGTGGCCTTTGTGATCTGTATGTTTGGGTTTGTCGTCCCGCTGCATTGGCCAAGGACTGTGTGTAACCAGGGCTCTGAGTATTACACTGCTCACTCGGTATGGATGAGAACACCCTCAAGTAATTGCTGAAAGTCAGCAGTTTAAGCTCACAGTCACTGTTTTGCTCCGCTTATAATGCGTTTCGAACGGAGCCAAAGACGATGAAAAACGTGTCACTGTTCTAATATTTGCACACTTTACTTTTATGCAGATGCTCACTGTGAAAACTTCAGGTGCAGCCCAGCCAGCGCTTTGCAGGCCTCTGGATCCACAGCGGTTTGCCCTTTGGGGCCCCCTGCATTTTCTAAAGCCTAAAAATAAGCAACACTCGGCGTAAAAATATCTGGGGGAAAGTGAGAGGAGTTGAAGTCGTCGTTCCCATTTGTTCCACATGCAGCGGTTTCCCTTCTTTCAGCTGTCAGCTCTTGCTAAAAAAAAATTATTATTTTTTTTTTTTTTAAAAAGGTAAACTCAGATCACTTTTCTCTCAAACCCACTGCTGAGCCGACAAAAACTTTCCCTCTCTCAACAGCCAATGCTTCACCGCTCCTCTCTCTCCCTCACACACACACACACACACACACACACACACACACACACACACACACACACACACACACAGGCATATTTTGTAGCATTTTGTCTCAAGAGCACAGCAACGGCGAAGCGAAACTTCCCTCGCAATTGTGAAAAATGTACATGAAAGCAACCAACCTGTTTCACTCTGATAAAAAAAAAAAAAACAACAAAAAAAACCAAGGCGCCTCGTGCACAGCAGCTTCACTTCCCAACACTTTCAAGCAGAGTTTGAGAGTTTTCAGCCCAAAAAAAAAAAATTTTTTTAAAGATAAACAACAGCAACACACACTACACACAAACACAAGAGGCACTCGTGAGGAGCCGTAATGATGATGCGCCAACGTGCTGCACTTGAAATAACCAACAGCGAGACCCGATAATGAGATAACCGCCGCTGTGCTAATGTCTGCTAAAAGGAGGGCTTCCTGTTCTCTTTCCAGGATGGAAAACCAGTGAAAAGCAGCTCAGCAGTGACAAAAAAAAAAAAAACACACAAAAGGAAAAAAAAAAAAAAACAAAAAAGAGGGATTTCTTCGCTGAAGGAGTTAGACTTCCTAAAACTAACGGAGAAACTAATATCCCCTGATAAACTGTTTGATGCTCTCTTCAGACGGAAGCAAATACACGCCCGATGAGGAGCAGCAGTAAAAAAGGTAAAGAGATCAAAAAGCATGTCTTACTTTGAGTATTCTTCATTATCTCTGTCGCAGCGGGAATCCTTGTGTTTCTCCCAGTCTTTGCCGTGTTTACACGTGGTCAGCAGAATAATGTCGTCCCCGTTGTGGATGTGATATAGAGCGTTCCTCGTCTCGGAGCCTATGCCAGTGAGGTACCGCTTCCCTTTGAAAACCAGCAGGTACCTCCTGGAAGGCGGCGCATCATTGAGCGTCAGGTACCCTATCCCCCCTCCTTTCAGCTGGTGATCCTTGGAGAACAGAGGGATGGAAATGTCAAAGTTTGGTCGGAAGTTGACCACGTCGGCGCTGGCCTTGGCCAGCATGGCCTGGCCCACCTCGAAGCCCAGATCATCTGTGTAGTCCGGCCAGGTGCCAGAGTAGAGGTTGAAGATGAGGTGGTTCCTGCCGTCGTTCCACGTCGGCAGGCTCTGGATGCGGGACCTCACGTTCTGGACGTACTGCGCCGAGAGCTGGTCCCTGTCCAGCGTGTCCACGGCCAGGATGAACAAGCAGGCCCTCGAGGGGTCTGTGGTGTGGAAGCGGGACCCTTCGACGGACGACAGGATCTTCTGGTAGGTCTCCGAGATCTCGTCGCCCCTCTGCGGAGGGTAGATGTAAACTCTGAAGCCTGACTGGCAGCGGGCGAAGTCAAAGCAGGTTTCCATGCGGCAGCGCTTGTTCCTGTAGATGTTGTCGCGGATCGCCCGGCGTTCGCGAGGGGAGGTGTGCTGGTGGTGGAGCTGAGGGCTGTCGGCCTGCAAACACAGAGACACACACGGGTTATCACCACCCAAGAAATGGCACAATTACATCTACTAATGTTGCTTCTGTATTCAAAGTTTATATGTACAATACAACAGTCAATTCTCAGTTCAAGGATGAAAAAAAATGAAAAACCAAATCCAAAACTTTCTCCAAAAGATTAATGAATGGGTCCACTACATTCCTTTATTTTTACACTAACGGCACCAGATTGGATTTCTGAATGGTGAAGGTTCAGGGGGATGTTGTTACATCACAAATCTCTATCCCAATGTTCCCAGTCTCTACGAGCTGACTGGTATTTTCCCATATCATAAGCCATGAAACTCATGGATACGTCTTTCGCTTGGGACTTCCTGGATCATATTTTAATTAAGCTCACCGGTACCTGATTAGAACACACCCCTACCACCATAAACCCTTCCATTCCTTATTCTTAACGTAGGTCTGTTTTATCCTGTTAAACGTTCTGAGCAGTTCAACCATAGATGCCCCTTTCCCTGATTGTTTCACAGGAACAGTTTTAGAGGTAACACTATAATTTCACAATTTAAAAAGAAACAAACAAAAAAAAAAAAAAGCAAAGACCAGAGAAAGGTCCAAGAAAAATAAACAATTTTGTTGCAGAAACGAGTTTCTTTTATTTTAGTTCCTACCTGCTCAACCACCTAATTAATCCCCATTGTGCCCTAAAGCTGCGAATCCAGCTACAAACTCATGATTCATCTTTAAAAACCACTTTTAAAACCATGCATTTTAAAGAATTTATTTACTTGAGCCACCGTATTGCATGAAAATGCATCATCATCTATTGATCACTTTAAATAACTCTAAGAAAGGGGCCTGCTGCCTAATGACTACTCTCAAAAGTACATTTTCTGTGAATCTGAATGACGGACTTTGACTTTTTCCTATATTCTGGTATCTGAACTTTCCTGACTGCTTATGAATGGGCCACTAAGCTTCCCTCTGGTTTTTCGTTCAGCAAAAGAAGCAGGTGGCGAGATTCTCCACCGTTTTATTTTCCTTTGAAACCAGCACAGCCTACCTCCTGCTCTCCCCCCTCCAGGTATGGCTCTAGCGGCTCCGTCGACTCCGGCCAGTGCCTGGGCAGTCTGGACGGGCTCCTCTGGGGCAGGGGCTGGGGCTGGTAGGCGTCCTGATTTGGGCGGGAGTGCTGATATTCCTGGTGATATGGGTGGTACTGGGGGTACTGGGGCAACTGGCGATACTGGTACGGTTGCTGCTGCTGCTGGAACTCCCCGATTTGCAGACCCCACAGGTAGACGAGGAAGAGAAGACCGGCCCCCACAGACACGAGCAGGTACCGCTTCTTGGCCTGCATGTGTGCTGCGGGGGGAGGAAGGAGGAGGAGGTGGTGGTGGGTTGTTGGGGGGGGGGGGTATGAGGGAGGTACAACAACAAGCGGAGAAGGAAGCGATGAGGGGTGGGAAGTAGATAGTGATGGAGGGTAGAGGAAGAAAGGAGGGGAAGGGAGAGGGGAGGTGAAGGGGGGGTGAAGCAGGTGAAAAGAAAAGGAGGACAAGTAATAGGAGGGTGGAGGTTTGAAGATGGGGAATACTGATAAAAGGAGAGAAGGAAAAGAGGGGGAAAAGGAGGATGGGGAACCAGGAAATGAGGAAAGGGGAGTGCAGGAAGGTAGACTCAGGTCAGCTTGACCCACAGGGAAGCCTCTCTATCCACAGCTCGGCATGTTTGGATCTAGAGTCACTAAAAGAAAGGGAAAAAAAATTACATTCATTTATTTAGTTACTTATCTTGAACAAAGAGAGTTTTAAAGCATTTTTTTTTTTTAAAAACAGAGCAAAAGCAGTGAATTTTAAATCTGATTAAGGTCAAGGCCCCTCTAATGCCACGATCGACTTCAGTCTATTGAACTTTAAAAAACAGGAAAGAGTCGGATAAACGCATTAAAAGGCAACAAGTGCATTTAGCCGAGGCGTCGGTTCACGTTCAGGGTGTCATGTGTTAAAAAGACTTAAAAAGATCAATTAAAAACACAGGTGATCAGATATATATCGGTTACACGTTCGATGACCACTGTATTGTTCTAAAAAGCTTTAAAGAGGAGGGAAGCCATCTTGAGTCAGTGGTACGTTGACCTCGTTAACTTATCTTTAGATTTCACTACTTTTTGAAACATCAGATTTTGCCAAACCCCGTAAAATATTCAAATGATTTCGATGCAGTGAGCAGACGAGCACCGACACTTTCCTGCACATTAACCGTGTAACGACTTGCGCCTCTGACCATTTCCTCGATCAAACATTTGTTTTCCTCTTAGCGGAGACATTTTTACCGAATGTAACATGATTGGACACGTTTCATCAATGATTATAATTTTGGTAAATTCGGCGTCGACTGCGCAGCACTTTCCAAAGTAGTAACTTTTTTTTTTTGTAACAGTTCCTAGAGCCCGGGGTTTACGTTTTAATTTAAACGACTAAAGTACGAGACGACTGGTCGAAGAGGCGTTTTCAGGACGAAAAGAGCTTCGGCTGGAGATTCACGACAGAAAGATCCTGTTGGATGATCGATGCAGCGCTAAACCGCAGGATTTCTGAATGGAGTCTGGAGCGGCGCGCAGCATGGCACGGGCAAACCGACGGTAGTAGCCCGGCTGTGCTGTTGCCAATTTCATAATTACTTTTTTTTTTTTTTTTTAAATGCAACGATCTTTATTGTTTTTTTTCTATTTTTTTTCACGGTGACACGAGTCCGTGATTGGACAGAATCCAGTCACGGGTCTAACTCACCTGTTTACACGGATCACCTGTCGTCCCGGGAAGGGATCGGGGTCTCCGCTGCTCTCCCCTCCAGCCCGGGCAGGGTTCCACAGCTTGGATGCACATTCTCCGGTTATCGTCCAAACACCGAATCACAAACCACATCCACACACCATTAATTCTAGTTTATTATTCTAGTTTTATTTTAGGGGGGCGGTCATTGAGCTCAGCGTCCGCGTGGGAGCCAAACAAGGTGCGCTGACTTCATCCTCCGCGGCGTCCCAGTCGAAAACTTTCCCCGGGAAGGGAGCGAGGGGCGACTCTCGTGTGAGCGGGGCTCGGACGCACGGCGACCGGTCAGCGCGGCGGGGGTCCGCGGTGTCGATTCGGAGACGCGCTCGTCCGCCCGGACAGCCGCGGTATTAAGGGACAGCATCCATTCAGAATGAACCGGTGCGTTAAACGAGGCGTGGGCATCTCCGCTCTACAGCTGCCATCTCATTAAAGAGAGAAAGAGAGAGGGGATGAATGAAAAATCCAGGGAAGAGGATCCAAAGTTTGGAATTAAAAATCCACGCTCCCACCTGTGCGCCCGCGGATCACAACTGGACACGAGCGGGATATCGTCGACTCCACCCCCCCACCCCATCCCCCCCTCAACCCTACGCCAGGTAAGTTAAGGGGAAATGCCGGCGCACCTGTTCCTGAGCGACGCGCGTCAGTAAAATCCTATTCCAAGCGACTTCACGGTCCGATGAGTGTTAAGCAGCGTATTTTTCTCCCCTGTTCCTCAACAGGGTTAAAGCAATGGATCAAACGAGCATCGTGAGTGTGCGTGCGCTGGAGACCTCCCTCTGGCTTACTCCGTCCGACCGCTGCCCTCCGAGCAGACCCGCCGGCTTCTCTCTTTACGGTTCCATGCTCAAATCCTCAGTTGGATCGGGGCTGCGCCACTGTGCAGCATCCAGCAGCAGCATCAGCATCAGCAGCAGCAGCAGCAGAGGCAGCGCTGATAAGCCAGACAGCAGCAGGCTGGCAGACCGGGGGGGTGGGGGGGGGTGCATGCATGGGGCGTCAGTTGTGCTCTGGCAATACATCAGCTCGCCCCGGATCAGCCTCCCTCTCTCTCTCTCAGCCTGTGCCTGAGTGTAACGGAGAGCACAAGAGACAAGAAAAGTGCCGAGGCACGGTGGAGATCGTTGCGAGGACAGGAGACAAGTCCTAGCGGAGCCCTCGGCATCTTTGCATCGGCCTTGTGTCGTCCGTCCTTGGTTTTCAATTTGCGAGCCGAACTCCATTCAGAAATCGGCAGATTTAGGTATCTTGCGCGTCGGCGGCACACGTGGATAAGTTGGATGAGTTGCGAAACACTGATTTTCCTGCACATTTACATATATTTATTTCAATGGAGTTTGGTTTAAAGTAAGTGTTTTCTTTCATTTCCTTCCCACCAAAGTTAACAAAGTTGAGGTTTTATTCTCGTGAAGTGCTGCTCGGTGCGTCGCTTGTGCTGGATGCACCTAAAAACTTACATCTAAATGCGTCGACAGCTGTTCTAAAAAGCAACCTATGCTGCCTTTAATCAGGGAGATTTCCAGTAGAGTTTGGCGTTTTGTTTCCCTCAGTTGACGAGCCGGGATCAGGCAGCACTTTGGGGCCTGGTGAGCATGATGTAAGTTTAAGGCTGTGATGATTTGGTGGCGAATGATGTTAAAGGGATTTGTCACGGCCCAGGGTTCGGTCAACCGGCTCTTTTGTGACCCACGCACTTTTAATTAAGTCTCAGCTCATTAAATCTCTTAATGATTAGAATATTTGGACAAATAAATTAACTTTGACCACTGATCCTTCCATCTCTCCCTGCCCCCCCCCCCCCAACACACACACACAGAGCACGTTGCTGTTATTTGCATAGATGACACTGACCGAATAAAATTAACCTGACCGTGATTTAAACAGATGTCGTTATCTCATAAATTTAGAGAGGGGAGCCTACAGATGTTGTACAGCCACACACACACACACACACACACACACACAGAGGAACATCATGTATCAGACAGCGCCATCTTGTGGCCGATTTTTGCAGCCCACAACACAAGGAGCTCCAGCTCAACTTTGAGGGAAGGAGCCAAACCAACCTCTCAGCTGTTTTTTGTTAAGTGACTGAAAATTGAGACATTATGATGAGACAACACACAGGCCTCAGTGTGGAGTTGGTCCAAAATTCTGAGAAAAATGGAAATCTCACAGTAAACATGTACCCAAGTGAACATCTCCTCCTGGTCCTGGTTGCATTTTCTCAGGCACAGGCCAAAACCAACCTGGAATAACTTCTACACGGTGTATTTCTCAACAGGATCCTTTCAAAGTGACACAAACCATTGTGGTTTTGGGTTATATAAGTGCTTTTTTTAAAAATGCTCTTTAAAAAAAAAAAATGAAGCTGCACAGGCTCCTCCATACGCTGACAAAACCCTGCCTGTCTGACAAATCACCCGAAATCAGCAAACTGCACATGGCGCATTAATATTAATCTGGTCCAGCTCGTGATGCTTTGTGTCTCTGTGATGACAGAGACGTTTATGTACAGGTTTTGGCAGAGTGTCGTTTTTTCTGTTCGTTTGTTTATGGTGCCTCAGAAATAAAACTGTCTTGCATCTGAGAATTAGATTAGGCTTTCTGCATATCAAAAAAAAAAGAAAAAGAAAAAGCATATGGCTGAAAAAAGTGCGTATTGATCCATTATGACATCTGCAGATGCAAGCTGTATCAAAAATATCCTCACAAGCTGCATCTATTTATCTCCCTCATCCCACCACTGTATTGCATTTTATCAAGCTAACACCCCCAATTACTGTCATTTCTGTAAACCTCCATATTTAAAATGATTATACTCTTGTTATATTCTGGGTCTATATAAACTGTCCTGACCAAATGTTGCATCTTCAGCAAATTTTATGTCTGGTTTGATCTCAATGCCACAGATTCTCTAACAGTCTGCTCTATATTTTCCTCTTTGTGCAAGCGCCTTTAAAAAAATCCAGCTATAAATCTTGTTGCCAGTGTATATTTTTTATGTGTTTCTGCCATTCTAGTGCCAAAACTGGACCTTTTAACAGGAGCCGGGAGCAGAATAAATCCTGGAATTCGAAGAGTTGAGGAACGGGTGAACCAATAAAGGTTCTGGATTTATTTGGAGGTCTTGAAAAAAAAAAAAAAACCCTGTCAAATACAGTACCACTAGTAGCTGCTCCATAAATGTAAAAAACTGGCCCACTGTCAAATTCAGACTCCAAACAAATAGGGGACAGCATATTACCAGGAAGTTGGGGCGCATCCACCCCATCATAAGAAACAGGGAAGTCCACTCTTTGGCCTCTTGAGGTACAAAGTGGTGTTAGGAGACAAGAGAGGCTAAGGCTAGCAGGTAAGCATGGTCACTTCTGTAGATATCTCTGCAACACAACATGCACACATCTTTGACATAATGTGAAAATTGTCATTTCTTCACATTCTGCTGATAATCTTAAGTCATTTTTGAATATTTTAAACTGAAATACTTTCATACTGCCCCCTTAAGCTTAATTGCTCTGAAGGTAATAACTAACTAAAGACGACTCTATTGAGCAAATCAACATTTTTATCAACTTAGATCTTCTCTCGTCTCAACTAGAGCAGCTGGCCAGTAGGCTGACAGAGTTTAGAGAGATTTTAATGAGAAAATCGACCCAAAACACCCCCCACCCCTCAAACCTCAAACTAGCCCCTTGAATGTGCTTCGCTCTCTGATTATTCCTATTTGTACAAATCATGTGTGTCCGATCACCTCCAGAGGTGGTTCTTCCAGGCGCTTGAATCTTCAGCAGGTCTTTGTGCCTTGAGCCCTTTTTGCTTTGATGTGATTTGGGTATATCCAATTATGATCTGATTTCCTGGGAGGAAAGTTAATGTGTGGTGGGGGGGCAGTGAAACCCTCCGGCCCCCCCTTTTCACCAGGACTCTGGTCTTGCCTTCCCTGATAGACACTGCAGGTGCCAGGGCCTCATTTTGGGTCTCAGTGGTACTCTGGTCTGATCTTTAACTGCAGTCAAACCAAGCTCCTGCACAATCATTGCCAATACTAAAACACCTTTTTTTTCATGCAACGGTTGATAGATTGCCAATGCTGAATCGAAGCATTTAAATTAAATCTATTAATTCAACAGAAAAGTATAGATTTAAATAAATAAATAAATAATGACTTTATAACAATTTTAATGTTAAATTATTGAAGCATTTTGCAGTGTCAGATAATAAATCACAGGTTCTAGATTCTCTGGTCTGAAATCAACAATATTTCAGTCACAGGAAATTAAAATGGGGGTTTAAGAACCTAAGGAATTATTTGATATCGTATGCTCAGTAGGAAAAGTTGAAGAGAGATATGTGAAGTTTCTTTTTTGCGATTAGAGTCTATTGGGATTGTCAAGGTGTTTTTGAGAGTAGTCACCTATGAGCCCCGCCCGAAAGGAATCAGGACAAGGGTGGCGGTCGAATGAAGAAATTTTAGTTAAAAAGGAGTTAAAAGAGGTGGGAGTGGGGTTGAGCAGAGACGGGAACGGTTTTCAAAGTTTGTCACCAACGAGCTGTGGAAAAGGAAAACGAAGGAAAAAGCCAAGAGTGAGCATAAAGATGCAGTAATTTTCCTGATTGAACTTTCGCCAAGCTTCATTTGGCAAAGAGGTTACAATCCAAAGTCCAACAGTAGATCATCTGAGGGGTTCACTGTTGAAGAAAACATTTACTGCAATTATTTAATTTTAAAGACTTACTACATCTGGATAAAATAAATAAAATCATATGGCTCCAAACTGTAATTTAACACTAGATTAAAAAAAAAAAAAGCCCAGGACTTAAAGTGAATTTTGTGTATTTGTTTTTCATGAATCTCACTGCGAAGAGAGAGAGAGAGAGAGAGAGAGAGAGAGAAAGGTGAAATAAAAAGTTCTGAACAGTTCTTGAAGATGATCAGTGACCCGAGAAGTGAATCCTGAGCGAAGGAAAAATGATTTGACTCTGTCTAAAGCTTTGTTCAGTATGCCATGTGGAGGAGTCGTCTAAATGCTAACGATGTTGACTGAGTCACACGGACTGCTGGGAGCGCTTGTAGAACCCCCCCGTCCTCCAACACACTTAAAAACACCCACACCCACACACAAACATGTAAAATCGATGGCTCTGTCCTTCCTTGTGTTTTTTTGTTTTTTTTTTTCCATCTAATGACTCGAGCTGGCTCATAATGTAACATGCACAAACACAGACACACACACACACACACACACACACACACACATATAAAGCCAGCTGGGCAACTAGCTGCTATAATCCAGTCCTGTTCTGTTCAGATGCTCGAGCTCAGGATTTGAGGCAGCGGCGCTGTTTCCAAACGATCCACATTTTCCCGACCATCTGGTGCCGGACGAGAAACAAAGTGAGGGTCTTGCCACTGATAATTATTTTCCATATGAGAATCATAACAAACCGGCAGAACATCTAGAGACGTGAGAAGCCAACTGCTTTTACGTGGCAGAACCACAGGAATTGATTTCCAGTGAAAATCAGAAACTGATGCGATTAACCACACAAAATGAGGTCCAGGCTCATGAGTCCATGAGTGGGAGATTGGGAGCCGTGCGAAGGATCGTAAAGAAGATAAGGAACATACTGAAAGACTGTTCACACCAGAATCCGCCGTTTCATTGAACGCCAGAGAGTGAGGTCTGTTTACAACAGGGCGAAGACAAACAAAGATGGACATTCCTGTTCATTCCCAGTTTCAGACCTACACTGAACAGTAGTTTCCTTTTAAACCTTTAACATGACCATGATCCTTCCCTAACTATAACCAAGTAGCTATTATAACCTCCACCAATGAGGTTAATCTTTTGCTCATGTCTGTTTATTGTCAGCAGGATTAGGCAACAAGAACTGAGCAGATTTGCACCAATCTTTTTGGAGGTATGGGGTATGGGCCAGATAACAGCAACTGGCTCTAGTTAAAAGTGTTTTTGGCAGTGTAGTCTGTGGTTATCCACAGTAACCTGGACAAAGTTTTAGGAAAAAAGTGTCGCTTATGCATTCATTAAATGTACATTTTTTTTAAGTGTTTTGACCACCACAAATGAAATTCCATTCACCCCAGGTAAAATCAAAACTAGGTGGGAAATAGGTGCAACTTATGCCTTTACACATTAGATGAAACATCCACTCCTAGTATGTAAGAAAGCATGTTTTTTATCTTGTGTCGTATGTTTAAAGTGACACTTGTACATGCCTCATTTACGCAGTCATGTACAATACATACACACATAGACACACACATATTCACATGTACAGTATTTTATCCGTCCTGCCGTTTTTGTCCTGTTCCTGCTTTATCAACTCATTTGTCCTCGTGTTTTAATCCAGGTTTAAAAGCCTAAGTGGGGAATTAGCTCCAGCTTAGACGCTGTGTATATATTAGCTCTGTTGCATTGCTTAATTCCCTGATAAGTAAACAAATAAGTAGTAGCCATGTCTGGTGATTTCACAACAAAACAACATTGTATAAAGAGCAAAAGATAGGAGAGGGAGCAGGAAACAGGACAAGGGAAGATCTCTACAAGAACATCCAACTTCTGTTGTCTATTAATGCATCTGTCAGTTTTACGTCGCTCTACATGAGTCCCGACCGGTAACATCTCCACCGTCTTTCTCGCTCGGCCTCCCATCAGTCTGCCCCAGACTCACAGAGAGCTGTGAGGTGAATGTAACGCTCTGCTTCAACCCGATGCTTCTGCAGTGCAAATTGATTTTTCATGTTGCCACGACTCGCTGACACTGTGTGTGCACATGTGTGAGAGTGTGTATGTGTGTGCGCGAGCAGAGGAGGTGCATGCAGAAAAACTAACAAACATATTAGGGTCAGTCGATAAAAGGGAAGAGTCTCCAGGACTGAAGGATGACAAGAAGCAGGAGGCATCTCCTCCCTCCCGGCTTCTTCTTCTTCTTCCTCTTCTTCTTCTTCTTCAGCCCTGGATTCGTGACCTTTTGCCCAAATTGTGAAATGTCAGCGTATTCTTATAATGTCGAAATGGCACGTTGTTATAGCGACTGAATCATCCACAGGTCTGGTGAGACTTTTCCAAGCTCCTGTTGTTGTTTAACCCTTCGTTTCCTGTGTGTTGGTGCAGATGTTCTCAAAGGGCCTGCAGCGGAATTTTTTCCCTTCCTTTTTTTTTTTTTCAGCCGTACATATATGATAATGTTTTTAATGTTTACTTTAATAAAAAAGGAGGAACATTTACATTAACTACATTTCATGTAATATTTTCAAACATATGCTAAAGTAAGCAAGGGAGCAACTTGCAAATATGATTTTAGTTTATATATTTATATGTCAAAGTTTTCTTGCCCAAGTTATTCCTTTCATCATTGCATTAAAATGAAATCTAATATGTCCATGGAGTAACAATCCCACTGAAGGGATGCTGTGGTATAGAAAAGTTTGCAAACCATTGTTTTAGTGTGTAAATGTTTTTTTTTCTACACATTTTTTTAAAAAATAAAAAAAAAAACAGACAAATCCACTTGTTCCCTGGCACTTTATGTTGGTTAGTAAAGCCAAGGTTTCCCCAATGACACAGATCCTGAGCTTTTATGTCGACCGACTTGCTTTAGTCAGCACCCCCCCCCCCCAAGTCCTGTATGCTGCTTCGCTCCTTCTGAAAAAAAAGTACCGACCTGCTCGGAGCTTATCTCAAATTGAAAGTCTTATTATGTTCTTTCTAATAAAGGGGGGATCCTATTTGACCACTGGAACAAGATGACATGTCCTATACTGAAGAGATACCCCCCTCCCCTTGGGGATTCATTTCCTCATCCTCCTTCCCTCTACAGTGTGTCATGTTTTGGGGAGGGGTTGTTTTTTTTTGGGGGGGGGGTTTACACAATGCTCTGTGGAATGGATATAACTCATATAACTGATAAGAGTGGGTCTGTTGTGTTCCCTGTGAAAAAAAAATGAAATAAAATGTTCTGGAATGGCAGCCAGAAATGGTCCAGGAATGAACAGGAGTACTGTGTGTGTGTGTGTATGTGTGTGTGTCTTTTCCTTTCAAGTGTCTTTTGCTTTGTCTCTTTCTTCGATTATTTCTGTCTGTTTGATTCCCTCCTTCTTTCTTTCTTTCTTTCTTTCCTTCTCCATAAACACTAACAACAAATGTGTGTCACATCATGCATCTGGAAAACAATTTCCTTCCCTCTGTGGATTGAAGACACTGTTTTGTGTTGGTGCTCCATTAATGTGTCAGGGAGAGATGCGGTAAGATGAGTTTCCCTCAAGCTACATTATGTGGCCAAAAGCATGTGGATTCCCCAGTCACAAACCCCTCATCATGGTTTCCTTCCTAAGTTTCGGTATTATTAGACTATATTTTCTAAAATTCTCATTTTATTATCTAAAATGGACATTTAGACAATACAGTATACTGTGATCCTAGCTTTATAGTAACAATATAGGGAAAAACCTGTCTCTGCTTTCTACATGACATAGTCTTCCCGGTCTGGTGTGGAAAAAGCCCAGAATGTCAGCAGGAAAATGTATGGCAAAATAATTTTAAAGGACCAGTTTGACATTTTGGGAAGTATGCCTATCTGCTTTCATGCAAAAATGGAGTGGAGATCAAAACAGTAGTTGCTCTTTAGTCTACGGATGTAAAAACCCTCCTTGATTGCTCTCTAGTTGTTCTGGTTGATGACTTCAAACCCCTGATGTATGTTTCCCTAGAGCTGGTACCTGTGACAGCCTTTGCCACCTGACGACCTTTAGGATGAACTTTGGAGAACTGTGTGAGCGTTAATGCAGTTTGTGGCTGGACAGGAGGGAACCCCAGCCTGGGGCCAGTTTCCGAAAACCTGTGGAAAGCTTTCTCAAGAGGATAGAAGCTTTTACAGCAGCAAACTAATGCCCATGTTTGTGGAATTAGATGTTATAAAACACATATGGGTGTTAAAGTTTTGGTTTCCATACACTTTCTTTCCACACACTGTGTCAAAAATCAGCAAATGAACTGAAATTAGGATATTTACCAAACTCAGATATTATGTTCTTAACATATCCTGAACTTTACCGTAAGGATTTTCTGAAAGATTCAAAATTTCTGTATAAAAGCATATTCTTACATTTTTCACTTTATTAGCCAAGTGCACTCCACTGAAAAATATCCTTACAAGTGTTTTTGTCACAACCATTTTCTATCCCTAATAGAAAGTATTTGGCGAAGCAGAATTGGGGACTATAATGGTGCAGGTGAAATGAATCCATGCTGTCTGCTGATGTGCCCTTTTTTTCCCCATTGATGTGTATCTAAAGGCGGCGAGACCTTGTTTCTGTCAACTCCCGGATGACTGGTTTATTCGACCAGATAAATAAATTCCCCCACCAGCTTCCTCATAAAATATTCCCAGCATTAATAGCTTGTGATGGAAGCTGTAAATTCATGTTAAAATGAGGCGGCCATCTTGGGGTTTTTGGCACTTCAATTATCCACAACACACTGCGCGGCACAGTCTGTCATCCTGTCAACTTTAATGTTTTAATATTCAGTTTTTAAAAGAGCCTGCTCGCAAACACACAGGCACAACATGTACGTACAGTGCAAATACGCGTAACAGGGGCACTGATTTATAGTCAGGGCTATGCCTCAGCGACTAACCAGAGTAAAATATGTATGTGAAGCCAAATGGGTGACGTTCTCATACATTTTCGAGTGAGTCTGTGAAGAGGCATAATTTAGAAGGTAACCTCTTTGAGGAAAGCATGCATCATGACGCTGACGTGGACTGTAATGTGTGATTATCTGGAAAAGCATGACACCACATCCACTCGACCCGGGTTACGCATCGTCGGAGTGGCGCCGGAACACCAGTGGTCAGACTGTGGTGCAATACAGGCCGACTTGTGAGCAAGGCAACAGTTTATCTGGATCAACTGAACCAACAATCAAAACAGACCACGCCAGGAATGTTACAGTTTGAGTGATAATTTTTCCTCTTTCATATTTTCTTGACCTGGAGGAGTTTCTTTAAAAGTTGCATGTTTTTTTTTTCTTGCCTTTCTGACTTACTTTTAGCCTCCCTCCAAGATAACTGCAGAAGTGTATCCAAAGTTATCATCAGAGATAGGAAATACTGAAGTAAAGTACAAGTACTTTGGTAATTGTAGTTGTAGCCCAAAATGATAAGAATAACAAGACCCTCTTAAACTTTAAATTAGAGTTCATTTATAAGATGGCTCCCGTGATTTGGATCAGTTTCAGTGAAAGACGGTACAGCTTGGACGCTGCTCTAACAATTATATGATCCCAGCTGCCTAAAGCATGAAAGAAAAAACCAGAGGCTCTACTGTTTGTCACTGATATTACGTGTGAAGAAAACCTCGGCCTTTATTTATGTGGATGCATGCGTCGCAGCTGCATTTGCCTTTGATGAAATTCACGCTTGCAGGCGCACTTAAAAGAAGAAGAAAAGAAGAAAAATTATCGATCAGTGAGAAGAACAAAGCAATGACTTGCTCCAGAGCCAGAGGACGTGTGCAGGGCGTAAACACCTCTCCACCTTCACCCCTCCCACTCTCCTTTAAATACAACACACCATAACTCGCTTCCTCTCCTCTTATTTCTCCTCTCTCTCATCCCCCAACTGTCTCTCCTCCAGCAAACTTTGCAGTATCTTACAAGAAAATATATCTCACATAAGATTTCTGGTGCATAACTTTTCTGTTCATTTCAGATCTCAGTAGGTGAATTTCCAAGATGTTCAAAGATGCTTCACGAAACAAGTAAAAAAAAAAATAAAAAGACGAAGATGGGAACAGAAGGACAAGGAAAGGATTGACTCAGACAGGTGTCATCACTCAGAATCAATCCTTTCCCTTAAAAAATTTATTGTTCTCAACAATAAAGTATCACAGTCAGATGGCATATGCTCATGCTTGCTCCGTAAAACCACAAAATTAGAACAACATGTCAGCAGAGGTAAGTGTGAACATGAAAAACGAACGGCCCTCCTGTGTTAGTGACACTCCTGCTACCTCCTACACTGAAAATTCACAAAAGCTAAAATACCCATTGAACAAAGAGTAGAAAAAAAACCTGTATGTGCAATGAAAATCTATTTCAGGGGTTCACCTACAGACATCTGGTGAAACATTTGAGCCATTTTTAAAATTTATTATTATTATTATTATTATTATTATCATTATCATTATCATTATCATTATCATTATTATTACTATTATTATTATTATTATTAATTTTCCACCAGACTTAAAGGCAGCAGGAGCCAATCCTCTCCACCTTATTGCTCTCTCTCCCCTTTTCACTCCATTGCTTCCGATACAGAGAGGATAAATCAAGTGCCACGAGTCCATTGATGTGAGGGGAAATATATGGGCCATTTGTTGACAAAACTCATTTTCCCACTTCCAGGAAATAAAGTACACTGTGTTGGGGTTTTTTTTTTCTTCTCCTTCTTCTTTTTTTGGTTTGCCACCCCATCCACCTCCCTTCCCGTGTCACTCGTTTGTCTTCGGTTTATTTTGGTAGCAGACCATTATAGCGATTGGACCGGTGCAGAAACACAAACACACACACGCTCACGCTCACACTCACACTCACACTCACACTCAGGCTAACTTTGTGTGTGAGAGGCACCTGCTGTAACTGGTGAACAGGTGCGCTCTGCTAATAAACTCAGCAGGGGCCCTATTTCCCCGTCTCTACTATCCATCTCCCTTTCTTTCTTCCTTTCTTTCTCTCTCTCTCTCTCTCGCTTCTCTTTCCCTTCGTTTACCCTGTACCAGGTTTGTGAGTTCATCAAACCACGAGCCAAAAACTTAGCATCGAATACTATTTCAGTCCAAACTATTTAAACTGGTAGAAAAATTAGGATATGACAAACGTAATGATGCAGAGATAAAAACTCCATGCAAGCTGTAATTCACACCCATGTGAATAGATTGCATCCATCATTGTCAACACATCACTCTGTATGTATAGTAAAAGGCATATCCAAGATGAGGAAGATAAGTAGAATTATCTTGCTTCTCCTGCTTTGTTTTTAATCCATGCATTTCTGTCCTTGACTGGAAGGATAGTGTTTGGACAGTTATGCCGGTTATGTCACAGTGATCACTGCTGAATTAGGAGGAGTCTGAGGATTTGAAAGCTTCGGGCCGTCAGACGTCTCTCTTTCTCCTGTAATTTGATTGCCAAGATGCTCTATGGTAGAAATCCAGAGTTAATGTAGCGGTAGACGTAGATTACATTAAATCAGGGGGAGGATTTTGAGCCATGGAGCAATAAAACGAAGGATCTTGAGCATATATGCTAAATGGTGAGAAGAGTGAATTTGCAGCAGGACTGTGGAAAGGCTAACATGTATAAAATGGTAAAGATTTAGTAGAAAATTGAGAGCGGGTTCACAGCAAGTGATGCTGATTTGAAGTAATATACTTAAATTATACCCCAATAGAAGCAACAGCTAACATCTCTGTCTTTTTTCCCGCCACCTACATTATTTAACAGCCTTAATGAAGTGATTTCAATTTTTAAAAGGCTCTTTTTTTATCTTCATGTCTTGTATTGGTTTTTTTTTCTCCTTGCTTCGTTTTTAACTTTGGAGACACAAAACTGACAAATTCATTATTAAGTTCTATTAACTAAAAAGCTCAGTAAACTTTGGATAAAACTTTCAAATGCTCTGTTAAATTTTTTTCCAATTTTTCAGACTACACTGAAATAATTTCATATTTTGGGAAATAGACTTAGCTTGCGTGCCAAGAACTAGATGAGAAGATCAGTGGTGCTCACAAGGTATGGATCTAGAGCCGGGAGCTTAGCTTAGCTTAGCTTAGCATAAAGCCAGGCAACAAGCCTGGCTCAGTGCAAAGTTCAATAAAACACCTGCTGGCACCTCTAGAGATCACTAATTATCACATATCTTATTTGTATTATCTATCCTCAAACTGAAATGTAAAAACATCAATTTTGAGACTTAATGGTTACAGTGCGTAACTGTGCTTTTAAATCTATGTAATTATTTCAGTTTGAGTTTACAATTGAGAGAAGTGTTAATTGTTAAGCTTTAGAAATATAGTAATGTTAAGTGTATTTTTAATATTGAGACAGAGCTAAGATGGCTAATTTCCTGTTTTTATGCTAAACCAAGCTCATTGTCTCATGGCTCTAGCATCAACACACGGAAATGATTGGTATTAATCTTCATCTACCTCTTGCCAAGAGGGTAAATAAACATCTTTTCCCAAACTGTTGCTTTTTGAGAAACAAGTTCTGTTCTGTTCTGTCAACGGATACGATTTCACATGAAAGTCAGGGGATTTAAACAACTCACCAATCAAAAAACCTTCTTAGTCCAACATTTAGTTACCTAAAACTCTATTGTGGTTGTTTTTAACTCCTCCACAATTAGTCACCTCTAGAGCATCGCACCAGGAGCCGGTTAGAAACTCAGTGTTTTGCTCAAGAACTGTACCTCAGTGATGGACTGCTGCAGGAGATGAAACTTTATTCTGTAAACTCAATCCACCACCTACACATTCTGCATCTCGACTCAACAAAGGCAGCAAATAAATATATGATTGCAGGCAGATATTTGTCAGGCGCTGTTTTTCACACTTTGTAGCTCCGTACAGATGGTTACCTTAAGACTGGGGCGGGCCAGGAGCGATTTTAACGCCAAGCACAAACTCGGGGAAAATAAAATAAAAGCACTGTGGGATGTGAATGCCTTCAAGTGGCTGTTTCACTCGTATTGTAAGATGCTTGCATGCAAAGGCAATCTTGCACACACGAAAGATTTATGCATTCACGCACAAATGTGAGTTTAACACACTTGTTGTTTAAATACAGACATCCATATGCACACGGTGGGGTGTGTGAACTGTAGATGTTGGTGTGGTGTTGTAAATGCAAGAAATCAATGTGTCCTGTTGTTACGCACATGTAACCATTCAAAAACAGTCTTTATGTAGTTGCAGTGAGTACTTACACTCAAAAAAATTCAAAAAGTAGTCTGAACTGTGACTGATTTGCATTAATATTTGTTTTTACCTCATAGCATGGATTTTTTGGGGCAAGACCCTTACTTGGCATGTAATCCACCCAAAGGGGATCTCCATATACATTTGTAATCCGAGCAGCTGGGTTTGAATCGGATTATCATTATCATTTTTCATCTTAATATGCAATTTATATTGGATAGCCCAGGGAGTCAGACGGGGCCTCGAATTGCTTAGACAAAAAACACAAATCATATAACACCAGTTCCTTGTTTAAACCTCCCAGAGAATGGATCTTCAAATGATCAACTCCAAGTTAGACCCTCACTTGTATGTTATGTTGGCTTTGTTAGCAGAAGCAAAGTGGGGGGGGGGGTTATGGGAAAGATTTTTTTTTTTCCACTGGTCAAATTTAAGATGGCCGCTGTCAGTCTTCTTGCGCAACTGCTTATCACTAGTTACTCGAGATTGCAAATGTGTCAATCAACCAACAAAACTAATTAAAAAAAGACACAAACTGCATTTCCTTTAAAGAATGTCATGCTACCTAGCAAGCAAATGGCTAAAAACACTATTAATGGCAATTGTAAAGAATCTGAGACTGTGACTGTTGGTAGCTTGGCACTGCCAGTTTCAGCTTTATCTCCTGTTAGCTCACATTAGTGTTTATGCCATGTTCACATCATACATAGCCTGAGTAGGAAAAACAGTTAGGGTCAGTAACCTACTTATAAATCAAAGTCAAAGATATTGGAAACTTCTGATGCCTACAGTGTCTCCCAGCTGGCAAAAGGGCAAAAAGTGTCAATAAACCAATGGCAAGATGGCTGCATATCCACCATTTCTAGCAGGATATCCCATACTTAAAACAATAAATTCTCCTGAGCTGATTGAAAATGGAGTATTTGTTTTACACAATTTTAAATGTTAATGAACTACTAAAAGTGCATTTAGGTTGAATTTCAATTTGTTGTGACTACAAGACTAGCAATGGGGTAACAATCTTAGAATAATTTGTGCTTGCTCTCCAGTGAGAATAACAGTAGTGGTTTTTTTCTATTTCTGTTTTCCATTTAGCCAACATGGTATAGATGTAATGTCAGCCATGCCAGCATTATGTTAGCTTTGTGCCCCGTCGCGTAAGCTCGCCAGCAGCTCCACAGCCCACTGACATTAGCTGCTTGTCCTGTTTGCTGACATTTGCGAGCTAGCAAGCCAAGAATGCAAATAAATCACCCTCTAATCCCTGTCACCGCCAGCAGTTTTCACAGACGAGGAAACAGACGGATGTTTCTGAGTGAGTTGGATGCCAACAGCCAATTTCAAGGTGTAACAGAAACATAATGTGACAAATTGCTGCTCCCAGGGAGTCATAATTAGGGCTGATACTGTTACTTTTTAAATTACTGCTGTTTGTACCCCGGCGCCGCTGTGGAGCGAAGTGAGCAGCAGATTCCTGGCATGGCCTCCTCAATTTTCACATCCTCTCTGAACTCCCAGTGAACTTCTCCTCTTTTTCCCTCCCCTCTTAATGGCTTGACGCTAACTCATTTTTCTTTCAGAAACTATTGATCCCCCCCCCGGTGCAGCTATGAATAAATCACGACAAAGTGACAAAAAGGCTGCTGCCATTGGCAGACACTGAAGGACCGATAGTAGTGAGGACGAGGCTCTCAGCTGACTTTGTACTGGCCTGTTTGAAGTGTAGGATGCACGGTCGCCCACCACAGCTGCAGCATTGACCTGGTTGGATGGATCAGTGGAAAAAGACATAGTTTTCATGGTTTTGCTTGCATTTGGACTAGCCACTTGGTCTCTTTTTCTCTCAAAAAAAACAGGACCAAGTGGCTAGAAATTCAAAATAAGCCAAGTCAGCCTCTCTCTCTCTATGGTTTCCATCCCATCAGCCTAATCCATTTGTGTATTTTTGTCTATTTTATAGGAATAAAAAAATGGTTAATTTGCCTTGTGAGATTGTATCATGACTTGAAAATGTGCAACACTTACATACTGTAAATGTCTACTAAATCCATAAATGAAAGCTTAAGTCACTATTTCAAATATGTCGTCATTAATTTTCATAGAAAGATATCAATTAAAATAAGATGATTTAATCACTTTTATTAGAGGCTATTGCTATATTTGATTACAATGATATGGACATTTTAAAACCTGTTTTATTTTTGATTGAAAATGGAATTTTCAAATATGCGCATTTTATTAAAGTAATACATCCTACCTGATTTAAAATCAATATTATATATATATATATATACATATATATATATATATATGCACATAATGTACATCATGTTGTTGGTGTTATTGTCTATCCTATGAAATATCTTGAAATAAAGTGAATTTGCATTTCCATCTTGGATTTGTTGTCAGGGTCGCTGGTGTTTTCCATCATCTCCTTCACTCTATCAATGAGGTGGATTTACGTTTTGTGCTGAGTAAGCGCTTCCCAACACCAAATCAAATGTCACACCATCTCCTGGGGTATTAATTGTGTGCGCGCGCACGCACACACACTCACTCACACACTATCAGGCCCAGAAACAGAACGACAAAGAGAGAAAAGGTCAGTAAGTAGGAAGTTTGGTATTGTGGAAACATATACATACAGTAATTGTAAACATAAACAACATATTTCTGGAGCCTTGAGTTTTAAAATTTTTGTGTAAACTAGCTGTTGTATAAGTTCAATGAAGAGCTGCATGCCTGAAATGATTGATTAAAAAAATGATAAAATGGTTTGGAAAATGATGACTTCAGAAACCCATACGCTGGACAGTAAGACGCCCAATCTGCAAAACTCAGTGCAAAAATGTTTTCAGTCGTTTACATAAAGCTTATATGAGGCTTTAGCAGTCCCAGTCTTCTAAATTTTACTCTTTTTAGGATAGAAGTCCGTCCTTGTGGGAGAATCACAACAAAATGACAGGTGTTGTAAGACAGACTTGATAAATGTGAACCTAATATAAGAAGGTGACTGATGTGTTTTGGAATGTTGCCTCCACCGGCCAATTTACTCTGAGGAAAAGACAGGAAAATAACAAAAAGTATGGGGTGTAGCTACTGTAGTGCGATAGCAGCCTCACTGGTGCACCGCAGAACCAATGGCTTAAAAATCACTGGCCCCTTTCACATCGTTAAACATTTCCTCAGATGTGACAACAAAAGGCAATTTCTTCGAAAAACTGATTTAAAAATAAAAACCTCGTCTTTGGTTGTGCAGCTGCTGCTCCACCATCAGGCTGATATATAGTCAGATGTGATGCAGTTTGAGTACAATTTTATTGCATAGTTCATCCGCGCTACACTTGCTATAGTCTAGTCTACAGCACTAACATTTTTAATACTATGACCTTTGGTTTTAGGAGTTCTAGGTCTTTCAGCCTGGTCCATCTCAGACATTTTTCCAGCCAGACGGCACCAGGAGTCGGAAAAGGACACACTGGGTATTGTATGTATAAGAGGCAGGAGGCTGCAGATGTAAGAGCAGAAGGATGACAAACAAATGATGGGTAGACTAAAGTGGAATAAGTGGAGTCTGAGAGGAGTCTCCAAAGAGACACATGATTTGAAAAATAAAAGCTCAGCAGATGGGATTGTGTTGCCAAAGCTTTACACTTTCAATTCAGATGAGCGTATTGGAGCAGTGCCATGAAAAACATGTTCAGAAATAGACAACCTTTTTATGTAATACAAACACAGTTGTACTGATGTTATCATACACACTAAAAAGAGGCCAACGTCATACATAAAGGAAACAGGGAATATAACAAAAAAGGCTTCTGAAAGTTTTAGGACCGATTTGGCATAAAGGACGTTGACAAACGATCAGTCAGCAATTTTAAACAGGATTCACCTCAATCACGTTATCATAAACAGCCAGAACATATTAAAAAACAAAAAAACAAGAAAAATACATCAAATCCAGGAAAACCTCTGTGTCCACTCAGTTTATAGTTCACAAATACGAGGAAAAATAAAAACAGCAGATTTAAACCAGCAGCCCGATTGTGAAATCAATTTCTGTCAGCATGAGTGAGAGAGAAGAAAACAGTAGGAGGAAGTTTAAATGGAAAACTAGCCACTCTGAGTTTTGGATTTTCTCCGTCTTGCATCTTCCCATGATTCTCCCCGTTTTTTCCCCCCCGAGAGTTTAATTAAAAACCACTGTAGTAGAGGCCCATCACGCAAAAGAGAGCCCAGCAAGAGATACATGTGCAATCACGTTCTACTACATGTGCAAACTTTTTTGGATTATTCTCAGGCCTTGTTTTTGTTTTACTTAACGAATAACTAACAATTGAACTGAGTAGAAATTTCTGATTTAGGTTTGACCTCGTTCAACCCGCAGTTGTCTTCAAATCAAATAACAGAAATTATTCGTCCTGATATTTTGTCAATCCTGCAATATGGGTGAAAAAAAAAATCTGATTTCTGTTGTATACAACGCAATGGAAACTGTTATTCATTGTAATGAACAACTGTAAGGGATACTTTCCAGATTCAGTACATCAAACACAGTAGTGTTTATATAACTATGTTAGAATAAAACCCACTATAGAGTGAAAAAGAAGACAGAGACTAACAGAGAGAAAGACTCAGCAAAAAGAAAAAAAAAAAGACAAAAACTGAACTCATCCATCTGTATGGGTCGGATTTTATACAGGAAGTATGTTTCTTTCCTTTCATTCCTCATTCCTTTCCACCTTCTCTCAGGGTTTTTCTATCACTCCCACGTTCCTCTCCCCTTCACATGGATGAATGGATGGAAGAGGGGGGAAAAAAAAGGTAAGCTGCATTTCTTATGAAGATTTATTTTCTGTTATGGATAAAAAAAACTCTGGGGAGAAGAAAAGAGAACAAATAAAACATAAGTTAGCGGCTGGTTTTCCTCTCACTGAACACAAATGCTACACAGCAATTTAAACGTCAGTCCCGAAGTTTGACTGGTTTTGGTGGATTCTGCAACATTTTAAGAGATTGGTGGTAACAACGAATATGTTTTATTGTAGTATATGATATGTGATATAATACATATTGATGGTGAGGGGAAGGAACCTGCCAGAAAGTCATTAATTTCCTGTATATCCATGCATGATTTCCTGTAAATTCTTGTGTATATTCCAACCCCTTATGGTTTTTTCTTTCACTATGCAAAGTTGCTATCAGACTGAGAGTTTGAGAGTCTCAGAGTTGTCAGGAAAAAAAAAAACAAACAAAAAAAGCGACTTTTCTACCACTGTTTTATTAGTTTGTGTCTTTGTTCCAGCCTGGAGATAAATTCATTTGGCATTCTCACCAGAGCAGATGTCACCGAGTTCATTGATTTCCTCCTGAACTCTGAGGAGGAGGAGGTCCTGCAAGATTTCCTGCTGCTGCTCCTCGGCTTCCACCCCGAGAAGCTCCAGGTGATGATCCTTTAATCTCAGCAACGCTCGGCCTGCAAATTCATTCACAAACACAGCATGTGCGTTGAGTGTAAATCAGGAGCGCTCAGAGGTAAAGAATACCAAAGTCATAGCTCATTCAGGCCTGAATTTCAATATTGACAGAGGCTGGTCTCTTTCCAATCTTTCACAAAACTTTTAGAGGCAGTACTAAATTTTAAAATGCCTACAGAGGTTACCCTCTACTTGAGTGTGCATCCTCTTTGTGTTATCACCCAACAACAGTGCCAGTAAAGCACAAGTTGTACCTGATATATCGTGTGTAACGACGGCTTCACGGAGCGTGCTCGCTTGGGTCGGATACTGTTCCCGCACCCATTCCGACACGTCTTCTGCTGTCCACGATGACACTCGCTCCGACAGGCCCATCGCCCTGCCACCACATCGGCGACACCCTGAATACACAGAAAATTTAAAAGCACAGAGGCATTGTTACGGAGAGAGACATCTTGGTAAATATTACTAGAAGTAATGTAGCCCACCAGTGTTTTAAAAAAATCTGAAAACTGAAACTGCACTTTGGGAGAATCCAGTTTTATTACAATCTGGATCTTATTTTGGAAGGTTTGGCCATCATTTCCTGTTAGTAATAATGCCACTGAACTCACCAAGTTAACGATCTCAGTATGAACAAAAACTTCCAAAACTTGTTTTGACGGAAGAAAAAAAATAAAATGAGGGAAAACTTAAATTATTAACCTGAACTGTCTGTTGTAAACATCCATCACAGTTTACAGGCTGATATCCTGGCTCTGCTCTGACCTGCTGTACTGGCTGTTTGTGTGCGCCCAAGGTATTGAATGAAGTAAGTGTAAAGAAGTAAATTTGCCACAACTCCAAATTAAGAACCTATGTTTAAATAATTCAGAATTTTCCTTGAATCATTTTATTATTGATTATTCTGCATATTATTTTTCCAGTTTTGGCATTTTATTCAGATTGAGAAAGATGTCTATCATGAAAATTGCTTGTTTTTTTCCTTTGTTCAGTTCAAAATCCCAAAAAATATTCAGTTACATTGATATAAATCAGAGAAAAACAGGTCATAGTCACATGTAACGAGCAAATGTTTGGCTTTTTCTTATTTTTTTGCCTGATGAATGACTTAAATGATTAATCATTCATCAAAATTCTCTCATCAATCCATAATTTTTGTAGCACTACTAGTCTACCAGGAGAACCCCCCCCATTAAAAACAGTTGTTGATTAAAATAAATAAATGAATAAATAAATTCAAAGTCTGCCTGTGATTATTAAAGTTCACCAGAACTGAATTTGAGCTCAACAGTTCAGCCGCCATCGCTGTGAGTGTACAAATGGGCCTCTGCAGCGGTCCATGTGAAGTTCTGCCCCCCAGGGGACGTTAGCTGAGGGCGCTGTCGTCTGAGGTAGAGCCTCAAACGTGTGGAAATGTCATGTTCTCATGATATTTGACGCTTTGGATTAAATATCCCTCTCACGTGTCGTAACCTACTTATTCTGTATAAGCCTGTTTTCCAGTGATTAATTTGACATCCTCCCGAACATGATGACAAATAGCGGAGCTCGGCTGAGGGATTCCTCCACAGCGAGGTGAAATGAACCGACTGACGCTTGGAGGTCACAAAAAGAAAAAAGAAAAAAAAAAGGTTGCTTCTCTGCCTCCTGGTCACTTGGCTTCCATCCCAGCCCATTTCCTCCTGGGCTGCACTGCTACAGGGCAAAAAATGTTGATGTGACCTTTTAAGCAGGGCTAGTCTACTTATTGGGTCATAAATACAGGAACCTAATTTCCTGTGTTAATTAAGGGAGAAGCGTGATTGGCCGGGGCAGTAACAAAGTCCCAGCGGGGTAACTGACTTACAAAGAGTGAGGATCTTTACACCGGGGCAAGGACACGGAGGAAACTTCCCCGCGGAGTTGGGGTGAGCCCAGGGTAAAGAAAATCTTACTGTTGTGCAAGACATTGGTTTTAAGGCTGAGGCCAGCATTTCTTCAACTACGCCGCTCCCAAACCGGGCTCCCAGTTGGTCTGTATCTATAATAAAGTGCCAGGATATACAGCTTGTCTTATTTGCACCGAACCATTTCATTTACGTTTGCTCTGCCCAGTTACATCTGAACCAGGACTTGTAAACAAAAGTAATATGCAGTAACAAGCAGGGTGGAAAAATTGGGCTTCTAGTGCCACTTAACAGACTGTGTGGTAGATTTTTCCTTTTTTTTTTTTACATTCTGCAGCTCCTTACTTTAATGAATTGAAACTTATTAACTTACATTGAACACTTAACCCAAACTGATGTGTTTAAATTTAAGTTAAACACATTTACCAGTTTGACTGCAATGCTTTAAGCGATGTTGATCCCCTCCCCAGCCTGATGTTTCCTTCACCTGCTGCTAATATCTGCTCCTTCCGCCACCTCCTGCACCCAGTTTGACTGTTTCATTGAGCTTCAGGGCAGCAGAGTTGTAGGGAGTGTGTGGGTGGGTGTTTTTGTTATCTCAGCAACTTGATATTGTGCAACAACTGAAACTATAATTTAAGTAGAACACCATGGAAATGGTTACAAAATGGGGAAAAAAGTGTAAATGTTATAACAGAAGACTTCTGGTCATTCCAACAGGGGACTTTGGGTGTGTGTGTGTGTGTGTGTGTGGGGGGGGTAATTTGTCTATACTTGTGTGCCAATACAGTAACTGATTATTATTGACAGCAAATCAATGTTTTTGAAACCTTATTAGAGTAATGAAAAACATGTTTATTTATAAAACCCCCTTTCTCAAAAGCACTTCTCAGCTTTTAAAAGTTGCCTAAACATATGCTACCATAGAATAACTTTGCCCGAGTAAAATGCAGTCTTAAATTGCCAAATTATGATTTAAATCAGAAAATGTCTGATCAAACTACTGCAGAGTACAAAATATGAGCAAGCATACTATACTAGCTGTCAATATTTCGAAATAAAGAAATATTTTAGAATGTACTAAGAAAGTATAAATTATGGTTCAATATTCTCAGCCCTAGTACTGGGATATTCATACACCCTACAAAGAAATGAATGAATATTAGTGTCTTCATTCATACATAAATAGAAGTAAAACTGTAAAACAGTCGATCAAATCTTGGTGCTCGATTGAATTTTATCTCTCACATACGACTTCATATCTGGGAGGTACAGCCGGAAAAAATGGAGTTCAAGTGGGATTGTTTTCAATACATACGACGAGCCAAAAGTCCAATCTTCAAACAAGACTTCTTTACATTCAGCCTGCAGGTTGCACTCGATCCTTTATGTATCTAAAGCAGATGTAATCCCACCACCTGCTGGTGCTCTGCAGATGTACAGCATCTCCTGATCAAGTCTTTAAAATACTATTATTTATGCCAGAGGCCTAAATATTTATTTATTTATTTTAAAGAACTTGTGCTTGGTCCCTGATCAGCTTTTCTCCGTTTGGCACATGATAGAATCTGGCACTGATGCGTGGGAGGTTTAGGCCAATCCCTGTTCATAATTCCAACAATTAAAGCTTGAGTTTCTTTCTCTTTTCAGCAAATGGGAAAGCATGAACTCCTCAAAAGAGAAACCTACGTCTCATGAGAGCGCGTCCCGCGGTTTCCCCCTCATGTTTTATACGCTCTTCATGCATCACTTCACCTCCAACTTTTATTTCTTCACAGTCTGTGCTCAGGTGTGCGTCCGTGTGTAAAAACCCCGAAGAAGCTGATAAACTTCCTGTAAACGCTGACATTTTGCCTAACTGAGTTATGTTCTGGTCGGCGGGTTATTGCCGAATTGAGGCGGCTGCTCTCAGACGTCTTTGCTGGGCCGTAAAAAGGTGTGCCCTGAGCTTGTAAATTTGGCCTGGTTAAAATAGCAGAATTTTGAATAACGTTTGGCGCGGCGGTCCGTGGACGTCCGGAGACGGGCCCGCCCGGGCGTGTCACAGGGGCCCAGCTCTGCGCTGTAAGAGTTTCGACGACATCACAAATTCACGACGGACTTTAGGCATCAAAACGCGGAGTCACCTTTGAAAACTTGACGCCGGCGTTTGTTCAGTCAGACGCTGCGTCCGCTTCCCCCGCGCTCCGTTCGTTAACGTTAAACTTTTAATGGCGACCTTCTCCTGTACCTGTCTCGGGTGGGCGGGGCGTAACGTCAGGTACGTTCCTCCTCCCGGCTCCGCCCGATCACCGAGGCGCGCTCCCGACACCTTCTGCCTCCGCGCTCCCGCTGCACAACTGCCCATGGCGCCTTCGCGTCCTGTCAGAAATATTGCCCATCTATAGGGGTATATTCACATCAACAAGCGAAAAGACAAATTATAAACATTTATCTTTTTGAAAACATTGTTGGTAATTGTTTTCATGTCATCGCAGGACAAACACCTACGCATAGTCTTGCGAGTGAGCTATGACAACGATTAACGTTGTTCTTGTTTGCTACTTACAAGTTTTATTTTCGGGTCAAGAGCGATCGTAGTCTCAGGTGAGGATTAATCCACTTTGAGGCGATCATTTGCGATGTTGTGCCATTACAGAGCGATTGAATCCGGCTTATGCAGCATGCAAGCACAATATCAACTGAAATACAGAATGTATTATAACTACATTTTGACACAGAACGGGGGGAAAAGGGCATAGGAACCACTGCATATACACCTAAATGCTGTTTATCAATTCCATTTATATTGTGCATCAGTGGTGCATATTGCTTAACAAACAGGCAACTAATCAAAAAGTAATTGCAACACACTTACTGCCAGTTTGCCCAGTTGGGAGTCCACCTTTGTATAAGCTGATACACCAATAGTGAATATGTGCTACATAAAGTAAAATGTACACACCCAAACCACTTTTTTCAGCTTTTTTCCTCTCAGATCAGACAAATTTAGGCTTGAATGTGCAAAAATGTGGTTGTGTTTACTATTTCTTGACTGAATTGAGGAATTTACGAGGGGTTATGAAAGCATCATCGCCCACCAACATCATAATGAGTAAATCAAGCAATAACGCCACTTTTTTTCTTCTACCATCAAAGATTTTTATTTTTTACCTTTAATGCACCTCCAACCTACTAGCACCTTTATTATTATTATTATTCCGCACTAATGTCTATAAGACAACACAAAGCTATTATTGTGTTGTGTCCATTTCATCCAACAGAGGACGCAGTCGTACAGCGGGAGCCACACTCCCCGCAGCCTCCTCACCAGCTGCTCGGCAGGCAGAGCCTCAGCTGGAGTATTTGGGGAGATGGTCACATGACGATGTTGTGGGTATATTTACCCCAAATGTCTGCACCGGTTCCTCACTGCGGAGCCTCCTCTGAGCGTGTCTGCCTCCGCAGCGTCCACAGGGGCCATACACGGGGCTGTCTCTCACTGTGCCTGAGCGTTTATTTATATTTTATTTTATTTTTAAGTGCAGCTTTAAGTGACACCCTGACAAGCTGAGGGAAGAGAAGAACTTGGAGCTGGAGCTCTCTTTTTTTTGTGGGAAATTATGAGAAACTTGGAGCTGTGATTTCTTTTTTATTTAAAATTTCCATTTGACAGCTGAGCAGGTGAGAAGAACTATACATTTGCTACTTAATCTCCATTAGAAGTAAAACACAATCTGACAAAGTACTTAAACTTAAAATGCTCGAATGTCCTTTTGTCCGTGAAGTGACTGCACCTGTTTAAAACTCCTGTTATCCCTGTCTCACCTGTCATGACTGTTTGCAATGCACCTCTGCATTGAGCATTTTCAGAAACTTTCGGTGCTAAATAATGGACTGTTAGATGCATAGACACTTTGCAGAGACTTAGGTTAGTGATTAATAGCTGCCCTAATAAGTTGAGTTTCAACACGTTAATGGCATTTGCGCAGCCCTGTTAACACCACATGATTTATTGTGGGCCACACTGTGACCTCCTCCGGTGGCAGACTGGTGGACATCTGTTAAATTTTCACTGCGGTTAGATTAAATGGCAAGAGTCGGACATCTGATTTGCTGCATGGTATGTGTGGGTTAGGGGTTGGGGTCAGTATAGCAAAAAGGGACAGGAAATGCACATTTAATGGAACTCATCCGCAGAAAATTGTTGCTTTGTGTTTCTGCGGTCATGGGTGAAGTATCTGTGCCTTTTAATTAACCAAGAGCTGGGGAAAAATGGGTTAATGTTGCACATGGATGACTGAGCAATGATGTGGGATATTTTTTATGTATAGACAAAAGGGATGGTGTTTTCAAGTGCTTTGACTAATTCCATCTTTTTTGCATTTAGGGGTTGTAAAATCATCTTGTGAGTTTTTATTTCTAAACAATAATACTAAAGACCTGGTAAGAATTGAGGGTTGTTGTTTTTTAATGTTTAACAGTCCTTAATTGTTATTAAGAGGATAAATACACCAAGTCGGCGAGCCTACATATGTCATACATTAACTTGTGGCTTCTTGGCAAACTTGGGAACTTTTTCTTTTCTTTTTTTTTTTACATGCTACACGGCCAGAATTATATCCTTGCTGCCTAGTCTGTTCTGTGTTATAAGTTCAAATTCCATATTTTCAATGGAGACAGAAGAGACCACACGCACTGCCTCCCTCTGCCCCGCCAGACAATCGGATACTCAGCTGGGGGGGCAAAATTTCAGTACGCGACGACGCATGACAAGATAATTGTTCCCTTTCTCTGCCGAGTGAATCTCCAGTCCCTCTCTCCCCCAGTTCACCAAGCTACCACTCCATGCCCCTCGCTGCATATTCTATGGAGTTAACTACACCTGGAGAAGCTGTGTGGAGCTGTTGCAGAGTATCTCAATAGTATTCGAACCTGCACTGTTTACAAAGTGGTAGATCATAAAGCAATCATGTTTTGAAGAGAAAGCTCAAAAATATATTTAGAGCAATCTGAGTTTTATAATGATGATCAAAACAACTATTGTAGTTGCAAGATATGATATAGATTCACTGGGATAAAATGTTATGGCTTTTGTTTATCACAATATTAAGACAGTGTTCATGCTAACAAGACATGCAATTCACAGTCTCTGTATCTGTACTTCGTTTGTCAAGTTTATGCTAGCGCTCAGATGCAGATTTTCTTAGGCCAAGGTTACCAGCATTAAAGAGTTAGTACAATGATTATCAAAACCCAAATGTGTCTGTGTTATTCTGATTGGCCTAAATTTCCTAGTTCTCGGATTAATTCTGGCTGCTATTGCAGCTTGTCTGCTTTTATGTTAAACTACTAATTTGAAAATTATTGAAAAAAGTGATATTCAACCAAAGATGCCAATGCTCTCCAAGAACAGCAAAATGTACATTACACATAGTCATAGCCAGTTCTCCCATTGTTAATATAAAATCATTAACTAGCGCGATTTTAGGTGTAAAAGTTTGGTGCATTGACTTCTTCCCAAATTCCTATGTTCTCTAATTTATTAGCATGTTTTCATTTTCTTAATGACTGGATTTCAACTGTGGAAGTCCGTGACGTGCAAAATAAAATCAACACCTAACACTACTTGAGTGTTAAATATTTTATAAGACGTTAGGCCATACTTTGTCCTTAGTGTAGCTTTGTTTCTACTTGGCTTGAACTGTTTGTAGTTATTGGATGGAACTCCAAGAAAAAAAAAAAAAAGTTTCTCTGGTCATTTGAGGGATGAAGAAAGCAGAAATCCACTTCTCGTAAGGGATCAGTCACATCAAGTATGATTAAAGACAAGGCCAAAGGGAATCCGGCACCATGAGTAACAGCAGAAATTGTGCATTAAAGGCATCTTCGGTGTTTAATCAAGTGCAAACATGCACAGTGTTTTGTTTTTTTTTTAATTGGCATGTGGTTTAATGCTTCTAACAGGTTAGGCATGTGGAAATTTGGGTTGGGATGTACAGTACTTCACCTTTTTTCCCTTATGGTCAGTGCTGCTTCACCTTGAGGGTGCCCTGGAAATGTAGTCTAACTGGCTTTGTTTTGTTTTGAGTGAACTAGCCCTTTAAATCAGATACTTTCTATGAGTCACCTCTGTAACAACCTTTCTACATGTGTTTTTCTCACTCGAATTTCTTTTTCTATGCAGTTGAGGAGCTGATGAGAGCAGACGGAGGTGACTCTTTGCTTTTGTAAAGCGGATGCTTTGCTTTTCCCACAATCCTCGGCTGGCACTGAGTAACAGACGCCAGCTGAGTGCGTGATAAAGGAGCGTTATTTCTCACCAAACTCGGTGTAATTAGAAGATAACTGACCTTGTGAAAGCACACTCCGTCGTCACAGTCACACACACACACAAACACATACGCAGTGGTATGGAGGGTTTTAGCGGGGTCTCCTAGCAGCACTAATAGTTTCAGCCTAAAAGTCAACCTGACCCCTCTATCCCCTCTGTAATGAGAAAGTCCAGACTGAGAACTTTTTGAGGACTTCGTCAAACACTCTAAAGCACTGCCGCCATGGCTTGTGGGAGTTTAACATCCACCGACTCCTGATTACAGCAGCTTTAATTTCATCCCTCAGAGATGACTGTGTCCTACTCTGCCTCCCTGTCGTCAGTCTTATCTATTTGGTCTGAGTTCCCTTTTATTCGTATTTGGTTTGCATCACGTTTAGCGTGGGAAACCCTGTGTAAGCTACAAGAGCAAATGCGCTCAACCCGGAGTAAACCATATGGATGTATGGCTGCGGGGTAATGGTAAAAAAAAAAACGAAAACACACTGAGGGTTGTTCGTAATGGGAGTATCTGATTGTGATTCATTACAATTTAAAGTCTTGACAAATAAAACAAAGTTTAAAAACAAGAGAAATTCAGTCTGCTTTTAATTAAAAAATTGATTTAGGCCAGAGAGTGTGCATCAGATTTCCAAACAGCAGTTCGGCAGTTGCTGCACCTGCTGGACGGCACTGTCAACCAAGCGTTTCAGATGGAAATCTCAAGATGATGAGTGGCTTCTGAGGCACTTTCCTCTCCCAGGAAATGGTTTCCCTAGATTTATGTGTCCGATTGGACGCATGAATCATAGTTTTTAAAGGAGGACATGGAATCCTGCCACAGCTATATCTGTCAAAGCACGCTTCATTCATCACCTCTCCTCATTTATACATGGTTAAATACTTGAGCTTCATACACCACAGCTGCTTAAGATAAAGTTACACTTCTATTGCAACTTTTTGTCATAGGGGTTTTGTTTTGATTTTTTTATGAGTCAAACTTATGAGGCAAACTTTTCTAGATTCTGGATTTTTGAGGCCAGTGCTGATAACGATATTTGGGAGTTTTAAAAAAAACAGAAAACTATGTAATGGCCAACAGTCTTTCTAAAAAGAAAAATTAACAGATACACATAAAATAAATAAACATTCCTGATATGGATTCCTTAAATTTGTTCTTCTAATTGTGAGATTAAATCGAGGTTGGCGAAATATCAGTCCCTTGGCTGAAATGGTTCATGAGAAATTCCCATTAGGATTCTTGCTAGATTCTGTTTCTTGTTCAAAAATTACAATAATTTCATATAAAAATTTAATAGAAATGTTCTAATGTTGCATTTAAGTTGTATCAGACATAGCATAATCCCCTGTTTCCAGCTTGTGAATGCCAGGTCAACATTCAAGTTGTCATTATGAATTCAAGGCAATGAAACCCAAACTGAGTGAAAATAGTGTTCAACTTTTAATGAACAGTAATTTAACCATCATATAACCAACTGTGCAATTAAAGATCTTTCTAGATTTGTTTGATGTGACAATTGAGGGTCATAAATATCAGAGTTTTCAAGATCTCTCCCATCCTTTTGTTATAAAGTGAAGGTGGCACAATCGTCACCTTAACTCCAAGGGGCGGGGGGGGGGGGGGTCTGTGCTCACTTTAATGTACAGGACAAAAAGCTTGGGCATCTATAAGACGTAGTAGGGCCACTGTTTCTTTGTGTTGAATGGACCCAATTAAGTTGGTTTGGGCATCAGATCCGGATGCCTCCTGTGAAGGTTCATACCAGGCTCATTCCACTGGCAGGAAACCCCAGAGTAAACCAGGAACACACCTTAGGGATTTTATATCCCCTGTGGGTCTGAGAGAACCAGGGGATTCCCTAAGATGAGCTGGAGAATGAGGCTATGTGGAGGGATTTCTGGATCAGCCTGCTGCCACTACTACCTCGATAATTGGCAGAAAATTGACGTTTAAATGCACCATTATTAGATGATTTCACAACTGTGCGTGTCTATTAGCCCTATATTTGTTCAGTTACAATTTCCATTTGGGCCGACATCCAGACACTACCATGGGAAATGTGCTCCTCAGTGCCCCAGTATTGTTTGACTGACCTACTAATGTAGGGTTTGGCTCCACTGAAGCGTTTTTGGAGAATCACACCATCCTTATGGCCAGTTGGTATGAAAAGGTGTGCATTGCAGCTTCAGGCGTGCCCCATGACCGACCTCTCCACAGTGTTTCATCTGCGCTCATTCATGACTTTTAAAAGTCAAACAGACAGACGGAATGGGGCAAAATCACAAGCCCTGTCCAAATCTGTGGTCGGAGGAAACAAATCACTTAACGCTGGTCTAGAGACAGCCGCAATCCTCACACCAGAAGGATTTCCGTGTGTTTGTTTAGCTGGGGCCTAAGTGTAAGTGTGTGTGTGTGTGTGTGTGTGTGTGTGTGTGTGTGTGTGTGTGTGTGTGTGTGTGTTGCAGCTTGAGAATTGCAAGTGAGAGAGGCGAAGCTCTCCGAGCTGGTCCATCTAACTCACAGCACTAGAGGGCAGCAATGAGAAAAACACACACACAAACACACTCAAACACAAAAAAACACACAAACACAAACACAGACACACACACATACATATTCTGGACCGGTGAGGATCCTCATGGAAATAAACTTAACAACCACAGTCTCATTACTTATCCAAAACCTACACTTTGATTATCCTCTTGGCCCTAAACCTCTTAAAAAGACATTTGAGGACTGAATTTCACTGTCTTTACTTCTGATATCTTATTCAAAATACCTGTGTAATATTCAGAGGAAGACATAAAAGCTTTGGGTTTATTGGGGAAGCGCTGGCAGTTTCTTTTTGCAGAGAAAACAAGCGTCAGTGGCTCATTCTGCTTCTTTCCTGTTCACTCAGGAGGAGATGGAGAACAAGGCTATGTATCTGAGCACATACGAAGAGCGAGACAACGGCTCCATGTACGAAGAGGCCTACGACGGACACAACTTGTCCAAGCTCAACTTGTGCGATGCAGGTATGGAGGAGGGTGTTTGAGACCTTGAGAGTGTTACTGAAGGAAGCTGAAAACACTGAGCTTAGCTTAAGGCTCTCTGTTAAAAGTTTTTCAGGATTCTTTTTCACTCAAAATACAGATTTATTTTTTTTTTAACAGAGAAACGGATTGTTTTACACTGACTATCTTGACTTTAAGTCCTCATTCTCCAACAAAATGTTTTATTCTCTCCTGCAATAGTAAGCGAACCTGCGCAGTTCATGGAAACTGACGTTCTTTTGCGACAGGGACGGCTCCCAGTATCTTCCAATAATAAGAATTGGAGAGAAAACTGAGGTGAAAGACCAATGATTTGCTGATTATGCACCAGGGCCCCTCTCACTTGGGAAAAAAAAGGAAAATAATTGCAAATAGCATCTTAAAATAATCTTGTCACTCAAAAATTTGATTTTCCCGTCCAATTTTTGAGCTTTTTGCGAATTTTCAAGATTGTTTAAAAAAAAAAAAAAAAAAAATTAATAATAAAGTATTGTGTTGTTTAGCAACCAACCACATCTATCATGCATTAGAGAGAAACAAACAATTTTTTCATAGGAGATGAGATTTGGAGAAAGGAGACTTTCAATAGAAATATTTATTCGTGTACACAAACACCCACACACAGTAATAACCAATACAGACTCCGTCAAGTATGCTCTCACTCACAAACGCGCGCACACACAGACACAGACACAGACGGAAGCAATGCTGTCACCATTTGGCATTTTTCTCTCCTCTCGCTATGGTCATCTGTGAAAGCAAGGAATGTCCAGGAGCAACATCTGTGCATGTGTGTGAGTGTATGTGTGTCTATGTTTGTGTGTGTGTGTGTGTGTGTGTGTGTGTGTGTGTGTGTGTGTGTGTGTGTGTGTGTGTGTGTGTGTGTGTTACAGGTGCAGCTGAGCGAATCCACAGTTGACCCTGTGGCGTTCTCAGGTTTCGACCCAAGGCTCAGCGAGATCGGTGGGAAAGACTTAATGGACATTAACTGGAGAATTTGTTGACATTTTGATGGAAAGCGGACAATGGCCCCACACATCAGAAAGACTGTCCTCGTCCAGCTTTGCTAATCCTGGGACGTTTTCACACCTCGTTCAATTAGGGGAAGTTTTTCCCAACCATGGAGCCGTTGATTTCATTTGGGTCTAATAGAAATGAGCAAAACAAAGCAGTCAGGGGGTTTCTGTGAGATCCTGGCAGGGTTGTATTTAGAGTGAGATCCAGCAATGATTCACACAACTACAGGAGACGGTGAAATTATGGGTTAAACCCATTATGAATTATGGGTAAAGGATAAGTTTCATCCTGGAAGAAAAAATCCGGGTTTATGAGTTGTGAACTCTGGCAACAACACCACTGACATAAGGTGTTATCAAGCCTACCACAGTCTGCCTTGTGAATAGTAATTATAACAGCACATTACTGTTAATTTGACAATTATATGTCAATGTTTAGATGTTTACACATAGATTAACGCCTCTTAAAGTAGTTTTTGTTGTTGTATTTGGGTAAAAAAAAAGAAAAGAAAAGCTTTGTTCGCACACGTAATGTCACCGTCACCTGCCAGATACAGAGACAGTGGCTGACTTTTATGGAATACAGTGCACTAGCCAAGCACCATGTGTCTTTGATTTGGAAAGACCAAGTTAAAGGAACAATGCTCAGCCCTTGTAAATTCACTAATTTTACCAGAAATGGCCAAATACAGAGACTGTGTGCCAGTAACTGACTCACCCCGGCCCTGCTGGGAATAAACAAACCCAGAATATACATCAAAATAGGTGAAATCTTTTGGTGCACCTCCAAGTTTACTAATAATATAAACCTCCCCGTTTGTTGATCCTTTATAATCTCCCTGTGAAATTGTTTATTTGGTCCAAACTGTGTGTGAAGTATGTTAACAACACCTTCACCACATACACATGACTCAGAGAGAACATACAGTAGTGCAATAATGTAGTTCCCAAATGTGTTCACAGTTACTTGATGAATGAATATCGACTCCTCTGTTTATGACGTCAGCTGGAAAAGCTTAAGGGCGTCACTGAAGGAGGTTTTGTCATCCCATCTTCACTAGGTTGAATTTCTTGCTGCACAGACAAGGGCATTTGTTGCCCATTGTGCAACTGCAGACAGAGCTTTATGAAGCAGTATTAGGACAGTACAACTAAACCCCATCTACCATGCAAGAAGGGTTTTACTGGTAAAACGATTGATTGATTCGCAAATGGACCAAGAATCCGACAAAAATTTTGTTAAAGGGTTAAATCAATCAGGTCATTTGTAAACCAAAAACGCCAAATATTCTTATGATTCTAGCCTCTAAAATGTGAGGCTTTCCTGCTCTCTCTGTTTTATGTTATCATAAGTTGCATTTCATAGGGAGGTTTTTTTTGGCTTCAAACAACTTGAACAAGCCAGCAGAGTGAATTTCTGGGAAATACTCTTGCCCTTTTTGGGGTTTTTTTGTATTTTTCATAGTTTGCCTACATTTTTCAGGATTAACATCATTCAGTTCATCGAAAACAATCAATAAAACAATGCAAATGAAGGTAAGTGCTGAAAGGATTAGTCGATTGGCAAAGAATTAAGAGTTTAACTGCTGGTCAGACAGAGCTAACAATTTAGATGTCGCTTTGCACTTTTCATAGACATTTTTAATATATTTTGGGACATTTTTGTTGACTAAACAGTAGTCGGCTAATAAATAGTTAACAACTGACAGATAAGTTGAAGCACTGGTCAGTATTTTGAGCTAATTAGCTCTTTCCTAGAATTAGATGAGTATAGAGTATATTCTCACGCCTGTACATTAAGTACAGAGCTTGAGCCGGGAGGCAGTTAGCTTAGCTTAGCATAAAGACTGGGTGCAGGGGATAGTGCTTGCTTTGGCTCTACCTGAAGCTACCTTCCAACCATGCCAGGATCACAAATTGACACATTTTGTCCACTTTGTTTTACAGAAGTATAAAAATGGCAACTTGCAGATGTAGTGGAAGTTACATGTTGTAACCTTTTCTTAGCAAACAACAGCCAGGCTCAGTTACTTCATGTAGTCTTGTTGTCACAGTGAGGCCAACACGCTAATGCACAGAAATGTTGAATCGACAGATAAACTGTTCTTTCTCATGAAAGAGTCGCTACACGTAAACGTACTGTAAAACCTCAAAGAGAGGGGGACAGGCTTTTTTTCCCCTCGATTTCAGTCTTTATACTAAACTGAGCTACTCCTGTCCCAGCCCCAGCTTCATAATACACAAAGACAATGGTATTAATCTTCTTCTCTAACTCCTGAAACAACAGCAAATATGCGAATTTCCCGAGATGTTGGCCTAATCTTATAAAGCCCTAAAAGTTTTCATGTCAGGCTGGAGAGCGTAGCGTCTTCTGTCTTCTGGCCGGAGATTAATTTCAGGCAGGCCAGCCTGGAGTGCCATTTCTGTTCCTATACATTCCAACCATGTGACACACACACATCTGAGCCAGCTGTGTTTGTCTTACGCTGGTGGAGTGTGTGTTCTTCATCACGGAGAGGGAAGTGAGAGTATGTGTGTGTATGTGTGTGTATGTGTGTCCACTGACAGATTGTCATGGTCCAAATGAAACCATGCTGTTGAGGAGCCCGTGCTGCAAAATCAGTGTTTATATTCAAAAGTCAGACTCAAGCCAACATCATTCCTGTTCACAGGAAGAGAGAGTCTCATTATAACCTCAAAATATCCTAGAGGGTTCAATATTTATCATAAGGTTCGCATCACATGGCCTCTGTGATTCCCCAGGGACGCCTGTCAGTTCATATTTCACATCCTCACCTGGGCCATTTTCCTTAACTTAATAAGATGTTTAATGTTTTTCCAACTTTTCTTCTTTCTAAACCTTTTTCATCTAAATGCAAACAGTTAGTCTTGTGTGACAGCTGATTCCAAAGATGCCTTCACACTGCTGGCATGGTATTCAGGTGTGTTAGCGCTTTATCAAATGGCTGATAATTGACTAAACTCCTCCCTCAATCCAGGAATCCTGTAGCTAGTACTAGTACTAGAATCCTCAGAACATTCCAGGCTGTTGGGCTCTTGTACAAAATACTTGGTAACTAAAACCTTCAAGGAAATGTCTGTTTTGTTTTGTTTTGTTTTGTTGTTTGTTTTGTTTTGTTTTTTCCTATTCAGGACCAAAATCACAAGACTGAAGTGCACGGAAAAACGGATTAAACAATGTGCTTGCCTGTTTTAATGTAACCTGCTAACGTTATTATGCCTGACTAATTTGCATTAGTCCTCTCTTCCAAGGCCAAATTTTCATTGTAATATTGTATTTTCTTACTAGGGCTAACTTGAAAAACAAAAACCTGTGATACAACAACAATGCTGCTACTTTATTCCATTTTCTATATGACTTATCCCTCATGAAGATACTGACTTTTTGCCTGGAACCTGGAGGCTAAAGGAGAATGAAAAACCAAAGGGGAGTGGGGCTTTGTCACTGCAGAGACCATCCTTTGTATCTATATCTATATATATTATCCTTCATATTATCTTTGTAGTGGCTCTTAGTGCCCCCTAATGTACAGGTACAGGTACAGCTTTGGAGTAATACTTTGGGGGAGAAAAGACTACTTTTCTCCACCAAAACATTTATTTCTATAATAAATTAAAAATAAACCCGGTGTCTGAAAACAATTCTAAAGTAATATTTCATTCCTAGTAAGTATGTGACTCTAGAATAAACCTCCAAAACTCCCTTCCTCCTCTTCTCTTGACCTGAAGGGAATGTTCCCTCAGCATCAACAGCATAATCCACAGTGACTCACACACACACACACACTCACACACACTCACGCACACACACATGCACATGCACATGCACATGCACGCACATAAACAGACATAAGGAAAAACCACTGCCATCATAACAGTCTTGTGTCAGTTTTATCAAGAATAATTCTCTAACATATGTTTGACCCTGCGAGGAGTGTGAAGTGTTGACATGAATTATGGTAATAGCTCCACAGTGAGTATGTTCATTTGTGTAATTCATGTATCAGAATTAACTTGTGGGAATTCTGTTTAATGACGTGTGTCATAATATATATCATTGGCCTCAAGTCAATAATTTCTAAACCATTCCCTATTTAACAGCTTAAGCCTTGTAAATTTAAAAATACACACAGTAATATGTCATCATATTTATATCATAAATTTAATGCAAGTATGACCATTTTAAACCAGTGGACCACAAAATGCATTAAATATTTCGGCTTATGTGATTGTCATCAAGTTGTGTGTATTTCATTCTTTAATGTGTCATGTATGATCTTACCCTTGTATTCATACAGTACTATATGTCATCATACCTATAAATTTCAGGCTTTATCATGAAAGCCTTGGAGTTGTTAGAGTTGGAGTTGTAGCTACAACCAACAGTCGGTTTGTTTGTTGTGTTTTTTAAGCTCCCTAATGAATGTGAACATCCTCTTGAAGCAAATTACCCTCATCACACACATTGTTTCAGCTGCAAATTATCACATTTTCAGAATAATGAGCTGGTAGAAGGCAAAAGACTAAACACAACCTCAAACACTAATACAAAGAGGTTATTAGTATTCTCTACTTCTTTATTTTTCATAAGAAAACCTGGCATATTGTAACTTCATAATATCTGCATCATAATATCTCATTGTAATTTTTTTTTTCCTGGTTACGTCAGGTTCTGGAAAGCGTCGCAGGAAGCAGGACCAATGCTGCGGTCACCTGAACTCGCTCTCAGCCATCAAGTACGCCATCGTTTCCCTCTACATCCTGGTTCTTCTCACCATCTTTGGACTCTGCCTGGCAGGTAAGATGAAAATAAATGGATCTAATCCTGTTTCTGGTTACATTAGGTATGGGCTTGTATAGTTGGAGTTCATACCTAGCCACTCCAAAATTTAGTGTCTTCTTCCTTGGGCCACGTCCCATCCCTCAATCAAGTTTGGTGGAAATCAGCTCAGCACTTTCTGCATAATCCTGCTGAGAAACAGACAAACCAAACTAAACAACCAAATTGACACCAGAGAAAACATAACCTACTGGACGGAGGTGATAATGATGGATGAGATACTGCCAAACTTTTTCCACAGTTCCCTCGTGCAAGTTGAGAAAAATGGCTCTCAGCGTATGTGCTTTTGCTGCGTGTTTTGATTGTAAATATGATTTTATTATTCTAGCCTGAGTGTTTGTTTGTTCTTGTAAAGGGAGGAAAAGGGAGACTTGATGTTGATCAGCTCACACTGTAGTGTCTTAGATGGGGCGTTAGATAAAAGTGCGAGATGTTTACATCACACACGGGAGGCTGAGTAGTTTGAAAGGAAAGTTATCAGACCATCTTTCAGCTGTTAAAGATGTCAAGCCTAAGTCAGGGAGGACGAGGAAGGGAGTGAAAGAAAAAAGGGGGAAAGACAGAACAAAGGAAACGAGTAAGAAAGAAATTCAGCTGCAGTGTACTGTACTGTAGAGACGGAGGGAGAGGGCATATTGTCCATCTCTTGTTCTCAGAGCTTGGTTATGCAGATGACATCAGCCATTCCACAAGGTTGAATTGTAATGACAGACATAAAATCCCACTTGGTTAGTCTTAGGTAAGTCTCTGGGATGTGGTCTGCAACCTCACTCCTCTCTTAAACTGCTCTGGGGTTTAGCATTGAGAACTCACACACACACACACACACACACACACACACACACACACACTGTCTCTGTCACACCTCTCTCACACATGCGCGTGAATAACAAACTGTCACGTGAAGCATAACAAAACCACCAGTAATGTAAAGTCCTGCTGGTGATTTTATTGACATCTCACAGCTATATCTGCTGAAAAGTTTGTAACATAATGTTTCGAAGCCAAAAGTAGCACAGACCTCTGTGAAAGTTCACTCTCTCCTTGGAGATTTCTGATCTGAATTGTGAACTTGTTTTTTTTTTCTCAAGTGCAGTGCCAGTTGAGCCGACTGCTTCCTGCTGCTATTCTAAAGCTCTGTACATGTTTGACAGATTTCAACTCGATTTCCCACATGTGAAAGTTTGTCACAGCATTTTGGAAGCGTGACAAGCTTGACCTTTTACACAGCGACATAAAAGCCAGAGAAGAGGTAAAGCGTGACGGAGGTTTTAACATGCTGACTCCTTTTGTGCTGCGTGGTTCCCATACGATGCCTCATCCGTGGCCGTGGGAGCGCCTAGCTCCAGTTTGAAGAAGTTGGAATCTACTTCACAAAACTGTCCTACACAAAGGCCTCTCAGGGTGACCGAAAAGCTACAGCATCTTTTAGCCCGATTCACGAGTTGGCATCACAGCTGATTTTCAAGGGAGATCAAAGCCATGATGATTTGTTCCAGTTGTACAGATTCATGTAGTCAATGAGGGCTCAGCATCTAAAATGTTGCCTATAGAGTAAATCAGAACCAGTACCGGAAGTGTGGAGAAAATCCAGTTCAGTACTTTAATGAAATTGGATTATGATTAGATTTAGTATTTTAGTATCTTGGAGGCATTCAGCTCTGATTTGTTGCATTTTTGGCTGTGATCCATATAAGCTGCATGTTACTGTAACAGTAACTCCTTACCTCTACTCCATTGGTTTCTCAGTAATCAGATATTGAATCACGACTCTGTGGAGTTTCCACCAGGACTCACAACCGAGCACTTTGTGACAGCTGGAGGCACAAACAGTATTTCTTTCAAACATCGCACGTCTCAGTGATTGGCAAAAAATAAGTGAGACTGTAATGTGGAAATTTGGATGTGTGAGTTATGACATAACAGCAGCTAAGGCTAATTTCCATATCACTTGGTTGGTGACACAGAGTTCTGTAATAAATTCCAGTGTCTTTAGAGCTTACACCGCTGTGGGTCCTGCTCCTCCTGGTTGATTTGGAAAAACCCTGGCGTGACGCCACAGTAGCTTCATGGCCAGTTCACTCCTGCGTATGTGTGTGCCTGGTTTGTGTGTGTGTGTGTGTGAATGGGAAAGGCTGAGAAGGTGTTTTAGACTTTATGGCTGTTACCTTTTGTGTACCCTGCTGTGGCCTCATTGTAAAAGTCAACTCTTTTATTAAAGCAGAGGATGACAAAGAGAGTCCGATAGTGACACAGAGAGGGAAATATGTTGTGAGGGCAGAAAAATTAAGGAGGATAGAGTCAGAAAAAGAAGTGACAGATCCAGAGACTGATTTAAGAGCTCTCTGGCTTTGGACCAGCAGGATCCTAGAGGAATCAACCGCTCTCACTAATCCTAATTTCATTTCAAGACCTCCTCTCCCAAAAGCCACCCACTCATGCCGTAACCACATGGTTAATGCCATTAAATGGCTGTGGCTGTGTACGCATTCCCAGGCACAGAGATGTAGTTAAGAGTTTGGAACGGGTTCATTGTCGTCACAGAGGTATTTGGTTATTTAAGACTTTTAGATGAGGTTGTTTTAGAAAAGCAATCAAACAGAGCTTTTCAGCTGGCCTCTCTTAAATTAAAAGCCGGCCATCCAAAAGTTAAGTGGCTCCAGCGAAGCTGCACGGGAGGCCTCTTTGCTGCATACACGCAACGCACACTTTCATATAATGGGAGTGCACGTACCAACACATCAACAAATGGCTGCCAGTTTTCCAATGCGAAAACAGATTATACTCGGTGTTATCCACATTTGCTTTTTGTTTGAATTCTCTATCGACTTTGAATCCTTGTTTTTTCCGGCTTTTATTTTGTCTCCTTGGCTTCCTCCCAACTTCGTGGCTTTAAGTGATTCCTCTGCTTTCAAACACATCCATATTTCATTGCTAGTCGAACCATGAGGCCTCAATCTTTGGCTGGACACATCTGCACTCATGACATGATAAGTGTAATATAGTATTTTCTGTCTCAGTGCATCCGATCCTAAATCTTTGTTTTGGACAAGTGAAAGAGGGGAGAGTGGTAAACAGAAACAGATCCGGATAAAAGCAAAATGACAGAGGGTGGAAGAGCCAGATGAATCCTGTTCCATTCTTTATGAGGTCAAGAGAAAACCTTATCTCTCCATTACTTCTACAAGCTTATCTCCATGTAGATAGGAGAGTGCTCCCTAAGCTCTGATCAGGAGCCTCAGCAGCAGCAGAGGGACTGGTCCGTAATAAAAAGGTCACATGTTAAGTTCCAACGATAGCCAGTGTCTGTGCCAGCAGAAATGTCTGTGAGCCACAACCCAGACTTTTATCAACTCAAAGGCGCCTGCTGGAGAAGCTTTTGTCCTGTGACTTGTTAGGACCATTACTTAAGAGACATGTCTTGTCTTTTTAGCATTAAAGCTGCATCAGAAAACTGTGCCTGCTGGCCAGCTGGAATGGTGGCCAGATGCAATTTGAGTCACGTGACTTTGCTTCCCAAAAAGCCTGTGGACTGACTCCCTGTCCACATGTACGGGCTGAACTCTCACGAGCCTAAAGTCTACAGGCAGGTTTATCATTGAGCACATAACTTACGTGCTCAGGTCTGACCGAGCACTTACTTTTTCCCGCTGCCAATACACCGCCACACAGTCTGCATGTGTACACTGGGTGGGGATCAGTCTTTTTCTTTGTGGGTTGGAATCACTGGTGCAGAGGTTTGTCCACTGTAAATATGTCCATATTCACTATACCTTTTGAGAGATGTTTGTCTTCCACTCTTAAACTTCTCCCTTTAACTACCTGCAAGAAGAGAAAATTTCCTGTCAGTGATCATTTCAGCAATTTATTTGGTAGTAAACATAAAAAGCTTACCTAGGACAGTTTTAAAGCTTTAAGGGTGTTCCCCAAGAACAGCATTTTTTAAAATTTATTTTGATATATGCATTTGGGCGAGCTTCAAGATCCTATTTTTTCTCTTTGTAATGGATCCCATGGGGCATTACATAACAAAGAGGGCCATGTTAGGTTCAGATGGAAATAAAAAATAATAGGTCATAAGTATTAAAGAACAATAATGGTCTACTTAAATGTTTTAGCCTGTAAATGACATATATAGTCATTTTTATTGCTTAAAACTATTTTCCACATAATCAAAAGACACGTCATGATATTACATTACACAGATTATTGCTTGTTCCAAAGGGAAACACCTATCAATTGTAATATCTTTACATTGTTCACACTCACTGTCAATCCATTTTTTTTTTCAAATCATGAACAACTCTCTCTAACAGCAAAAAGCTGAGTCTTAAACTTGTGATGTGTATAGTTCTACAGTGAAAGAGCTGTTGAATTTGCGATTCCTCTGAGGACTCAGTTTCTTACACCCAAATGAGCTTTATTGTACAGTATCTGGCTCTTTCGCATGAAACACACCCCTCCCCTTGGGTGCAGTCGATTAGTCCGTATCGCATGTGATACATGAACAAAAAAGAAACCAGATGTTTAAAGCCGCCGCTCCTCCGTTGTCTCTTGTTAATGCCAAAACTTAACAGCAGCAGAATAGTGTGTAAACTCCTTCTAAGAAAATTCCTAAACTCTTTCAGATGTTTTTTTCTATGAGTAAATCCAAAGTTTTACAGTATCTTAGTTTACAGATAAGAGACTGTAAAACATTACTGCATATACAGGAGGTGAGAGAGATGTTGGACTAAACTAAGTTTTCTTTTTATAACCAGTATAGAAAAGGATGTTTCATCGCCATTGTAAGTATTTTCAGACGCAGCCGTGCACATTAAAGGTGCTACATGGAATTACTTTAGTTTAAAGCATTCAGAAATAAACTGAATCAGAATGTGAAGAAATTTCAAAGACATCTATGTATTGTGTTTTAGAGATATCAGCACTAGTTAGCGTACTAACCAGCTAGCCCAGCCCTTGCCTGTCTTGTAATAACACTTTGTACATCAAGGGGTGATAGTGAGTCACTGCAGCGTTCCAGTCTGCTCTCAACGTAAGAGAATGAAGAAGTTGCGCTGCCCAGAGGGCAAGAAATCATGTTCGACTGCAAAGGAAAGAAGTGATAGAAATAGAAGCAAAACGAGAGTTAACCCTAGCGTTTCTTTCCACCGCTTGAAACCGCTCTTGGTGAGTAAAGAAATGAAGTTTGGTGCTGGACTGGCCACATGTCTTCTAAACTTGTAAGTTAACAGCTGCTAAAGCTAACATTGGCTAACTGCTTCAGGAGGCTAAACTATGTGTTACATCAATGAAATTACACAGTTCATCAGTAATCTGCATTTTATCTGTGTTTCTTTACGCAAGTTTGATACTGAACTAGCAACATTTCTTCTACACTGGTTTGTTTACAGCTGCTAAAGGTAATATTGGCTAAATAGCAATAGCAAAAACTTACATATAGTACCTTTTAAGCTGCTTCATGTTTTTACAAATTGTGTTACATCAATGAAAGTACACAGTTCATCAATAATCTGTATTTTATCTGTGTTTGTTTTTGCAATATTGAATAGAAGATAAAATGCTAAAAGATGAGTAAAACATAAACTAATATTCACACAATCACAAGAACTGTGCAGGCTGGGCCAAAAAGCCAAAACGCTTATTATGTGGCTCCCCTAGAAGAGATCTTTTGTCATCATCAAAATATCATATTTCAGGATCGAAATATCCACGATCATCATTCATGCATTCATGTCCTTATCTGTGCAAACCAGAATCTACAATATTATTTAGAATATAAAGGTACTAAAAGTTGACAGTGAGGAATTTCTTGACATGTATTAAAACATCTGGGACCCTACAACTATAAGTAGGCAAAGATGCAAAGATCAAATCCAAATGTTTCTGCAGATTTAGGAGTGTAATCAAAAAATGTATCCTCCTAATACAGATAAACTGTATTACAAAAAAAAATTAATAGAAAATGGACGTTAATATAATCATCCTCTTCTGCTTGAAAATGTGAATGACTACAGCAGTGAGACTGAACTGAAGCAGTAAAGTAGCGACCCCCAAAAACCAAAACATAGAGCTTAAAAATGCCAAAATGCTTCAGGGCGTTCAGAGGAGCTGCAGAGTCGGGTGATAATTGCCTGTTGGTTCATCACTAAGAGTTACCATTCACACAATAAACATGATCATCTGATCAATAGATATATAAAGATATTAATTAGAGCAGCTTCAAGTGTCCAACACTCTTGAACTGGGATCCAAATAGTCACACTTTCCAATTTTCTTTCACTGTTTGCTTGTTATATTTTGCCTTTGAAGCCTCAATTATAAACACACAGTCATACACACAAAAAAAGCAAACTTTACACATGAGCTCAGTTATATGCTACATTGCTTTTAATTGAGCTTGCATGGCTGTTGATTCATGCAAAATGCACATGCACTCATAACAAAACAGTCACTTGATTATTTTACCTTTAGCAGAGCAGTATCTTTTATAACAGATTTCTATCACTGAACTCATATGTATCTGCACTGAATTTTTCTGTGCAATATCTAGAGTTTATGTAGTACTGATTATTTCCTCCTTATTTCTCTTTAGTTTTATTTTTCACAAATCCCACCGAAGATCCCTAGAATAACCCTTTTTCTTCCTGTGTGAGGAGTTGGGATGGTTTTCGTTGCATTTTGGCAAAACACTGCTACAAATATTGTGTTCTACATCTGGAGCCAGTTGGAATAACAGGTTGTGTAAAACACCCAACAAACACATCTGTATAGGCCCATATATGGCCTTACAGACAGAGCCCTGGCTGATAAATTGCCAGGGTGCTCAGGACAAGAGGTTTAAGAGGGATTTACACATTTTATATCTCTGTTTATGGGCTGGATGGTGATCTAATGGACTATCACTACATAGAAATACTGAAGAATGGGTTTATTTTGGTCTTCCGTGATTTAGGTTGACATGTCATTTACACAGTCAAGTTTCTGCACACACCTATAATATTTTACAGGTAGTGTATGAAGGAGTGCATCAACTAGTTCTGTTGCACATTTCATTTTCTCCCACATGTTGCAAATCTTAAAATGTTGCCTACTTCCCTCTGTTTAACTTATACTGCACATGCAGCTGAGTCATGTTTTCCAGTTGGAGAAAACATGCCGCTCACGGGTTTGGCTTGGTCATGCTCTTTTCCTCAACCGGTTAATTGGCGGAAAACATGATGGTAGAGTTTTTATTCTTCTTTCAAGCCATGAAATCTTACCATGAAAATTTGCTTGTGTCTTACAGTGATAGTTTAGGTAACAGGCATGTTATTGCCAAGAAGAAATGGGTAGTAGGCCCAAGGCCTTGAAACGGCTTTGGTTTATTTTGGTCTCTGGCCTTTTGAAGTTACTTGGTTTGCTCGTGAATTGGTTATCTTAATTGAGTTTTTGTTTTACATCATTTTTTACTGCTGCAGCTAAATTTTATTTTGGCTCTAAAGAAACCAGGTTATTTATAGACCACTCTGTAAACCTGGCAGTTAGTTTCACTTAAACATTCACTTAAACATTCTGTTACTAACAGTTCCTCCTGGCACATTTCTATAGCATCTGTGAGCAAGCAAATATTGACAAAGTCTTATATCAACATCTTATTAGAGTATTTAGCGAGGTACTCTTTTAGGTGCTTTGTATGTTCTCTTTTACTGAAGCTTTTTACAACTTGATTTGTGATGTTGTTAGCCATCTGGCTTTTGATGGATAATTTGTTGCTAGAACAACATTATTAGTAAAGGCGGAGGGAGATATTTTTGCTTACGAGCATACTTTCTTCGCCATAGAAACAAATTGGGTCTGTGAGACACCGGCAAGGCAGAGGACATCAACATACCTGACCATTAAAAAAACAAAGACAGGATAACTTTACCACAACCGCAAGTTTTACGTTACTTGAATGTAGGACCATATGTGCCTGGCTAAGTTTGGAGAAAAAACTTCAAGAAGGTAAATCTGACACCACAAAGCACCGATCCTACTGACTTTAAAGAGAAACTTGAAAGGTCCCAAACCACACCCTTGTGAAAACAGTCAGCATTTTGGCAGCTGAAGATGAGGTGTTTCTGATCTCGGTGTGTTTATGTTCGATATGGGTAAGAAATTCCTTCCCTAAACACACGTCGTCCTCGGGAGAGTTTATCCTCCATCACAGGCTGAGAGCACGTGCCAGAAGAGAAGCACACGTATGTGCACACACACACATTTACTTATTCATGTCTGTATGCATGCAGATATACAGAAACACACGTATAAAAGCTCACATACTATATATGGAGAGAGACACTATACACATAAAGAAAAAGAGACACACAAAACATATAAAGAAAAACTTACAGGGATCTGTACTCAGTAATGTGCATAAACATATAATAAACACATGGTAAAAACAATCATAATCATAAATATGCAGACAAGTATGACCACAATTACAGATGCACACATTCAAATGCTGACATACATGCATACACAGAAAATGTGAGGACGCACACAAACTAAGATGCAAGAACACACAGACACACATGCACACACACTCACACACACAACACATTCAGAGAATCACAAAGATTTATTCGTGATGCATACACATATGCACACACATACAGACTACATGTATGCACACACACACACACACACACACACACACACACACACACACACACACACACACACACACACACACACACACACACAAAGATACAGAGCTGCAAAGCCAGCCCCTCATTCCTCCACAAGAAGAGTCCTAGAAGTCAGCACAACCTCATTCAAGCATTAACATGTCAAGACTAATTGGACCAGACCTCAGTCTCTCTTTCTCTCTCTCTCTGTCTGTTTGTGTGTTTCCTCAGTGTTGCAAAGAATTTTTTTTGTTGTCTTGAGGCAGAGATGCTTTGCAGTCCGTAAGAAATTTTGGAATAATAGTTACCAGGTGGTGTCGTCATGGTTGTGGGTTCTGTGGTTGCATAACCATTAACAGGTGCATTATAATTTAATCAAGTGCAGCATATTTCTTGGTTGCTTGGTTTCATCTTCAGCATGAAACATAGCCAAAGTTACTGTCATTAGAGAGCAGGAACAAATCTCCAAATTCAAATAAATCTCTCAAACGCTATTTGACGAGGAAGTGGATCTCTTACATTCAGAAATACTTTTGTTTTCTTGAATCCAGCTGATAGAATTTCAACTAATTGACATTTTGTTTTTGTTGCTAAAACGTTTGTTGGACCGGTGGATTGAAACTTATAATTCCACTGCTGTCTCCACAGCTAAAGGTATTAGTATGGTTGGGAAAAATGTGTCATGTTTCTATTTTTAACAGTGCTAGCAGCATGGCTGAATGGATGGCTTATGGATAAGTGCACGACTCTGGTCCAGACTGAAATATTTTACTAACTAAAGGATGGATTGCGATCAAATGTTTTACAGATATTCATGTTTCCGGACAATGTATCACAAAAACTTTGGTGATCCCATGACTTTTCTTCTAGTGCCACCATTTAGGTTGACATTTGCAATTTTAAGTGAAATGTCTGAGCAAATATTGGATGGATTGTCATGTAATTTGGTACAGACAGTAATGACTCCCTTTGGATGAGTTGTAATAAATTTGATCCCCTGCCTTTCCGCAGCCTCTCTGAGCTGCTAGCTTGAGAGGCTGTAGAAGTGCTAGTCTTGTTATGTACTTTACAGACTATACTACATATTATATATGAGAAGTCACCATATGCATGAGTCTTTGTATGTCTTCTACAGCATTTTTTGTTTGATTGCCTGGACGTGTAGGTGCTTTATTCACTCTGCAACAACTCACTGTTTATGTTAGACAGGTTGATTCTATAAAATTATATATTTGACATCCAGCATCATTTAATCATTTAGTCAAATTTAACTTGCATAGAGTGAAAACAAAGTGATGAGAGACAATATATTAGATTTTCTGTGAGTTTTATTAACTATAAACTACTTGTAATGAGTTAAATGATTTCCAGGAGGTATTGCTACTGAATCCCTCTTGGATGAGTTTGCATAACGTTTAACTCACATTTCTTGAGGTCCACTTTATCATTGTCCTCCTTTATAGTAATTAAAACTATGAGTGCAACACCTCATCATTTCTGACACCCTTGCTTGAAAAAAAACCTCAGAGAGTAAGCTGTGAACATGTGAACTTCACTAATTTGTCCTGGCTTCAAGCCAAATAAGGTCAGGAGGTGCAATAAAGTGTTACGAAGCAGTGTCTAAACAAGTCCAACACAAATAAAAGCAGCAGGCCTCACTGGTACATCTCTCTATAAACAGCTACAGGGATTTTATAAATCTGAAGCAGAGGTGAGTTTAAAGCTCAGGGGATTTTGAGACTACATTAGTAGGCGCCCAAATTATCCCTCTTAACGCCTTTTATTCAGTTTTATTAGCATACTTATTAAGGAACAACAGATTCCAAAGGCTCGGGGCAAGCTCAGACACACTTACCATAGGGGGTTTGATCCAGCTAATTGTGGTGCTGGAGCTCAAAAAGCACACAAGACAAAATTATGAGAGCTGGCGTCTCTGTGCTGAGAGGCTCTTAGTGTCCAACTGTTCTTGGTTGGATGACAACTTGGAACGGGAAAATTAAACAAACGATGGAAATGGGAGGGAACCATTACAAAGCAATTTAAAGTCATAATCCGCAACATTTAAATTGCTACAAAAGTCGACTTTGCTGCTCTATGTTGCCAAATGATGATGTAGTCTGATCACTGTTTTGTTATACATCTCATGCGTGCCTTAAAGAGATGCAGTTACTTCCTTAGAAATATATCTAGCATACAGTAACAAAATAAGATGTGTTGATAGCCCACTATTGTGGCAGTAAACATACAAAATATTGTACTCTACCAATGTGCACTAACAGGAAATGATGCAACTTGCATATTGATTTGTGAATATGAAATATTTTTGCTACCTTTAAAGTTGCTTTGTAGAGATTTCTTGACAAAGTTCTTTTTACATTCTCTTTCTCCTGTGTTGTATCCTTTGGGCCTGGCAGAATTACTGAATGCATTTCATTCCCGATGCATTGTTTACATCCATGTATTCTAGCTTCTCTCTCCCCTTCGTTTTGCTGGCACGGTGCTACTTTTCTTGGCACGTTATTGCCACCTGTTGATCAGTGGAATACTGTGAGACTGTTGGCAGGGATGTTTATCAAACAAAAAAAAGGACCGTCTCATGAAAACGTTTCACTACTAGTCGTCAAAAACTTAAAGGAATACCTAAAAATATTGTGGAAAAAAATGCTTATTGTGTCAGTCATTACACTTTTTTTCATAATTCTTTCACTGTTCCTTTTCTTTTTTTCTAGCTCTATTTCCCTCTAAAGTTGGATTCTTTTTTCCTCTGTAAGTAGTATCTGTCTGTAGTTTCAAGTGTCTCTATCATGTCAAATTAGCTCTCAGCTGTTGTGTACTTTATGGCAGCTGTAAACCAGTTGAGTTGGGTGATAAAATTCTGCTGCTTTGGTGCATGCATCAGGCAACCTAGTGCTCTCTTAGTGGGAAAATAGGTCAGTATATCAGTATGTGGTTGAGTAGGTAAGTCAGGGAGGAAGTACATAGGTCAACACAGTATATAATTTAATCTTATCAGTGATATTATAGGTGTATTCACAAAGATATTATTAAAGAATTTTGCATATTGACAATAAAATAAGCATTAGTGAATTACTCAAATGATCATAGAAAAAAGTACAGGCCCATTTATTTATATGTTTAAGATTACTGAGATGAATACATTTTACCATGCCTGGAAATTTTATTACTTAGATATAGTTCGTGTGTTTTTTAAGACTTTTAAGACTCATTTATTTTGGAAGTTTGCATTAAGATCAACTAGTAAGTAATAATTTTACCAGAATCGCTCTCCAAGAATATTAAAAAAGGAAAATTTCTAATTCACTTTTTTAATATTCTTGTTAGTTACTATATTTCTTTAAATCGCATTTTAGAGTGTAAATGCAGGTTGTAACAAGATCTTAGACTTCATCATTAGTGATGGGAGCCAGCTAATTCATTCATTTAAATAATTTAAACCACCAACTTCACTCCTGGAAAGATGAAGCCACCCTGACAAGTGGCAGGAAACAGGTACTTGTACCATTGTACACACATGCACACACACATGCACACACACATGCACACATACACGCACACACACATATTAAGTCATTCAGGCTCTCACAGCATGAGCCTCACTTTGATGTCTGCCACATCAGACACGGTCCACGCTTAGAAATCAAACAAACCCCACCGCCACCACCGCTGTCCCTTCATTTTGACATTCCTGTAGCTGAGTTACAGCTGGCTGAACTCCACACACAACTTTCCCCTGACGGACACTTACACACAACTGCAGAGCGTAGAGACATTTTTGGTTTTAACCTTCCATAAAATTTACAAATAAAAAAAAAAGAAACCCAACAAAAATACACATCCATCTACAGCATCTGCCAAGTTGAATCTTCAACTGCAAATGAACAGGTCTCTGTTTGCCAAATATATTCTTATATCATCCGGTATAAATCTGTGGTTTAATAATAATTATGTAACCACAGCTGCACATCCAGATGTTGTGTGAATGGTGATGACCAGGCATTAACCCATGACAGCAGCTATGTATGAATCGGTTGCATGCATGTATGCAAGCATGGGTTCATGACACTCTACCAATCATGTGGTTTGTTTGTGGTAATCAACCATTTTTAGCAACGTATAAAAAGAACTTTAATCAGTTCTTCTCAAATGTAGTCATATTTCAGAAAAGAACAGTAAACATCAATAAATAATCATCAAATCAATTGTAGCGCGAGTTTATATTAACTGCAAACAAATTAGATCATATTTGAGATGATTATAAGACTGTGATGCCAGCAATACCAAAATTAAGACCATATTTCCCATATAACCTGTCTTCATTCTACTACGACCTCAACTTTAGTTGTTTTTGCCTTTACTGAAGAAGTAGACAAAAGTTTCCCACCAAAATGGTCTCACTGACAAACAATTTACAGTGGTTTTACAGTGGTTTTGGTCTCAACCAACCCCTGAGGAGAATACCCAGCTCTTTAGCTACTAGATGTTCACCTTTCCTCCCAGGCTAGCTTCTAATTTTGTTAGTTAGCTTAAAAGCAACACAGTGTTGCAGAGTTTGGTAATGATCCTCTGTGTTTTCATCACTTTGTGTAACATTTTCATAGTCGTTTGTTTTTGATGTCTTATGTTGAGAAAGAACACCACAAACAAGCAGATTGGCTTTGACAACGATAAACCAGGGCCTGAATATAACAGATAAAATACTTTATTTCCACTCTCATCCCCTGTTTAATACATTTATCTTTTGTCCCTCTGGTTCCCAGTGTTGGCCTACAGTAAAAACAAGCAATCATTGCTAGACAATCAGTCGCATCTTTAACGGCAGCTGGAACACTGGAGCTATCTGCATGTGTGTGTTGTTTTATCCATTGTGGGTTGTAGTTTGTGTATTGTAGTGTGCGGTATTGGGTGTGATTGTTTTAATATGGTGACCAGCCGTGGTTGATAGCAGTGCTGTTTCCTCAACCTTGGTTGAGATTCAACACAAACAGGACTGTGACGCAGGTCCGAGCAAGAAGCAAAAGCTTCACATGCAAGTGATGCCTCGTTTTTTCCTGTTCTTATTTTTGCTATTCCTTTGCTGTATCACTTTCTTATTCACTGCTGCAATAATCCAATTCAGTCTCTGTATCATACACATTTTATCTTTAAGCCAGTTTGTGGTAAGTGAGCTTTACTGCGGATATGAATCTAACTGTTTGTAATCATCCATTTAAAAGCACCTAATGGCTTCCTTTTGATGCAATGTCAAAAAAACCCAAAAACCCCATGTTGTTCCCTTTTGGATTTTAAGATCCTATAATTTCATTCTCGTCCACTGCTGGATGACTTTCAGGTCTGCAGTTCACAAAAAGGCTCTTTCTTCTTCATTCCCTTCACTGCTTCCTGCTGTTGGCATCCCCTCAAAGTCAAGTAGGATGGTGGTCAGTTTCTGTCTGGTCAAAGGTGGCTGGTCTCTCACTGTTCCTCTCACTTGCACACAAATACATGCAAAACACTGTGCTGTGACAGATGTGGTGTCCGTAACTGACTTTACCATTATTACTGGTAGAGGCATATTAAAATTGACAGAGCTGGTGTCTGCTCTTTATGACAACACACATGGTAAATTGGCCATTTTTAACTGAGAACCAGCTGTTTTATTATTTCTCCAGGTTGCTATTTTTCTCATCTTCCTCCCAGGTCATATCACTTTCATCCCTGGCAGATCGATTATAGACTCTGCACTGAAGTGAATTTGTAATTTGGAGTTATATCTGTCTGCGAATGTTGACGTTTTTTTCAGCTACTTTACCGTTACATTGTTCCAGCCCAGTCTACCTAAGAATTACATTCATATTGGACAAATCTGAAATGTGCAACAGACAGTAGCAGAAAAGTAGCAAAGGTGAAAACCGGTTTAACACATCTGACTTTTTTTTTTTTTTAGTTTCCTAAATTCCTAAAAAAAATCCTTTCCTAAATTTCCTGAGGTCAATGAATGAAACAAAAACAAACACCAAGAAAATTGGAGACTTGAGTTTGTCCACTCAGAGACCTGCAACTTTATTATTTATTTTTTATCTCTGTTTGTTTTTGTTATCACAACCATGATCTTTAAGGAAGGATTCACCCCAATCATCACTAATCATGGAATTCATTGGACCTCAACATAAATCTAAGGGCTCATTAAGTGATTAAGTGATTAAACATGGACATAATATACTGCAATAAACACCAACGTGTTCATTGATTGTGACTTTTTTTTAATTTCAGTTTTGCTTTTTGCTTCCTTTAAATCTTGAATATTTTTACCATCTCATTCCTGAGAAGAAAAAAAAGTGACTGGTTTGCTTGAACTGCTCACAACTCATGTCGACACTATGGCCATTTCAGTCGGGACACTCACATCCAGGTTTTAATCGTTTATTGCAACAATGTGCATTTTAGTTTGCTTTTGAACAAAGCTTGACCAACCTTGACACAGATGGTCACTCAGCTTATGAACCGCTTGGCAGAGCATGAGATACACAACACTGGATGATAGCCAGCAAGCACTAACCTTCATCATTCAACAGCAACTTAGTGCTGATACAGGAGGGGACTTGGGAGGTGGAGAGAGTTAAATTTCTGAAGGCAGGCAGCCTCAGAACGTGGAAGCTAGGATGCAGAACTCAGTATTGTTGTATGCAGACTGAATGTTTATATGGACCACCCACTGTGAGAGAGAGGTCAATGTCGTTCATGATTGGAGTGTATATGGAACATATGATATAAAATTACTTTTGTGCCTGCCATAACTACCACAAGAGGCGTCAAAACTGGATACTATTTTATTTGAAAAGGTCACAGCTCCAAAAAGCTCGGGATCCGCTGACGTAATCAAAGTTTTAAGATTTTAATTAGGATCTCGGACATAACAAAGCACAATTTCCCAGTCTTTTTTAGAAACTAAATAAGCTTCCATTCTCTCATTGTGAAATCCCTGAGTCCTGCTTTTGTTCTGAATGGTCATTCCAGGTACTCAATAAACCAGACTCAACATACTGGAACTGTTTGTTCTGGCTCTTTTTGTTACTGTGTTTGGGTTTGAATAGGTGGAAGCTTGTGACAAGACTGCTGAAGCAGGATTCGAACAAGATGTTCTGGTTAGAGTCAAGTCAACACCTTCCCCACATTGGCCACTTATCGGATTTGTTTCCTTTTAAGATGAATGTCGGTGTGAAGGTGGGAGGTCAATGTCAGAGGGTCGGCTCTGTAGTTTGGTCACAAATCTATCAGACACATCAGACTCCTTCATGGAGGTCCAGTGATGAAAGACCTGTAAGAAAGCAGTGTTTTGGGGTTTTTTTGTTTATCTCAAATAATGCTTCTCATTTGAGGTGTTTCAGTGGTTAAACCATAAATTTTACAGGTGGTTGATAAATAGTTCGGTATAAGACTAACTGAAGGATAGACATATATGGTCAAAGTAATAATATTTGCATTCTCTCATTCATATCATGGGCAATGGAGAGCCACAACTGTGGTCAGGTCAAGTTTTGCATTGAAACTGTTTTTTTACTAGATCACAAAATACAAAAGAAGTTGATTGATCTCTTTTCAAACAGTCAATCTTCTCTTCAATGTTAGCAAACCCTGCCACACACAAAGCAGCTCGATTGACCAATCAAAGTTAGTGTGGTCTCCAAACAGCTCTTAACATTTTTTTGGTTGTCCTCACCAACTACAGAGAGGTTGTAAACATATTGTAATAGTGCTCGTGGTGGCAGTATCTATCATTTGGCCTTTATATAGAGTATATAAAACAAGCAACAGGAACACAGTTCTTTTAGAATTAAGGGTTTTATTTTATATACTTGTGAATAAAACTAAAAGTTCTGATTATATTGTGCATATTTGTGTCCAATTCTTCAATACAACACTGCAGCTCGGCATGATGTTATGTTACTGGTGAGGTTTCTTCCTTGCTGAAGTGCAATGAACTTCTCTAAAAAGACAAAACATTTATATTTTCGGATAGATGACCTCCATTAGCTTGTTCACCATGCTGATTGTGCCGGGTATACATCAAGAATCTATTCTACATCACATAATGTCTCTCTTCATGGTGTTTGTAGCTGCCTACAAGTATAGTATCTGAAATTTATATACTGATACTTATTGGCAGTGTAAACAAAGTTATGCAAAAAAGCTATAATTTTGAGTTGTAATAGTTTGAGAAAAAAGTCACAATTTCAACAACAAGGGCAAACTATTTTGAGAAAAAAGCAATGACATTTTAAAATTTGAGGAAAAAAAAATGTAAAAATTTGAGGAAAAAAAGACATTGTTAGAATAAAAAGTCATAGTATTTCAAGAAAGATGCTATTTGCTGATATTGGGGTGGGGGCATTGCAATGTTTGCAACACTTAGAGCAAAAGTATAGTATTTAGGGGAAGAAGTCCTAATATTTTGAGAATAAAGTTACTATATTATGCAGATATGTTCCAAACAAGAGCAGACCTTTGCTAAAGGCCAGTGTCAAACAACATACACCAGACTTCAGAGGAAAAAAAAAAAATCACATTCATAGTAAATGATCTGGATCTGCCCCAAAATTAAATTGATTCTTCCCCGGCCCAAGGCCTATCCCTCCCCCAAGTTCACTGCAAATCAGTTAAGTGCTTTTTGTGTAATCCTGAAAACAAACAACATAACAACAGAAAAACTAAGGAACATACAAACAAACAGACACACAAAACATAAGCTCCCTGATCTGTGCAGAGCATATTCCTGTACTTTGGGATATACTGGGTATCATTGCTAATCTCAGCCTGTAAAGCCAGTTGATATGTTTTAGTATGTGATTTTGGGCTACACAAATAAACTTGACAAACTTAAGAGCCCTGTGAAGCAGGAGACCTAATCAGGCGTTCTCTAAGTTTGTTTGTAATGGCAGGATTGGCTGCCTTCATACCACAGCTCCTTCCTTGGTAATACACACACACACACACACACACACACACACACACACACACACACACACACGCACCAAAACACTTCCCACTAAGTGACTTTATTAAAAAGCCCATGAGACAGCTAAACAGAGAGATTAGTAACCATGGGTGCAGGAGATTCACAGAAAAGAGCTCTGCCTTCTCTTGACTTTTACAATGATTTCAACAGAACTGGGGAACAGATGATGACAGACCTGCAATTTAGAGGAACAGAGAAGGTCAAGAGTAAAGCTGTTTACTTACAACAACAATCCACAAACCATTCCCTATTCTTTTTTTTTAAAGAAAAACAATTAAAAATGTAAACTGAAACAAGTACAGACCCACATGCACATAAATTATGATGACATATCAAATAAGTTAGATTACACTGGATTAGATAAAACTTTGATCATCCCGTCAGAAAACTGAGTCACAACAACAGAAATAAAGTCACTGCAGAGAGATTGATAGCAAACATATGGGCATTGTTTAAAAATAATGTAAATGGAAATTATAACACAGGACAATGTAAACTTAGAAGAACATGATTAGAACATGAAAAAAGTTGGAAAGATATTTCCTATTACTACCAACATAATGTGTTTCCTAGTTGTTTAATCACTTCCTCACGTCCAAGGAAATTCTCCCCATAGCTGACATTAAAAGTACATCAGAGGATGTGCATTATATAAATGCATAAAAAATTATACTAAGGATCTATAGTCCTGATCCAAATCCTTTAATTTTGGCTATCTGCCAACATATGAACTTTATGGTCTGCTGCTGAGATTTGCATGGATGGATTATTGGACAGGCATAGAATCAGGGCCCCTCTGGGCAAGAGCCTCAATAGAAAGGGACTATTAATATTTCTTGTCATGAACTCATGAGGCTCAGTTAAAAGACACAAGACGATCACAAAGAGACACAGTATAACCACAAACCTGTCTATGCTCATGGCCCGATTCTCTCATAATCACTCTATGGGTGTGTGTTGTTTTAACCATCAGAAGTCAGCAGTGGTTTAAAAGTTAGAAGCTGCGAGAACAAAGAATCAGATCTTGATCTGATTTATTTTATCTTAAAACCAGTCCACTAAAATAATATTGGCCTGAGTGGCGATTATCATGCTCAACTCATGTCACCTCTGATATACTATACACAGATAGACGACAAATTGTAAGAAACAAGCCAAAGACATAGAGCAGGAGGGCAGGAGCTAAAAATTACAAAAAACTTTCAATTAACAGCTTTGAGATTAAAACAAAAGGGTGTTCGTGTATTCCTTTTTTATGGAGGCAGATTTACGAGGAGCACTGATTTATTGTATGTGGTGGGTAGTTTGACAACAAAAACCATTCAAATGCCAGAGAGGGCAAATCTTTTCTGGCAGACGATTCTTTTAACGGCAGCCTGAACACAAGTTTATCTGCTTCTAAATAGTTACAAAGAACAAACACACACACACACATGCTAGACACAAGCACATGCACACACACACACACATACACACATAGACTCAGGCTGCAGATAAAGAGATAAATGAAGGCACCATGATGTCTTTGGCTTTGCCCAGAGAGGAATGCAGCTCTGGTAGACCTCCTTGTCTCCTCTCTCTGCCCTGACCATGACACTGTCCAGCCAGTCAGTCTGTCTCACTAGGGGTGTGTGTGTTTGTGTGTGTGTGTGTGTGTGTGTGTGTGTGTGTGTTTGTGTGTGTGTTCGCATGCGTGTGCGTGTGTGCGCCCCCCTGGTACACACACGACAATGTGGGGAACCAGACCTTTTTAACATATTTTGTTCTGGGGACAGAAAAGGCTGGGAACCTTAACTGTTTATTTTGGTGGTGAGACCTGGTTTTAGGGTTAAGGTTAGAGTATGTTAATTAGGTTAATGTTTAGTTCAAGTGTACCGCAAGAGGCGGTGGAATGAATGTAGACCTCACAGCAACACCAGGACAAGTTTGTGTATGTACTTGTGAGTGTGTGAGAGAGAGAACTGAGGAGTGGAAACATCCGACAGAGAAACAGATAGTCATTTTGCAATAAATACACTGACATTAAGATCCCTAACTTCCAGGGTTGAACGAACAGCACATGAAAACCCACATACACACATGAACACATGCACACATAAGCAAACAAGCAAGATAAATATTTGTTGCTTCATACCTTTTTGAAAAAAATAAATCAGACCCTTTAATTGTGGGTCGTTATCAAGAATTCCCTTTGGATGAATTTAAAAAAATGAAAGAGACAGCATTTCAGTAGCAGATTGGTCTCTTGACTGATAATAATATTTTAAAACAGATGTGATTCAGTTTTTTAAAATCATCTTCCTATGATATGATGGATAAGGTGCAGTTTTTTTTAGTTACACAACCACCAGGGTAAAACCTTTAACCTAATCCTAATGAGACATTTGGCCTAATTTAGCAAAAGCCTGCAATTACTGCATACAGAATTGCGTACTATCAAAATAAATATTTTTAGTTCATTAGTTCAGTAATTTAGTTCATAGTTCAGTAATTTTTTTGATCCAATCAGTCACTTTTGGGGACATTTAGGACAGGGGCTTTGATTAGAAACTTTGACTGAGTGTCAGGGCTGATGGAGGTTTGTTGTTTTGTCTGTGCTGACAAAAAAAACCCTCAATCAGCCACATGATTGCTTACCGCTAGAAAAACAACCCAGCCTCGTATCTCTAAAGGGCAAAATGTACCGACAAGATGTGATGCGCGTCAAAACACCCACAACCACTGTGGTCTGTGGAAGGCCACACACACTGCTGGGCTTCACGAAGAGCGTGAGTTCATCTGGATACGTCACTGCCTCTTTTTTTTCAATGCCTGGCCTTAATACATCAATTGATTTTAGGAAAGAATACATGGATTTGAAAATCTAAATTTTTTTTTTTCTTTTCTAACAAATCCCTGGTGGTTTTACATTTTGGAACAGGTTTAATTTTTGTATCGGTTCACTATACCCACTATACTTACTCTATACTACCATAATGGTCATTTAAATTTAGTCAAATATGTCGAGTAAGTGACTCTCCTTTAGGACAGCATTTTTACTAATTGTCCTTTTAGAATCATACTGCGTCCAGATAAAATCCTGCAGATACTGTAAATCAACCACAGGCAGTATAAAGAATCAATGTGAAGACCAGTATGCAGAATACGTTCAGATTACGAACTGAAGCCCAGCTGTTGTGCTGGCCTGCTCCCCCAGCAAAGAGCATTTGAAACATGAATAGATACAGTGTCTTCTTCTCCACTGAAGAATTCAAAGACCATGAAACTGTGAATTTTGCACTACTCTGTTTTAAAATGTTCCTTCGCCTCCCGAGTTTCTATTTTTGTGCGCTTGTGTGAAATGAAAAGGAGAGAATCGGAGGGGGAATGGAAAAGACTTTCCCATCGCACAGAGCTGAACTATGAGAGGTTTGAAATGGATTTGTCAGACATAAAGCTCATCTTTCAGTCTAATTTCATATCTTCCTTGCCTTCCTTCCCACAAAACAATCAAATCAAAGCCCTGTCTTTCCAGCTGTAAATACACAGGAGTCTGCCATAATAAGGGTTGAGGACTCAAAGAGAGGTGCAGTTAGAGGTAAATGGATTGTTGTCAGTTCCCTGCTCATTTTTTTCATTTCATTTTTTTAAATCTATTAATCTGTCATTTATTTTCTTCAGCTCATTATTTATATAAATAATGAATAATAAATAATCAGTTTACACTGATATAAAACAGAAAAAATATGAAAATCCTTGGAACCAGTAAACTTATAGTACTTTTGAGGATATGTTACCAAAATCTTTTGTTATTTATCAAAATCTTATGCCATTCATTTTTTGGCAATTGATTAATTGGCTAATTGCTGGAGCACTACCTAGAACTTTACACAGCCTTCCTTACAGGTAGATGCACCTGAAGAGTAGCGATTTTGTCTTGCAATCACACAATGGCCTCCTATTTTAGCATATGCACATTTTATTCATTCATTTTTTTCAGTTTTCCTACTGATATTTAGAATGTTGTTGACATACTGCGTAGGTGCTAAAATCAATTAAATAATAAGGTAATACTTCACCAATATGACAGTAATTAGCAAAGCATCTGTCTAGAATAAAAAATGACAGTTTAAATCTGCATTATTTTATATTTTTATATTAGAATATGTATAACGCAGAAGGCATGTCTTATAGTGACAAACACACATGGAATTACCACCCAAATCTGTAGTTCATCCCAAATCTTTGAGTTTTTCAGCTCACTGTTTTGGTTTTGTTTCTGGCAACTTTACTGTTTTTCTACATTCTCACATCCCTCATCAGCTGTTTTCAGCAAAAAATTCTGATAAACCCACTGTAAACTACCTGCCCAGCAACATACCACAGACACAGCAAGCGTAGTGGAGCAGATAAAGAGCCAGACATTTTCTTCAGGAGGTGGTGGAGACCAAAAGCAGAGCTGAAAGGGGAGTGAATATTAGACTATTTGACTTGTCATCAGGTGTCCAAAGTGCGACATCACATCAGTGATAACATTACTATGTTTCTGCTGGATATTTGAGATAAGCAACTGCGAGCTAATACGTTCCTTTTTACAAAATTATAAGGGAATAGCATGTCACTGTTTTGTTTTCATCTTCATCTGCTCCCCCCAGATGGCCAAAAAATCAGTTATTACTGCTGTAGAAATGTTAATATGAATAGGAAAAGCCTCTTATCTCCATTCGGTTACCTTGAAGTGACCTCTGTGGTTTTGTTGATTATATATACAGGGCTCTCCATGTTAAGAAAGCAGCAGTTTAACAGACATCAGTTAATGGGGAGCAATTCCCAATGCTGATGGATGATTCCTTGAGGCGATGGAACCAGAGGAAACAAAGCGAGACCCTGTGGAAAATCTGTTCAAATGTGTTCTGGCAAGAAGATATGATTATAAGTGTATATGCCTTTTCTCTAATAGCACACAGTTGTTCTGAACTGTGAGAACCCACAGCCCCCAAATAGTCTGTGGTTAAGAAATGTAATTCTGCACCTCAACTTAGCAGGACTGCACTGCGGTGCCTCTGACAAATTTCAGAAAATTTGGAAACAATTTGTGAATTGTATTAGCATTAGGCTCTGAGTTGCCGCTCCATCTGTAATTTTGAATTATCCTTACAAGAGTATCTGACAGAACTGTGGTGTTGATGTATAGTTTCTTGCTGTCGCTGTCAACTTTTCAAAAACTACGTTTAAAAGAGATTTTGTTTGACCGCCATGGATTTTTTGAGCTCATCATGTGGGGTTTTGGAGACCCAAAGTGCTGCCATCCTCCTCCTCTTCCCCTCCTCTTCCTTCTCTCTATTTTCCCCCCTCTGCTTTTTCTTTGATTTTTTTAGTCTGCTCACACTTCTTCTTCTCCTTCATCATCTGCTTCTTTCCCAGTAACCAACACTTGCAGTATTTCAAGTCGCTGCGGGTATGACGTACCTTGGGTTGGTTGTTAATCAAGTTTGGTTAAAGAGGCCATTCCATTACTCATGGACATGGCTTAATCAGGCTCTGATGATGATTCACCACACAGCATCAGAGGACAGTGAAAACCAAACACACGTAATAGGAGTATATTATTATTAAATTAAATTGAGTCAGAAGCAGGTTGACCCAGTGAAAAAAGAAGACATTATTTAAAAAAAAATGGTTTCTGATTGATAAAATTTATAGATAAGGGCTGTATTTCTTAAGACCCCTGAAAAAAGGATGTGACCTTTAAGATTCATTTTTGCAATGTCAACTATGCAACTTGTCTTTCATCAGTCTCATTTAGAAGAATAGGCTCTTGATATTAACGGATAGCTAATGTGGAGATTGAGCCAAAAGTCCTTGTTGTTGGGAATATTGTTCTAATATAGCTGAAATGTCTGTTGTTTACTCTTGGTTTTTTTCAAACCCAACATAATGTTTAGACCAGAAACCAGATTGTCACTACAAACTAAAGCAGAAACTACCCAACAGTTGTAAACAAAAAAAAATGAATTGTGTACTATACTTGTAAATATTTGACCATTTCAGTAATGATGAAATGAATGAATTTGTTATGCAAACCGTTTTTGCCTTTCCTCCATGTGTTTTTCACATGAAGTCCCATCAAACAAAGAGGAAGGATTGCATCCACAGAAATGGTCTTAAAAAATGGAGGAAGTTCATCCTTTGACCTTGTTATTGACCTTGTTCTTCTCTTTTCCCTATTCTCTTATTTTGTACTTCTGCTTCTTCTTTTCATTTTTCATCTTGTATCTATACTTTTTTCTTCCCCTCCATCTTCTTATCCCTCATTGTCTCTCGTATCTCGTTCTTCCTTTTCTTCTGCCTATTTCAAGCAGCAGTGTGGAGAAACTCCATACTATCAGGTTCTGGTTGATGTCCTGTGTGTGTGTATGTGTGGTGTGTGTTCTTCCTCTAAAGAAAAACACCACCGCTGACAGACCATCATTTAACAATTAACCCCCCTCTGTAGAGGAGAGATTTCAGCTTATTTCATGTTTCAGGTCATTAGGAATAAACCTAACAGATGTAATGAGTAGGAATTTAGATGATTTGTTTGCAGAACTGTGGCTTTGCAGCACTTCTCCTGCTCTGACGTCATGCAGCACTTTCTTGGCATGGCCTCTAGCATACAAAGACACCCACACACACATACGCGCACTCACATGCATGCACACCTGCACACACATACACACACTTTCAGAGCGCGCTCTGATACGTGGAAAAAGAAACATTCGACTTGTGTAATATTCGGCTGTTAGGGGCATCAGTGTGTCAAAGAGCATGCGTGGAGGGAATTATATGCTTCCTCTCGTTTCCCAAGTAATCCTTTTTCCTCCATCTGAGGTTTTTTTGAACACATTTGTCCCTGCTGTCCTGCAGAGGGGGGTGCCGTCATGGCGTGATGCTGCGGATCTAGTTTCAAAATATCTCTCGGGCTATCGAGCCGTTACCATGCAACACACTCCCAACATAACATGAAACAGAGGAGCTTTTTCTCATTAGGAACGGTCGAGAGGAGAGAAAAGACTGAAGAAGCGGCCTTAATGCCACAGCCAAAAACAAGATGAGAGAGGTTCATCGGCAGTATGTCAACTGTCAGCAAATTTCATACTACAGCCAAAAACAAGACTGGAGAGGTTCAACGGCAGTATGTCAGCTGTCTACGATTTTAAAGACATCTGAAACGTTATCCCAACTAGACACTGCTTTTTTTTTTTTTTTTAAGAGGTCACAAGCCAAAAAGACTGGGAACCACTGGTTTCATTTTTTTTTAATTACATTGTATTTTTTTGAAAGTTTTAAATCTAAATCTGCAAAGTAACTATAGCTGTCACATAAATTTAGGGGAGTAAATAGTCTAGTGTTTCACTGTGGAGTAGAATTATAAGCCGGTAAAAAATGGTAGTAAAGATAAAATGCACTTAGTTAAATTCCATCAACGGGAGTCGATAGGTCATGTCTTTAAAAAAAATAATAATAAAAAAATCTCCATCCAGCAGGTATTGGACAAACAGCAACGTGCAGAGGCCAACCTCAACTTCATTCAAAATGAAGACAGAATTTCCACAATATGACATTACAACAGAGAGAATTTCTTACCAAGCCTAGACTGGAAAGTAATTTTGGGCTAAATAAAAAATATTTAGCTCTTGATTTAACAAAACGATACTTTTAGCAGGAACAGACAACCCAGAATTAGCACAGGTGACTAAGTCAACATCTGCTCTGCATTAAGATGTTGGCTCGTTCCAAGCTGACATCGGTGATTGATAGCAAACGATACTCGATTTTTTTTTTTTTCTGTTGCTGTAGCTGAGGGATCAGTGAATCAACACTCAGAACAAATCTCCCACTCTCTCTCACCCACCCCACCCTTCCCCTCACCCCCCTCTCTCAACCTCCCAGTCTCCCGTTCCCAGGTTTCTTCACAGCAACAGGAGATGCTAATGGAGAACGTGACCCGGATGTCAGAGCGCTCTCGACTGTTCCAGCAGACCCTGGGCGAGGCGTCCACCCAGGGCGACCTGCTTGAGAACATCTGGAAGCTGGAGAACCTCTTCCAGAACCACAGTGACTGGCTGCAGAGGCTGGAGATCCTCATCAAGGTACAACATGTGTAATTTTCATGGTTTTATTACTCTAACAGTGCAAAAATTTAGCAACTCCCAGTGGATAAGAAGTTGAACGATGCTGCAGAATAACAGTTGCACTGGTTCACTGACTTGAGATAAAGCTGTTCCTTGTTGACCAGCTACACGTCCTTTACTTTGCTGCTCTTGTGGTGACAAACATAATGATCATCATCATGATCAGGGTGGTCTTTGAAGGTGTTGACAAAACATGACAGGAAGGAAGAGACTACATCAATTCGCTTTTTTTAAACACTTGTCTTAGCCATTTTCGGTGCTTTTCAGTAATATTTGCACATCAATCGATCCTGTTTATTGGTGAGATACTATGTAGAATGTGTGAAAAATGCTAAGCACTGTTCCTTACAGGGCGTGGAGGTGGAGCTGAGGAGCATCCAGGCTTACTCTCTTCAGTCAGAGGGCTACCTGGTGCAGATAGATGACCGGTTGTCCTCTCTAAGCAGTTCCACCAACAGAAACATGACGGGCTTGAGCGCGGAGGTGGCACGAGCCTCCACCTGGCTCCGCGACCAGGACCTCCTCCTCCGGTAAACACTCGGACTACACTGAAGATCCTCATTTCCAAAGCACTGAAGTGTATCTGTATTACAATAAAGACTCACAATCACAATTTAATGACTCAAAATGATAAGGTTTTATTTGTTTCTGCTCTCCTTCAGGGAAACCTCAGGAAAGGTGAGCGGGCTGAGAGAGAAACTAGATGAGGTTAACTGGACAGTGGGAGCTGTCAATCACACCTTCAGCAATGACATCAGTATTCACAACTTGAAGATACAGGACTTGCAGGTTAATCACATCTTACACAAAAATGTCTTATTCATTGAATTTACCTCTGAGAAGATGTTTTATAGGACACGTCACTGGAGTATACTGATGATCTACTGCCCTCGAAAACCTCCTCCCACTACTCAGATCCAGATCAGCAACATAACCGAGGACACCAGCAGTTTATGGGTGACCCACGTACACACAGAGGCCCAGCTGAGGAACGAGATGGAGATCCTCAATACGATCACAGAGGACCTCCGTCTGAAGGACTGGGAGCACTCCCTGGCCTTGAAGAACCTCACCATAATAGAAGGTCAGATGAAAGAAATGGATGTCTATTCAGATTACTGCCTTTTTAACTTTTATTCGAACCAGATGTGTCCCTCTTGTTGGCCCAAATGCTGCTCAGTGAGCAGTGATTTGGTGATTTGCAGGTCAAAAGGCATCTAGATATCTAAGTTCAAACTGGGCTCAATTGGGTTTTAATTTTCTCTTTTTTTCCAGCGTTTTTTCAACACTATTCAGTGCCTGCATTTCAACATGAAGCAAATCCTAAATACACTTTAAAAGATAATAAAGCAGTGGTTATAAGTAGAGGTATAGACTTAAGCCCAGTTCTAGACACCTTATTTGCATATTATCACAACGCTAATGACTTTTTTTTCCCATTGGTCTGATTTAACTCAGCCCAGTGTTGCCAAACCCTTGAGTCCTGACAACAGGTGATAATATTGTGGTCCTTCTTGGTACCAGGGTCAACCCGGGATGGTCTTCCCCGTTTTAAACGATATTTCATCATCCTCTCTATGATTGCCAGTTTTTCAAATCAAGGGGCCCTACTTGGGTTTGTGCAAACCACCATACCTTAAACACTTTGTACCCTGCCATGCTGTATTGATAAACACTTACACTGTGTAAGCATGTCTTCAATAGTCGAGGCTGCTGATGAATCAGCTCAGTCTTAGCATCCCCGGCCCTGTTGAAAAACTGCAAAAATTGAGTTGCTGGTGAAATTATTCATCGTGTATGTGTTATGTGAACTTTACAAAACAAGACATCCAGGCCTTATAAAAAAAAAAATCAATGTACAATGAATCAGAATAAAATACATGAAAAACATGAGGGCAGAGCACCAAAACGTGAGAATGCTGTCTTTTAGCGTGATGAATCCCTTTGGGTGGATCTCAGTACTGCAAAAGATCATTTTCAACAGCTCGTCTGAGCCAATACATGTTTAAGATGGGATTGAATTCAAGTGACCCTTGCATGCAAATGTGATTTTACACTGTGGGATTACAACCCCTGGGGGGTTGGGCGTATTGAGCAACTCTGAATGTTCTTCCTCCAATCTATCCAGAACTGATTAGTCCTGACTTGGTACGACTCTCCCTGCCAGCGAAGCAAATGACTTCCCTGGCTTTTTAAAATCAGAATAGGTATGTTGTAATGTAATGCTGGCAGGGGACGCAGGCCGAGCTGATTGATGGCGACTCAAACCAAACGGGACCCCGGATCTCGTGTCTGCCTCACATGTGGGTGGGATGCCGCCTCTCCTGCGCCTGGAAACAATTGTGGGTTAAATTTAGACGATCCATCCAGTATAAAAGCTCAACCACTCAGCTCTGTCATTAGTTTTAGCTCCACAGCCCATTTGTTTGTTGTTAGCTCGCAGTCACCTTAGCCAAGAAAAATTTTACATCTCTATCCATGTTTATCCTCCTCTGTTATGCTCCCTTCTCTTTTCATGCCTCCTTTTTCTTCTTCTTTTGTCCTCTTTTCTTTTGTCCTCTTGTTCAGTTAATTTGCCTTTAATTCCTTCGGGACTCGCATTGTTTATGCCACACATGTTAAGCATTTTATTCATAATAAAGAAACCAGAGACGCTCTTTAAAATGTAGCCTGAGGTCTCATGGGTTGCGTCTCAAGGTGGTAAATTATAACACAACATGGTCTCCTTTACAGTAACATCTGCCCATGAGGGTAAACGAATCAGATGATTTAAATGAGAACAAACTTGCTCCATATGCACAAACTCCTCATCAATTACTGTCACTAGACATCCTGTTTTAAAAGGTCAATACTGGTATTTTGTCGAATGATATTACAAAAGGCTAAACTTTGAAATAATTGCACATATTTTCTGGTTTGACCAGAATTTATTTACTGTTAAAGAGCAGCAAACTCTCTTGAAATAGAACATGTGATAAGATCTAAAGCTCCAGAGCAGCTACTAAATGAACCTTGTGGTGAGATTTGAGTGTAACATTGAGACGTTTTTAAAGTATTAGGACACAAATATAAAATTACTTGAAAGAATTTATATTAAGTGGGCTCAAAACATGATTTGTCTTAATTTTTTTTTCTGATTTTGTCCAGATGTTTCTAACTTACTTCAGTGAACAGCTTGATGTAGCATCAACTTCAGTACACACCAAGAATTTCAAACAGCTGAATCCCAAAAGTTATTTTAGTTGATTATTATTGCAATTCCATGTATTGTTAGACACTGATTAAAAGTCAGTGCAGAGGAAGCCGAAAAATTCCTCACTTTTAGTTCCTAGAACAGTTAAACTACAAAAACATTGAGTCCTTCAGTTGACCTAATGTAACTCATAGCATCAACACTTTCAAGCTCAACACTTATTTACAGTCTGTCTGTGACATATTTTGAGTCTCTTAAGCCCAATGCACTATACAATAGCATTCACATAACAATGGAAGCTGTGAAGCCTGTTGCTGAGTCAGGATTTTCAGACCCGACACTTCTAAGCAAGGCAACGACCCAAGAGGGATCTTATCTTTAATTTTTCTCTAACTCTAATTTTCATTTTGACAAATTCACACAATGTGAAAGACAGCATCTTGGTCACAGCTCAGTTATGAAATCCTGAGTCTCTGCTGCCGCGCTGCTGACAGGGACGTCGGCTAGACAGCAGAGCGGAGTGTCGGAGAGGCCAACAGAAACAAGTCGCGCTGTCCTGCCTCGTGCTGCTGCTCTGTTTCCATCGACCGTCTCCATTTCCACTTCAGTTGGTTTTGTGGTTCTGTCATTTTTGAGCCATAACTTGGTTTGTAAACATTACAACCTGGCAACATGTTGCTCTTGCACTGCTCTGAGTACTGTAAGGCAACTAAAAAAAAATTTTTTTAAAAACTTGCAGTGCCCGGTCACAAAACGTAAGTTGAGTTCAGATCTTTTTGACTAAAGTGTCAATTCATCAACTTTTAGGGGACTTTTTTGTGTGTAACATTTGTGTGTTTTACAGTGGTAAGGTGTGTCATTTTGGCTATGAGGTCATTCCCACATAGTGTTAGAGTTCTCCAGAGTCCATGCTAATGCTAAGTGTATTGCCCAGTATCGTAAAGAAAATATTGTGATATTGTTGAAAAGGTATGACTTCATGACTTTGAGTCCTTGCCCTCACTGAGTGGTATTCCCCTCTCTCTTTTCTTTTCATGTTCTGTTCCATATTTTTGTTCCTCCTCCTCCTCCTCCCTTCTCTTGCCGTTTCGTAACTCCTTCTCTCAACTCTTCTCCTCTCTACGTTACCATGTTACTGTGGCGTAAGGGTTTAATCAGAATAAACAGAAAAAACCTTCTGCCCGGGTTTTTACAACAATCTTTCATTTTGACAAGACTGTGTGTTTGTGCATGTGTGTGTGTGTGTGTGCGTGTGTGCATGTGTGCATATGTATGTTTGTGGATGTATGCAAGAGAGAGAGGGAGTGTTCACATGTGAGTGTAGACTTTTGGTGCCATTAAATTCATATGCAATGGTTAAGTTTAAGTGACTTAAACTAACTAAAACAGCTATAACCGATGTCATTGATTAACCATCTGGCCAACAGCTGTACAGTAAGGTTCACTCTCACTCTCACTCTCACTCTGGTTATTGTTATGTACAGATCTGAGATTGTTGCCAACCGGAGCCAACGTTGACATGCAGCTATAGTCTTCCTATTTACTACCTGACAACGTCATACTACTTTCTGATTTGTTGCAGAATGACTGGATGACAACTTTAAACAGTATTTCCGGTATCTGATATTTTAGAACTGAGAAAATTTTTCTCCACCAACATGTATCAATCTAAAGTTTCAATACCTCGAAGAGTTGCAAAATTTTTTTTTCAAAGCAATGAGGAAAGCATCAATATCTCTGAATACCTGAATCTGTTTCTCTCTAAATGCATAACTCGACTGTTTTAACATCTTTTAACATTTAATTTCTGTGCTGTTATGGTTAGCTACTGTTGTTATTGTGTTGAAATGTCACTGGTTTTTCAGGACATTTGATTTTCACATTAGCTAAGTCAACACAGGAGAAACATTTGGATCAAAGAACAAAGGCCTAAGTTTATTCACTGTGGTTGCTGTTTCTACACACACCCATATTTTTTTTTCTCATTTTCATTCTTTAATTTGTGCAAGTCTTTTCATCACTGAACCTCAAGCAGGTTTCAATGGATGACACAACTTGATGCTTGACAGATGTGCAGTAATATATTAAGACTTTTGATCCAACCCCCCCCAAAAAAAAAAACATGAAGTCACAGGGTTTTCATGCAGCATTAGTGATGTCCAGGATTGGAAAGATGATCTGTTGTTCCCGACAGATGTTTGTTCTTGAGTTAGTCTTTAGTTACAAGTTGATCTAAGCAGAGGTGAGGCCTGGAAACATTTACAGTCTCAGTGTCATCTGATGACCATTAATATATAATTTGGGTGGCATGTTTGTTTTCCAACTGAAAGGTTCCTCTGTGCAGTTAAGGCTGTCTCACCCTTTTTAGTTACAACAAATGACATCTACTCAACTAAAGAAAGAGGAAGACAAACTTCATCAAACATGGGAACCAAGTGGGGTATACATTTCATGGTCCGCTGACTTTATGTCCATTTCATCTTTGGATTTATCCCGATCCCTATGTGATTGCATCCTTGTTGTTTGCAAAGCAGGCGATCTATTTTTCTCATTTCTCTGGGAACCCCCCCCCCCCCCCATTCCTCAGGGAAATGTCACAAATAGTTCTATCACCTATTTATCAATGGGAGGTTCCGTTCCATTTATACCTGTTTTTAGTTATAGCTTTTTTTGCAGGCAACCAGGAGAAATTACAAAGAAAACTTGGCTGTTTGCTTACTGCAGGTGATTAAATATACGGGATCGCCCTGAAAATCCAGGACACAACCCTGTCGACTTACATTAAATACCATACACTGAACGTTTTAGCCTTTTTATGACCACAGTTTTTTCCATCTGTTCTTTGTTACAACATTCTTTATCCTCAAATAGCATAAAATCTGGTAATGCCTTTCTGTCATTAATCATTGTAAAGAATTTAACAATTTCCCCATACATTTTTACATACTTGCTGTCACATCACAGCGTTGTGACCTCTGCTGGACTGTGTGACTCTTGCACATATTAAATAGTCAATAAAAAAGACAGGCTCGCCACTCTGTTGCTCCACACACTAGTAGATTTGTTATGCAAACTGGATGTTGGATGGAAGTGCCTGCGCTCTCCGCCAGTGTTGTATTCTTGGACCTGGTGCTGTCAGATGTGTTCAGGCTAATCCTGCAGGGGCCACTCAGCTTGTTATTGTTGAAACACTGTCAGCTGAATGAACAAGAAGGACTCTGAGCACCCTGAGATTAATAATGTGAAGCTATGCTAAAACAAACTATTATTGAGGATGCAATTTCTTCACGACCATCGGGGTGAATGTCTTTTCCAATGCTAAGGCATGCAGACAGACACATGCACACACAATTATGTATTTTTTTTTGTATTACAGTACTTGTAAAAACCCTTGTCCAAACTATGAACTTTAAAAGTAGACAATTGAAAGTGTTGATAGCTCTAAAGAAACTTCAATAAAACGGCACTTTAGGAATCAAATATCCTGGTATTCTGTAAGATGACATTAGTAAACTGAAGTTTGAGTGAATGTGCTGAGGGAGTTTCAGCAGTTAGTGAATGAGTCCACAGCCAACATCACAATATAAGAAAGGCATGTGGAAAAATAAGGAGGACTTTACCATCTTAACTGGTGGATAGTAAAAACAGATGTCTTAATGAGCCTTAAAATTTCTGCCAAACTTAACCTGGACTGACCAGTTCTTAACCAAACTGACAAAAATTACTGGATGGATTGCCAAGAAGTTTGTGGTGCCTAGTGGTTGAATCCTACTGAATTTTGAGCAAGACTGACTATTCATGTAGCCAAGAGCAGATTAAAGTTTCACCTTAGGTACAGACAAAATCTGGTACAGACATTCATTGTTCCTAAAGGATATGTCATGATGACTTTGGTGATCACCTGGCATTTAACCTTTGATCGGCTAAAGGTAGTACACCTTGGTGCCTTAATGCAGTCTCACAGAGCCCCAGGTTTGTTATTTTTTTGTTTTGTAGACTTATTTCACTCTAGAAACATCGTTTTTCTTTTACAGCTGCGCCCATACACAACACATAAAAATATTGCATGTAGAAAATGTCCTAATAGTCAAATTTACTGGGGTTAACTTACTCTGGGAAAACCAAAATGGACAGAAAAAAAACAGGCAAAACATTTATACCATGAAAAAGCCACCTCATGACTGAGAATGCAGCATGTCATCATATTGTTGAATTAATCTTTTCACTGTAAAGTTCACAGAAGCTCAAGATCTGTCGCGGTTTCAGTTTTTATGTGACCTGGAACTGGAGTTGATGTGTAACTCTGAACCAAAGCTTAGCTCAGGTCAGATCAAATCCTTGTGGGGTTGTTAATGTACAAAGTCCTTCAATAGGAAGCAACCCTTTGTAAATCAGGCTAATATTCATGCACATTTACCTTTGGCAGATTTAATAAATTAATAATCACTTGGCCTATGATGTGTCAGAAAATAGTAAAAGAAAAAGAAAAAGAAAAAAAAGACAGTTTTCAAAAGCTAAATTTGGTTTCATCAATTTTCAATGAACCATCATTCCAAACCTTAGAGATGTTCATTTTTATTATTATTAAACAAGACAAAAACAGGAAGTTGTATAAATTTAGAAGCTGCAGCTGTTAAATGTTTTACTTTTGTCTGTTGTTATTGTTGTGTTTCTGTTTTCTGGTCAACAAATTAATTAACCGACTAAATGTTTCATCTTTTAACCCTTATTCTAACCTAAACTCAAAACCTGTCAGTGTCCTCACATAGGATAGTTTTCATCGGCTTGTACGTCTGTTGTCAACACCAAAGCGCGCACACACACACACACACACACACACACACACACACACACACACACACACACACACACACACACACACACACACACACACAGACACGCACACACACGCGCGCACACACATGTGATGGTAGACACTCAGTCTCCCCATTTATATAACCTTCTTCACGGACTCATGACCTGCTTTTATCAGTTAAGTGGATGCGTTTGTGCAGCAGCTTGAGGCAGCAGCAGGCAGATCTGTATCTCAGTTTCACTCACCAGCTTCTCAGCATCAGAAACCTGTAAATTAAGATCTGTTGAGTTCTGAAGTATCAGAACCGCTGGACATGTGCTGGACAGTAACAGTCCCTTGAATTTTTAAGCATTCCCACAAGCTGTGTTGTTAAACATGTGGTTCCTATCGTGGCCAGGCATCTCTCTCTCTCTCTCTCTCTCTCTCTCTCTCTCTCTCTCTCTCTCTCTCTCTTTTTCAGTCACTATTTGGATTTTTTCTTCACTTACACTCCAAGTACAACAAACCTTTGGATTGCATCCTTGGACCAGTTTTAAGGCCCAGTTTGTTCCTCATTCTGTGTGTGTGTTTGTGTGGGTGCATGTGTCTGTGTGCGTTTATGAGACAAGATTTCGTGACACTGATAAAATCATTATCTGAAATAAAGGCTCACATGTTTCTCTCCTAAACCGGTTTCTGTGTTCCCCTTTCAAGTGATAATATACAAGATTCTTGCCTGCCATAATTTTGGCAACACCTTTGATGATAAATATTCCATCCTGTTGTAACAATAAAGAGACTCAGTGCTGACTGAGGTCTCTCATGTTTCTGCCTTTATATATTTAAAAAAAAAAGCAAACATTTTTGCAGCTTCTATAAATATGAAGCTCATCATTTCTGCTCCAAGAGAAGCATTTCTTGGGAATAAAAGCATTCTCATTGGTGTTTAGAATAGCAAAACGTAGTTTGTTATCCAGTGTAGAGTTATTTTTAAGCGAGACCCCTAACCTGCCACCCACATCTTCAATTTGTTCAGCAATTATAGGAAGTGAATTGAATTTTAATGTGAATACATATGACAAGGTGAGGTGAAACAAAGTGGCACATCGGTCTTACAATCAGAAAGCCCTCTTTCATGGACCAGTTGTAAATTTCTGTTTTAGTTTAAAACAGTAATTTAAAGTTTTTGTACAAATCAAAACAATTAAACATGTTCACCTCTGAAACCTTTTCCCTCAGAAGGGATGGTCAGTAAATCCTTGTTCACTTTCCAGTCTGCAGGAATTACATGGGGCAATAAGTAAGATGGAGTTTAAAGCTCTGTGTGTGACAAGGTGTACATGTGTCCCAAGGGTTTGAAAATATCTTTCTGCTACATCACAAAAAAACTTCCACTTCTTTTCTTTATTATCACTATTCTCCACAAATTTTTTCCTTCTTTCTGCAGGGCCTCCAGGACCGAAGGGAGAGAAGGGTGACAGTGGACCACTCGGGCCCCCTGGGGCACCTGGGTTGACTGGGTTGAGAGGTGGGTATAACTGGAAATGCCATTTATTCATAGTTAAGAAATGAATTTGAATATTTTAATGTATCATTATTTGGGAGCCTTTCCATATGGGCTCATTTATTTTGGTGGCTCACCCAAGTAGATGTGTTGCCAACCAGATTTTTTTAAATACTTTTTCATCCTTTCGAAGTTAAGTATAGCAATGCAGTTGAAACTGCCAACTTGCTTATTGCATAGATTGGGAAAATGATTTCTTTAATCTGTATTTTCTTGAGATTAAATACCATTCAATACTCCAAATGTCTGCGGTGACCTCTGAAAACAAGTCCTAGAAGAACTGTTGAATTAGTTTAGGAAGTATCTTAATTAATTATTGATGTTTAAACTGTTTGTGATTTAATGACAGTGATGAATCAAGTAATATCTGATTTTTTGCGCTTTTGGATTTACATGTTCTTTCCGATGTGCTTTACAATCTCATAGGTCATAAAATTTACCTGGCCCATACATGTCTAATGTAAACATCAAATTGTGAGTTACAAGCCTTTTTTTACACAAGGACTTAGGTTTAAGTGGCTTGGAAGCTCTGCCATTGTGATTATTAAATTACAATGAAAATACAGTGAGCAGAGAGAATAAAAGTTCATAACTGCTTAAGAAAACAAGGCACAAGACTTTGGATGGAGATTTATTTTCAGACAGGGTGCGGACAGGGCCAGTAGGACGAGTCATCTGTCTTTGTCTTGTAGGTAATTTCTACCAAAACCACAAACATGAACCCTCATCCAGGCGGAATTATGTACCATTAGATGACTATTTTTCATACGTACTGTAAGATGAAAACAACAACAATATAACTCAAGATGTTTTCGGACCCCCCTCCAGTTTGGTACCTCTTGAATCATCACCCTTCCACCTCTGTCATCCATCCTAAATTCCTTGGCCGATGCACTACAAGTCTCACATGACATTTCCAAGAAGCATTATCTCCCTGCTAAAAGTGCCCCCCCCCAACAAATCTGATGCCATAGTTCCAGGAAAAAGTGAAAAAAAAAAAAAATTTACCCACAGGGGTAAAAAGAAAGTTCTTTGTTATTAATCCACTCAAAAAAACATACAAACTGAAAGGAAACTCTCTTTTTAGTGAGAACACTTGTCTCTTAGGAAAGGGGATTGTTTAACCAGTATTCTCATTGGTGATGGTCAGTTTCTGTAGGATTCAACAGTTACGGGATACAAGTAATGCATTTTTGTCAGATCAGAGCTATTTTATCTTATGCAGGTAAGGTATATACAGTGGCTAAAAAAATGCATGTTCAATTGCAGTCCAGTCAAATAGAGCCATTAGAATTAAGGTTAAAAGGTTCCTAATACAGGTCTTCAGGACCTGATCTGAAACAGACCCATGCAAGACCTTCCTCAACCCGACGTGCATAGAGACCGGATTTGAAATGAAACAGAGAACAGTCAGAATGAGTCTGTAATAGATTCTGAAATTACTGGAGTCAATCCAAAATACTGCCAACGTGAAAAGACCCAGATCAGGAGCATGATGCACCACAAAGTTAAAAAACAGCTGCATTCGAATATAGAAACAATACATGTTGATGTTCCTCCTTTTAAGAGATCCGACTCTCCGTCAGGCTGTAAACCCTTAAGTCTTGTTCACATACAAGGCCAAATATGGCTTCATATATTAGTCTGAGCCTAGACAGTGTTTCACAGTTGCATTTAAGACATTTGCAGTATGTTCATTCCTGAGCTTCCCTTTATAGTTGAGCAGTATTATGGACAATTGATAGTAAAAAGTTCAAGAATAAAAGTTAAGTTGCCCTAAAAATTAAATTTCAATTTTTTTTTTTAAGTTTAATTGTCATTTGATTGCATGCATATTATATACAAGGACTTTTGAAAGAACTAAGGGAGAAATTTAGATAGATTTTTGTAATTATTACATCACATTATGTGGGGAAGTGACCATGAAAATTTAAGGATGTAACATGTTTGTTTTAAATGTCTAATAAACTAATTGGGGCTAATGGTAACATCAAGTAGGTGAGGTTACAATTATACTCAGAAGTATTTAAATAATACTTTCAGTAACACTGGAACTAAAGATTGTAAATCTAAATTGTAAACAAATAGTCAACATGAGATACAGGCTGAAATACTTTATAGGTAAAGGCATTTACAAAAATTGAGGTTTTTTTTTTTTTTTCCAGAATATTTTTTCCCCTGTTTGTGCTTGTTGACAATAATCATAACAACAAGAAAATTCTATTATCTATTCTATTATTATTCCATTCTATTATCAAGCCCACAAGCCCACAATACAATCTGTTTGTAATTCAGCAAATGTACTTCTTTTACTCCATTTTAAAAGGAGCCAGAAGAATCTGTCATCGCATCCAACCCTTTTGGACTTGCTGAACAATTTAGTTGGAGTGTCCTGCAGAACACAAAAAAAACACTTTTACGCCAGCTCCAAAATATGATTGATAGCATTTTCCCAAAGTGTTTTTGAGGAGGGAATTATTGACCCATTGCAGCAAAAGAGACAGAAACCACAGCAAACATGACACCAGCCATCATCAGTCTTTGTCATGCTTCTGGCTCTAATGCATTCAGTCGAATAATTTTATTCAGATCTCTGAGTGGTCACGACAGTGTAAGCAGAGCATATCATAGTATGATGACACTTAACAAGATTTTGCTTACTTCAACAGTAAAATCAATAACTCATTACCAAAATAATTTTCAGACATTTGTGGATGCTTACTGTGAAAAAACCACTCATTTTGTTCAATGGTGTAGTAGAGTTTGCAGGAAATCTAATGTTTTGTTATTGTTTTTTTAAATCGAACAAAACAAAAGACTGCATTTCTTCCATTGCGACACACTGTCAGAGACTAAGGCGTTTGCAGATGGTGGAAAAAGTAAAAGACCAACATCTTTGTATAATCTTCAGATTATGTCCGGCTGGGGAGGGAGGACAGGAAGCAACGAGTCTTATTTGAAATGGGTCATTTTGTCCTCATGTTATTAATTTTTTTTCTTTTCAAAATTGCTGTAGCATTAAAGTTTTCCTGTGGATATACTGTTTGTCATTTCCTGAATGCAAGTCTGTCCTATACATGTGTGTCTGTTTCAGGGTTTACAGGAGAAAAAGGCATCCAGGGCCCGCGTGGTATAAAAGGGTCGGTTGGGGGAGAAGGTGTTCAGGGAGAAAAAGGAGACATTGGACCTGCCGGGCCTAAAGGTATGGTGGTATATCTCATAATAATCAGTACATGTTTAATGATCTTTTTTATAGTGTATCTGCTCAGATACTAACGCAATTTGGAGGTGAATTTTGCTGATTTTGCTGGATTTCATCAAAATTTAAATCTTCCCTGACCTCCTTGACCAATACAGGAATATACAGCACAGAATACTCAATAATCTGAGGATTATCTGATAATCACAATGTACAAAATATGCTGGAGGTTGTGCTCTATGGGGCAACAGTAGCGGTCACATTAAAGTCGGGCACTCAGACAGACTCAGATCTCAAATAGCTTCAAGAGATGTTGACTTTTTTTGCCAGATTCTTCACTAGGAGTAATAGAAAATCAGTGATGGCACTGTTCTCTCTGTATGTTTAGCCACGGAAGCTGAAATTGCCTAACTATTCAACATCTTCTTGTACTTGTTCCACAGAAACGACTGTCTGTGCCAATCAAATCACTTGTCAGCCTTGTTAAAGGAGACGGTGCAAGAAAATATTCTACCATATTCAGTCATTAGGTGTAAAACAATTAATGCATTTTTCTGAAACACCTCAAAATTACTTTGTTTGTCCTTTAAAATACTTGCCCACTTTCCACTATCTACTAATTCATCCACTTATCAGTCCACGCATCCCTCTATCCTTCTGTAAACCTTTTGTAGTTTTCATCACCAGCTCCCATTCGTAACACCATCATTTAAAAAGAGCTCCAAATCTACCATGAAAATAATCCATAGACAATTGTTATGTGTGAGACGAGAAACAAGCACTAAAATGAATGTAAATCACATTGTGAATTAATAAATCACCTTGAGTCCAAAGGAAAGTAATTATATTGTCAAAGGTATGCAGTGGTCTATAGCAGGCCCACACCAATCACTCATCCAGTCATGGGATAAAAATTTGTAGAGGGCTCACGCATCTTTGGGAGTCTAAGCAGGCTAACAATTCTTATATATGATGCAAAATTCAGAATGAGCATTTACTAGTGCCAAGACAGCTCAATATACCATTATGCATTGTCAAGGAACATTCAGTGTTCTTATTTAACAGCAGTTTTCCACTGCAATGTAAATTTATATTTCTCTGACATGAGCACACACAGGTTCCAAGTGTTTTTTGTACATCCATTCTTCCCCTCTTCCCCCCAACTCCATCCATTTATCCAGAGTGGTCTAAATCTACATAAACCCTTGGGCTACTGATGCATCACCAACTTGACAGTGCCGATGATAAGCAAAACACACTCAGACACGCACATAGTTCTGCTGAAGAAAGGATAGCCATGACTAACATGATATGTTATATGCTGCAGTCTTCCTGGTCTCAGCATGTCATTTTTTATGTATGTAGGCTGTGTTTTTAGCCAAACCCATGACTGACTCTGACTGGCAGAGTTGGGTTTGGCTGAAATGTCCAGTTTTGGAGTCCAGCAGTCCCTTTTTCCTCTGGTAGCTCAGGAGTAGCTCAGTTTTTTATGAGTTAACACTCTGTACCAGACTCCACTGTCAATTTTGTGATTTTTTTTTTCTTTTTGAATATAGATTATAGTTCCTTCCACCCACACTATTCACAGAGGTGCACAGCTATGAAGTGAGCTAAACACACATCTGGTAAAAGCTGAAGACAGCAGTTGGTCTTTGAGGTTTTACTGGAAGCAACTGTGAAACTGTGAAAGCAGTACTGGATAGCACAGGGGTTACGATACACAGCTGGGAACATGCTAAAGATTGTGAGTCACAGTAGCTATCTGTTGGTTAGCAGGCTTGTTAGCTCATTCTCCAACAAGACACTAATTTCGTGCAGTTTATTCAAAAGACCAAATCACTACCATTTTCAAGACAGCTTGCAATTCCTCAAAGGTCGAATTTTCAATTATTTATTTTAGTGGTGTCACAGAAACTATGGCACTGGCCACATTGTCTCGTTGACAAGTTAATCATGTAGAGAGCAGCTCAAAACACCACAAAAATAGGAGGGTTTTGTTTTTTTTGTCAAGAAAAGTCGAGACTAGATGAAGAAAACAAGGATCTTCGCGCATGTTTGGCCGTCTACACACTGGCAGTTTCCAGCAATGTCTGTGCTTTCATCCATCTGGGGTCCGGTGTTGGGTTTAACAAACCAGTGAAGGGTCTATAGACCTACTGGTGTGAACCAAGCCACACAGTAAGGTAGTCGCTGAGCTGTGTAGAGAGGAGGGATCCTGAAAAGCTTGTTAAAAAAGCACTGGGAAGCTTCATGGTTTCTTTTTATAGATGAATAATGGTTAGGCTGAGCAGGGAGTGTGTTAGGTGTTGGCTGTGTCAGTCGGATTTGCTGAGTCTGGGGGGGGGGTGTTTTTGGGTTTTTTTGGCCGCTTTGGAAAGAAAAAGGCATAAGCTGATGGACACAAAGCCCCGAAACATCAACACAATTACTGCTCTTTTATCTATCTTTTGGTCACCACCAACCACTGAGAACAACATCTGGCACTTTAGCTGTTAAATTTTTAAAATGGCAAATTTTGTTGTTGTTTTTCATAAGCTAGTCACTAACTTTTTCTCTTGCCATTTAGTACTGGCACATAGTATGTTTATCACAGCTTTCCACTGCAGACAGGTGCCCATTAGTGCATGAAATAGGACTGAGAGTGCCGAGATTGAACAATAGAGTTAATTTGGTGGCTGCAAAACCAAAAACAGTGAGTTAAAAGAGTCTAAAAAGCTCAGCAATGCTGCAAAGCTGTGTGATAATGAGATTCACTGTGAGCACCCACTTTCAGAAGAAACAGAGTCAGATGATTTAATGTTAATATAAACAAGACTGAAAGTCTGAAGCCAATGTTGATTAGTAAAGCATTCAGACATCTACCAAAATGCATCTGTTTTCTACTTGTGGCTCAGCAGTGGCTTAGTGATGTGTTTGGGTTTTCCATGCAGTGTTATTTAGTTGTTAAGGATGTGGTCAAAACCGAAGTGACACCAGCATCTGAGGACGTCACAGGCAGGGTGTGGTGGAGTGTTTAGCTACACTGCTCAGACATGGACACACACATGCACCAACACGTGGTGGTGGTGGTGGTGGTGGTGGTGGGTGGGGGGGCTGTGTGCCATCTCAGCTGGCAACCACCCTGTGGTCTTGGATGTGAAAAACCAGTCAAATTTAAGTTGGGATAAATGCCGACTTGAAGCTGATCCTCTTATGGCTTCATGGCAAAAACAGACTTGTGGTTTTCAAACGTGAAAACTGGCAAGAAATGGCACTATACAGACTCTTTCCTGCAACGCGTCGGAGGAGGTTTGGAAACAAAATCATATTGTGAAATAAAAACAAATGAGGAATTGGAGGGAGGTGTTATGCATAAATGTACCATAATTTTGCAGAAACCACAAATGAAAATATTTTTACTTACACTAATTCAGTGGCTTTGCATTGCAATATCTTTTCCACCACGCAAACATCGACACTGTAAACATACTCCAAGAATTTACCTTGACACACTGATCTCTTTTATTGCTGCACAATAAAAATCTGTTTTCAAGACTTCTATATTTTCTCTTCTGAACTCATTCACCCCAAAACTGCAGCAGAAAATACTAATGTCAACCACAACACTGGGAGGTAAATTAAGCCCGGGTGTATAGGGTGCAATTTATAAGTTTTATGTCCATATCACAAGGCGATTATAGGGCTGACTATTTTAGAGGCTTCTGCTAAAAATATACAGAGGGGTACAAAGGAGAGGAAATGTGCAGGGAAAAGGTCTTTTATTAAATTGAAACCTCCCTGTGGTCGAGCCGCTCTTTCCTCTGCAAGTTGTGTCTATTTCCAGAACCCTGTGTGTTATTTCACTAATTTCTGCCCCCAATTTGTGCGTAGTGGTGGCTGTCACCATATTAAACATTAGAATAACTTTTGGTTGTAAGTGTAAATTCAACTGATGAAAAAGGCTGACATTGTTTAGGTGTGACATTGTTGGACTTTAATTGAGAATTTGACATTGTTGGATGTTAATAGTGCCGTATGCTATGATGTTAGCAAAAAATGCTGAAAAACTCACCTTCAAGCCGTTTTGACTTTGATAATCCAGAGCTTATATACTGTACTGTACTATTTAGAGATCAGATTTAGAGATGTGCTTTCTGAGAAGCACTGATTTGATTTTTTCAATAAATCAAAAAAGGACCCCGGACATGTGACAGACAAAAAAAATTAGATTAGATTAAATAAAGTAAAACAAACAGCAACCTATTATAACATGAACTCTTCTGATAAGTGAAATTAGATTGCAACGGATCTCGTGATATTAAGCATCTACAGAGTCATTTAGGCTGACATGTAAGATTTCATAAGAGTTACATTTTTAACATTTCAGATTTTATTTCTACTCCTGTAAAGCCTCTGTAATTTTCCCTTTTACCTGCTCTTTCCTCAGGTGACAGAGGAGAAAGGGGGTTGAAGGGGGAGAAGGGGGATCGAGGAGACCGAGGAGACAAAACAGGTGAGAGCTGATATTTGAATTAACAGCAAAATGGACAAGAAGCAACTAGTGACCAAGTCCAGTCCACACCACAGAGGAGAGGAATATTACCCATTCCTTTTCATTTGGTTCCATCTAACAATGTGTCTTTTATATTATTCTACCTGTTTGCACCTTTGTGGGAGTAATACAACTGCTAAAAACCAGTACACAAATATCCACCATACACAGTTGTGACCTAGGTCAGCCTGCCTAATACAGACTAGAAAGGGATTCGTCATGTTTTGGGGGGTCAGTCCTCAGAAAAAAATGAGGAATAGGTTTAATTCACTATAATTTATTGAAGAAGTTACACCTGTTCTATTGTAATAGCATCATTTCGCTCCCAAAACAAAGTCCTGTATATCGTCAACGCTCTATTTCAACACACTACAAGGCTGAAAGATTTTTTAATTCCCCATAATAATGACATCCTGTAAAGAATGCCAAGTCTCTCTTCTGGTTCAGTGACTTTGTTAATGTGCTACTGGCAGCAGTTACTGGAAGTTTTTAGCTTGTAAGATGACCGCACATGCATGCAGACACTCTAGTACAGAGTTCGTAAATCCAGTATGGTTAAACAGTAAATTTAACATGGTCCGCTAAAGGATTTAACATTGAAATTAACTGTCATATAGACTTCATTGAGCAAAGTATATTGAAACAACTAAGGCTACAGTATTATTAACAGTAATGGGTTGCAAACTGCATTTCAATAAAACTGTTTTTATATTTTTCCATTTTCCTCTCTGCTAAGCTTTTTCTTTTAGATAAACAGTAAAAAGTTGCTGCTTTGATAAATAGCTATTTGAATAATTAAACATTACATAATTACATATCTAATCTTCTATATTATCTTTGGAGAATACCATAAAGCAACAATTATTAGGCTTTTGCTCGGCCTCCCCTCTTTTCAGATGGTTCAACTGCCTTCAACCTTCTGCGCAACTGGAGGAACATTTAATACTCAGTCATTTCCGAGAATAATCTCATTTGTGAAATCAAAGCCTCACACAGCTCACTCACACTTTGTCATCAAATCAAAGTGTGAGCATTGGAAAGAATGAAACATGAACTTTTAATATAATTTTGGGTAGTTAAACTCACCAATCACTTTAAAGAGCATCATAATAATACTAGGCAGGGCCTTCATTTGCTCTAAAAGAGCCTCAGTTGATATGATTGCATCACATCATTTCTGCAGATTTGTCAGTTACACATTCATGCTGCCAATCTCCTTTTCTGCCACGTCCCAAAATTGTTCTACTGGATTCAGTTCTGGTGACTGTAGAGGTCACTGAAGTTCACTGAAATCATTTTCATGTTCATTAAACTAATTTGAGACGACTTTTGCTTGGTGACATTGAGCATTATCCTGCTGGAAGTAGCCATTAGAAGATGGTAAATTGTGGCCATAAAGGGATGCACATGGTCAGCAGCAATAATCATATAGGCTGTGGCTTTCTAATGATGATTGATTGGCATTAAGGGGCCCAAATTGTGCTAAGAAAACATTCCCGACACCCTTATACTGCCATCACCAGCCTGGATTGTTGACACAAGCCAGGTTGGGTCCCTGGTTTCATGCTGTTGATGCCAAATTCTGACCCGACCATCTGCTGTCTCAGCAGAAATCCAGACTCATCAGACCAGGCTATATTTTTCCAGTCTTTAACTGTCCAGTTTTGGTGAGTCTGTGTCCACTGCAGCCTCAGATTTCTGTTCTTGGCCGGCAGGAGTGGAACAACCTTCTGCCGTTATAGTCTGTCCCCTTCAAGTTTGGACATGTTGTGTGTTCTGAGATCCTCTTCTGCTAACCACAGTTGTAAAAAGAGGTTATCTGAGTTACTGTAAACTTTCTGTCAGCTCCAACCAGTCTGACCATTCTCCTCTGACCTCTCTCATCTATAAGGTGTTTCTGCCTGCAGAACTTTTCATTTTTGGCGCCATTCATTCTTTCATAAACACTGTTGTGCATGAAAATCCCAGGAGATCAGCAGTTTCAGAAATTATCAAACCAGCCTGTCTGGCACCAGCAATCACGGCACAGTCAAAGTCACTGAGATTACTCTTTTTTTCCTCATTCTGATTAAGCGATGCATAGAAAATCATTCTGATACAACACTGCTGCAGTATGAGGACATACATTATATCAGTATATATGATCCAAAACCAACATTTGGCAATACAGAATCAAAAATTTATGAGCTGATGACTTTACGGGCCTCAAGCTTCACTGTTCCACCTCACATCCTGCGCAAAGACCTGTGGCAAGTTAAAAGAATCAGTAGATCTGTTTTTCTTTTCAGCGTAATGTCACGGTTTCCGACACAACCACATGGTTTAGTGTACATCAAAAGGATCAGAAAACCATTATGTGAGTGCATATGTCATGTGCTGGTAATCTGAGACCTCGTACACAACCACCAATCTGGAGTCAGGTAGGAAAAAAAACGTTAATGCCCCCCAGAAACCACAGAAATTACTCTTCCTTTTCTTCCTCTGTTGCATCATCATCGCTGCTCTCCATGCGTTGAGGGATGCGACAGTGTTTGCGAGAAATGGACGACCATCTGAATGCTGTTTCTTCCTATTACGGGACCTCTGAAAGTCAGTTCATTCCTCGCATCATTTACAAGACGCGGATGTTTGATGTTTCATAAAGAGAGCGGGACCACTTGCTGGCTGGCTGTCAGAAATATAGAATCACTGTGTCGTGAACTTCTCTGTCACAGACCCCGAGGGGCCAACTTATCGTTTGATGCGTGACTTGGAACTCTTTTATACTTCAAAGCATTCAATACATACCTGTATGATCATTTACCACAACAAGCAACAGAGTGACCGCAGAAGTTTGTCTTTTGGGAAAAGTGCACATTTATACACACATGTTGGGTATTAAGAGAAAATGAACCTGCCATTCAGGACGTGATGTCACTGGGAGAATCAGATTCTTTAGCTCTGTTGAAAGCCTCAACCACACAATAACGAGTATTAGAGTGAAAAAGAACAAATGGAACCCAGATTGTCGTCACTTGAGAGTGAGTGAAAGACAGAGACAGAGAGAACTTTCATCAAAAATAGTTTTCTTCTGTTCTGTATGGATTGACGTCACTCCAGTTGACACTGAAGTCTCTTAAGACACCAGAAACACACTTGAAGTAAAACAATGGCAAAGGACGAAATAGAAATTCAACCAAAAAAAGAAAGAAAAAGAAAATAGAGAAAGAAAGTGCTTTTGTGAGATTAACTTTCACACAAATTGGCAGAGAGGTACATTTTGTCCATGTGTACCTTGCAGGTTACTGCCTCTAACGCCCTTTGCAAAATCCATATCTCTGATTTCTCTAACCTGCAGTGCTCCTGATGTCCACAATAAAACTGGTGTCTCTGTATTTTTGTAAATAAAAAGTTGTAGTAGTTTACTTAATATACATATAAAAGACCATAAATTGCTGCATGTTAGCTACTTAACTATTTTTGCTACATCGCTGTAGCTGAGTTTTTAGTGTCCACAAACCGAGGAAATACTAGATGTTGAGAGTGCAAGCTGTGAATAATGCTCAGGTAGCTAGACCTGCTAACACTTGCACCTGACACTAGATCAGATAAACAGACTCTTGAGTAATTCCATGGTCCCCTGATTTCAGCAGTAATAGATTCATAAACAATACTATATCTCTTAGTTTGTAAGTTCTTTTTAAGATTGAATCAGCAGCATTAGCTCAGGCTCAAGTCCAACTATTTGCCCATTAAAAATTCCTGAAAGTCGTTTTTCAATGGATATGAAACCTGTAACAAAACCCTTATTTGCTTTTAATTTTACGGCCATTGCAAAGCTTTGTGTAATTTCTGGCTTGGTAGTTAATATATTGCGAGAGAAGCTGAAAGTGAAGCATACGCACACACGCACACACACACACACACACACACACACACACACACACACATACATACATACATACATACATACATACACACACACACACACACACACACACACACACACACACACACACACACACACACACACACACACACACACACATACACACACACACACACACACACACACACACACACACACACACACACACACATACATACACACACACACACACACACACATAGTCACACACATACTCTCCAGCTGACACTTTGATAGTTAATCTTGAGGGTTCAACAGTAAGTGTAGTGGATTTAATGTTTGACAGAGATCCAGATATAAATGTTTTCAGCTTTGGACTCTAATGAGGAATTTATTTTCACCCGGGGGCATTTTACTGTTATTACCTGGAGTTCCACCTGAATCCAAGGTTTAAGCTTTACTTGGTGTCACTCTCCAACATTAATACAGAGGAGCAAAATCAAAGATCAGTCAATTTATGGTTATTTTCTACTCTTTGGTTGTCACAAAATTCTCCCAAACATTTTCAGTTTTTATTATTGTTAATGTTTGTTTTTCTCAGTCTAATTATTTGTTGCTGGAAAAGAACAAAACACAGCTCCCCTGCAGTGTGGTTTAATATGATTCTCCTCATTTTGAATTTCACACACACACAGTTAAGCAAATACACATGCAGAAATGCACATGCTGAAACCACTTGAAAACAAAGAGGTGAATCAGGCCTTATTTTACAGCTTTATCTACAGAACGAGACACAGTTTGACTCTTTTATGGTCTTTTACATGATGTTAATTAGGGAGATTTAGAGGAGCCAGGAGGCAGATTTTGTTACTGTTGACAGAGCCAGGCCTGCTTCCAGTCTTTATGCTAAGCTAACTGGCTGCTGGCTGAAGCCTTACATTAACTGGACAGATATGAGACTGAGAAAGTAAATAAGCATGTTTCCAAAAATGTGGAACTATTGGCTTAAAAATCATAACAAAGATCACATGAGAGGCCCTAGGATTTTGTGGGTGTATGCACAGTGGCCAAGAAAGTTGAATTAGAAGCAAACAAATTACACAAAAAAGAAAGATGAGACAGTGTCAGAGTCAACAGAGGAAAACATATTGAACAAACAGCGCGAAAGATGTCTGAGCTTCAAGGAGAACATTTCACAAGCAGATGGAGCTAGTTAACTGTTGTCCTGGTGCCATTAGGTCCTGTCCACTCCAGACCCTGACTCCCTGCCTGCCAGATCAACATTAGTAACACGCGATCGCTTCACATTCTGGCCTTCTTCAGGTATTGACAGTCTGGTGCTGCTTGAACCACTTGGACGACCACCAACACTTTGGGCTAACTCGTCCAGTTTTCTCTCTACAAAAACAGTCATTATATCTTATGCAGCTCACATTAATTTCCCTGCTTTCACAGAAAAGGTACAAGGCTCGTTGTAGAAAGTCAAGTCCAAATTAAGGAGTGTTTTTAGTTTCTGGTGAAATACCTTGTTCACTGTCCAAGTGAACATGGTAGCTCTCAGTCTGTGGAGAGACAGGATAAGTTAGAGACCAGGATCAGTTAAATTTTTGCATAATTACTTAAAGAAGTAATTGTTTTGCTTCCCAACTTTTCTCTCCATGGGCATCATTGTGAACAAGCTTGTTGACTCTGAAGAAGTCAATAACTACATAAAAGTAAGGTAAGTGGTGAAATACGGCTACTTGAGGCTAATTTTTCACCACTGGAATGATGGCTACATTTATTTTCCTCAATTTTGATCCAAAAATTAAATTAGCCACAAATTAGATTAATTTGTGGCTATGACATATTTAAACACAGCCAGTTTGGAAGCAAGGGTGAATTACACTAGAAAATGGTTTTACCCAACAATGTACTGGATTTAAAGTACTGTTATTATGCCTGTCAAGCTAAAAGTTCTCTCATGGCACAAATGTAGTTAATAGTGGCAGATTTTCTATTCAAAATTCTTAGTTATTTTTGAAACAATGGTTCCTTGATTTCAGACAGAGATAGACAGAAGCTGTTTCTCATTTCTTCCCTGAGACTAATTATTTTTGTCATCTAAAATGAAAGTTTACGTAGATTTTATCACCTGTAGGTAGTTAGCTAATAGCTCCATGGGATGGTTAAAACACTGTCTCCGGTGGACTTTTATTTTTTCCAGCTGACTCATTTCAAAACGAGATGTGTAATGGGTTTCAAATTTTCAATTTTGTGCCAGTAGATTAAGGCTGAAGTTGCATGTCCCAGGCAAAAAGTCATCATCCTAAAAGTTGTTGATCAGTGTAGATGTGTCCAGGAGAAGGAGGCACTGCCGTACAGACTTAAGTTAGGGAACAAAGATAACATTGAAAGACTGTAACACAATGAACTGCAGCCTTCCTCTGTAACATGTGCACTGATGCCTATCTGTGGCTATTTTTGGGTGGGTATACACTAAATCCCCAAGCCCAGAAGTCGATACCTGCATATATACACCACCATATGCCGATATGGTTTGTCCTCCAAAGCAAAATACACAAGTAGTAGAGGCTAGAATCATGCACTTATTGTTTGTACTTAAGCTTTTACAGGAGAAAAGACATTTAGAATGAGATATAACCAGATCAAATATGCATACTGTACAGTACCATGCATACTGCTTCAGCATATGAAGAAATCCAAAGCTTGAAAGACCTGTCGTATCTAGTTATGGCTGCTGATGCCAAGCTATGATTAGATGATTGCTGTGTCCTGCTATAGGAATGGGTTTGGCCAAATGTCAGTTTTGTTGGTGTTTAAGTTTTTACTTCTCATATTATAGCCTTCTATGTACAAATTGCCACATTTTTGGAAAGAAAAAAACACATCTTGGCATTTCTGGTGCCATCCAAAAAGTTATTAGAAAATTTTCACGAGGGTGGGAAGCTGGAAATGGTTTCCCACAATCCTTTGAGGAGTATGGAATTCTTAACTTCATTGGAATGTATGAAAGTCACTGAAATTTTAGATTCAAGATTTCCACCCTCATGATACAGAGGTTTGTTGATCGACTGTTGTTTTCAGCTGTAGAGAAGCTGCAATGTCATCTAACATCTCAGCTACATGGTTTTTTAATATAGTGAATTGACTGACTTACTTTAATATTCTTATCATGTATCTGCCTGATCCCTACACAGTTTTTCTGGCAGAACAAATCAAGTGCATTTCCACCAGAAGGAAAATGATCCAGCATAATGTCACATAGCGTCTGTTAAGTTTGTTTGTATGGTTCTGATTACCTCTACAGTCTACATGTTCTGCCTCTTTCCACAAGCGTCTCTCTCCATCCTCCTCCTCTTCTCCCTGGAGTCTCTCAGTGGTGCAGGGGGAGGCCTCAGGTACTTTGAGGGAGGGAACGAATGAAGGTTGGAGGGAGAAAAAGATGGATAGGGAGAGAAGGAAGTGCAAACTGAGATTAGAGCGGTACATGGGACTGATAATGACCTTTTCATACATATATGAAGTAAGACAACCTGGTATTTGTCACAGACACAAGTATAAGGGAAATACTAAATAATGTAGATTTTCTTCCAGATTTAAAATTCTTTATATTCCCAATCTACCTAGTTGTCTACTCCATAAAAAACAAAAACATACACATACACAAGTTTCATAGCTAGAGACCTGATTCTTTTATAAAGTTTTATTTGAATTTTCAACAAAGAAAAAGACGAAGTTTTCTGGTGAATTTAAAATTCTGAAATGCCACTTTAGCTTATAATGCTTCACTCAGTGCCTCAGCCTTGTGGGGAACCAGTAATCAGCCTCTGGCATTTCCCGGTTTTATTCCCAAATCATGAAATTTTAAACCCCGGCCCAGACCTTCTGTGTCCTAAACCGGGACTAAGCAGGTACAGAGAGCTTGCCAAGTCTTTGGAAAGGCTTCCAGCTTACCCAGCCTCATACTGATTGTAAAAACTGTTTTGGAGTTTTTCGATGAGTTAACAAATATTTTAAACATCTGTTTGAGGTAACTGAGTGTTCACTTAGCCATTCCTCGTTAAAAACTATACTTGCACTATTCCTTAAATCCTACCCTTTCAGTCTTTTTTTTTTTACAGCACTTTCTGATAAAAGAGCAGCAGGGGACTGAGAGAATATCTCATTTCTAGTTTTTAATTTGGTGGCTTTCTGCAAGAATATGATACAAATATTTGGAATAGATATGATAGTATAATGTTATATTACATATTGAATGATGATGGGCTAGTGGGTGCAGACAACCGGACTGTTTTAATGAGAGTTAAATGGTCGACAGTTAAAGTTTATGGTGGTCTGATGAGACTAATATCCTGTCTAGATAATGTCTCTGGCTTTACTCTCCAGCACTTTGTCAACAGTCTCAGTTAGCACAGGTCTTAGCACTGAGGATGAGGAGCCATCCAGAATGGTGTGTGTGTGTGTGTGTGTGTGTGTGTGTGTGTGTGTGTGTGTGTGTGTGTGTGTGTGTGTGTGTGTGTGTGTGTTTACCTCTTTCTCATTTCCTCTGCTTTCTGACAGGTGATAAATCAAGTCAATTATAGGAGTACAGCTGCTACATAGTTTCAGGAATACGAGATGTACTGTGGATCCATGAGGCTTCTGTTTATACAAAAAAAAACACCACTCATACACACACACACACACCTTATTCTGATTATACTCTAGGTAATTTCTTGTATGAAAGTGTTTGACTATAATGCCCTCGAGAGGGGCAATCCAAACCTGAATTCATGAATCTTTTGTCAAACCAAACACTGTAGAGTGAGTTTGAACAGCATTTCAAGTAGCATTTATTGAATAGCTATTATAGTTATCAACCGATACTAGCATGATGCCAATACTCGCTTTAGAGTGATTAGAATTTAGATTTGATCTACAATTTAGCAACTCTCCAAGAGTGACAAATTTGCTTTTATGAGGAAGAGACTCTTGGTTCAAAAAACAGCACAGAGCTACTTTTCAAACAAGTAGCTCTGTAGTAAAACACAAACAAGATGCATCTTTTCTTTTCTTTTTTCTTTTTTCTCCTCTTTTTGCTTTTGCTATCCATCAGCCTGTTGGTTTGTCCACTTTGGTCCTGACTTAAATACTCTATAGGACTGATTGCCATGAAATGTGTTTCAGATGTTCATGTCCCGGGATGAGTCCTAATGACTGTGATTATCCCATGACTTTCCATTTATTGCCAACTCCAGGCCTCATCTGAGTTTATCAAGTACTTTGGTTTATGACCAAGCACTTGTGAAATTAATGGAAATCTCATCAGCTATAGCTTTTACTCCCATCGCGCAAACAAACTAAACTACACTAATGAGCATGTTGAACATTATATCTGCTGAACATCATGCTCTAAATTTTTCATATGCCTTTTCAAAACTTCATCTTGTTTCATCATTTCTTTTCATCCCTTTTAATCATATGTTCCTACACATTCCTCCTCTTCTCATGCCGTATCTTCTGTTTTTACGAGGTCTCCTGTCATCTCAGCCACATTTTTATTATCACACATATGTTGTATCTTCATGTTTTCACATCTTGTGTCATCTGATCTTTTTTATCATCTTGATCCCTTTTCTCATCTCTTGTCATCTTTTCTTTTCTTATAATTTCTGTCCATCTCTCTTTGTCTCCTTTAATCTCTTTCCTCCTCTCCTTGATATTAATATACAGCTGCTTGTTTTTAGCTTCCGATACAGGGAAGCTCCCAAGAAGGAAGTAATGAATTTCAGATTGCTTCAACCAGAACGCTGTCAGGTTCAGGAGATTACTGCATGACCAAAGTTCAGATGATGGTTAGGCATTACTGAAATAGTAAACTAAAACTAACTTAAGTAAACTAAAACTAAAAAACACAAAATTTTGTAAACCCCTGAACTTGTTATGAGGGAGTTCACATAGAAGGAAGAAAGAAAATTTTGAATCAAAGACCTATTTCCATGGTTTAGGGAAAAAAATTAAAAAAAAAAAAAAAATGTCACAACATTCGATTCATTTCAGTTTGTTTTCATATTGGTTTGATTTACGGGATTTCATTAAACTCATAAACACTCACAATGAAAATAATCTGCTCAGTGTGAGTCCAAACCCATGCCAGCAAATGCCAGATAAAAGAGAGTCATGTATTCTCTCAGTGTTGTTGTGTTGGCATAATTTTAAAGGCTTCAGTTTTCCTGCGCGCTTCTCTGTTTGCTAACGAATGGAAGTTCCAGTAAATGCATTAAAAACCATGTGTTAACACATTAAATTGTAGAAACAAATGTGCACAAATGTTTACGCTTATTCATTTCTGTATCTGAGTACATAGAGACTTATGTTGATGTGTGTCTGGGTTGCAGTGGAGGAGACCCTCGTGCGGTTGGTGAACGGGTCGGGTCCTCATGAAGGTCGTGTGGAGGTTTTCCACGAACGTCGCTGGGGGACGGTGTGCGACGACGTCTGGGACAAAAAGGATGGAGACGTGGTGTGTAGGATGCTTGGATACCGGGGAGCCTCAGAGGTCCATAAGACTGGACGCTTCGGACAGGGTATGAAGCTCTCAACAAACACGTGCATACACACCATTGATATTTCACTTGTGTTTTTATATGTCTTAGCTCAACCAGATGCAACTGAAATGGGCTCAGCGTTGTGTTTTGTGCCGGAGGAAATATGCTGTGATTATTTTCTGGATAGGAGCAGAATATATGCACCGGTCAGTCCTACAGCTCCTCACGATCAGCTTAAGGCCAAGCAAACTCATATTTTTCATGAACTGCCAAAGTTGCACAGTAAAAACGATGAAACAAATACACCTGAAAATATTTGGCTGAACAGGAACAGAATATACTGTCCTGTTCAAAGGTTTTAGTCTCTTTAGTTGTTTGGATTCTTATCAATTACACAGTGTCTTCAGAAACTGGTGCCAGAATGACTTTGTAGCACGGCAACAACCCCAGACGACAACCAGAGTTATAACAAGCAAACAGCCATCCTCAATTTACCTGTAGTGCTTAAATTTTATCACACTACTTTATATATGCAGGTCATATAGTTGGCTCAATCCCCTCACACTGTAAGGATAATAAGTAATTACCTCATCGGCTAATCAACTCATCTGCTGAGTGAACTATATCATGTTGTCTGATTAATTCAGCACTGGAAGATGTCACAACAATGAAATTATTTTTGAGCTCAACATCCTATCTAGGCCTGTTTATTGCTCATGAACTGGCAACAGTTAAACAGCTCCATGCAACATAATGAGAGCGGACACCCATGTGCCAATAAACTTACACTAGTGTATATAAAGCAAGTGGATTCACTCACTTTCCAAATGCTCAAGGAAGCTGAAGGAAGCTTCTGTGGCTCAGGAGGAAGAGCAGGCTGTCCGTTAATTGCGTCCACATGTCAGAGGGTCCTTGAGCAAGACACTGAACCTCAGATGTTTCAAATAGCCGGGCTAGTGCATTGTGTTGCACACTGTAAAAAGACACAACGGGAAGTGCTTTGGTCTAAAATTTATTTAGCTTATTAAGTCCTTTTACCATTTAACCTCATCAATAGGAAAACATGGACATTGTAATAACAGTAATATAATAATAAACATACAGAAAATGCAGCTTAGTTTGTTTAAGACTAAGAGTAACAACCAAAAACAGAAGTAATGACAGAGAAGAGAGTTTAAACAAGATTACAGATCATGTGAATTTTGTTGACTCTTTTCATTAAAAACAGGTCACTGTTCCTCTGATGTTTCCCACAAGCGACAACAGTTTTCAAAATTGTCCCTGCTTTTAACTGGATTAAGGCATATTTATTTTACATGTCTGAGGAGTTGCAAGGGGCTAAGAGAGAACATGACATACATTTTCCCATAAAAGTCCATGACATACATTTTACCATAGTGCTAATGTCTGCAATGATGCCTGTGCCGCACCATTCAAACTTTATGACATCTGACTGACTGCACACGTGTTGGAACACATCACAGTAGGTGAACACCCAGTGTAATGTGGACAGAAGTGGATTTACATTCATATATCAGGGTTTTTATCCAAGCAATGATAATGTAAGTTTGACTCTTTTAAAACAGGGATTTTCTATCTTGAGGAAGTTTCCAGTGTCTGCAAGTTTTATTTTTTGTACCATACAGACACAAACAGAAACAAAGGAAGCCTTGCATGGTTGGAAATTAATGTAAAAACACAGCAAATATCCATAAATTATTAAACTGTATTAAAAGTATATGCAAGTATTATTTCCCACAGCACATCCATGGTGAAATTTACTAACTTGTGATTTTTACTAACTCTGCTGGGTTTTTTTTTTTGCCGTTGAGTGGTATTAAAAAATAAACAGTGCCCTAAAAATGCCCTTAAATGCTGCAGGGATTAATATTACAGTTTTATTGGGAAATCATGTGAGCCAGATGTCGTCAAAAAAGAGTCTCAGAGGCCATATCTATCTCTCCCTCTCTTTCTCTCTCTCCATTTTATTTCATTCACCATTCGGCCTTACATCATTCAGTCTCTGTCTAGGACGAGTTGTTACCAATGAGTCTGGAAAATTGGGGGAAAACACGCCTTGTTCCAGGGGTCGACCTCCAGACAACAGCAGTGACGGCTGGAATCAATTTTAAAACTAAAAATCTGGAATTCAGATATGTCGTTTCAGATGAGTCATTTACCTATCTGATTTTTTTTTTTTTTAAGTGTTAACTTTAATAGATTCATAACATCTTTGAAGAGCCATAAGGGCATTTCTCAGACCCATATCTGACAGGAGAGAACAAACTTCACAACCAAAATGACCAAATCTGAATGCCATTCATTAGCTAGCTAATAACAATGGGGGAGGTGTCCTTTTTTATGTGTTATGCAAGCAACAAATAAGCTATATCTGAATGTAATTTATTTTGCCTATAAAATATTTGTTTTATTTGTAGGCTGGTCAAGAAACAGTTGCAACCAAATTCTTAATAAAATCATGGCATATAATTGTAATATTGTAAAACTGCCAGATGTGTACCAGTGGTTAACTACTCTTTAGATGATCAAACTATAAAGCCGTCCATCTGGATATTTGTCCAAATGCAGGCACAATCCTCGATTCTTAGTAAACTATGAGGCACTATATTTTGATGCTATTGTTAATATGCATCAAAGTCGGCTTTAGAATTTTAAATAGGGAGATGTCTATAATCTAAAGTAGCTGCGGCCCCATTTGGCACTGTGTCGAAGTTCTCCTTGCTCAGTGTTGCCCCTATGGGTTGATGGTGGAAAAAACTCAGGCCTCAATTTCATTTCTCATTTCTCACCACCTATCAAGTATCTGTGGGTGTCCTTTCCAACCATCACCCTTGGGCACAGTAATGAGCCCATCACAACTTTGTGCAACTTTCTGTATCAGTGTGTTTTTTTTTGGGGGGTGGTTTTACATGAGAAAAGACTTCAAGTATGAAAGTTCACGTCTGCTTTGACAACTAAGGAATGAAAATCTGTTAAAATACACCGGGTTGGACACAAGAACAACATACATCTGTTTTAACTTCTTTTTACAAAGGGAAAATCCACTTATTTGGTGATAAGTTACCAAGGCTACCAAATGATCTTGAATATATACCGCATTTAGCCAAATCGCTTATTAGTTTTCTTTCTAAACTGTTCATGGTCAGTACATGGATTTATTGGTAGTTTAACTTATGAAGTCATGTTAAAATCATAAATCTACTAGCATAAAATCCTGTGGGTGATCCATCTTTCTTTTACAACATAAGTGAATCACCTGGAAGTGAACCGAGACCCTCGTTATCAGTCTTAGTCCTGGCTGTGTAGCCTGCACCGGGGTTCCACTTTCACACCAGCCTGAATGAACTGCGCTGAAATAGGCAAACGCACCAGTGTTTGTTTGAACTGGAACCACTTCTGTCTGCTGAGCTCACTGCTACAGAGGAATCCAAGTAAATGAAATAGTGGTCTACTTTGCATGCAGGTGAACGCGGACTTCTGTGTCCCACGACTAGAAACAAAAGACCAGTTTGTCTGACCTTGTGATCAGTGAGGAGAGACAGACATCGAGCCTCAAGGAGAATCAGTTACAGAGGAGAGAGAGAGTGGACTTTTACAAAAAGCAGAACCAACTGACTTCCTGTAGACAGGGTTATTCAGTTAGCCTCATTTTACATTTTGCAAACTGCCCAAACAGCAACCTCTTAATCCTCCAAATCCCTCTGAGATTGAGTGACTCTTCTTTGAATTGCCCCCTTAAAATCGCATATTTTTAGTGGTTCAACACCCATTTGTGAGAAGTGTCATGAATTTTGGCGTGAGCTGACGAAACCTTGGCCTGCAAGCAATGCTGCAATACGTGTTGAGGTTCAGAGTCAATGGCTTAAAGGTCCATGTAAGACCTCTGAAAGCATCGCAGCAGAACAGCTAAGGCTCATGTGCAACAACACCAGACCTGGCAATCGCTGCAGTTCCATGCGCACTTTCCCCCAGCACATACCTCATTTCCATCCCATGCACGGCTGCATGCAGACACGTGCGAGTGATGTTTCACACTGTTTTCAAGTTCTTAAATCTGCAGCCAGTGTCTCTTTAAGCAGGAATCTTGGAAGCATATGGTTTGACTGAGATATTACTGAGATTTTTTTCCTTTTATTCAGATATCAGCCTTTTAAATGCAACATTTTGATCAGACTTTCCAGAAATGTGCATCTTTCCTGGTCAAAAGAATTAATTTACATTCACCTTGTTTTGTAGAAGAGGGAGCAGTATCCCTCCTCTGTTCCTGAAGTATTTCCCTTATATCCTGAAAGTTTTTTCAAAGGTCGAGGGAAAGAGTGTGTCATATGTCGTGGTGTTTGGAAGTCATTGTGAAAAAAAATGTTGATTCTGGATTTTGGGCTTTGTAAACAAGATTTACCAAAAATGTATTAGTCAGGATTTCACTGGAAGGTTTATGTGTCCAATGATGATCTAAAGTCTTCAAAACGTCATGGTGGGTTTTTCTTTTTATGTTTTGTTGCTCCACTTGAGCTTTGATGTAATAAAAACACAGAAAGAGGCCAATTTGAAACTGGCAGAACCAGTTCCCAAACTGAAGTTTGCAAGTTTAAGAAACATTTTATACATTATATCTCCCAAACACACAAATATCGGAGTCTGAAGTATAGCACCAGAGCTGAAGTTTTTCTTTGCTACTGACTAGGACTAGAGTTATTTTGGACTGATCTCCAAAAACTCTTTCTTTCTCTTAGCAAGGATTTAATGGAAGAACTCAACATAAAACACATCAGTGGACGGAAATGCCGTCTAATACAATCCCGACAAGAGATTCTGGAAACATTTCTTTTTTGCATGGTACATAAAACATCTTTGACGGGTCCGTATGGGGTCCATTTCACACGCCGCTGCAGTGTGTGTCAATTTTCTGAAATGTGCTTCCAATGTCAAAGTTGGAAAACTAGACAGTTTGATTTTCCAGCACACTGTATGGTGCCAGAAAATGTGGGGTTTGCATACTAGACAACAGAAGATGTTAAAGAATCTGTTTTTATTTTGACTGATCATCTTCAAGGCTCAAATCTGTCAATTAACTGTGGACAATGGTGATGTGGTGCCAAAAATATGGTTCTAACAGTTTGAAAAAAATGCTTCTATAAATCATGGTAAAGGGTAAATCAACACTAAATCACATTTTTCAGCCTACTGATGTTTATTTTCATTTTAAATTAATCTGATGATTTTTCTTGGATTAATCAGTGATCATTTTGTCTAAAAATGTAAGACGATAGGATAAAATGCCTGTCACAATATACTAGAGCCCAATGTGTCGTCTTCAGATGTCTTGTTTTTTTCCAATCAAAACTCCAAAACCAAAAGATATTACTATTTACCATCATGTATGACACAAAAAAGCATCAAATTTTCACATTTGAGAAGCCACAACCATTTTTTGGCATTTTTGCTCACAAAATTTCTAAAATGATCCCTCGATAGTCTGAATAGTTGGTGATCTTTTTTGAATAGGTAGTCTGTGTACATGAGTAAAAATACAGTGTAAGTACAGACAAAAACTCAAAATCCATAACAATTTATAGTTAACATGCGATAGACAGTTCCACATTAGAGAGAGCAATAAAAGTTGTATCCAAAATGCTTAAATTTCATATCTTAAAATGCTTCAAAGTTTTTATTTTTTTTTAATAGCATCTTCCCACTTTGAGTTTCCCATAACCCTGAAATATTCAGAGACTTGGCGATAGGATTAATATATTTAACAAGCCCTGGTTCTTGGCAATAACAAACACTGCATTGTTAATAGTTGAATTGTTTTAGTCAAACATCTTTAAACATTCTAATATGAAATAATCTCAAGAAATAGCTGCTGTTTGAAACTCTAAATATGGACCAATGATTATCTTTCCATTTCTCCATGATACAATTGCTCCAACTATCTTCTTGATCCTGGTAGTGGTGGGACCAGGGTTGGCCAATCAGATTCCCATCTCTCTGGCCTTGCCCCAACTTTTCAGTGACACTGACAGCTCTGTACATCTGATTAACAGCTGTGATTTAAAGCAGAGGCAGCTGAGATGACAACTACTATCTCCCCAATTTACAAGGCTCCAGATGCTGCTTTAAAGCATAACTAATGAGTCAGCCTCTCTCCTTCGCTTAAGGGGCATAAACCCGTTAGTTATGAATCCTTTAAACTGAGGAAACCGCATCTGAGTGCGACCAAATGTTGGTCAGCCTCGCACTTATACCCTCACAGCTGAAGCACCATCTCCTCCAGCCATCTAAAACTGTTGCAAAACTGCTGTGTTCGGGACTTTCTCAAACCTCCAGTGATTCTGGTTTTACAAACAGGAACCAAAGTTTATGGAGAAAACAATTCTGCCAAAAGCTCTGCTTACCAGCTGGGATTGTGTTTTTATCACCGGATATTATATTATCCGATCAACAGTTCTGTGAGGAACCACTGGGAGTACTTGCTGTCTAAATCAGAAGACTCCTAATGATGAATGTTTCTTTGGGCTTTGATACGTGAAGGGGTCGGTATCGGTTTCCCCTTTGGTTAATATCATTTGCCTCCGAAACCTTTTAACCTTTTTTGAACTGTAGGATTCATGGCACAAAGTAGAGCAAACCCAACGAACTTCAGCTGGTTAAACCAACGTCAGAGGATGCACACAAGCTCCCTATGTGCGCAGATGTGTGTCCTCCACATAACCTGCTTCATTATGCAGTGAAAGGCTTTGTGACTTTGGTAATAATGTGGAAAAACTTCTGCTTTCCACATCCCATAACAAGAAAAAAAAAAAAATTCAGGATCAGCCGATGAATTCTGGATGAGTTTGTTTTGAGTTTAGGTATAGTTTGTCTTGTTTAAGACCAATACACTTTGTGAGTTTAATAGTCAGCAGTTGTTTACCATACAGTAACCTCCAGCTGACATGGTCATTGTCTTTGGCTGCAGTTGCATCATTTTGACTGTGTACATGAGCAGATGTGAGGGAAAGTGGTACATGAATGAGCCACCGGAGAGAAGACTAAACTTGGACCAGTGGTGTTGAAGTCCAGATGTGATTTTCCCCCCAGTAATTCTGATGTTTGGCTGCACCAATTATCTTTATAATGATGAAGGAAATTTAGGAATTATTATCAATTGCATCCCACGTTTCTACATTTCTGTAGTGACCCCTAGCAAATTTGTGAAATTTTTGGTATGTGTATATATATATATATATATATATATATATATATATATATATACACATACCAAAATATTAATGAAGCGGGAATCTACTTGTCTGCTTAGTAATGTAGTAATGTCTTTTTCTGTGCAGGTACTGGTCTGATCTGGATGGATGACGTCGCATGTGCAGGGACCGAGGACAGCATCCACCATTGTAGCTTTTCTGGCTGGGGCAAAACCAACTGTGGCCACGTTGAGGATGCCGGTGTGACATGTGCCATCTAAACCTTCATGGTCCTGATGCTGCCGCAGCAGCCGAATGTCCCTTAAACTTTTAAAAAGCTGCAAGGTGCACAATGTCTTACCAGCTTTTTTACAAGATGAGAACTAAACGTGTCACTATTTTAGCCACAAGACTGAATTATGGGGCTAATGAAAATGCACACATTTTTAGACTTTGAGCAACAAACTTATGTTTCTATTATCTGCATTGTATGAGTTGCTGCAGAGGGAGGGAGGATCGCACAATGGGACTCGCCATCAAAACTCCTTCATCAGACTGAATTACAGAGCTCACCGGTCTTCAGTGAAGGGTCAAAGTTCAGCTTTTACAGGAGTAGGGTGAAGTTGACCTTAGAGGCTTGTCTGGGGTCAGTTTGCCGTTTTTTCCTCCAGCATGAGCTCTAACTGATCCAACAGCTTCATCAACCGGGAGCTTGAATTTGTCAGCTGTTGACGAGCTGAAACGGCACATAACGAAACTGACAGGACTGTGTCATTGATGAACTGATTTTTTCATAATTAAAGGCAGCTGCTCTTCTAAGAATTATGTAGGAATGGCTTCTGCTAAGAAAAACACAGTTTTGCCTTATCATATATCATATAGCATTTCTCAGTAAGCGGTCATTTGGTGATTTGCAGCCTTGATATCTGAGTTGAGACTGGGGCTAACATTTCACTTTTTTCAGCTTAAATTGTCAGGTTTTTTTTACCTTAAACCTGCTCAGTATTTTCATAATTATGTATAAATTACATTGTGAAGAAGTGTTGCCTGTAGTGAAGAACCTATAGAGAATTACTACCCACATCTAGCTCCCTGCAGCTTTACAGAGATTTGAAGTGAGTTTCAACTCGTTGTTTAGCCTTTTGGCTCACAAGGTTCCCTTTCACCTCTTTCATAGCATTATTGTTGGCCCCAGCGGGCAGCTGTTTTCATCGAAAAAGCTCTAAAAACCCACTGTCCACTACCTGATCAGCACCAAACACTAGCAGACACAGTTGGAGACCAGCCAGTGAACAAAGTGGAGCTTTTAGCAGCTTAAGAGCCAGGTATTTCCCTTGGTAGATGGTGGAGACCAAAATCAGAGCTAAAAAAGAGTGAATAATGGACTTAAATTCATCAGATTGAGTGAAACACAACTCCAGTTAAATTATAACGTAACTGCTAGAAGTGTAAATATGGAACCAACTATGCAAAAGTTCTGTTTACAATCAGTGTTCTTCACAAAAATGCACTGTACTTTTCCTTTAGGTCTGACAAAAAGGGTGAATTCTTCTTCACTGCTTTTGACAAAGCTTTGCTACATTTCTTAGCACATCATTGCCACTAGTTGCAGATTAGGAGCAAGACTGTGTATTGTGCTGCTAACATGCTTGACCGTGTGCATGATACAAACATAACAGAGACCCACTCATGAAAACATTTCTCTGTAGCACCACAAAAAATTCACAGGTTACTTTTAAGTGAAATTGAAAGTATATTTTCAATCTCTAATAATCAGTATTTTTACATTTTTTTACATGTAGAATTTTTATTTTATTGTTTCAGCCTAATTTCCAGCAGAGGGCAGCTGTTTTTTAAGGCTCTGATAAACCCAGTGTATTTTGCCTGCTCAGCACCAAAAGCAGAGAAAATTAGCAACTAGCTTGTGAATGAAATTTAACATCTAGCAGCTAAAGTGCCAAATATTTAGTAAGTATTGTTGGAAAAACAGGCTAAAAGGAGACTGAATTTTTGGACAAAATCAAGTGGACAAAAACTTGAATTTAAATGGATGAATAAATAACTTTAAACTTAACAACTTTTTTAAGGCAGAACTACAGTGTACTGAATGTGAGGGCTTGTCTTTCTGCTCCCGGTTGTACAAAAAAGTCTATTATCAGAGCATTTTAGCACAGTTTTAACCTGCACATCACCATATCAAGTACTTACTCTGTGATTTATATTTATAAAAAGAACTAAAACTTTAAATAATCTAGCGACTAACAGATTTTGGAAATCGTAAACAGGCCCTACAATGGACTGATGAAGTGAGTATGAAGAGGAACAGATGAATATAAACAGATGGATGCATGGACCCTAGCCCTGTACAGTTTATGTCGTTGGGTCTGTCAGTGTGTCCTGCCAAAATTTGGTTGTTTCAGCATTAAGGCAGATGCATACACAGACACACAGACACACACACACACACACACACTCACACACATCAAACGAACCATAACATACAAGCTTTTTCTTCTGAGTTTTATGCCTCTCTCAGTGGGTTTTAATCTTTATAGCTGCTCTCAAATCTGAAAAGGCTGGTACCTCCCAGGTGTCCTGGACTACACAAGCTGCAGGGTGGAATAAAATATACACAGGAACCTGTCTCTTCACCCAGTCGTTTTATGTTTGAGGAGGGAGAACATTTTTTGGCGCACCTTAAAATTTGGCAAACTCGCTCAGGCCTGGAAGTTTTCTCCCAGGGGCTGTAGTTGAATTCCCTTTGCTCCTATAATCTGTAGTGAAATGTCTGTGTAAAAAAATGTCCTAGTTTTAAACAAATCAACATGTGTCTGTCCCCCTAAGTTTTTATGAAAATGAACATGCACAGATTATGTCCATTTGAAGGTTTGTGTCTAAGTGGGAAGAGCGAAAACTTGTTTTGTGTATAAATTTGAACTTTTCATGGCAACAGAGCCAGAAGGGACTTTTTCTACCTCATGTCAAAGTGCCGTGGTGTTTGTTGAGGTTTCTGTTTTAAACCATGACTGTGCCGCAGAAGAAAGACAAGTTAAAGGAGGAAAAGAGGAAAGAGGAATCTGAGGAATGGGAAAATGAGATGGGGGCCAGACTCAATGGTCTGATTTGTCTAAAAACAAACTCTAGCAACACAAAATGGAATTGTGGGTGGGTAAAATGCTTCCCTTGTGTATTTTTCTTCCAAAGTTGACTGGATAACTCTCAACTGCTTCTGCCAAACAAAAAACAGGTGTAATTTGTATTAAGTCTTGTGATGCACTTACTTCTGGTACAGATCCCTTTGATCATTTTTGCACGTCTGCATTACCACATATCTTTTTCTGCATTGTATTCAACAAGTACAGTTAAATCATTTACAGTTATTGGACCTGATAATGAACGGCGCTGACAACTCTCTGGGCTACCAGGAAGCTAGTTAGTTTTCATTTACATTTTTCACTTGCTTATCATTAATGATGGACAATTTTTCATTCTGTTCCCAAAGTTGGATTCTGTTTTATAAAAGCAATAACACTTTCCACATGTTTCTCACTGTGACTACTGGGATTTAATGACACCAACACTACAGAATGTGGCTGCTGGATACATCCTAGTTGATTGTTGCATATTATTATCATAATTATCATTACAGCTGAAAGTATTAGTCAATTTATTGATAAGTCATACGGCATGAAATTAATAGGCAAGAGTTTTGATGATAATCTAATCATTTAGGTCATTTTCAAGCAAAAACCCTCAACATTCTCTGGCTTCAGTGTCTCAGATGTGGAGATCTGCTGCTTTTGTCTCAAATCATTGTACCCTAAATACTTTTGAGAACAGAGCAAGTCACTATTTTTGCATACTTATGGACCAAACGATTGATCTGTTAAACGAGAAAATAACGCAAAAAAAATTGATCATGAAAATAATCACTGGTTGCAGCCCTGAAACACATGCATATGCTCAGTGAATATCTTCATATCTTTTAGTGGAGCCTAGGTCAGACTTACAGACTAAGTAATTCTTAATAATTTTAGACTTCATTCCCACTACGCCTTTGCACGCCTGCCAGCGATCCACTAATCCTTCAGCATAGGGAACTGCTCCGCTTGATTCGTCACATGAGGGCGTGACTAATGTCCACAAGTGTTCTGAGCCTTTTAAGAAGTCCACAGACAATCTGTAGCTCCTGTGTAAAGGTACAAAAGGCAGATTTCCTCTGACGCACCCTCCAAGCAAAACTTTTGAGCAGCTTTAACCCGTTATCAACCTGTCATTCACTGATGTCATGCAGGACTAACAGGTGAGGGCTCTGACAGGCCTCTCATCATTCATTCATTCAACTGACACGATGGTCACTGCCACACCACCAGCACCCACTGGAATCCTTAATCCACTGGTGCTCCTGCTGTTTAGCAAGCAGCCTGAAGTTACTGCAGCTGTTTAAAAGTACATTTGACATGTTTGGGCACCACTGGTTTTCAGGGGGCTTTAAAGCAGCTCCTGCTGGCCTGGACTAAGGCTCTTGGACAAGCACTCTACCCCCCCCCCCCCCCCCCCCAGTTAAATGTATTTCTGACTGGAGTTGCTTCTAGGCTGAGTCCTGGCCTGTCAGATATCAGCAGGTTAAAATGGTGGTGATGGGATTTCCTGATTGGTTAGAGGCTCCTCTGACCCGCATCAGTGCCTTGGCCTCATGAGGTCAAATAACTCAAATACTTTGACTTTAAAAAATGTAAAAACCCAATGCCTTTGAGAGTGAGAATTCACCGCTAAACCAAGTGCACTTATCCATTTAAATTTGTATTTTTTTTTCTATGAAAGATTTAGGTTATTAATGTATACTTGACTGTACTAAAACCTTTGTATATGCTATTTTGGCATAATAGCTCTGAGCACCTGCATATACATGTGTCTGTTTTTTATTACATTGTGCTGGTCATAACACATATAAGAGCTTTGGAGTGAACAATATACATAAAAAAGTAAATACCTAAATCAAACATGATTATGTCAAGAAATACATTTAGTTAAAAAAAAAAATACACAACTTTTTTACTTATGTTGCGTTGATTTGTTTTTTTTGTACTACTAAAATCCTGTATATGCACTGCTGAAATAATAAAATGTAGATTTGTTTAAACAGGTGACCTTTGTTATTCCTGACATCATTGAGAGTGGTTGAATTGGAAACAGGCACATTTTTAAAATGTCAACAGGTGAAGAGAGAAGAAGGAGGCCGAGCTGGATCAAGGGCGCTGAAGCACGTGGACACACAGCCCCGCATATGTGACCTGACTGACGACTCCAAGGTGTAATTTAGAGTATGAACGTTTCCACATGTGACGTGGACGTGGAAACGATTGGCTGGGACAAAAAAAAAAAAAAAAAATCACCTGAGCTCCCAACACACATGGCCGACGGTCAGAACGGAGACTGCGAGGGCCAGTGACGCTCAGGTCGGCGTGGTTTCGTTCAGTCCCTGGGGTGGTGAGAGTTTCCCTTTTATTTCTTTTCTTTTTTTTTTGATTCAGTAAAGTGTAAAGACGTGCAGGTGGAACGTCTGTTTCATGCATGGAGAGATTTGGTCGTCTGGATGTGGTTTCTGACCTGTGACCCAGGGATCGGATCTACGTTGACCCCCAGTTTGATCATATTAAATTCCAAGGAAATTCAGGTGATCCACCTAAATGAATTTGCTGTTGATTTAGTAGTTAGTTAGCCTACATTAGCTCTTTTTATTTACCTCTACGTTCTGTTCATTTTGCTCTGACCATCTCAGTATCAGCAGTATGGGAAACTTTTAACTAATTTTTGTTTGTACTTTCACAAAACCGTCACTCAGTTCTTCTACATTATCACTAGAATTAAAAAGCACATCTCATTTGGTATCCTCAAGATACAGACACCACAGCAGGCAGAAAAGAGGCAAATCCTTCTTTATATTTTATTTTGTTTGGGATGTTTTTAACTCTCCAGGAATTTTACATGATTATCTTACAAATTGCGCTGATGACGGAATGTTTGTCTTAAATCAGTTACTGATGTTGTTCAGTGTACTGCCCGAAAAAGCAAGGACTGAGCTTGAGAGAGCTGGGGAGTTGTCATCAGGGTTTGGATTGCAGGTTTGGGCATGGGGGGGTCAAAACGGGCCTAGACTGAAACAGGTTCTACCTGCGATTTACCTGCCGTATTTTTCATGGTCTTGGCTAGACCACTTTATTCCATTCTAGGGCCACCCTAATGCTAAAGCCCCTGGATGGGCCCCAGTCACAGATAGATGGATGGAGAGAAAGACCCCCCCCACCCCTGGGTTGAAAGAGATGTAACACAATTACAAACAACGCAATCTCTTTATGATCATTCTCCAGCTCTTTATGGTCATTTTTCATATCTGTCTAGTCTGTTCGAGTCTCTTTATAGTCAGTGTGGTGTTTTTTTGTGTCTTTTGGGTGATACTGTGTTTTAAACTGACGTCTATGATTTCAAGCGTACATAACTTCATACAGGGCCTCCCCCTGACTTCTTTGGGTCCCTCGGCCAGTGCGCGGTAGACCCGTTCGATAATCCATCCATGGCCACAGCATACAATAATATTTTTATAGTACGGTCCACTTCCAACCTTGTGGTAACAGTTTGTAAAAAGCCCTTCCCTGTTTCAACATTACACTGCCCTACATGCTTAAGTGAGGGTCATAAAAAAAAAAAAAGTTTTTTTTCTCAGTTTGGTGTGGAAGAACTTGATGGGCCTTGCTCTGAGCCTTTGTCTCAACGCCGTCCAGCACCTTTAAAATGAACTTTAACACCAGCTGTGAGCCAAGCCTCGTCGCCGGACGTCGGCATTCAGCCTCGCCAACGCGCCTGCGGTTGAATAGGAGCAGGCTCCAAAATCACGGGGAAAGCCTGAAAGCGGATGACTGGAGGCTTCTAGAGCAGCATTTTGATGCACATGGTTTCGGTGTGGGATGGTCAACAATAACCAAATGAGGTTCAGGCATCCATATACTTATAGCTATTAACTACATGACATGTACCACTACACTGGTAGATATCGGATTCAGTTCCGTTTCTATACACGGTGCGTTTGTTGCTCAAAACACATATGAAAATATCACGTTTTATGTACTTTTTCCTCGTTTACTTGATCAGCCAAACATCAGTTTGTGTAGCTGCATTAAGGAACCAAACTTGACTTTGGTTCCTCAACTGTTAATTTAATTACATCTAAATTACACAACAAAAAGTGGCTGAGGCACACTAATCTCCTCCTTTTTTTTTCAGATCACCACATGAAATTATACTTTTGTTCTTCATCTAATCATGACAGTAGGCATCCTCTTCTTCTTCCTCTCGGGTGTTTCTCTGTGGTCTGACCAGTAAGTGACCCTTCCTCGTTCTAAAAAGCACACCACAACATGTGGCAGCAGAGCCCGCATACATGAGCTCATTCCCTTTCAAGGGGAACAACAAAACTGGGAGAAATGAAAACAGGGAGACAGAAAGCAATGGTCCCAGTCTTCCCTTCTTCATCCATTTGTCATCGCACTACATTCCAGCTCCGCTTCCTCATAATGGAACGGTTATCCCTCCACACAATGAGGAGACAGGGGCTGTGAACATCTGCAGTGTGTGTGAAGGAGATGAAACAAAAAAAAAGGGCTCATGAGAGTCGGGGTCGGGGTCAGCTTCACCAAGGAAATTCTCTCAGACAAGTCTCTGAAGTTGGAGAGAGAACAGACACGTGCAGTGATGGAAAACGACACGATTCTCCTCTCTAACTCGGCCTTATGCCCACATGTGCCCACATGTGTAGCTGAGGTTGTGTAAAAGCTTCAAACCATCACCATGACAAGGAAAAAAAAAAGAAAGATGGTTTCAGGAAACATAGAGTGCAACACGGTGCCTCTGTTCTTTTGGGGAGCTTTATTTGTGGAGAGGGAGTCGTGTGTTGGTGAGGTCAGCAGCAATATACAACATAATGTCCATGATTCTAAACAGCCAGAGGGGCAATAAACTACAGTGTAAAAAAAATCATGCAAGAATACGATGAAATAAAGTAATCTGTTCTTGTTACCTTAATATAAATATATACATTTGATCATTTTCCAGTTTTCTGGTATTTATTTTTTTTGAGTTGTTGTAACTTGAGGCCTTTTAAGATGAGACGATGAGTTCAGTGATTGAACTGCTGATAATTTCTGTTTATTTAATGCATGTTAAATTGAGTAGTGATTGTTTCTTCTTTAATAGTAAAATTCAGCCGCTGCCCCTTTTATTCATGCTACAAAAAGCCTCTGAGAGCTTCACATTTGATGATAAACTTTGAGGTTGTAAGTTTATCATGTCAAACAAAGTGCTAACTCAAACTGAGAAATTGTAAATGGAAAGTAACTCTCTCCTTAATGGTTTTCAGCAGAACCAGACTGTCATTAATGCAACCTAATATCTTAAGTACTGAGCTTGATTTCAGTTAAGTTGACTCAGTTGATTAATCACAAATCTTAAAGATGTTTGAACCACTGATGTGCAATATCAGCTATGACTGGTCCTCCATCATTCATCTTGACATCTTTCTCTTAGCAAGGGATTAGTTTTAAGACATTATTTGTTTGTTTATATTATAATCATTTGATTAATAATTATGTTTTACCAAATTAGTTCCTTTTTTTTCTGTGTGTCAGGTGATTAACACAGAGAAAACCTCAGGCAAGGAAGTATTATCCATCACAGAAGACCTGTTAGAATGCAGCCAGCAATTAGTTTCATTATCAACAGATCGATCGTTTGTTCAGTTTATAAAATGTCAGAAAATACTGAAACTGCCAATCATTATTCCTTAAAACCCAAGTAAAAATATTCATTAGTTGTTTTTTTCATTGTTTTGTTTTGTTTTGTTTTGCTTTGTTTTCTTTTGTTTTCTTTTAACAACACTCACAAACCCCCAAAATGTTGAGTTTGTATTTCCAGGATTTTAAGCATCAACAAAACTATTAAAGGGTGGGGTACATTTAAATCCAAAGAGGAGATTGCACATCAAAAACTAAACAAACAAAATGAATAAAGAAGGATACTCAAGGAACAATAAAATAACATGATAACAAAAACACAAATAATGATAAATTAAAAACCTTTCACTGGAAACTCATGGACAGACTGAGCTTGTATGAGGCCTCAGGACAAATATTTACATTTTGGTCCCTATTGACCTCCCCTGTCCACGTCCCCATGCATCCTGAAACCAAGTAGAGCTTAAATGATCAGCTGATTAATCACATGATATATGACTGGCAACATATTTGATTAACTGTTGGTTTATGGATTTTTTTTTTTTAGACAAAAATGCCAAATATTCAATGGTACCATCTGGAATATTTCAAAGTTTCTTTAATAGTAAAATTCAGCCGCTGCCCCTTTTATTCATGCTACAAAAAGCCTCTGAGAGCTTCACATTTGATGATAAACTTTGAGGTTGTAAGTTTATCATGTCAAACAAAGTGCTAACTCAAACTGAGAAATTGTAAATGGAAAGTAACTCTCTCCTTAATGGTTTTCAGCAGAACCAGACTGTCATTAATGCAACCTAATATCTTAAGTACTGAGCTTGATTTCAGTTAAGTTGACTCAGTTGATTAATCACAAATCTTAAAGATGTTTGAACCACTGATGTGCAATATCAGCTATGACTGGTCCTCCATCATTCATCTTGACATCTTTCTCTTAGCAAGGGATTAGTTTTAAGACATTATTTGTTTGTTTATATTATAATCATTTGATTAATAATTATGTTTTACCAAATTAGTTCCTTTTTTTTCTGTGTGTCAGGTGATTAACACAGAGAAAACCTCAGGCAAGGAAGTATTATCCATCACAGAAGACCTGTTAGAATGCAGCCAGCAATTAGTTTCATTATCAACAGATCGATCGTTTGTTCAGTTTATAAAATGTCAGAAAATACTGAAACTGCCAATCATTATTCCTTAAAACCCAAGTAAAAATATTCATTAGTTGTTTTTTTCATTGTTTTGTTTTGTTTTGTTTTGTTTTGCTTTGTTTTCTTTTGTTTTCTTTTAACAACACTCACAAACCCCCAAAATGTTGAGTTTGTATTTCCAGGATTTTAAGCATCAACAAAACTATTAAAGGGTGGGGTACATTTAAATCCAAAGAGGAGATTGCACATCAAAAACTAAACAAAACAAAATGAATAAAGAAGGATACTCAAGGAACAATAAAATAACATGATAACAAAAACACAAATAATGATAAATTAAAAACCTTTCACTGGAAACTCATGGACAGACTGAGCTTGTATGAGGCCTCAGGACAAATATTTACATTTTGGTCCCTATTGACCTCCCCTGTCCACGTCCCCATGCATCCTGAAACCAAGTAGAGCTTAAATGATCAGCTGATTAATCACATGATATATGACTGGCAACATATTTGATTAACTGTTGGTTTATGGATTTTTTTTTTTAGACAAAAATGCCAAATATTCAATGGTACCATCTGGAATATTTCAAAGTTTCTTTAATAGTAATCACCGATGAAAATTCATTTTGCACTCTTGTAAACTAACTTGCAACCTACTATCTTATTATCACAAATTCAGTTAGGTGACAAACACCTGCCCCAGATAGAGACGAGGTTTAAAGAGAGTTTTTATAACGTGACTGACCTCGGCCGGTGACATCGCTGTACTACAACGGTAAACGTAATAGAAATACATGTTTAAATCGCTTATGATAAAACGAAGTGTCCTAAACTAACTAAATTATGTACTTTGAACGTTTCACAGATTTTTTGGATAAAGAAAACTGACATGTTGTGAGGTTACTGTTACTTGCGACTGGTTTGTCCCTGTGCGGCTTCCGTACCGCGGCTGGTCACTGTTTGAATGTTCGGCGCCGTTTAACCGCAGACGTCTTGTGGCAGAGAAAGAAAAAGCAGGTGAAGCTTCGATTATTGACTAAATTACAGATTTTTCATCGCTTGAGATTGAACAAATGCAACTTTGAACGGATACGCTGACTTCAGTAGATTGTCAAAGGGCGTCGAAGCTAACTTTGCGGTCGTTATTGATTTTTGTTCGCCGCTGTGTCTCCGCCATTAGCTAAATTTGAACTTGCTAATATTGTGTTGTTGACAAACAAGGAATCTTAGCGTCTTCGTCTTTTATTGATTTTAATTGCCCTAAAATTTGCCGCTGCCAAACACTGACTGGGCACAGTGACCTTATATAAAGGCGTTGTGCAGTAACGTAAAAAAAGCCTCACGACTTCAGTCAGACTCCATTGAAAGTTTTGCGTTTTATGTCGTCTTACGTAGTCGTTGACAAATACAACTTTATATATACTCAGTAGGATATGAAATACTTCAGAATTTAATTCGGCTTATGTCATATACGTCAAAAATCACTTTTCTTTATGAAATACTAAGACTAACTATTAAGTCCCTTTGCAGTATAAAGCTGCCAGTTAACCCGATTTACCTAATTTCGTCAAGTCGATAGTGTTATAGTGCCTCACAGTATAGTCGGATTTAGGTTATGAACTTTATCCCAGTATGTGTTTTCTAATGTTAACTATCCTGTGTTTATTTGACAGAATGGCCTCCCCTGCCACGGGTACCGACGAGGGCGTATTCAAGACCCCTAAAGCCACCCGAGTGAAGAGCGCTGGAAGCAATGGAGGCACCCCCATCACCATCCCCGCTTCACCTTTCATGAAGAAGTTGGGATGTGGAACTGGAGTCAACGTTTACCTCATGAACAGGTGCGTTGCCTCCCCTGATTAAACAATAAAGTTATTAATAAATTGGTTTACACCTCACCCACAATGTGTATCTTTTTGAAGTTAAGAAAAAGTCGTGTTTCCCATAACCCTGCATATCCATCTTCAGTATTAATATTAAACATTGTTAATTATAAGATAATACAAAAATAATGCATCCTAATGACACATTATTGAACAAATGATTTCAGGGTGGGAAAGCTGAACGCGTCTCCCTGGGCTGTGAAGAAGATCAACAGTAAATGTGCGACCAAGCAGGTGGCCGTCTACCAGAAGCGCCTGAATGAGGAGGCAAAGGTCCTGAAGGGAATCAATCATCCAAACATTGTTGGTAAGACAAGACGGCAGATAATTTCCCTATTCGCCAATGTAAAACAATTTCTAAAAATGGGACAACTCTGTCAGTGATGGACAGTAAAAGCTATGATGTTTTTAATCAGCGACAGAGAAGGGAAGTGTGGTGTTGACAGAGATATGTCAGTAATACATCACATTATCTGCCCAGGAGAGGAGAATATTACAATTTTTAATTCAGGTACTAACTGTAGAAACACAGTCAAGAAAAGCCTCCCAACATTTTAGACTCATTTTATAAATAGCAGTGTAAAAAATGTAATGCTCTTTACTCCAAAGGACTGGCCACACAAAGGCTTCCCAACATACTGGATTCATTACTTCACAGCCTCTTTTTTATGTGTTTTATACATGTTTAAACATAAAGGAAAGAACACAAGCAATTGTTACTTCATTGTTGACTCAGCTTGAGTGGAAAAATGTGGCAGAAAAGATATAGAGGCTATAGCAGATTCCACATTGTTTTATTTTGTTCCGTTATACAGTTTACTTGTGGTGATGTGCGATATTTTTTGATGTTAATTCTGCATTCGTGTCCCAATGTCAAGGTTTCCGTGCCTTCGCCACGGCCAAAGACGGCTCCAAGTGTCTGGCCATGGAGTATGGCGGAGAGCAGTCGCTCAACGACCTCATAGAGAAGAGGAGAGAGGATGGCCTGAATGCTTTCCCGGCAGCCAACATAGAAAAGGTGGCGCTGCATGTCGCTCGTGGCCTGCAGGTAAAGCACGGACCCTCTTCTACCTAGTCATATCTGTATCAGATATTCTCATAGTTATCAATACAGACACAATATACAGCAACCTAGTGCTTGTTAATTATCCACCAGTATCCTGAAAGTGGAAGATCGTATAAATTATGGTTGCTTGTGTTTTATTTTGAGGTTGAATACAGAATATATGTACCTCTGTAAACTTCTCTGAACAGGATTCATCCAACCAACTTTGCATTTATATTTGAACAAAATGAAATGTGCATAAAATTTGCACAATTTATTATTTTTTTATAATATAATGTGATAGTTTCATCAGTCAGCTTCCCAAGATAATATTCACCCATAATCGGTTAAGCACAGGATGAAAAAATTGATTGTTTAATATCTAAAATATGATTTTTTTTAAACAAAAGTAATCTTCATGGGAAACCAAACAAAGACCCAATCACAATGTCAGGACCCCCCTGTAGCTATCATTTAATTTAATTTTAGATTAGATGATGGTCTACCCAAACAAACACAGGAGGACATTATTAAGCCATGAGTAACGGGAATGCTTTTGTTTGTTTCTCCATGAAGTATCTTCACAATGAGAAGAAGCTGCTGCACGGCGACATGAAGTCCTGTAACGTGGTCATTAATGGTGACTTTGAGACTGTCAAGATCTGTGATGTCGGTGTGTCTCTGCCGCTGGATGAGAACATGAGAGGTAATGATTGTTTTCAGTCACAAGACATGCTTTGATTTGAAAATACAGCACTGGGTTTGGAAAAGGGATAGTTAGGCCAAAAAAGCCTCAAATAGTGCTCACAGTTTGTACACAAGTTCAGGGACATCTTAAAAACAATAAATTATTTTAAAGATACTTTGCCATTGAATTTGAAAAAGTCCGGAAATTTTTTGTAGGTTCCAGAAACTCTGTTGCTGTAGACAGGAAAAATTAAAATTTATACTCTGTCCTACAATTTTATTAAACTGGGGACTACATTTTTATTTATAACAGATGCAAATAGTAACATAGATGTTGATTTTTAAAAAAAAAAAAAAAAAAAAGGACTGATAAAACTGATAAAATCTGAAGTCCATGTGAAGAAATTGGTCAAATTTAAGTCAGAAATAGTGCGCATTTGTTTGAAAGTCAGACTCAAAACAATCAGCCAAACGGTACAATAGTAGTAGATATTATATCTAGCAGGACAAATATTGTTGCGGGGTGACTGATGCATTTGGCCCAATATTTATTATGTTTAAGATAAAGCTGATTTTTATTTTCAGCAAATCTCGTGGGGAAAAAAACAATATAAATCTGTTATATTTCCTTCAGCTTCCCCAGCCTGTCTGTGGCACTCAACCCCAAGGCCACTGGTTTCCACAGTGGATTTGGTTCACCAAACAGGAATAACATAAAAGTATACGGTGCTGCATTTCAGTACATATATTGTTTGTGCATGTAAATCGAGAAAAATCAAGAATACTGACTATAAAAATTGGACTGTTTTTGTGCCATTAAACGTGCCATGTTTTTTCCTCTGAAGCACCATTTTAAGTCATAGTGCACTAAAGTCAAACATCCAACACTAAAATCCAACAAGGAAACAGTGTGCTACTAATAAGATATTGATACATACAGAACCTAAAATTGATTTTGCCAATATTTCACATTAGGACCAGGATTTCACATAGGCTGCTGGTTTGGAATTGATCAGCTATGCAATAAATCTATCACGATGCAAGAAATTCATAAAGACACTTTAAAATACGATATAAGCTGTCCCATCTGGACTGAGATGAATCTGCAGAAATCCGACTGGATCCATATTTCTAATATCCCCCAAATGAGGTTTGGATCGTATTTGCAAAAATGGCATTTCATGTGGGCTTTCATGCTTTCCAGACTTTGAAAAATAAATCCAGACCCAATCTGGACCAGCCAAAAACCTGATTTGGGCACGCAGTCTGAACTGGGTCTTAGACCATGGGAGACAGGACATTTTGGCTGATCCTCACACTTTCAGTGGGCTGTTTTAGGGTTGAGACTTGGTTCTAGGGTTCATTTTAGAGTCAGGTTAATGTCAGGGTTGGAACTGAGCATTCAGTTGTGATGGTTAAAGTTAATGTAAGGGGCAAGGGAATGCATTATGTCGAAGAGTATCCTCACAATGACAGAAGTACAAAATTATGTGCGTGTGTGTGGACAAATCATGGCTTAAAACACAGACCTGGCAGAAAGACATTGTTTGGAGAGTGTTTACAGCAGCTGATTTACTTTGTTTTTCTGCCAAAACAAAAACATAAATTTTTGTACATACATGGGATCAGTCAGTGGGGGTCTCTGCCATTTTCGATGTAATTTAAACTAATTGCAAACTTCTGGATCTTCCTTTTTGTATTTGTTTTGTACTTAAATTGTCGTCAAGTGCAATTAGTCTTAATAAAAGTGCCTCTTTGGTTCTCAGTGTCTGATCCGAAGGCAGAGTACATTGGCACGGAGCCGTGGAAGCCGATGGAGGCTCTGGAGGAGGGAGGAGAGATCAGCGACAAGGCTGACATCTTCGCCTTTGGTCTGACTTTGTGGGAAATGATGACACTGGCCATGCCTCATCTGGAGATGCTGGACAACCACAATGATGAGGAGGAGGAGGAGGATGAAGGTGAGGCAGTCTGTGGCTACAGCAGTGTTGTAAAAACATAGAAATCACCTGAACTGCACACCCTCTACATTTTTCATGTAGTTGTAGATGAAACCATTAGTTGATTAAATCATTAATCGATGGACAAAAAAAGTGGAATACACATAATTATGTTTATCATTTTCTGACATTCCCTCTTAATTTTCCTTTTGAAACACTGGACATGTTCACCTCTTTCAGCCTCTAAGAATCCTTTAAGTCAAACAATCTGAGGGAAAAAGGACTCAGGTTGGCACCGAGGTCATAACCAGTGACTGTTTCATGCTGCTTCATTTCAAAACTTCAGAAGACAAAAAACGTCAAGCCCCACTGCTTTACAGCATCTATTTCTCATAAAGTAGAATAAACTACTGTGATTGTAGACATAACAATAACCTATACTCTGATCAGTTTTATTGACTGTTTTATAACTCTTGCATTTGTAATTCAGGGGAGTCAATGGAGGAGAGTTTTGACGAGGACGCTTACTACGAGAGGTTGGGAACGAGGCCGGCACTGGACACTCAGGCTCTGGGCAGCTCGTACCGGAGAATGGTGGAGCTTTTCTACCTTTGCACAGAAGAAGACCCCAAGAAGAGACCCTCGGCCGCCCAGATTGTCCAGGCCTTAGAGAGCAATGCCCCGCTGGAGAAGACGCCCTTTGAGGTGATTGTTATCGACTGATTCACACTAATTCTGCATTTTGATGTTTGTGTTGCAAATTAGGAAAATTGTGAGTCAGTCAAGGCCTTTGGTAAATGACGGTTAAAGGATTTTTTTGTGCAGCATTTATATTAAAGATGGCAGATTTTATGAGAACCTGCCTGTGTTTTCCTATGAGTTTGTTTGGGAGGGTTTTTTGTAAAAAAATTTAAAAAACAGAAACAACTAAAACCTCCAGAAAATAATTATTAAAAAACAACTGGTGAAAGTTCCAGTTGACTTTAGCTTCAGAATTTAGCTGTAATCTCTTTACTGTACATGTTTATTTGTTGACCCTTTCCATTTGTTTGTACCTTCTTTTTCTCTCCTGTATTGTTGACTTTGAAAATGTTTTTATATTCAGTCACTTTCTCTTGAAGTTTCTCTTTGTGACTTCTCCACGTGTAAAATTTGTATTTCTTGATCACTAAATTAGACTAAAATCCCACAACAACCGGTGTTTGTATTTTATTTCTTTTTAATGTCATTTATCATGATGTATAGGTGGCCTCATAACTGTAAATTTAGTACAACAGGACTTCAGTGCTTTATATAGAGTTTTTTGGTTTTTTTTATTATTATAACTTGTTGGGTTTAAAGGTAATAACCCACCTACTGACGACCCCTCAGTGACTGCTCCCAGCTAAGAAATACTCCCACTACTTCTCTTGTATCTTCAAAGATGTCAAACTACTCTAATTTCTATTTGTATTTCAAGTCGTACAGCTCACACATTCAAATTTTATAGCATGATCTATTTTATGGGAATAAGAAACTATTATAGGTTCAAAAAACAAAAGGCAATAGGTTTATTAAATCTATTTACAAAGCAGAATGCCACTCAACAATGAGCCCAGAAAACCTTGAGCTTGTCCCAAAATAAAGAAAATAAACCTTGAACATTTATATGAACATATCAAAAAGGAGGTTTCCAAACAAAAATCAATCTAATGTGGATTTGTTCAGAAATAGGAAATATCTGTCTCCAGATTTAAACTCCTCATAAGGCAAAATATAAACATCTGAAAGCACTGCCACTATTAACATAACATTCAACATTCAACAGTAAACTGGGCAGTATTGAGTATAAATACCTAATGAGAGCAGGTGAATTAATAACATTAAAACACTAGACCTAATTTATCCTAAAGAGAATGCATAATAATTGTACAACTCAAGCTTATACATGCTTGTCGATTAAAACTACAGCCTGGCCAGCATGAAAAAAATTGAAACGTTATCATTTTGCATATGAAAGACAATTCAACACTTGCCCAAATATCTGTTAATATGCAACACTTACATTACTGATATAACAGGTGCAATTATAGCCTTAAAGCCCTGCATTTAGTTAAACCTTTTCCAGACTTCACGCAACGAAATTGTACACGAGGAAGGTCGGCGTGTTGCAGTACTGGGTTGCAAACTGTTTGCCGTCGGGCGTCGGGTCAGAGAAGGCGATTTCCTCCTTGGTGAGGTGGCTGCCATACATGAAGGTGCTCCTAAACAAATAAATTTAATTCATTCATTCATTAATGGGCAAAAAAAAAAAATTGGTGGTTAGGATAATCAGCTGTAGCAGGGAGACACTCATTCCAACACCTGAAACGTGACTGTAAGGGAACAGTAAGATCCAGTGTAACGTACCTGACCGTGTCCAGCATGCGGGTGGCGATGCCCTGCCGCCGGGCCAGGCTGAAGACCCAGACCCGGCTGATCCCGCACAGGGCTTGTTCTGGGACGGTGGAGCAGCACCAGGCTCTGTGCCTCTCCATGAAGTCGTCTTTGGTCATGTCCTTGTACCTGTCCGGCTGCTCGAGGACCCTGAAAGCCTGGAAGGGACCCAAAAAAAAACCCAAAAACAAAAACATCAGCATGGATCCGCATCAACGCAAGCCACTGAACAAACAAGTCAAGAGGACGAAGGGGCGGGTTTTAGCTGAAAAGTAATTGTAGGAGAAAAAAGGGAAATACTGTGGAAGCCTTGGAAATGGGAGAAGTCCAGATTTTAAAAGTTAAAGTCAAAAGTGAGAACACAAGATTTTCCCTGTGTGTCATCATTAACGACAGACAGTGGCACCTCAATAAGCTGATTTTTCAGCTTTTTATTTTCAGCCCTCAGGCCTGCTATTGCCAGTGCAGCCGCCCGGTAAATTAAAGTAAAATAAAGAAATCACTGCCTGAGTCAGGTTTATGGACTCTGTTATATGTTGATGCTGCTCATCTTGTGATTAATTTTGTCACTAGATGATGGTCTGAACAGTTGCCTCAATTCAAGTTGTCATGGATTTATTGCTCAGTAATTTTTTTTTTAATATATATACATTAAGGTTCCTCTGATATGCTTTTTGTCAATTCTTTGGCAATTTTCCTGTTCGGCTCTCTGGGTGGATTATACAAATGAATGTTCACTATATAGATTGATCTGATCACAACCAATGGACACAGGTAGCTGCTGTGACATAGGGTCAAAGGCCAAAAAGATTGGGAGCCACTGTATTAAGATCTTTGAGAACAAATGCCAAAGGAAAATGCAATGAGACTGAAGCTGCCATGTACATGTGCGACAGACCCACCTGTCGTATGGGCTCAGCAACGAGACATCCCACCACCATCCTCTCGGTGTTGATGAACAGGTAGGTCTTGGCCTGTGTGGGTCTGCTCAGCGTCACCTGCTGGAACCCGAGCTCGTTGTCCGCCACACGACGGACATCCTCAGCCTGAAACCAAAAGCACCAGGGAAAAGTGTATGAAAACCAACTTTAAAGAACAAGTTTGAACACTTGTTACAAACAAAAACACATGGACGTGTACATCACTTGTGTTATTGATGTCTTTGGTTTTTACCATTTTCTGAGATGTTTTTTTTCTCTTTTCTGATTAACAGTGACAACAAATTAAAACAAGCGTGCATACAATAAGAAATAAGCTAGAGTGCATCTATTGTTCAGACGCGCACCTTTTTGATGGCGTATTTGGGATCATCTGGCATGACCAGGAGGATTTTTCCATCCCAGAACTCGGCCACCACCCGCTCCTTCTTCCAGCCCTGGACACACAACAGAGAGAAGCTGCTGCAGTTACAGGCCAAAAACCCAGAACAAACTCACCTCCCCTTGAAACAAACTGATGCCAGCAGCCTTGGCAAAGGGTCTCTGGAAAATATGATACCACTTCAGATAAAAACAAGTCACTTCATCATTACAGGGCAAAAGAGGGAAAAAATATTTCTGGATTTTTCTTTTTTTAAACTCCCATTTGATGGATAAAAGAATTAAGAAAAATCACCTGGGCAATAAACAGTACAAGGTAAATTATTTATAAACTTAACATCAAAAACCTATTCTGAATCCTCTAATGTCAACCCCGTAAACTTATGTTGAAAAATTGATTAATATCCTATTTCAATTCATGGTTCTCTGCAAAACCAAACGAGTAAAACTATCCAATGCACATTCAATTGTAAATAACTACCTGTTGTACTCATTTTTTTCCTAAATGGATTACCTTTGCACTCTCAAGTCTCTAGCACCTATACCGGGGAGTTTGGAGAGATGAAACAAAGGAGATGCATTTTACCACAAACTTGATGGAGTCAATGAAGCGCTGGTGGAACTGGGTATGTTGGAAATGGTCCTCTGGATTGTCAGCGCTGTACACCATCCCACATGAGCTGCAGGTTGTTGCCCCGAACTGTTTCTGACCTGCATCCTGATGAGGAAAATACCCCCAACACACACACAGACAGTAATGCACAGAGGTCCAATGAAATCGACTCACCAACTAACAAAAACCCCAACCATGGTATGAAATGTAATCTCCAAAATGCCGGGTTCAAGTATGTACCAAAGAATCATAATGTAAAACGTTAACATACGATGATGAGCTGGTCACCGTCCTGTTTCTCCTTCCTCCTGCGTGCACTTCGCTCTTTAGCTGTAGGACTCTGCAGTGATGCTACTGGGCCAGAAGGGGTGCTGCAGGACAATGGAGGCTGCCGAGCTGCATTCTTTGACCTACCGGACAAAAAATTTAAAAAGTTTTCAAAAACAAACAAACAAAAAAACCCCCCAAAACCTTTGGTACCAAAGGACATCCAAATGGCTCTCCTAGCAAGAGGAGAAGTAACCGAAGATGTAAATGTCATTTTTAAATGTTGCCAATCTTATTCCACAAAAGATGTAAGTGCTGAGGAATAAAAAGTCTCACCTCTTGGAGGCAGAACCAAATATTGGATACACTGCTGCAGATTCTGTGGAGGAAGGAAAGAAATATGGATATTTGTTTCAAAAGCAGTTGCTCAAAATGTCACGGCGCCATCTGTAAAAGCTTTTTGTCAGTCTCAACCTAGAACGGCACTCAGAGTGAAGACCTCAAATTCATGTTTAAAGGAAATGATCCAGATCTGCTCCAAATTTAAAGGGTACTTTCCTGGCCCATATTCCATCCCTGGGTGCAAATTGGTTCAGTACTTTTTGTGTCATCTTGATGACAAATCAACCAACAAACAGACACAAGTGAAAACATAAGCTCCTTGGTGGAGGTAATGAAACCTGGGAAGGAGACTCAGTAGTATGAGGTGTCTCTTAAGTGTTGGTGGCTGATTTTAGCATCAGTAATAAACATGCCATTGTATCGGAACTGCTGTGCTGTGCTGTGCTGTGCTGTGCTGTGCTGTGCTGTGCTGTGCTGTGCTGTGCTGTGCTGTGCTGTGCTCCTACCTTTGGGGGGGCTGGAGGCAGCGCTGGTGGGACTTATATCACTGAGGGCAAGGAGTGGCTCAGACTGATCGTCTGTCCGGGAATCATCCTGGAAAAAGCCCAGTTCAAGCAAGAGCAACAAAAAACAACCGCAGCTGAGGTTAAGCTATGTTAAACTGATATCAGGTTAAGTTTTTAGACATATTAAGGACCATCTAAAAAAATCCCGTTTCACAATGTCTGTCAATAGGTTTAGAGGCTCCTGCTGTACCCGAGTTGTGGTGGATGCAGAACCTTGTGGTGGCGTCCTCGTCAACCTAATCTTCAGTTCCTTGGTAATCCCATATTTCTCTGTCAAGACTTTCGGGGAGCTGGGGGGAAGAAGATGATAGTTGACCATCTGGAAAACACATTTATCCTTAAACCCATAGTGTAATTTAAAAGGAAAAAATTAGCATAGATTTTTATATACAAAATTTTGGTAAGAATACACAAAACTTGAAAAACAGACACTTATTGGGGCAGCCAAACTATTTTTTTTTAAGTAAAGCACCTTAGCGGCTGTGGAGTTGCAGGCTCTTCGTTAAAAGAGTCCATCCAGTCTGTTGGATCAAACTTGGCTCTCTGCTTATTGCTTGGCTGGCTCTGTTCTGTCTCAACTGGCTGGACAGCAGTCTGTAAGAAACAACCAGGACAAAATAGTCTCCATAAAAACATCTGGTAAGACACCACAGTAAAATCTCCATAGAGAGAGATTGCTTCAGTTGTTTCGGTTGAAGACACAAGCACAACTCAAAGTGGCAAAATGCAAAGCACAGCTGGGCCTAGGTGCAGCCTCACAGAGTTGCTAGCGCATCTGTGGATGCTTAATAGTTTAGTTCTGAGAGTAGTAAAACATTCCCATCATAATTTCATAGAGGGACATTTAAATCTGGAGCATTTTTTTGCCTTAAAAAATTATTAGCGATTTATTTTATCAACTACTGATCAACCGTTTCAGCTCTAAAAAAAAAGATACTGGTTCCTGTAGCTATATTCAATACATTTTGTCCCAACTCACTGTAAATATTAACTGTCAGAAAGCCATTTGAAATTGGGGGGGTATTAATTAAATTAAAAATAGATAAAATAAAGCAAGAATTTTTTATGGGAAGTCAAACAAAAATTACGGGGGACTTCTCTAATACACATAATAATGTGGCCCACCTGAGCCTGGCAGAGAATTCACTAAAGGATTTTAAATAGGGACGTGACAGCCACCATCTAATGTTTCCTCCATCATCTAGTTATATGGCTTTACAGCAAATTCTAGTTGGGGCTCAGTTCTAGTTAACATGCAACTCATACAAGAAAAATGTAGCCAACAGAGTGTAAAACACAGAAACACAGTGTTTCTTCTCACCTGTGCTGGAGATTTATGTTGTTTTTTCACCACCAAAGCTGACGACTGCTGCTGCTGCTGAGTCGTTGTCTCTGTCTTTTTTTGCAGCGGGGCAGCTTTACTTTTCCCCTGGGCCGAAGCCGGCCTGTTCGAGGACTTCGGCGCAGATTTCTTGTACATGGATGTGGGTTTCTTCCCTGTGCCGAAGAAAGCGGCCCCGACGAAGATCTTCGGTTTGGGCTTCAGGCTGCTGAAAGCGATGGTGATCGCCTTCTTGGACTCTGCTGGTTTGGTGCCACCGGCAGAAGCAGCGGTTGTGGCAGATGCTGGTTTGGCGGCGGCACTGCTGAATTAAATAATGCAACAAAAGGGAAGCCAGATTAAAAAGATAAATTATAACCAAAACTGAGCTTATGATAAAAAATGCATACGACTTTGATGTCTGTAAAAAAATTGGAGCATGGTGTCGGAAAGCTACAGAGGCACCAAAATAACAGGTGTGGCATGTGGAGACAAACCTGCTGTTAAGTTTCGACAGCTTGATCGCCTTCGATGATGTCACATAGCTTTTGATACCAGTCTTCCCTGCATTACTAGATCCAGCAGAAACCCTTCTCGTCCTGTTGCCTCCTTTTACTTTCTTATTCTTCTTTGCTGCTGTTTTTGCCTGGGAGGTAGACAATGAAAGAGGACGAGAAGGCAGAGACTCCTTTATCGCCTTCCTCTCCAGTGGGGTGAGGTATGCGGGCTTCTGCTTGCCGTAGAAGGAGCTTGTGACAATGGTGGATTTGAATGGAGATTTACGGGGCGATTTGGCCGGCGAGCCTAGAAAAAAAAGAAGAAGAAAAAAAAGGGGCAAACAAAATAAATAAAGATGGTCAAATAAAGTATGAAAGTATAATACCTCCAGTCAAAAATACATCTTTATCAAACATCACAGAAGCAAACTTAGTCTACTTAGTTTCCACCCTACCTGCTGGTCTACGTGGGGATTTCTGCGGTGAGGGGCAGTTCTCCTTATCCAGGTGCCCGGCCGGCTTCTTCCCGGTTGGAGACGGTCGGGGCTTCCTTGGGGATCTCCTCTTCACAGGGGACATCTCCTCCATCACCCCCTTCTTGGCCGGGTGACTGGTGTTTGCATAACAGAGGAGGAGGAGGAAAAAAACCCAAAACAAAACAGAAAAAAGTGCCACTGAGCCAACGCAGCTTTCATCAGGTTTACCCATATGAAAAACTCATTAGATCTAGATTCTCACTACATCTTTGCATGGATGTTTGGTGACATTGTAAAAACAACAAAAATACAGCAGGGATGCAATCATGTTGATGTAAATATGTTGATGTAAACAACCAGAAATGTGAATGCCAGAATATTTGTAAAAGAAATATGTGTTAAAAAAAAAAACAACTATGGAATTTAAATATGAATAATTATGAGAAATGAGAAACAGAATGTATAAACATACAGTTGTATCAAGAAGATGAAGACACAGTATTATATAAACTCCAACAGTTTTTCATTATTGCTGATTATTGTTTGAAATTTTTTCCCATATTAGTGTCAATACAAGACCCAAGTTTTGGTACCAGTACAAAATTTATACCCTTATTTTTGTTTCTTTAAACAAAGGAAGCCACACACAAGAAAGAACAGCAACAGGAACTTTGTATAGCATTAAATAAGAGTCTAAATTAGGTACACTTTTGAATTAAATCAGAAACTATTCAGATATTCAGTACCAGTTTTCAGTATTTGATAGTTTTCCATAATCTTTCCTTTAGACACTATCTTTACCAAAATATTAGTAAAAACTAGGCCAGCTTTTTTTTTTTTTTTTTTTTTTTAATAAATCTAAATGCCTAGTACATTGAGCGAGAATTAGCTCGTCAGGAACTCGGTGTATTCAAAACAAACCTGTCAGAGTCCAGAGAGGGGAGCTTTCTCTTCCTGGTAGTGGTGGGCATCATTTTTCACAATTGTCACCTATACACAGAACAACATTATCAGGTCTTCTGGGTTAACAAAGGGATGACACAACTTTAAGCATTTCAGCCTGAAACATGACCTGTCTGCTCTCTCGTTTTAACATACAAACAGTAATGTTTTCACCAAGCTGACAACAGCGGGAAATGTAAATATCACCACTTACTGCAATACAAGTCTTATGGAAACTGGTGACATGCCTCTATATGCATCTATTTTCTTGGTGTTAAATTTAAAGCTCAAAAATGACTAAATCCTGGCTTTTGAATGATCACTAGGTTAAAAACAAGAGTAGAGAAAGGCGCAACACGCTTTACTGGGACAGTTTTCTATTCATTTATCTGGCAATGTTAGTGTTTGATATCTTTATTCCCTGTTATGAAAGTAAGACCTGATGCTTTTGTAACATTTGCATAAGCAGTGCCACGGAGCTTCCCATCAGTGGTCAGAAAAGTTCACAAACCTAAACTAATCTTTCGGTCACTTGGTTTGTTTGGCGATTAACCGTCGGGTTTTCCACAGGAGTCTGGCGTGTGTGCGCCAATAAATTCTCATTTTTTCGGCAGGAGTTTGGCGTTAGTATCTGAGAGAGTGAATGGAGGCAAAAACCCGGTAAACTGGACCCCCCGACCTTTCTATCCCAGAGGTCGTTGACAGATTACAAAACTCAATTTGAGTGATCGTGCTTAAAATGATACTAAATTTAATGCTGACTTTGCACAAAGGTGAATTCTCTCTACATTGACGTTAGCTTAAACTTATTTAAGAGCAAGGGTCGCGGGGGAGGATAATTGGCGGGATGATTCGCTTATACAAAGTCTATGCAAAGTATGTACTTTTATCTCCAACACAAACAAGCTAAAGTATCGATATAGATGAAGTGTTAGCGAAACACGTGGCTGTCGCTTATTCTCCGAGTAGTAACGGTTTTTTATAGCTCGAAAATAGACGCTTCTTAACTCAACGTTAGGTAAGAAGGGCGCTGAGGGGAGAAACGAGCAAAGCGTCACACACCAGAAAAACACAACCGTAGAAGACGCGCATCGGTTTTCTTACCGAACACGTTTCCGCCGTGTTACACAAAGCGATAAAAAAAAGTGGGAGTAACGTTGGAGATGGCGAAGTTTCTGAAGTTTCTGAAGTTTCTGAAGTTTCTGAAGCTTCTGCAGCTTCTGCCGCCCGCGTTTCTTCTCCGTGTTTTGAACAGCCCGCGCCAGGCTGCTTCTTCTTCTTCTCCTCCTCTTCCTCCTCCTCCGCCTCCTCCTCCTTCTTCTTTGTGTTTATTGGAGAACCGGAAACCAACGGTGTACAGCGCACCCTACCGGGTCGGAGTATTCGGAATAATTTGATCGGATAATCTTAATTCTAATCGGTCTATAGGAAAATAATAACACTTTATTTTCTAATCCTGTCTGAACTTCATAACCCATCGATCCCTCTGTTTTCTCCCTTATCTCGCTCTTTGTCCAGTCGTGTCTTTAAAACCCGCGCCAGCCTTCCGGAAACGGAAACGCTATATAATGTAGTCGTCAGAATAAAAGCGGCGAGGTCCTTCTGGTCCCAGCCTTCGAAATAAAAGACAACTGTTTCGTAAATTGCGATTTTAGAGGTCTCTTCGCTCTACAACACTCTTGTACTGTGCAAAAGTTTTTGGCCAGCAAAAAAATTAAAAGGAGGATTCTTTCAAAAAACAATGCCGCGAGTAGTTTTTATTTATCAGTTAATTTCAACACTTTTAAATTATACAATCAATCGGAAGAGTGAAAAAGATACTAAACCGAAGTTCCAGAGTCATAAACATTGTAGAAATGTAAGAGTTTTCTTTAGCATCACCTCTTGAGTAAAGGGAATGTAAAGCTCTAATGAGCTTTTAGATAATGTATAATTTGCCAAGGTTTCGTGAAGATTGAGTCTGGTACAGACCTGAACACAACTGAAGTAGCACTACCGAGGCCAAAGTGTGATGGAGTATTTTAAGAGGTCTTGGTATCTCAGTGTCTCCCGTCTCTTCCATTGATCCCAGGCTGACTTTATCATGTTGAGATGAGGGTTCTGTGGAGGCCGGACCAGCAGGACTCCTTGTTCTTCTTGTCTCAGAAGACGGTTCTTTATGACCCTGCCTGTGGGTTTGGTGTTGTTGTCCTGCTGCAAAATTAATTAGAGTTTAAAAAAAAACAAACAAACAAAAAAAAACAAAACAGGGACAGTGTCAAAATTATTGAATGGCGAGCTTTTATTTTGGAAAAGGTTTGTGTACTTCCGGGTCAACTGGTACATGCGAGAAGTGACAGTTGCAGCGATCTGTCGCTCGGAGCTCTTCACCTTTAGTTGTGTTCGTAATCGGCGAGTTACCTTATCAAACCTCAGACACTTTTCATCTTTTAGCGTCGTGTTTTAATTCACGTAAAATGGTGTTTTACTTCACAAGTGCCGGTGAGTGGAGCCACGGGGGTAGTGGTGGTGTTAGCTTGTAGCCTGGTTAGCTAGTTGCCTTTAAAAGATGCAAGTTTTATTTCTCATTGCATGTGACTTTTTTTCTGTGTCTTTTATGTGGGTTTGGTGTCAGTTGATAAAACCGTTTCATTCATTAATTCCTCTTAGTGGTGGAGGCTCCCTATACGATCTACATGGGGAAGGACAAGTATGAAAGTAAGATTGTTAGCGTAATGTTGCAGTATGTTTTTATTTTTATCACAACCTTTGACTTGTGCTGTGACTGATCATTTATTACATTACTACATTAGCTTTAACTTTCGGCTGTTTTCGTCAACAGATGAGGATCTAATAAAGTACGGATGGCCTGAAGACATCTGGTGAGGTTACACCTTCGTCTTAACTCCAGAAAAGTGACTCAGTAACACAAAGTCTGTTGTTCCTGAACCTGGTGGAGTTTATTTACTTGGAATTGAAAGGTCCCAAAGTGTGTCAGCAGATATAGTTTGGAAATGATTTGTGAGCATAATTAATGGTCCCATCGACTGCTTAACATTTGATATGGATATTCTTTATGTACTGATATAATTAAAATAGACCAACATGTACCTGCACATTTGCCTTGTCACGCCTTACTCATGGATTAAGGCATGTTTCTTTCTCTTTTTAATATTTGTTTTTGTAGAGTCTTGTCATTTGAGCTGAACAAGGGATGCTTTTTTTTTCTTCCAATCTCCAGGTTTCACGTAGACAAACTGTCCTCGGCTCATGTCTACTTGAGGTTGCCAAAGGTGAGGACTCAACACAGTTAATGACAGTCATTTTTGCACCTTTAAGCAACCTTGATCTTTGGCCAGTTAACGTGCAGCACAGTGGAAAAACACTGTAGGGGGAAAAGAATTCAGCAAGGGGGTGATAGTCAGGCTGAAAGTGTCTTCAGTACTTGAACCTCTTTAATATGAAGTCAGTTAGTCAGTTGACAGAAAAACAATCAGCTATTGAGACATCACTTAATCATTAAAATCTTTTTTTTCTTTTGCCAAATGCCAAAATCCCTTGTTCGCAGTTTCTGATTTGTGAGGATTTGCTGCCTTTTCTTTGTATAATGTTAAACTGAATATCTGAAACTGTTTCGATGTGATGATGACTGGTTTATAGGAAGTTGTACACTGTCACTTGTTTTTATAGCGTATGGTAACTGAACATTTTCCCTCAACCACACACTCAGGCGCTGCTGATTTCTCTGTGTGTCTTTTCTAGGGTCAGGTCATAGATGATATTCCTCCAGAGGTGCTGATAGACTGTGCACAGCTGGTGAAAAACAACAGCATCCAAGGTAAAGACCCGCTTTCCCGAGAACATCAGCCACAAGCACTGAGTTAAACCAGAGCCACAACTCATTATCTCCTTCTTTTTTTCATGTTTTGTAAATTTGAGAATGACACATAAGTACCTCGGGTTGAGCGTTAAATTAAACTGTGTTGTGTGTGGCCAGGCTGTAAGATGAACAACATCAATGTGGTTTACACACCGTGGGCAAACCTGAAGAAAACGGGGGACATGGACGTGGGACAGATCGGCTTCCATCGACAGAAAGAGGTCGGTGAAACACAGCTGAAATAAAAACATCCAGTTGTCTGACAACGTAACAAAGACTTATAGCAAAAATAATGACAGATTCATGGTCATGGGAGTGATCGGCTGCATCTGGAAAAGAAAACATAACTGAATCTTTGCATAAGTTTTAGAACATATTTGGTGTGGGGCGTCCAGCCCTAACATTGTCCTCACTCTGCTCTTTTTATTCCACATCACAAATTGCAGTTTTAAGTGTTTCATGCCTGTGCCCTGTTTCTCAGGTGAAAATCGTGGCGGTGGAGAAGAAGGTCAACGAGATCGTAAACCGCCTGGAGAAAACGAAAGTGGAACGCTTCCCCGACCTGGCGGCGGAGAAAGAGTCGAGAGACAGGGAAGAGAGGAACGAAAAGAAGGCTCAACTCCAGGAACAGAAGAGGAGAGAGAAGGAAGAGCAGAAGAGGAAAAAAGAGATGGAGGAGCTCAGGTACGTCTGCAACTGGTCCCGAATCAGACGACATAGGCTGATTCATCTGATCGGATTACTGTATTGATCAGTTAGGTTTGGGCACCCTTCTTTTAGACTCAAGGTTTTCAAACACTTAAGACAGGGAAGATTTCACCTTCCACAGGCTTGACAAAGCGGATTAATTACTGAAGCAGTAAATTGCCATAAAAACTTTTATTATATCAGGAAATGAATACCAGAGTTTGAAATATATTCAGTACTGAATAGTTAGTGTTGAAGTTTCATTATCACTGAATTTATTGCACTGAAATATCTGTCCTTCTGAACTGATGTGGTCTGACTATCACTTTGTGACATTCCCAGTCGTCAGTTACAGGTTGTGCAATTTCAGAAACTTAATTTCTTGTATATATTTATTTTAGGATTCATATTTGATCTTACTAAATGCTCTGTATTTTCTGTTTTGGTTTCCCTCTCCAGGAATTACACATCACTGATGAAGAATGAAAATATGAAGACTAATGAGGTGAGGATGACAACCAGTCAGTGGAAATTGTTCTCTTTCTCCCATGCAAAACATCTAGATATATGTATGCTTATCATGTCAAGAAATATGATAAATTGGGAATTACAGTAGTTTAAAATAATTAACACTTTTGATTTTTTTCTTGGTTTATTGTCTCACATTCATTCGAAAAGTAATCTCATCACTTTGGTGAGATAAACAACAGTAATGAACTAGGAGGGAAAGTGATCTGGTCCTAAAAGCTTTGAGAGTAAAGGTTTGTGAGAGTCACGTGATGACACATGTCCCTTGCTGCTTGCTGTTTGCAGGATGGCTACGATTCAGATGACTTCATGTAAGAGGTGAAGATGAGGCAGCGAGCAGACAGACTTTCCTCCACCACTCAGATCTGCTGTCAGGATGCTTGCCTGCTGCTTTTTCGCTTGCTGTAACTAAGCACTGACATTTAGTGGGGGGAAGAAAAAAGACAAACGAATACCTTTGAGCTTTTGGTCACTTGGATCAGGAAGCGAGCCAGTGAGGGACGGCGCAGGGCTCTCAGTCCACGTGCTGACTGGCTCAGACGCTGCTTCCAGACCAAACAAAGCTCGCTGACCTCTTCATCGCAGGATAAAAGACTGTAGAAGAAGAAGAAGAGGAGGAAGAAGAAGAACATGACACGACAGACAAAATGAGGGTCATTCTGGGGAGAAGTGCTCTAACAGCCGAACAGTGTCTGATTGGGTTTTCAATGCCTTGTTGACTGATGTTGATGTGTGATAGAACTGGTGTCTGCGTGGGTTGTTTTAATAATCCTGCAAACCCGAAGACTACGAACCCTCCCGCTCACTCTCTTCATGTGTTCATTTCTTAAGTCATGGTGTTTTTGGCTTTAAACTAAGCTTTTAAACACATCACTCACAGTCATCTTAAAGTGTACCGGCACCGCAGCACCAGTTCTACAACAGCTGAGAAATATTACAGCAGCAGCACCTCGCACCTGCAGACATACACTGAGTTGTCGGCATATTAGGAACAGAGCTGATCAAATTCAGTATAGGCTGTGGTTTGTGGTGCTATTGTGTCACGTTGGCAGATGTTCCGATTGTGTTATCAGCTCCATTCGATTTAAAAAGGGCAGGCTAAACAAGAGACACACCTCTTTGTATAATGGAGTTCAGTTCAACAGCACCACTAACTACACCCTCCCAAATGATCATACAGCTTGATTGCACTACCGTCCTGCAGGTTGTGAGTTTTATAACTGTAGCAGCTATATTATTTTCCCCCTGTAGGTGGCAACATCATCACATTACAGAATCTGCAGGTCTAAAAAATGCTGATGCTGTTCTTTTCCTTCCTTCAGAGTGGCAGACGTGTTTTGATTGACAGTGACTCAAGTGACAGTCCTTGTTAGGGATCCGTAGCTGCTAAACGCGGAGAAAAAAAATGTTCTAAGTGGTGATTGTAAGAGAGTTGCAAGCCAGTTCCAGGAGGGGCTTTACTTTTGCATGTAAAAAAAAAAACATTCAATAAAATGTTAATTTGTTTCACTCACTTACGAAAGTTTTAGGTGATTTGTTTCCATGTAACTTCACCCGAGGACGTTGTGCAGAGGTCTTGTCGCTCATACGCTCTGTGACCCTCTTGGGCACCGAGCTCTGACCCATATTCTAGTGACAGTGACAATAGTTGTAACAGAAATACTCTCTTTTTCTGGTAAAGTGAAATAAGTGGAGGATGCGGGCATCGATCCCGCTACCTCTCGCATGCTAAGCGAGCGCTCTACCATTTGAGCTAATCCCCCGTTGTGGTGCCCGGTTGTTCTGAGACCAAATATGGAACATCCGGAGTGCCCGGACGGCGTGGGCAGTGCTATGTGCGCCGCTTTGTATTACAGGTGTGTGCAAACGTTTTAGCGCCAATGGGCAAATTATAAGTTTTGTTTATTTGAAGAAGGAGTAAAAACAACCCGTGTGTGGCAGCCAGCGACACGTGAAACGTTACAGGGACAGATTCTACGTCTTATTCTGTGCAAACGCCTCAAAATCCAACCAGAAACTCAGCAGCCGTCTCACTCCACTGAGGTCAACGTCACTGAAAAATCCGAGCGGATCTTAAACGTGCTGTGTGTGCAGGGAGGTAGAGTTTGTAAATTTTGTCTCTTTTTTGTTTGTTTTACTCCATGAAATAAAAAAATAGCGGCATTAACATCTGAGGAAAAGTGCACTTTTTACTGTCTTTTTTTGCTGCTTTAAAAAATTCGTAAGGGGAAGAACTCGAGGTACCTTTTTTTTGCACGACTGATTTTGTCACTTTGCAACCAAGAAAAAACGTTATTGGAGGATGCGGGCATCGATCCCGCTACCTCTCGCATGCTAAGCGAGCGCTCTACCATTTGAGCTAATCCCCCGTGTGCTTCCGTGTTGTATCGTTGTAGATATGTAGGTGGGATTTCCTCATGGTTCATCGACGTCGGCTATTCTTTCCGGACGTTGCTTTCGTGTCGAGTCGACACGTTCTCTTGAAGTAACGTCTTAATACACAGCTTGTTTTGTTGATTGACACCTTCTCGTTAGTCCTGGACCAAGAAAACAAAAAACAATAACGTAAAAAAAAAAAAAAGATACTGGAGGATGCGGGCATCGATCCCGCTACCTCTCGCATGCTAAGCGAGCGCTCTACCATTTGAGCTAATCCCCCGCTCTCTCAGCCGCCGTCATGACGTCAATATATATAGTCAGTATGGACGGGTATTTGTCGCGTTCTGATAAATATTGTCCCAACGCTGCGCAGAGCTCGTCCAGTTCCACGTTTCCGTCGGTGAAACTCGTCGAGTGAAGATCCGCAGGCTGCGAGAACCCGGAACGGACCAGAGGAGCTTAGGTGTCCAGGTTTAAACCGGGCGAAGTTTCCGTTAAGACCAAGGATTAAGGTCTAAAATAGAGAACGATCGACGTGGGGGGCAAACACGGGTCATCTTCGGCGTAGAGACAAGGGACCCGGGTCAGACGCGGAAGTCGCTTTTACTGCTCTTGGGACGGTTTTGGCGTTTTTACAACGCCATTAGCTGCACTTTTCGCAGATTATTAAATATTGTCCTGGGACTTATCTCTATATTCCTCCTTTTTTGTGGGGTCAAAAACAGAAGGTTTTACGTCTAAAAGCATTAGATTGAATTAGGCTCAGTTTCCTGGCACTGCCCGGATTTAAGCGCGGCGCCAGGTTCAAGGTACCGAGGTGGAAAAAGTTACCTCCTTCGAGCCGGATTCGAACCAGCGACCTAAGGATGTCTGACGTCATTCCCTCTACAGTCCTCCGCTCTACCAACTGAGCTATCGAAGGGGCTGTAGACGACGGGCGAACACAGCAAAACTATACCTAACCCCATCCTGGAGACCGGGTCATAATAATCCTGTTGGTTGTTTCTCATCGGATCTTAGATGATGCAAATACGGGTAAATCGTGTAATGGCGCAGCTTCTGTGCAGTTTATGTCCGTTTTTTATTAAAGACTAGTTGAATTTGAATATTTGACACAGACACGACGGGGACATGCAGGCTGCCGTTGCAGGTCCCGCCTCGAGCTTTAGCTTGTGCAAATTTGATAACAATTGAAAGACTGAGCCTGGGACTTTATCCAGTTTGGTAATCCAGGCTCCAGGTTTGCTTCCCTGCCACTTGCTGGAAGCTATAATTTGAGGTGGTAATCGTGAGGGGCTTTTAGTTTGTTTGTTTTTTGTTCTTTTACCCTTTCAGTTTGCTGTCATTTACACTTTTTACAAATAAGTCCTGGTAGGATTCTGTACTTTTGTCGTGTCTGGTATCAAGTTAAATTCTCCGGCATTTGGTCTCATATTGATGTTTAACTCAGGCTCCTTACTTATCACATTACCATTAACGGAGTTGTAGCATAAAATGTTTGAGGTACATTTTAGGTATCCATGTTGATAGTTACTGATGTAGTCTAGAGGTTCAGAGGTCATTTTTTTACCTTAAAAACAGTAACTGCACAAGGTCTGTTTAGTAGCTTTCAAGAAAACCACCAATAAACCAATCATGTAATTGTTGATGTTTTCTAAGAAAAGTAGAAATTTCCTCAATAACTCTGCAAATTCAATTTGCTAATGAAGACACTGTGATATGGTTAAACTATAACAGCTACTGTTGCAACTGGGACTTGTGATAGGAAAAAGATGAGATTGAGTGATTCCAAAACAAACCCTGAGTGGGGTTGAAATCTTTATTATAAATCATTTACATTACAAAGTAAGACATTAGTCATTGCCATATCCTTCCAAACATCTTATTTTACAATGAGAGGTTAGTGAATCAGCGTGTAAAAGGAGGGGCTCTTCTTCTGAGTTGTATTTCGGTGTAGAGGAGGATGTTGGCACAGGGTTAATCATGCTCTTATTATAGAGAACAAACACGTTTAACCATGCACGCAGACACAAACACACACACACACACGCACACACACAGACAGACAGAATATCATCAGCCTTCAAGTATGAGAACACAGTTGCAGTGCTGATTTTAGCTCAGGCGTGGAGCTGCTGATGGCAGAAGAAAGAAGGCGAGAAACAGGACAGAAAATGATTCGGCAAAGACGAGACAAGTGTGTGTGCAGGACAGACGGTTGGTAGATTTATTCTTCTTCTGGACCTTTCCGGACTGACGAGACTCCCTCTACCCCGTTCGGATTCATGCTGTCAACTCAAAATCTTCCAAGGGAGTCTGTCCACCTGGGGGGAGTCAATCCACCGGGGGAAGTCAATCCACTGGCAGATCTGACCCCTTCCCCACAACATCTGTCCCTGTTGAAGGCCGTGGAAAGCTTCCCAGGCGCGATGAATCCCGTCACACACACACACACACACACTAACACAACCATACTGCATCTGATCGGACTTCATGATGAACTGGACAAACCGGAGGAGATGAAGTGGCCCTCAGAGTTTAACTGATTAGGTCTTTCAGTCTGGAATAGGGTTTTTTTTGGTTTTTTTTGCTCTTTTCCCTGCCCTGTGCCAAGTTTTTACATAACATTTTTTTTTTTAATATCTTTAAATAAAAATGGTTTATAAATCATGTACAAACCTACATATCCTATAAATTACATAATTTGTTAAAGCAACGGTTGAAATTTGCAGTAGAAATCTAAGGGAGAGAGAATAGAGACAACCTCTGTATCCAGCAGTGACAAAAAGGATTGGTAGAAAAAAAAAGAAAAAAAAACATCTATACAACAGCAAATTGATTGATAAAATTTAACCGAAACATGAGACAGAAGGGTCCTTTCGAGTGAGTCTGTCTGACCCCCAAAGTGTCCAATCATGGCTTTAGAGAGGAGCCGATGCACTGACAGGCCGCCTCAGACCGGATCAGTGTGTGTGTGTGTGTGTGTGTGTGAGAATATATAACTTATTGTGTTTATATCGTGTGTATGTGAGTAAATTAGCCAGCATCTGTTGTTGTGTTATCATGCTCGTGTCAGAAGCTCCTGAGCCCACGTCTTGAGGGCGGAGGTTGTGTGTTGGAGCAGCTGCCACGTTGAGTTGGTGAAGGACAACGCGTGGCCCTGCAGGCACGATACTGACACCTCACCGCTGAAAGGAAAAACAAAGAAAAACAGGTTTTTGACAGTCTGTCCCTCTCCTCATATCATTTAATGGTGCGTTGAATACAACCAAACATCATTTTGGAGCCGTCTGCTCCAGATTTTTGTAAATCTGTCACTATGGTTATATTTGTATGGGCACTAGCAAATTTTAAATTAGGGATTTATAAGATTAGGCTGCTTTATTAAAACTTGAGAAATGTCTTAGCTGAAAGAAAAAAAAATCTGAAAATTAGTTACAAGGAAACAAGGAGTCAGTACAGCAACATAACTTAGCTTACTACATATTAACACAGCAGTTACACCTGGCATTCATTGGGTTTTAATATACAATGACAACTAATCTCTATGTAAGACATTAGTTTATGTATTGTGACCTGTTTTTAATTCAGTAATTTAAATAAACAGCTGGTTCCACCAGATCCTGACACACTTTTCATAAATGTTATCCTGTCACATTCAGAAAAAACAGTTTCTAAATACTTGTTAAAGCAAAGTGAAAAGGAGGCATCGGAGCACTGACTTGCAGGAGTCCTGTAGGTTGGTCCATGCTCGTTGTAGCAGGTCAGATATGTGGGCCAGTGCTGGCAGGATGTAGTTCTGATGGAGGAGGAGGAGGAGCTCCTTCAGATATGCCAGTAGCTGGAACACACTGTCTGGAGTGTTGGTGTTCACCTGAGCAAAGAGAAGACCGAAGAAGATATAAGTCACTTCACATTAAACATCACAAATGGCAATCTTGCGTTCATTTGTACTCAGTCGTACCCATTCTATGACCAGTGGCGTCTTTTCTTTGACCCAGAGGATGAACTGTGTTGTGTTTTCAGAGATGAAGACGGCTGCTGTTTTCGTCCTCTCCAGACCTTGTTCTATTAGTGGCTCCAAGACACGCGCACACTCAGAGTAATAATAAGGAGTGTTTGTCTCCAACCAGCTACAGAGAATGCAAAAACACAAAAAACAAACCACAAGTTGATCAGTTTATTTGCATGAATAGTTTTAACACATACAAAGAGTTTGAAGATTTGTTAGGGACTTAATCTTAAATCTTTAAATTATTTAGTGCGCTGAGAACAAAACCAAAGCTTTACACAGTTGCATGCAGAAAGTGGTCATGATTGTCATTCATTGTTTCCACTGAATAGTCTTTTACTGCAATGTTTTGGTTTTTTTTTTAAACATGACATTCACATCCAGTTCATTTAAACTTAATATTTTAATATCCAAACCTTTCTGAATAAAATGTTGTGGGATATTTTACTATCTCTGTATTAATCTAAATTAATTAAAACATTTTTGCTATATTATTTACACACAGTGGCCAACATATTAGGAACACCTGTACAATCTAATGCAATCCAATACAAATGCTCTGGCATAACATCTGTATTTCCAAAGCTCATAATGTTCAATTTTTGGTCACATTGTTGGAAATGTGTAAATTCAGTTATATATTTGTCACCGAGGTCATAGGTCGAGGTGGTGCACTCAATATCATATTAAGAGGTGTTTTTGCCAACATGAAAAGGGCAGAATATTAGAAACCCCTCTGAATGTAATGCAGTCCAGTACAACACCATCACTCACTATAATCTCAGTGCTAAAACATAATTAACACCAGTTAACATTACAGGTATCATAACAATAAGTTTTTTTCAGCAGGACAGTTGGATTGAGGATGAATGTTTGAGGGTAAGGTCGTACCTGAAGCCCTGTTTTGTGTAGACCGTTATTTTGCCCCAGGCCTGCTGAGATACAGCTGTGACCCCTGAATTGCGCAGGTACATAGCTGTGGTTGAATCTGAAAAACACACAACATCAATTAGAAGGACATCAGAAACAAACAGCTGTGCAAGTTCTGCCATCAATGTGAAGACATATGACTGTGATGAGTAAATGGCGCTCAGACAGACCTGTGAAGGAACCATTGGATCTGATGTCATGTAAGATGAAGCCAGTGGCAAACACAAAAAGAACCATGAGCAGTCGGGACCAGGGGAAGCCATGACCTCGCATCTTTACCTGCAGGTTCTGGAGATAAAAAAAGGCAAACACTCAGCAAAACACACATTTCTCATTTTGTGTCTGACAATCTAAATGCTTGGTAAGTTTGGGCATCGTTGGGTTAATGCCATTTATAATGATTTTTAAAGTGAAAGACGTAAATACAGCCGCTGCCACACACAGGCATTAAAAAAATGTGCCTTTCTTCAGTTGTTAATGCAATGTCCCTGGTCCCTGGCACTTTTTATTTCATGGCCTTGAAAAACAGAAATATATTAACATGTAATTGTGGCATGTGTTTGTCAGTACTCAATAACTCCTTTACTAAGTACTGACTTAGTAGGGGGAGGCAAGCTTTTTTATACACCACAATAACTTTTCATAACTGCCTAAGGCTCATTTTTCATGTCTGTTTGCTGCAAGAGTTGTATTTACTTCTTTTCACGTCAAAATTTAACAAAATACATAAAATTGCACATTCAATGTAATTGTATATTATAAAGAAATAAAATAAGTTATTGTATATTAAATAAACTTCTAGTTTTCTAGACAAATTAAAAAAGGCTCTTATGAGTCCATGTGATGAAATTAACTAGGTAAGTGCCTCATTTTATCAAACTGCATCTTTTTATGTCTAATTTTGGTCACTTGTCTGTCTCACCTGACATAGGTTATTGCACTCCTGAAGGTCCTGAGATTCATTGGTGTCTCTCATCTCCTCGTTGGTCACTCTGAACGACTGGATTGTTTCCTCAAGGTTCTTCCGCAGCTAAAAAGGTGGAAAAAATACAGCACAGCAGTCAAGTACAAGATGATTTTAAAATGCCAGTTGGGCAATAAAGGGACATTTACACTTCTCCACCACAAACACTGTTTATCTCTCATCTGCCATCAGTATCTTTAAAATCCATTTAAGACCAATCCCTTTTTTTTTTTTAGCCTTTTAATGGTCATCATGAAGAAAACATGACTGGTCGGATACGGTTTCTTTTGTTATTGTTTGTTTATTCTCTGCTGTTGTGTTTCAATGATTTTGTCCAGATATACTATGCTATAATGACTATACTTACATCATCTTAATTAGTAGGTTTTAATTTGATTGCAATCCTCAATCAACATAATCTCTTTGGTCAACATTTGTTGTTTTTTAAAAGTGATCTAGAAATAAATCAACTTGACTTTCTTTACTATTAACTCTAGTCTCCCCCACTGCATCACACTGAGTTGGGCTTGATTCATACAGCAAGTTATCTCTGTGTCAGCAGAAGTATAAATGTTGCCATAATGCTTTAATTACAGTGTTTCCAGGGAGGTGAGTTCGATTTAAAAACCATCTGATGTCATGGCAGGACTCATACCTTTGGTGGCAGGCTATTCCAGGACTTTAATAAATGATCCAACAGCAGACTGGAGAAATAAAAAAAGAAAAAAAAACAGAGAAATGAACCGTCAGCTTCATAATCTTAACTACATCCTTGTGTGTCCCTAGGCTCCATATATCTGATTTAGTGGTGTAAGTTTTAGTATAAACTCGTTTTTTTAATAACAAGAGAATTAAACTGTGCTTCTGCTACAGTGTGTCAAGAATTGACCGTTTGTTTTGTCATTTTAACAATTAAAAAGAAAAAAAAAGTTCAGCCCACAGAAGCTTAATTTGAAAACATTATTAAAGTTCTAAAATAAGTGTATAGTGAACAGGATGCATGTGTTAAGTGTGTCTGTAATTCACCTGGACTGGGGTAAGTGTTTGGTGTAGAGCTGCCTCCACACTCCAGGACTCTGCACATCCACACACAAACACTCTGTCATACTGTTGAGCAGCTAAAGGAATCACGAGAGAAAGAAAGAGAGAGAAAGATGATGTAAGAGATAACATAAGTTTTGAAATGCCACATTCCACAAAAAGTTCTTTTTTTCCCAGTTCTCTGGAGGAACAGTGAAGTAATGGGTTTTTAAGTAGATGAAAAGCAGCAGCATGAGCAACAGCAGCAGCAAGAGCACATCCTACCCATAAAAATGTCCTGTAGCTATATTATATAAGTATAATTCTACTGTTGGTGAAGAAATATATTTGTTAGTTACAATATTATGTCTAGGTATCAACTGGAACAATTAAAATGTGGTCCTAGAAATAGGACCACATTATTTATGCTGTTATACTGAGCTGAACTACACTCAGACTTTTGTAGCATTAGTATTATGTTGAAAAGATCGGTTTTAGTTATACCACACACCCCTGTGTGTACACATGTGTCTTACCTCTCTCTTCATGTCATCTGGACAGTGTGGTGTTGCTCTGGACAGGAACGATGGCAGGTATGTGTGTAATGTGCTCTCAGGTTTGGCTCCAAATGCAAGGACTTTGAGTCGAGGATACAGACGTCTCAGCTGCTCCTGCAGACTGAACACAAACAAAAATGGGTTTATTAATTTTCTAGGGGGTAAGAACCCCTGAAACCCTCAGCAAGCTGAGGTCATATTAAGATGTAGGATCCATCACTACTGTCAGCAGTTTCCCATGGTTGTAAAGAAGATTAGGAACGTTACAGGTGGAAATGGACATTTGCCGAATCAGGAAAAGTGACCAGAGAATATAAACAAAAACCTGATATACAGAATCTCACACTTCTACAAAAATAAATGATATTTTCATTAATCTTCGTCAGTGCCCTCCAGTTCTTCACTGCATATGCAAATCAACTACAGTAGCTCCTCCTTCCAAGCTCATGTCTCCTAGTTGTTTGTTTAGGTATAATTGGGGGTTAAGCATCTGGGCAAAGTTGTCAATCACACATTTTCTAACACCCACTTATTCTTACACTATGTAACCATGCTGTTCAAATTGGATTATTCAATAAGGAATAAAGAGAGAATTGACACGACTGTATAGCAGAGTTTGCATTAGTTTGGATTCACCTTGATGACAGGGCGTTCTTGGGCATGAAGGCAAAATCCAGTAAAGGAAAGAAATCTTTAGGACCCATGATGCCAAATCCCTTTGTCAGGTTTGCATGAAGGCTGGAAGAAGAAAAACAACAAAAATGAAAAGAAACGCCAGATCATGGGTACCCAGAAATAATAGAGTCCATGTCTCTGTAGTTAAAAATGTTAATCCTTATCTTTAGACTATTATTTTAAGATGAATGAAAATCACATTATACCTAGGAAAGACAATACTTTGTTTAGTTGTATTTTACATTACCCAAGTACAACATTAAATTAAATAATCATTGTGTTTCTCAATCAGACTTACAGGAGAATTCGTTCCAAGTAGGCAATAGCATATGCCGACAGGGACTTCACTCCGAGCACAGGAAGCATGATACCCAGCCACACTGAAACACAAACAAAGCCTTCGATTCACCTCATACTGGAGGAATGTTTAGTTCCAGCATTAAATGTGTCTACAGTTGGCCTTTTCAGCTCTCCTTTAAAAAAAAAAAAAAAAAAATTAAAATTGAAAGAAAGAAAAAAAAAAAAAATTCTAGAGCAACTGCAGCCAGAAAAACGTGGCTTAATTATCCAAGTAACACGGTGAAACAAAACACAAAGTTATCTAACAGGATGAAAACTGGAGCAGCATGATGGCAGCCCAGCAGGAATTTCTGCTCTGAACTAAATCACCCCTCAAATACTCTGGAATACAATGCAGGTTTGTGATGCATTCCTGTGTGTAAATTTTAAATATATTAGGTCAAATCTTGTACATTTTCCCAGTCCAGTCAGCCTGGGGCTTTAACAGGAAGCAATTGGATGCTTTTTAAATTCCTGACGACATGATAAAGAGTTTTCACTACACTGACATTTTTAGATAGCAGGTCCTGGTGCTTTATTTGGAATAAAAAAATTCATAGATAAGATGCCGAATAGCTTGCATCTGTAGCTTTGCAAATTGCATCAGAATGTTGCTCCCTGCCTTAAGGGAGCAAAATGGTACTCAATAATTGTATTTTGTAGATGAGGGTTGTTATGTAATTTTCCAAGAACATTCATCCTCCCTTGCCAACATACTGACACCCACCGCAGTGCTGACTCTCCCAACGCATAGCCTCAACAGATACCAAGCAAAGGCCTGGGGAGATTTTGAAATTACCATGTATCTAAGCTTGCTGAAGGCTGTCAGTGGATGTGTTGCTGCTCTAATGTGCTCTATTAGCCCACAACCCAGAATTTCTGTCAAAAGATTGTTGGGAAAGTGGGAGAGAGGACAGACTAGGAGCAGGACAGTTCTGAGGTAGATGAAACACTGTGTCTAACTATTTAAATGATGGCCCTGTTGTTGTATGAGGATGTATGTAGATTCTTTGGGTCAGGAGTGTCTGTTACCTTTTAGCCCCTGGCTGAGGTCAAAAAATCCTGCTTGTCCCAGAGCCCACATGATAGTCAAACACTTCACTGGACGATTCTGAACCGACCGCAATAATTCCAAATACTAGAGAGGAAAGAAAGGGGGAGAGAGGGGGATTACAACATATTATTGCAAAATTATTGCAAGAGACAAGTCTTCCATTACAATGGACAACGGAGCTGAAACTGCCAGTCCACACACCAGTTGTTTGGCTGATCAGTTTACAGCTTGAAAAAGCCCCTGGCAAATGTATAATTTGTATTGGTACTTATTACAATTTTTTTTAACAAGTAAATTCAAAGCAGACTTGCAGTGAAGCAGCATTCTGCAAGTTATCTCCAGGATTCAAAGTCAGACACCCCCCCCCACACACACACACACATCCAGGAACAAACAGTCACCTCTGACAGGTTTTGGGTGGCTATTCTGGGTTTGTCTTGTAGGATTGCCTGGATGCAAACTCTGTAGCCATGCAGTGGTTCTCCTGGAAAAAAAGAAAAAGCTGTTGGGTGTTTTTCAAGGTTTTCTTTTTTTATCTGTACTTTTACTTTATCCCTGTTGTTCCCCTCATATTCTGAACTTAAAATCAAGACGGAATGTGGATTTGATGGAGAGTCCTGATGGCCTAAGGGGCCTAAGACGCTGACCGTGTAATCATATCCCTGGTTCAATTACAGCCAGACCACTGTTGTATGCCAGCATCCATTTTCTCTTTTTCTACTCATTTTCTATTACCTCACAACTGTCTGTTTATAAAAGCAAACATAGTCAAAAAATACTGGAAAATATATACACTCAATTTCCAGTTTATTAGTTACAACTAGCTAAAACTAATGAAATCTATTACAACAGCCCTGCCATAAATCCTGGGATGGTTACAGGGTTATATCCAACCAATTTATATCAACGAGGGTAGACTAAATATTTGAAAATCTCCCTGTGTAATGCAATTTAGTTCAACAGCAACACAAACTACATCCTCCAAAATGATAATAGGGTTGAATCAACACCTCTCAAACTATTTCAACAAAAACTGAACATTATAATCTTGATAAAGGGGGATTTATTGCAGGAATGTTGAATTAGACTGTTAGTCTTACCCGTCTGTACCTAATAAAGTGGTAACTATGTATAGATTTGACAGGGACTGCACAAAAATGTGTTAATTACATTTTTGTTTCCATACTATCTTGTCGTCAACTGATCAGACAAATTATCAGTGATTTATTACAGACTTTAAGGACTACAGAGGGGAGCCAAATCTCCAAATCTGCTCATATTGTCATTAAAAGCACCTACTTCTACATTGGAAATAACACTGAGGATACGTAGAGTGACAATGATGAGAACAAAAGATGAGAAGGATGGGTGTCCATACCACTTCGACCTCTTCATGTAAGCTCTTGCATTTACCTGACTGTCTGTCCAGCTCCCTGAGCATAGTGTTAACACAGTGGTTAAAGATATCTGGCAGATTGTCGCTGCAACGTCCAATGAGGCCTTTGATCACGCCCTTCAGCTCTTTTCCTGTAAGGCAATATGGGTAGTCTGAGGAAAAAGAAGAAAAAAAAAAAAACAACAGAAAAAGGTGGATATGAGTTACGTGGTGACAACCTATGACTATCAGACAGTTTGTTGACAAATGAAAAATGGGGCTAGATTGAAAATGCACTTTTTTTTCCCCCCTGCATATTTGGAACTTGATCAAAAGTTGACCGACCATGAGGATAGCTACTGAGTGTGGGCTCAGTCTCTGGCGCAGTCAGATTAAGGTTGAGGTATCCTGCCAGGTCTTTGACCCAGACCGACGGGTTTTCTGGGAACAGAGTCTGACTGCGAGCCAACTGCTGCTTTAGGTCCCCAACATCAAGCTAAAAAGAGAGAAAGAGAGAGGGAAAAAGATCGAGACTGTGTACTCAGAAACAACACATTCATTATCTAAAGATGAGATTGCGTTCCAGCATGTGATAGTTTGCCATCAATGCTGCATTGTTCCCGTTTGTATGAAGAAATTTAGAGCTTTGAGAAGTGTTACAGAAATACAATCATATATTTTTTGTCACAGACAAAACTTACACCAGTACTGATATAAATGATCAGTTTTAATCTTTAAACTTTTTAGCAAAACAAGTTGGTTTAAGGCAAAGAGCACACACAGATCCTTCAAATCGTACAAAACCTGTAAGAATTATAATCTCTGTTTAAGACAGTTAGTCATGCCTTTAGAATGTAATGAAATCTTAATGTAAAATTTCTCAACAACTAGTCAGTTTTCTAATGCCCTTATATGATAAGGAATGTGCATTACTTACAGCTTTGAAGGCTTCCTCCAGGTTCTTGTGGGATGCAGGGGTGACCATATTGCTGGAGTGTGATTTCTTGGATGGTTTACTCAATGAGGGCTTCTTGTTTTGAGGCTCAGCTGGTGGTGGAACCTGTTCCTTATTCTGTTTCTTCCCCATCTTCTCAAAGCCGTCATACAGAGTCTCCAACATCTTCAGGGGCACTAAAGGAAAAGAAATTAGCCGTGAATAGACGCGTCTCTATAAAAGATATGACAGACTGTGCTTAATTTGAATGAAGCCTCTTTTTAAGCTTCTTTGGTCTTCTGTGACAGTTTCCTCTACCGTCCCTGTGCCCTGAAAATCAAGTTAATCCATGAAACCATGGCACTCCCCTCCCTAGTTGTTGACTCCCCTCACATTCAGTGCCTAACTTATCCCTTCCACCCTCCCTCTATGGCTTGCGTAATGGGCTGTTACTATCCAAGATAATATTCACACAACACTCTTTACAATTCAAGGGGGGATAGAGTTAAAAATCAGCAGTCTTCTTGTAAGTTACTAGTTAAGACCCTTTTCCAGCTATGTCCAGTTCAACCACTCTTCGTATTAGAGCTCAGAAAAATTTAAGTGTTTAACAAAAAATACAAATATTCTTGCTCTGAGATTCCGACTACTGGATATTTTAGGCCTGTATGCTAGTAAATGTTAGAATTTTTGGCTATCTGGTATTCCCTGTCACTTATTTTTTTTTACTCCAAGGATATTAAAGACTCTGAAAAGGACAAGGCTGCTGTCATTCCAGATTTCATTCATTGTCCACAAATGTGTTTCATCCAAACCTTATTTAGATATTTAGCCCACTTTTCCATAGGGAAGATATAAATCTTTATAAACAAGTCAGAAATATATAGCTTCACTATTAAAAAAAAAAAAAATCACCCAGTACCAGTGTGGGTCATAAGTGTGTTTAATACTTTTAATGAAGGCACTCTAAAGCATTGAGGAATAAAGTATATCACTATCACTCTGTGGATACAGAGACAATATTTGCAAGTTGGATAAATTCACTGTTGGTTTAAGTCTTTTTAAAATATTGCCAATCTTATGCTTTAAGCAGCACTAACACAGGACAGTTAAACTATCCACTCAAACACATACATTAAAAATCAGTTCAGAGTACTTTTGTCTAACCCATATTGCAGCAAAGACATTAACAGAATTTAACATTGGGTCTACATGGCTGTACACAAGAATTCCCATCAGACCCACTCACAAACTTGAGTAGTTAATGACAGAGGTCACCAGGTGCCGAACATGCTGCTGAGGGGACTGAATCTATATCTGGTCTGTGTGTCTGCTGGCACAACGCTGTGTGGTGACGCAAAGAAAGCGCTTACTTCATCACGGCATCTCTTACTTCTCCAACTGATTAAATCCCCATAACTTCCCCCTTCAAAAGTTGGTCAGTTGAGATTTTTTTTGTACATCCCTGAACAACAACAAGTAGACCTTTTGTCACACTGAAGCCCAGTTGTCATCTTGGTGAATGATTCAGCTCAGTAAGCATTACCAGAGCCAAACAGTCAGGGAAGGACTAAAAGCTGAGAATTAGGCAATCTGGCCAGTTTTCATGTCTATTAATACAAAACAAACATCCATAAGTGTCAGGAAGTTGCTCATTTCCAGTGGCAGCCTCTTACATTAGTCTGCCACTGGAAATACACTGGAAGACATTAGTAACAGGGAATCTACACTAGCGAGTAGGAAATGGGGAAAAATATTCAACTTTATACAAATGTGCTAAGATGTGAGGGGACAGCTAAAAACAAACCAATCATAAAACAATTGTCCATGAGTTCCCGAAGAGATGGGCACAAACAGTCGTTTTCTTATTACTTATTTTCTTAGTGGAGAGATGTACAGTATTTTTCATTTATTTAGTTTTGTACCCTTTTTTTTAATTACTTTTAAAGACCTCTGTTATATGAGGTATTTCCTATCTTGACTGCAATCCATGCTTAAGTCAAGTGGGGATCCTGCTTTTACAGTTTTAGCTTCAACGTATCAGATCAGCAGAGTTACTGGCTCATTTGAAAATACTTCAGTTTAAGTCTGATTTTGAAAGGAAGTGTATATTTTTAAAGAAATAAGGAAAATGAGATGTGCAATTGGAAAATATAAGCTCTGAAAAAAGTATAATCAGCGGTGGGAAAATGACTTGACAATAACATAAAATGAAATGTGATGGCTGCAATCAAAATAAAAACGAAAAAGGAGAATATGGACAGCAAGATTACTATACCAAATCCAGCAACTTCTTTTCCACTTAAAAGAAACTGTAAAATCAAACCTGCTGTAGGCTAACAATCTCTACAGAACAGATATATCTCTTTTTAATAAATCTTTTTCCATTATTTGTTTTTCAGTTGTCCTTACAGTAAATACCAGGATAATATTTTACAATTCAAGTGATTTTTTTCTTCAATAATGCCAGACAAAAACTGGAAATAAACATTTTTGCAGTGACTATTAAAAGGAATGTTATCAGATGAGCAGAGATTGCCTTACTGCAGTTGTCGCTGCATTGCCATCTGTTAGCTCTGTGTCTATATGTGAGGCATCCTGTCAGCTATTCTTCTACTGGTGTGAGAATTCATTCCAGTCCACCCTGTAAGAGGTCCACGTCGGGTACTGTACAGCTCCTCGGACTACATCCTGACACCATAAGGACCCTCTAATGAAAAACACCAAGGTCGCGCCTGACATCACTCCCTCATTCACAGCTTCTTTTAGAACAGACACTTAATAGTTTCTGTAGTAAGTAGTAAACTTATTTAAATTATCAATTTTGTTGAAAGGGGAGCCCTTGTCAGATCCTATAACTTGTTCAGACATGTTGTTGAGTCAGCTGATTTAAATCTGACCTCCTCATGGTCAGGTATGTAAAATATACCAGGGCCCTGTCTGGATTTAACAAGATTACAGAAACCTTTTCCAGAAAATATTTCATATCTCCTCTTATTTGCCAGATTAAAAGATTTAAGAAGAAAGAGTTGGTGTAAAATAAGTCCAGACTCACCTGTTAAAACTGTTTCAAGCTAAACCAGACATTATAACTGTAAAATACATCTTTCTGGTGTTTTTATTATGAAGACACCACTTGTGAGCCTGCTCTAGCAGTTACAAAAGCCCTCAGCTGAACTTTAGGCTGGAGGATTATTTTAAATGTTCTACAACCACAAACTCAACAGCAGAAGTCTCATGATCTGAGCGTTGGAAGCCTTTAAGGGACAAACTAAGATTTGGAAAAGAAGGCTCATTGAATGTGCACCAATATTGATCTTCTCTTGGAATTCGGTATTAATCTAATCCTTTGTAAAGCTGGGAAAACCTGTTGCACACTATCAGAGGTAAGTATGAGTCAGGTTATTCTCTGTCAATAGCAAAGCAAATTAAATGCTTCATGTAATGCTATAGTGGATAGAGAGTTTATATAACAGAAAGTGAAGCGTATTTCTTTAAGACAGAACCTTTAAACCACCTCCCCACAGCCACAGTTGCCAGACAGACTTTGGACGGGCTGATCCACTGATAAAAACTGGTGCATAAACAAGAAGAAGTGGCAGAGTGAGACCTAATCTTTCCTGTCACCCGTTATTTAGGGAACAGCCATACCTGTGGAGAGGGTGTAGTAGCTGAGGGTGGTTGCTTCCAGGTTTAGAAATAAGAAAATATTCGCACAATAATGTGTTATAATTATTAAGGTTACTGTGATGTTTCCTATGGGCAGATTAACTTGCTATTGACCACCAGTCTCTAAAAGGAATGCGTACAGTTTTTTTCTACACTGGACTACTACTATTTTAAGGCCCTTATAATGCCAGCTAATATTGAGTTCTGGTGGGTCATATTTCCAAAGTTTTAAATTAAATTAGCCAATAGACACACAATAGGTCTAAGCCATTCAGGGCCCCTGGAGTTCTAGGACCCCAGAGGAGTTGCCCACTTCAGTTATTAATCCTGTTCTCCAACTCCAGCTATGGACCTGTCACGGAACTGTGCAAGGTTTTTGCACTTTAGGCCTAATGATTATGTTCATCTTCAAAGAATCTGTTGTTTAATTTTCTCTGTTAATCAATTTATCATTTGGTTTGGATCAATACTACTCGACAGAAAAATAACCTGCAGCTATTCTGATTATCAATAAATAATTTTATTGTTTTTCTGAGCAGAATACAAAAAAAGCAGTTTTTAGCTTTGTAAATATTGTAAAACTAAAAACTGCTCTTCTCAGTTTTATATTACATCAAAGTGAATGTCTTTTGGTTTTGGAATGCTGGTTAGACTTAACAGGGGAGGACATCTGAATACATAATCATGGATTCATGATCATGAAAACTGGGATTGACATTTTTCACCATTTTCTGACATTTTATAGACTGAACAACTAATCATGACAATAACTGATTATGGAGATAACTGCTTGTTTTTCTGATGATTACTACATAGCCCACAAATGACCTATCCTATAAGAGAAAAGCTGCATTCTGGAGGCTGGAATCAGTTAATTTTTGACACGTCTGTTTATTAATAGATTTTAAAAAGTTACTTAAACGACAAAATCAATGAGCATGATCGAATCGTTTTGCCTAGATCAATACTTATTGTTTCAGCTCTACTGTGAAAAACATTGAACTCTGGTAGTCCCGTATTTGAATTAACATCTACCTAAATGCCAGAACATTGCAGTACTAGATTCAAGATATGGGCGTTTAATATTTGCCATTCTTACTCGACACTGTATCGGGCTTTGAGGAAGACTGCACATCAGCAGCTGACCACTCGGAAGTGACAGCTGTCACTGCGGGCTCAGTGGTAATAAGCTGGTGCCTAAGTCATTGGCCTAACGTTGTGGCGCTCGGCTCTAATGAAAGGACGCCCTGGAGATGCCTTTTTAAAAAGCGTAGCATCAGCAGAGAGTCGAAAACACGCTTCAGAGATGCAGCTCCTCAGTGATGACGTTGCCTCTGTTGACACACCGCCGAACGGGCTGCTAGCAAGCTAAGTGCACATGCTAGCTGACAAGCAGCGTCCTCTGGATGTATGTGGCAGCAGCACAAAGCCCAGAGGGTCAATTAGCTATTATTATTTTTTTTTAAATAAATGTGTCAGCGGAGAAAATAAAACAGGACAACCACTCGACACGGGGCGACATTTAACTGACTCGGACGACGCTGCGTGAAGCTAAGCTAGCTAGCTTGTCAGGGATCATATGGCATTTGCGAGCAAGCTTCTTCCGCCACTCTGAGCATCGTGTTGAAATGGGACCGTTTGGGTTTAACTCCCGAGGGAGCTCCGGGCCTCTCGTTTCACTCGGCGGGGTGAACGGGTCGGGGATCGGGTGGTGGTAGTAGCGGCGGCGGCGGCGGCGGCGGCGGCGGCGGCGGCTCCTCGCCGCGGCCCGTGTTCACTTACGTCTGGATGGCTGGTTGGACTCGCCGAGCGCCTTCCTTCCCCCGCCGCCCGTTTTCTTGTCGTTCGGGTTCTTGCCCGCTCCGGAGCTGTTGCTCTTCTTTCCCTTCTTCACCACCTCCCATTTGCCGACGGAGCCGTTGTTCGAGGCCATGTCTCCGGTCCGGTCGCGGTGCTTCTAGCTCGGGGTTCTGGCTGAAATGGGTCGACGGGACGCGACGCTCCGTCAACGGCTCCGATCCTTTAAACGTTCGCGTGCCACGTCTCTTTGCCGGCATGACGTCGGCGTGACGTCGGCGTGACGCGGCCGGACCGTTAGCTTTCGTAAGCTCGGCTAACGGGCTTCGACCAGGTCCGGGCTCAAGTTTATGGTTTTTAATTCTATCGTAAAAATATCAGAGAGGTTTTTTCCTGAAGAAACTCCCGATATTTTAAAATTTTTACCTTAATTGTTGTCTATGCTTATGTAAAAGTTGTACTTTTGATTAGCATGATTGATAAAAATCAAAGTTTTTTTCTAAAAGAAAAAGTTCATTTAAAAATGGCGTCCGCTCACAAAGTGAAACGAGAATTTTGTTGTGATCTTCAAATGTCCCAAAGAGTTTCGGTCTAAAACGACACGATGAGAAAAAGCTCAAAAACTCCTGTTTTGAGAAGATGAACCAGCAATTGGCTGTTTTTACTCATTAACAATGACGATCGTTCGGGTATCACAGTGGTCCTACACTAATTGATTAATCAACCAATCGTAGCAGCTCTAACTTGTACTTCTTGTATTCTAGTATTTCACATTCACCTCTACTATGACATATTGTACTTTTTACATTACTATATTTATTAGAGAACTTTGAGCTTAATAAATTAGTCATTTGATCGATTAGTTGATTAGTCAATTAGCAAAAATAATCAGCCACTGCTTTCATAATTGATACAATATATAAGAAGTCTCAATTATGAAGTAATTGGCATAGAAATTGATGAAGAAAATAATTATTTGCAGCCCTACATGTAACTTAACTAGACTATTTACACTCAGAGGATGGAGTTTCTTTGCAACAAGTACTTCTACCCTGATTCTTTGAGTGCATTTTCTGATTATACTTGTGTCTTTTACTTAGGTAACATTTTGAATGCAAGGATTCTATTCCTAATGGAGTATTTTTACAGTATGCTATCGGTACTTTTACTAAGGATCTGAATACTTCCTTCAGCACAGAGCATTTTCCACAATTTGATATTTTACAATGATAAAATATAATGATAAAATATAATTAGCAGATTAATCAACATTTGGTTCAAGCCTATATCATATCAAGTTGCATCTGTGCATCAGTACCTGTTAAAGTTTAATAATTTCAAACTGGGACATGTCAAGAAAAAGTAAGAAGATTGGTCTGCTTTTTTACAAATTTATGCCCAAATATTTAAAATAATGTCTAAAATTTGGTCATAAATGAATACAATAAGCCCAGTCCCAAAATATTCCTCTCTTTAAAGATTTCTCATGATACATTCTAGTGTGCCAGCATTGGGAGTTTTCATCAGAAACATTAAAATTGTGCACTAGAAATTTATTATCCCATTCCTGCAGGGTCACTGATGTAGGCTCTAACACTGAAGTGAGGTGCCAGGTCCGGTTAAACCCTGGACCTGCTGCAGTTTTCTGTCTGGCTGTTGTCTGTGAACAGACGGTGAGTGTTGGCTGCAGTGTCTGTAAAAAGAGGCACTTAACATCGCTCAAATGATCACTGAGTGTTTGGCGCAAACCCCCTGGATCTCTCTCAAGATGTCCTGCATTCAATATTAGTGGAAGTTTAACCATTGACGCCAGTGCAGGTCCTGCTGAGTAAATATGTTAATCTCTTGCAGGTTAACTCTGCTTTTTTTCTTCTCTTTTCCTTGTTTTTTGCATTTAAGCTTGCAAAATATTTTTTAAAGTACAAATGATTTCTTTGGCAACATGACAGTGGGACTTAATATCCTGGTAGTTAAATTGTAAATCTGTGTGTGTGATGTGAATAGTTTTCCAGAGCCCAGTTCTGATTTACATAGGGAAGAATTAGATAACAACGCTTTGGTTACCTGAGAAATACAGCAGCAACAACACAGATAGTGCACAGAACAATAATGTTTGTTACTTTTCTTATACCTCAGAGCTTTATTTCATTCCAGCAGTAACTCCAAATGATGCAAGTTTATCACATGGCTGCCATGGCAACAATCGATGACAGAGGGGGTTGATGTTTTATTCTCTTAGACTGATCTAACTAATGTCAGTCACACTCAGCCTGGCTGTCGGTCACAATAAAACGCAGCCTTAGCTGCTTTGCAGCCACTGTGGCGTTTTACCGCTATGCAACAAAACTCAATTAAATACGGCAACAGAAGAGTAATGATAGCAGCTAAAATGTTTAACTCAATTAACACAGTCAAACATTAGTATTTAGTAGTGTCTGTCTGTACTTTTACCTTTTTTTTTAAACATTTGTTCATTCATAGAATTAGAAGCCTGACATTTTTCTGATAAATAACTCTTACACTGATACCATTGTGGAATTCAGTGCAAATAAAAAACAAACCTCTGTAAAACAAATCTAAAAAATATAAAATTGCATCTTCCTATATCTTTCTGGCAGCTGCCAGTCACTGCATGTTGGCATTTTGGATCATTCCAGTCAGTTTTTTTTTTTTTTTGCTACATTTAGTGCAAGACCTTCAATTTCCCCAAATTCCAAAACCACATATTTTTTCAGAAACTGTATAGAGCAGATAAAAAAAAGATAAATAAATAAAAACATAAATATATCATGCTGTCTCATAAACAAGCTGTTAGAACAGTTTCATGAGCAAAGCCTCTCTGGTGGGACAACTTGATGAATAAAAACATTCTCTGATGTTTTTTTTGCCTCAGAATGATGACTTTTTTATGCAAGTACATGTGAGCAGGTCAAAGTCTGTGATATGCCTGCAGGCTAAATGTACGTTCGCATGTGTCATCATATGCATATGTTAAATATATGCATTTGCAGGCATCTCTCCTAAGGGCCTTAATACCATTTCTATTCTCACTGTGTGAAATTTCCAGCAAAAACATCCCAAACGAATCACATTGTGTGGAAAACATTGCGTGGTTTCATATATAAACTCTGCAGAGAACCCTGATACATGTGTGTGTGTGTTTATGTGTGGTCACCATCAGGGTGCATGGTGACAGAAAGTGACCTGCCTCTTTAGACTGATAGCACTGATGGCTCCAGGCTGTCAGTGCTGAATCCCTGTAATCTCACTGCTATTAACCTTCAACCTTTGAGAGACTAGCAAGGTTAAACTAGCCCTATGGTGCTGCTGTCTCCTCTGGTAACAGGTTAGACTAAGTCGAGTAAGTCAAGCCAGGCTGCTGGGCCCTAGTCCAGACAGGTCTGGCTTAAGTGTCCTTTGCTTGTAAGAGTTTTGGGGAGGCTAGGCTGTACAACACAATCGTCATGGATATGGACAACCTCAGACAAAATGGGAGAAGGAAGGGGAGACTGTAAAAAGTAAAATAAAAGACGAAATCAGAGGGGGTTAGAGGAGAGTAGTGATCAGGTAGGTGAAAGGGTGAGAGGTGGTAGGGGGACAAACTGATGGTGATGAAGAGAACAGGAAGAGTTCAGTACTCCTCCTGGTCTCCCCGTGCTCCTTCATCAATTTCATCATCCTCTGGTGGCGCAAATCCCTCCTGCAATAGAAAACTTAGGTCAGTGTATATCAGGATGGTTGCTCATATTATTTTTATTAGGAAGAGTTTATTAATAAAACTTCTCCTCTTTGCCAGTGGAGCTTTCTTGTGTGTCCTTGATGTTTCCCCTTGCTGCATTACATCATTCTGCAGTGTCTGGGACTGATACGCAGCAATTCAAGCAGTGTCTACTTGGTCTCCTTGTACCTCAGTGAGATGATGTATGTTGCCTTGAATGCTGACTTGAAAAATTGATGATCAGACCAGATTTAAGTTTATTAGGTCTAAATTTAAGATGTGCAAATTCATTGATGGGTCAAGGAGAAATTTTAAAAACTGCAGTTGCACAGAGTGATGACAGACTGTTTAACAAAGACTGCATGATATTTAATGTTGCTGCTCAACAACACTAACAGCTATGGCCTCAAGTATGATCACAGAGTTGAATGAAAACTTCTCAGTTTGATCTAAAACTTAACATTCAGTGCATTTATGCATCTAAGTAATCAGGTTACAGTTGGCATTCTTCTGCAACCTGACTTATTAATCATTAGGTAAATGAGAAATACAATAAGTCATATATATATATATATATAGAGCTATTCAGGTTCATAATTGTATTTTTACTTTTAAGTATACATGAGAGAGACTTTATACACAGAAAATAATACTGTGAATACAGTTACATGGGATCTAATGATGGATAGTTACAAAGACTGTTACATCCTTGGATTAAAAATAGTTAATGATAGTTAGGCTACTGAATCAAAGTTTTCTGTAGAAGTCTATGTCAGTTCACTGCTTAAAATTTGACTATATGCAAAACTCACACCCATTCAAACCGTGGAAAAACTCTGTGCTCTCATGACAGTGCCTGTCCTCTTACTGCACCACCTTCCTTCTGACACAAACAGATTTAGAGTGGACATTAACTGGTGCTCTGACTTCATGCATAGCTGGATTTCTGTGAGAAACCTGTTCTCTTGTGTACATGTAAATGTACTGTGGATGAGCATCACCAAATTGGTATTGAGTGCAGCATTGTTGTATCATAGTAACAAAACAATGGAGTAACAAAATACAAGGAGGTGAGCTACTTCTTATCAAAGCAAGTATCTGAAAGTTCATCAATTACAGGGAAAACCATAGAGCTTTACGTACATGCTGTCTTATGCATATCTGATCCAGGCTTCTAAGTGCTTTTAAGTATGAGACTACAAAACTGTAAAACTGTTTGTCTATGTGCATGTGCTAGATTCTGTACAATTGTAATTTGACTTTATTTACCTCTGTAGCGTACAGTATGTCTATGATTTTGCTGACCACTGGGTTGGTTTCATTTTCTTGGCAGATGAGCTCAATGTCTCTCAGCTTTCCAAAGTAGAAGTCTCTCTCCTTCTCCAGTCCGTCTACAGTCAGCTTCAGATCCAGGAGCTGTGTGCAGGGAAAGCCAGGGAGAAAAGCGATCAAAAGGCAGGTCAGATGGCAAGCTGAAAAATCAGATAATTAGCAGAGGGAATAATAATCAATATAAATACAAAAAAACCCCAAAACAAAACAACAAGAAGGGGCAAATTGTGCGAATAGTTATGAGCAATAATCAAAACGGCAGGTAAAAAAAAAAAAAAAGACGGTGTTGAGCCAGTCCGTAAATCTCTGCACCTTGTTTTCATCATGGCACAAACCGGGCACAGTGACCTTGCAGTGTTTATTTTGTAATGACAAAGCAGTATTCCTCCAGCTTGGACCCATTTGATATTCTCAACATGACACTTCTTTTGTGATAAAGGACTCTCAGTATGAAACGAGTGTTACAGTGCAATTTTGAGAAAGATTCAAAGTCCTGGATAGTCAGAGCAGTGTTACCTGCTGGTTGAGCTCTATGAGCTCGGCATCTCCTCCATTACGGGTCACGGGAGTACTCCTGCGGGCTGTTGCTACGTTGATCTGCCTCTGCGGGGTGGGGACAGTCTTGGGTGCTGTGGGAGATGTTCTCATGGGGCCTGGAAGACAGAATTACACAGGCATGTTTATGTATCTACAATTTTTTGCATCCTAATTGATGCTTTCTCTCAGCCCCTAATTTTAATAGGGTGTCTACATTGGATCTGTTTGGGCTGAGGTACTCTCAGTCCTCTGTCAGTTGTCTGTGTGAGATGCCTCTGCTACACTTAATGTGTGATGGCTCATGTTTAATTTGCATTATATGTGTGTAAATGCGACATGTAAGCATGCTTCTAAGCTTTATATGCATCTTTTTACTCATGTGTGTTGTTCCTACATGACTGTTGTGTATTTTGTCAAACGCTTCTGAGTTTGCAGCAGTACAGTGGCTCAACAGATGCAGTGTAGACCCTCACAGCAGCTGTTGCTGTAGTGTTGTTGATCAGATGCTTTCATTGCTTGGCCAGAGCAGACAAAACTTTTAATTCTAAATCCACTTCTAATCTTATCAGTCAACAAACCCCCTCAAGAATTGAGGATTGGAGATAAAAGATAAATGGTTAACAAAGAAAGAAGTATCAAAACAAACACACACACATGCACACACACAGATTCATCCTTTTAGGATGTCCTTGTAGAGTTTTTTTTTTTTTTATTTTAACCCCTTTACAGAGGAATACCATTGTTTTGATAAGTTGTAGCCAATTTACTACACAACACATATACTTCACTTTATGTGTGCATAGTTTGCTGCTCTAGATTTTTGTCTTTCCTGCTCCAAAGTTGAACATCACAGTTAATAATTCAAGTTGTTTATAATGTAAATTCATCTTTTTTTGTCCTCTTCTGTCTTAATTACATGCAGCAACTCAAGATGTTGTTTGGCTACCGACAATCAATATCAATCTGTTTCAAATGAAATATTCTGTGATAGAAGCCACAGACTGATAATTTGTAGAAAAAAAAAATACAAAATACAATATGCTTATCTAAAACTTTGCGGGTGCAAACAACTACCGAGAAGCCCACAAATCGTCAGAATAGACGAATCTCAATGTAACTCACTATGATTGCTGGTAAAACACTCTGCAAGCATGGATAGGTACACACACATGCTCAATGGAAGGGATGTTACCTGAGCGAGAGTGTCTTTTAGGTTTGTGATGAATGGGTTCACCTGAGTTAGAGGTGGGGATGTGGTTGCAGGAAGAGGTGAGAGCAATGAAATGAAGCCTTTGATTTCACATACAGCTACATGTCTACTGTATAAGCACCATACCTGGGTTTGGGGGAGGCGGCGTCCCCTCCTGGCCCTGCCGTGACAGTAGAGGGTCATATTCTTTCCCATCATAGTTAGCATCAAAAAATTTCTTAAACCACTGAAGGAACTCAAAGTTGTCCTGGAACTTCCCCTTCACCAACCTCTCGACTGGAATGATCTGAGAGATAAAGAGAGAGTTTAACAGACAGAAAAAGAAAGGAAGACAGGGGCAATATGCTAAGGAAAGATTTCACATAACGGCTACAGTTTATAATGTTATTTAAATAGCAGAGACAACAAGAAACAACTCCTGGATATGGATCTTAGAAGTAACAGAAAAACTACTGCCATGGGGACAGAGAGACAATCTTATGACCAAAATGTCACTATATCAATTTACACAATCCAATAAGGAAATTTATGCATAGCATAATAATTACAAATTATTATTTTGGAGCATCATGGTGGCCATCTTAAAGATGCTGACTATTGAGTTCTACTGTCTCCTACTTAAGCTGTGACCATTGTTGCATGTCATCACTTCTCTCACTCATCTTATTTTTTTGTCTCCTCTTTCTCTGACTGCAATCAAGATACAGGAAAAAACAAAACAAAGAAATAATTAAAATAAGAAACTATCATTTCAAATTTCTTAAACAATAGAATTTGGTTTGAAGTGGTCATGAAAGCACTAAAACTTCTTTGTCGTGTCAGTTCACTGCTTCACTGATTCTTTTAACCCAAGGGGGGATTCATTAACCTGATTTAACTCTGTGTGTGAGTGTGTGTGAGAGTGTGTGTGTGAGAGTGTGTGTGTGTGTGTGTGTGTGTGTGTGTGTGTGTGTGTGTGTCTGTGTGTTCTCACCTTGTCCACATTCATTCTCTTGAACCCAGCCTGTAAGACCTTGAAATTGTGAATATATTCATGTTCCAATTTAGCATTGAATTTAACTTTCTTCAACAATATGCACCCTGGAAACAGCATGTCCATGAACTGGCAGTATGCAGCACCTAGGAAAAAAAAATAACACAGAGACAATCATATTTACTTTTAGAGATTAATATACACTTATTTACAATATCAACATTTTTTTTAAAAAAGTGTTTACCTGAACAGAGCTGCTCGATCTTTGTGTAGGTGAGCTGTAAGGAGTCATTGACCCATGCCAACATGTCATGACGACTCAAGTTCTCTATGGTCATAGAGGTGGAGTAGACATTCACCGCCATCCTCCTGCTTCACAAAGACACACACACAGGAATATGCACACAGTTGAATGATTTATTTCTGAAGGCTGATAAATAGCCTGCAGTTGTGAGAAGCAAATTCTTTGTGCAGATACAGTATATGGTGTCTCTTCAATTAAAGTATACAATTGTGTTTGTGAACTTCGGCAGCATAGCATCACAGAAACAACCACTGGCATAAGCTATAGTGTGTGTGTGTGTGTGTGTGTGTGTGTATGCATGGTGTGTGATCTTCTGTCTATCTAAACTATGAGCTAACAATCATCTGAGGGCTGCAATCTTTAAAATGACGATCAACAGATGAAAGCTTCCAATTCAGTAAATCTGTTTCCTCACTAACGTTATAAGTAAGGGAAGGTAAAAGCAAGGAAAAGATACAAAGGAACAAAGAGACAATCACAAAAAGTTATTCCAGGCGGATATAATAACTGTATTACAAAGATGAGACAACATACTGTGACAAGGTGCCTACAGACGAGGAGTCTAATATAGGGGATAGTCCAGCCTTACGGGACAAAATGACTGCATTAGGAAGAAAGACTGGCTTCACAAAAAAAGTCTCTAACTCAGTGCTTGATTATTACTACAGCTGTGGCTATAATATCAGTTAAGATTTTTTTTCTTTGGAAGAAACTAACAAAATTGTGGAGAAACTGGTCAAAAGTGACAGGAAACAAGTTATTTTTAGAAAATAAACATCTAATTCCATAAATCTTCCTTTGAAGGTTGAAATACTGTACATACTTCATTAAACAGAAACATTATATTTAAATTATAAAATCAGTTTAACAAGTTAAACTGCTGTCCTTCCCTCAGTAATAGTACAGTAAAAGCAGTAAAAGCAGTATAAAGTATATGACTCTGCTTCTGCAAATGTGAAACACTTATACATCTACATTATTTATAATTATACCGTTATTAAATAAAAGACCCTGTCTAATAAAACTGATATATGAGACTTGTCCAATTTACTGCTTTACTAGGCAAAAATAATAATAATCATAATAAAAACAGACACACACACTTTACTCACCTGCGCTGGGTGTGTGTACGGTGTGAACTGTCTAAATCAAGTTGTGCTGGACCACCTTACAGAAAGACCTGGAGACAGAAACCAGTAGCATGTAGGATAAGAGACCCGCTACCATTAATATCACACTGTAAAGATAACTATAAATCAAAGTTACTCTATTGGAAAATCTGAATTTTCCTCAAAGATAACTGGTGTTTGTCTCTGTAGATCCTCTTTAAACATAACTTGCTCTATACCTGCAATTCCATTAAAAGGTCTGGACATTTTAGTGTCTTGCTCCAGAGCACCTCCACAGGGTTATAATTATTAGATACACCATAGATTAACTACCAACCAGCCACTAGTTCACTCACTAGAGCACTAATCCCTGCCCTAGTTAATCCTTTTAGCCATAGTCCAACTTGCAGTAAGCAATCATAGTTCACAAAGCCAGCTCAGCTCACCCGTTGCCATGTCCAAAAGGTATAAAAACCCGTACAGCAGTGATACATCACACCGAAAGCCAAAGATAAGGAAAAATCCAACAATATCAAGGCATTTCCTGTGAACTGACTGCCTCCAAAATAAACACCATACAGGATGTTCTGCTGAACAATCACTTCCTGACTGCACAGTTTCACAGAGGCAACACTGTCCAGCAGGCAAATGCTGCTAATTTGGTTGTCACTGGTGAATCTGCCGGTTATACCAGTCTTTATCTGGGTCTATACACAGCGTTCATTCAGTCTATAAAATACTGCAGAAATCTATGTGGACAAATATGCAAATTGTAAATGGCAAAATACAGTGTTGATTTAATGACATTCTTGTCCACATATGAAGCAAACTGTACAAACATTTGGACAAACAACTAACAGGTCACTACAACTTGTTAAGATATATGAAAGATAAACAGTCCAAATTAACCCATCCGATAACTACTGCCTGTTAAGCGACCTTTTGATCCATTAGTTGTCAGGAAAAGATTAACAACTGTCGATTGAAACAATTTTTTTATTGACAGAAAATTATTAATACTCAATTTTAAAAGGTATTATTCATGCAGAATTGACAAAAATGTGCATATTTAAGATGATTTGCTGCTGTAGCTGGTTATACATGATTATTAAAATGAATTCATAAAATGAGTAAGAGACAAAATATTAAGCAGATTAATTATTAATGACAAAAATCATCAGTTACACCCCTTGTTTTAAGAATAATTCAGTACAGACAAACAGCACCTGCTTGGCTTTGCTTAAATCATACAAAAAATGACCTCAGTTGTCTCATACTTGACTTTGAATTAGTTATCATACATTAATTATATCTACAGACCTTGAGGATAGTGTCAGTATTTATAATAGGTGGCATGATTAGACCTGAAAGTACGAGTGAAACCCAAAACCTGGACTTTCCCATCTGACGAACTCTCTCTATTTTTATTCTTATTTCCAGGACATTCCCAAGAGACCCTCAACACATCACAGCAGTTGTTTTCCTCTTCTACAGTCCCTGGTTCTCAAATGTGAATGTTTGCTAGTTTTTTGTCTTTTGTATTGTAAAACAGAGTAATTTTGGTGTCAGGTCTTCTGGTCAGACCGAACAAGATATATGGATATGTCAGTGTGAACTTCCGGGTGTTGTGATGGCCAATTTTTAAATTTTTTTTTTTACTGAAGTTTTTCTGACAAATAATTCTTCAAGAAAAAACTGACAGATTAATTAATAATGGAAATCATCAGGTGCACCCCTAGTTATAATAACAATGCTTTGCCTGTTTTTGTTTTATTTTTAGGATAATTAAGTTGTCAGGGTAATTGTTCACAATTTTATCACATAAATAGCCCAAATAATCAAATCAATCAATTAATAATACTTCCTTACATCATGATGGAAATAATCACCAGTTGCAACTCTACTTATCAGAACGTTGCTTTACAGACAAACAACACCTGCTTGGTTTTGTTTAAAATGTAAGAAAATGTTATTTAAACCTCCAATCTCTGTCTTTTTTTTTAAACTGCTATGAAAATAAAGTATTGGATTAAAAGTATTAAAGTTAAAATTCACACGCGCACTTACTGTAGTATGGCAGCCAGTGGTGGATAAGTACTAAGATCCTTTACTTGAATAAAAATACTAATACCCCGATGTTGAAATACTTTGTTACACGTAAAAGTTCCGCACTAAAAATTTTTACTTAAATAAAGGTATAATCAAAAGTTGTACTGAAACTATTTTAAAAAATGTTTAGAGCAGAGAAATTGTCCCTGGGAATGTATACTGTATATCTACTGTTAAATTTTATATTTATCTATGATCTATCTATTTATCTTTCATATAATTAGATTATTATTACTGACTGATTAATGTTTAAGCAGCATTTTACTCTTGTAGCTTCTTGAGGTGGAGTTAAGGTTCAACTATTCTATATACGGCTACAATTGATGTTTATTTTTTATTATTATAAATTTAAATAAATTTGTTACAATTATACATATATATATATATATAACTTTTTTATTACTCTGTTGACTATTTTCCCCATCAGTGCATTTACTGTTTGCTTTGTAAAAGGTAAGACCATAGCATGAAATTCCTAAGGCTAATTAAAAGATTGACACCTTCAATTGTCTGTTTTTGTCTGACACACAGCCTAAATTTCAAAATAAATACCAGCTGCAAAAGTTTCAGTGTTTGTGTGTGCACTTCTATCTTTGTGAGGACCAGTATGAGATATAGACCTTGCAGAATTGGGACATTTCGGGAAAGTGAGGTCACAAAATGGTCTGTTTGTGGGATAAGACTTGGTTTTAGGGTTCAAGTTTGTATTAGGTTCAGGTAAGGGTTAGGGTTAGGGGATGTATTACGAGTGTCCTCCCAAATAATGTCAGAGAAGTATATGTGTGCATACGATCTTGTAAATATGTGGTGCTGCATACACCTACTCTAGCAGGAAATACCAAAGGTGGTTTTGAGTACTTTGGCAGGTGTTTACGTCCGTCTACCTGTGGGCAGATTATGTCACTGTTGTAGCCTCTCAACGTTGCAAGGTACAGTCATGAAACTTTACAAGTGTGCAGTTGAGATTAAAATGAAGTCAGAGTTCAGAGATGGGTGTGGTCCGAGCATGGGCACCCGAAGGTGGGTGTGTGGGTGTATGTGTGTGTGTGTGTGGGGGGGGGGCCCCTATTTACGTCCCTGGCCCATATTCGTTTTAAGTGGCGGGTCACTTTATCCTAGCTTCTGTCATTCTAGTACACTCTGAGACATCTGTATAAAACTGTACGGACCATCCTGCGATAGGATCACACCAGCAGCGGCGCCTGTCAACACTATAGCGCGACGAAATCCAAGTACTTCAAATGTGTACTGAAGTGGAGAGTTTAAGTCAAAACACTCAGGGGGCAGCAGATATAACGCAGTGCCGTCTGTTCGGTATCTAAATCAATGCGTGTGGCAGCGTACGCACAAACTTTCCCAGCCCGGTCCCGACCGGCTGCTCCCCTCGGCGGTGCCGCGACAGTTGACGTCGCGGCACCGCCGCCACGGTGCGACGGACTCCGCCGCTACGGTGCGACCGCACCGCGACGCCCGCTAGCTCCCGGCTAACCGCCGGGGCCGTCCGTCCGTCCGCCCGGGGGTGGGCTGCGCCGTCCGTCCGCTTGTTTAATTAATCAAAGAGGGGAACTCGCTTCGTTTATTTTTCGACGGCGGCCGCTGCACCGACGAACCGAAAAAAATAAAAACAAAATAAAGTGTGAGTGAAAACGAGACTTTTTCTTTAAAGGCTAACGTTACCCCCCTCTGGAGGCCTTTTCGGTAATACACACGCACGTTACCAGCCAAACTAAGAACTGGTTCAACTATTTATCGGACTCGTAAATGACAGCGGCCATCGCTGGGCCGGAGTGAGACGCACAGCGGGGTATTTGAGGTGAAGTTGAGCGGTCGTTACTCACCGGAGCGGCCGTGTCCGTCCCGTCGTCCCCGGTGATGAGCCGCTCTCCGTCGCTATCGCCCGGACTGTTGCCTCAGCGAGTGTTGCCTCCTCCTCCCCCTCCTCCGCACCTAAGCCGCCGGCACCGCGCATGCGCGGCGCAGCTTGCGGCGCGTCCCCGTTATTCCGAGCGGAGCCGGTGTCTTCGCCACGACGGAGGCCAGAGTCCGACGGCGCGTCCGTCCGGGGACTGACCGGCGTGTCCCCCCCGTCCTCCTCAGGCTCAGCCCCTCGCCGACTTTAAGTTGATTTATTAAATAAATGTCCGCATGTAGCTTTACGAATGATCAAGCTGTAGGAGTCAGTATGTTGAAATCACTGAGTCATTATTCAGCACAGTTCCACGGAGGAATAGACTAATATTTCTAATGTTTTGTGTTTTTTTTTCCCCCCATAGGAAATTTTGATCCGTAACGAGTCTCTGATTTATTAAAAAATTAAAACTTGTTCATAAATGTAAATATTACATATCGGAAGCACAGACATATAAAGATTAATTGGAAAATGTTAAGTATAAACACTGTATGAACTGAATATAGGGCTACGTGACACAAAACTGAAAAAAAAATTAAAAAAAATAATACGGCAGTGTCATAAGATCTTATAAGGATGTTCTACAGAGGCTAAATTCAGCAGCCAAACATCAGTTAGGTTAGGAATCTTTTTGCATACTTTTCCTCACCACATGCGATTATGTGCAAAAACAAGCTGCTGGTCTAGAAATACAATTATTTTTAATTCAGTGATTTTTCTGTGAGTTTCTGTTTTTTTGTTATTGTTATTTAGAAACAGTGCCAGAGCTATATTTGAAAAAAAAACACACCAAAGAAACTCAAAGACAAATCAAGAATTAAAAACAGGAGCTTTGTTTTTAGTATGGTTATAATGTCAGTATTACTGTATAGCATTATTACTGATTATTTTTACCACTAATCATATTTCCAAACAGAAAACACAGAGCAATTTAACTCATGTAAATTCCAAAGGCTGGTTTTCATCTCTTGTGTGTTTTCTATTACATCTGTAAATTAATTGTTTATTTTTGCTAAAGTACTAATTTTTATGTACAACAGTCCAACTGTGATCACAAGTCCTGGGATTTAAAAAAAAATTGAAGCTAGGGAGTCATCAAGAAGGTTTTTTTTTTTTAAACTTTATTCCTTGCTGTTATTCTTGTGGTAAGAAACAAGCAGCCACTTACAGATTCAATAGGTTCACTGTCCAACACAACAAGAGTCTACAAACACACACAGCCACCGAACCACACACAGTGCCTTCGAAACAACAAAAACCATCCAACGATAAAATAACGCCGTTATAGGTCATCGTAAAAAAACAGCACCAGTTGTTGTGAACCTGTGGCGTTCGAGAGAGACTTCACTCCTCCGTCTCCATATGGTGCTCTTCATGCATGGGTGTCGGTGTGGAAAGGGTGATTCACATTGGCACATTTATTCTTTAAACTAAAAAAACAAACATCCTAAATATATAGTACACAGGCAAGAAGACGTGATCATGTATAAATATAATACTGCTAGGCAGGAATGAGACATCATCAAGAGGTGAGGGGTTCAATGGTTTTCTTCAGCCTGTGCAGCTCAATCTGTCTGCTCTGTGGAGACACACTGTTCTCTTAACAGTCTCATTTGTTTTCCTACAAAGAGGAGGTTAACTTTCGACATGCAGTCCATGAGATGCTACTGAAACTCAACAACATAATCTAATTTCTGTTGCTTACTCCCGGGGCCCACTATGCACGATCTAAGGCCTCATTTATCAACTGCGTGTACAATTTTGTGCGTAAATTTTCGCAAATAGAATCAGACCAGTCAAATTGTTCTCGTGTTGATAATATCCAAACGTTTGAAACTGATATTCATGCAAGCGAACAAATCTCAAGTGGTAGACAAATGTAATCACGGGTAGAGATATATTCACAAAATAGAAACAAAACAGAGTCGACTATTGGACAACCTGATGTTTGCAGGCAAGTTTCATTCAAATCTAGCAATGTGTTTGCTATGAAGTGAAACTCTTTTATGGACAGGCCACTTCTGAACATGCCAGATGAAATACTCTTTATTTATGAATCTTGTTGCACAGAATGTCAACTACATCTTCCCTGATGTTTGTCTTCTTTTTCTTTCTCAGTTATGAAATTTTCCACCGCAAGCAGTCTTTCATTTTGTGATAAGTCTGTTAATATTCTTATCGTCAATAAATCTCATAAAAAAGGCCAAAACCAACAATAAACAAGTCCCATTAACAAAATATATGTGTAGTTAAAGCCTGATATTGCTTACTCCTCTTTCCTTAGAGCTCCAAAAAATATTAAAAAACAATGAACCATATCACATAACACTTTTACGTCCTTCATTACCATTAACACACACATAGTAGTTTATTTTGAGTCAATCCTACAAACACCATCCTGCTGCTGCAAAGACTAGCACGCAAAATGCGTATTAATCCACCAGTGAATATAGTCCTCAACAAATACACTATTTAATCTAGGTTGAGTAGCATTTGCTGAAAACTACAGTGGTCAGCTGTTTTAATAATTCATTTATCCTGTTTTAAAATGCCATCTAAATATTTGTGACCCATTTTTAAGGAATTATATCTTTAAGAGGAACCATTGGAGTGATTAACGACTGTCAGAGAAGCTAATGCATTGTTTGTTTTGGTCTTAACATGGGATCTGTTGACAATAATAAAATCAGAGAGTATGGCCAGTTTCATGTTTTAACCCTGCTCAGCCTGTTAATGGGAAGGTGGTGACCATAAATCTCATTTTAGGAATATTTCTTTGTGCAGTTGTTTGTGCATAAGCAATTCTAAGCATTTTGATAAATGGGGCCCCCAGTGTTTACTGCAATTAAACAGCTCCTGTTTTCATCAGGAGGCTATAAGTGATCTCTCAGATAAATGAGAAGGCACTGCAATAGCATTTATTGATGTAAATTAGAGTAACCATGACTCTTCTGTTATGTATTATCAGTGGCAAAGTAAGAGAAAACCTTTCTTCCTTGTTATCTCCACTGTGATCTTTAAATCACATACTCTTCATCCTTCCTTTAACAAACTGAACAGACTTCTCCTCCAAGTTCTAGCTCTTTGCAGGGTCTATAGATGCCACAAAGATGATGAAGTTTCCATGACAGAAATTCCTACATTTAGCAGCTGTGGGATCAGTACTGGGACCTGATTTAAAATTCCAGGTAAACCCCCATGTTGTATGGAGTCTATAGACCCTGTTACATTGCAAGTGAGGCTGGGGTGTTTCTGGGACATGTGTAGTTTCAGTCAGAGGCAGTGAAGGTAAAGGAATGGATGGGGTCAAGTCTGACTCTGCTAAGAGAGTGTGGCTATAAGATCACACGGTGCTTGAAGCAGTTGGATTTCATCACCACACAGCACAGTTCATCCATTGGAAACAAAAACACTGTGGAACCCACGGTACAGCAGGAAGCCAAGCACAGTGGGCGGCTAATCACAAAAAGAATCCACACATCTTCATATGAGTCTAAAGCTATGGTGACTACAGTGTACTGTATGTTGGTGTGTGTGACAGGGGTATAATAGATATTTCACTGAATCCAGTTCTACTATTTTTAAATAATTCGGTCGACATCACTTCAGTTAAAACCATCAAAAACTGTACTGGTTTTGATCTTTCACAGTCTGTTTAGTTTGTTTCCTCAAGAGATATGAGCAGGGTGGTTATGAGCAGACTTTATCAATGTTAGTATGATCAGCTTGAATTTGGCAAAACATTTAAGTCCATAGATAGCCCCTTCATCTCATGTAATTAATCAGGCTGGTCACTCCAATTAAGCCACAAATTAGATTTGTAAAAGTCACTTTGGCAAATCACTGATCATCAGTTAGGTTGTAACTAATCACAGACACATGCTTGAATTTATTTTCCCCTCATAACTTTAATCCTGTGATTTAAAATCAGTGCAGTTTTCCTGGTGCTCAGAAATATACAAAACATGGAGGCTCGGACGATTGAAGCTCATCACCAGTGATTACCAGATACCACTGGAGCGACCGCCGGGAGGGGCCAGGATCCGAGCCGAGGACCGCTTCGGGACATGGTCATCGACCTGAGATCCTGGGAAAAAAAACACACAAAATAAATTTAAATTTGTCTCAGTTTCAACATTAATACAACCAAAACTGGAGTGATGTCTATACTTAACAACCACAGTATTACTAGAGTTTTTCCAGCCTACCTGAGAGGCTAAAGGACGACTCATGGAGGTCTCTGACCCCCTGGTGCACCCGACCACAGGGCTTGTTGGGTGTCTCTCCATCTAATGGGCCCAAACCGAGCTCCTTCTTCATAGCGTTTGCCACCTTGGCCACATCACCCGAGTATGGATCCCTGACAACTCCTTTATAAGCCTGAGTCTAAAACAAATAATTAACCTCTTTAATACACACACACAAACACACAAAAAAAAAATATATATATAGATATACACAAAGTAGATACACTCAGATTTAGGGGTAGAATTAGGATTTTTTTTAATCTAGAAGCTCTAGATACAGTAATAATAGTCCTATCAATAACACTCTCATCACACTCTCATGGGGATTGAAAAAAAATGTAGGGAAAGGAAAATGGACATTTAAATGATTTGAAAGTTATGAATCTAATTTTGGGCTGTAACCTCAAGTGAAGGCTAACTTAAGATCACAGGAAAAGAACGATTTTGGCTGATTATTATCCAGATAATGTGTCTACATGCAACTAAAAGCTGTTGCCTTTTCTGCTGCAGGATAATGAGCCCTGTGATTTATATTAAACCAGTAGAACAGCAGACACAGCTCAGAAAATGTTAAATAAAACCAAGAATTCGTTAAACTACAGAATGAATTTTTAAATCTGATTTTTTTTCTTTATCATTGATTTCTTTCATATTCTCACACATCTTTAATATTAACAATAAAACATGATAAAATGAAATATCTTTTAAAGGATAAAAATCAAAAAAACAAACCCCATTAAAATAAAAACATGAAAAATAGCGCCTAATAAATGACATGCAGAGAGCACATTTAATTCCCCACCAGTTAGTATTATAAACCATCCAGTGTATTTAAAACAGCAGAACAGAACCAAAACAAGCAGAGGCTGTGATGAAGGTTTTGCTGCAGACAGCAGCAGCAGAAAAACAGTGTCAGCGCACAGAGAGAGCATTAAATCCTCTATAAAGACTGTCAAATCACTGGACTTAGACACAGTTGGATGGGTGTGTTGGCTGTAGTTTTGCTCTGAGCTGACACAGCACAGCACAGCCTGAGCCTTGGTACCCTGCTGGAACTAGTTTACTTTTTGGGAACACTTTTCAAATCTGAGCAAAAACAGTCAACAACATCATACAGTATTTTGATTCAACCCTAATGGTGAGGAAGTTGAGGACAGAAACACAGATGTGAATGAAAGTCAACGCACCTTTTCTCTCTGCACCATTTTCTTATAGAGGTAGTCAGGGAAAGTGCGCTGGGGGTAGAACTTTCCGGATCCCTCAGCACACATAAACACACCGTTCTCACAAACCAGACGTCCTCGGCTGATGGTGACAAGAGGAACACCGTGGCATCGCATCCCCTCGTACAGGTTGAAGTCTCCACCCTGCACCTGAGTGCTCACAGAGATCGTCCTGCACAAACAGAGGAGCCATGAATCCCCGTGATGTTTTGCACCAAATTAACCACTACATCAAGCATGTGTTAAATATAACTAGGTACCTTGTTGCATCTGGATCCCAGACGACCACATCGGCATCGGCCCCAGGGATGATACGGCCCTTGCGTGGGTACAGGTTGTAGATCTTTGCAGCGTTAGAGCTTGTCACTGCCACAAAACGATTCTCATCCATCTTTCCTGTAACCTGCAAGTATTGATGCATTAAAAATATTAGAAAAAAATACAACTAAGAATTGTGCATATCATTTATCTATGATTTTCAATTAATGTCAAGAGATAGTTTCTTTACTACTAATGAGTGACTTTGTTATCATTTCGGGGTCCTCGGTTTGCGTGATTGTTTAAGACCATTGTCATGTTTATACTTCGGCGTAAAGGAATAAAAATAAAATAAAGAAAATCCAAACAAAGAAGACACCAACAGGACAGTGATACAATGACCTGCATAAACACTGTGAAAAATTGAGTAGAAAAATAAAACACCAAAATCAAATAAAATCATTTAAATATCTATTGTTCTCTATAGCTGACATCTGCATTATTTTATGAAATTCCAACAAACAAGTCTTTCTTAGATTAGTTCAATAACATTTCCAAAGCTGTTCAAAATGGATGTTTACTTCACTGTGATATCAAATTAAAAAAATAAAGTGAGTTGAACCTTTTGTTCTGTAAAAACGTCAGTGCTGTTACTATCACTCAAATATGTGTTTAATGCTGCACACAGACTTTTTGAGATTTAATGTGTTAGTGTGCATTTGTGTGTACGTACCACTCCCCTCTCCCAAATGACACTCATCCTGTCCTGGACTCCAGCCACTCCATGAGGGATCTTGGTGAAGTCCTCTTTTCCCAAAGCTCTTTGCTTGGTACTAAATGGACGGTGCTCTGACGCCACAACGCTCAGAGTGTCACTGGACACAGGACATGCATGTTTAGTTTAGGGGAATGTGTTTATTCACAACACCAGCTAAATTATCATTGATCAATGACTTCATGCAAGATAAAAATTGCTGATATTAGTTTCAGGGTCACTGTTTACAAGTGTTAGTATATAATATTTGTGTAGCTACTGTGCACATACTTGCCCAACAGGCCCATGAGGTAGTTGGGTGTGTTGGGGTCAATGCGGAGAGGAGGGACAATGACATGGGCGGCAGCGTGAGCCCAGTCCTGGTGGTAATACTGCATCCCGTTCAGTACCGCGTGAGCTACTGTGGTCTCTGCATGAATCACCTTACCTGGACAGACAAAAAGGAAAAAAGAGGGAATATTATCTTCCCCTTCATTGTTGTCACCGTCTTCGTAGTGTCTTTGACTGAGCAAGGTAAATCACCTTGCATCTTAGCAGCAGCAATCATGTCTCCGGCAGACATACTGGATACATTCACCAGATAGATCGGGCAGCGGGCCTGCAATCACAAGTGGATCCATTAATTTAAGAGTGACATTTAGACATCTGCATATAAACAAGATATGAAAATATTGTGTTGTGTTTGTTTACTCTGTTGGCAATGGTGACGGCTCTGTGAGTAGCCTCAGACTCCAACTGTAGAGAGGAGAAGAAACAAACATGATCAAACAATGAAAGTACTAAGTATACAGTACTGTTAGATAGTGAGTCTTTATCACAAAGTGCTATCTAAACAAACTAATGGTTATCCCACAAGCTTAGCTACAATATCTAAATGGAAAAATAAGAGAGATAAAAAATCATCCCTAATGTAAATTTACCTCCTCTGGTCGACTGATTTCGATACCCTCAGGTCCACTGATGCCCAAATCCAGAGCTTCTTTAGCACCCTAACAAAACACACACATTTCAGCACATGTTTGAATGTGAGTATTTCTTCAGTATTTAAAAAACACAAACATAAGGGTGATTACAAGATCTAAATTATTTCTACCTAAGTGCCTGAATTAGCTAGTGACATTCATACTATCAAAATAATATAAAAATATTCAGCAATAATTTTATTTTCATGACAGAGCAGTTTGTATGATTATTTGCCATGTTTTTTTTTACTATGCTGAACATCTCCCTTTGAATAGAGGGAAGGAGGATGGGATTTTTTTTGTGTGTTTATTTGAGTATTTGTTGGTTGTGCACCTCTGCCACCAGCTCTCCATTCTCGGCGTGGACACGTGCGATGGCGCCAATGTCCTTACAGGTCTGCAGCGTCTGGTAGAGCTCTGAGTCCCTCAGCATCATCATGTCTTTGTAGGCCATGAACATCTGGAAGGAGTTCACTCCATGCTCCCTCACCAGAGTCTCCATCTCATTACGCACCTGATCACAATGCAAATGACAGAGGTCAAGCGCCTGCATTGCTGCTTGGAGCCAATCACAGCTGAGGACCTACAGGTTTTGGTCTGCTTTAGGCAGTAAGAATGGGGGGGTGTGTATTTGTTATATGGGGCATAAAATGAGCTTGGAGCGCATCCAGAATGGGATCACATTATATTCACATTGGAGACTATGATATACCTCACAGAGGGATTTTTATTGTTTGTATCGGAGAAAAATCTATAATTCCACAAAAATGCTAAGAGAAACTATTTGATCTTTACCTGTGCTGCTTCAGTAAAAGAAGTTTAAGGGTCATCATGAAATAATATATCTATATATATATATATATATATATATGCATTCTGCCAAATACTATGAATTCTACTCTAAAAATGTTAGACTATTAAATTTTTCAGTTTCTCTTATGTTCTTCCAAAATGTCTCCAGAATTGGGCAAAGCCCAAACATATTTGTCTTATTACTAACATTTTGACAGAGAACTTTCTTAATTAAAGTTTTCCTTTAGACATTTTGATAGAAACACAAGTGTCAAGATAATGCTAATGAAAGAAGTAATGTATATACAATTTCTTCCATTCATTTCTTCCATCCATTATACCTTAGAAACAAATTGAAGAAAGACAAATAAACCATTACTATCAATTGCAAGAATGCAGATGATCAAATGGAACAAATGCTACAAACAAAATTTGCTTAATTTTAGAATTTGATAGTTTGTTGTTTTGTTTTGTTTTTTTAATGAATTTGACGTTTGTCAATATCAGGTGGATATGAAACCAAAATATCTTAATGCAGGATCCATATAATGCCATAGCTGCAGTTATGTAATATTAAACAGCAAAGTGTTGCATGATAAGTTGACAATCTTTTTTTAAGAATTTGTGATGGGCATTTTAATATATTTTCTAGCATTTAATAAACCAAACAATTAATCAAATTCAAACAAATTTAAGAATTAAAAAACGTATTATAAAAAAACCTTGCATTTAGCAAGAGTGTATCATGTCAGCCATGCAATAGAATAATAAGTGCCATGGATTCATGGATGTCATCACCCTTGATTTCAAAGAGGAAAAGCAGCCTTAAACAGTCCGCAGATGATATAGTTTGGATATTAAAGCTAAAGGCTGAATTAGGCACATTGACTCACAGAATCTGCCTAATGTGCCCACTGAGCATGTATATTAACCTAGTTTGTGTAAGGTTTAATCTAGGTCATTACACATTCCATCCATAAATGAAAGTGGTCTGGCTGTTTTATTATTCATTCTGTAATGATGAAAGATTGAGGAGTGAAACAGCAAAGAATGAAATCTGTTTTAAAACAATATGAGTGGACGTGTTTTCAGGCCATTCATTTGTCCTGGTACATCTTGAACCCTTGACCCCTGTGCATGTCTCACCTTTGGACCCCACCAGGTCACACCAACATGCAGGGCATAGTCACAGCACGCCTTGGCATCGGCCAGAGCTCGGCAGTTCTCGTAGGCGTCCAGCAGGGAGCAGTGCTGTTCAGGCAGGACCAGAGCCATCACCATGGTGGTACCACCCATCAGAGCCGCCTGGGTGAGTTGAGAGGGTGAGAAAGGATGAGTTAGGGAGGAAGGAAGGAAGGAAGGAGGGAGGGAGGAGGCCAAGGGAGAAACAACAGATTGATTAAAAAAGTTAACAATGATTCCACTGTAAAACACATAGACTCTGTTTGTGTGAACAATGAACTCTTTTCTCATCATCATACGGTCTACTAGTTACTTGTTGGATAAAGTGATGGACGACGCACATGCACTTAGTTGGCTATTCACATATAGTCTGAAGATAAATTTGTTATTTGAAAGATGATGTCTTGTGATATTTTTGAAGTTTAATGTATAGTAATCTTTTGTAATAGCAAGTGGAACTGGCCGAGTGTGACATGACAGAAATTAAAACTGTCCACATTCTTGTAAATATCTCTCTTAAAAGGCGATGTTGAGTGTAAATTTAGAACTTTTTCCTAAGAAAAAATTCCAGAAAAATTGCCATATTAGTCATTAGCAGACAAATATCTTTGGTCAAGCTCACATTTATGCCTCTATAGTCATATATTTTTACAATTGCATTTTTCTTACATCCTCTGTTCAGTCTGTATCCGTTTTAAAATAAGGTGGCTTTCTAATTTTACAATCAAAAGACTGACATTTTCCTGAATTATGATTTTCTGTCAATTTTTCTTTTTTGTTTTTTAGTAGTTTTATTACTGAATTGCCCTTTTTTGCCCTCTTTTCTAGGTTTCATACTTAAAAAACATACAATATAACAATATCAGACATTTGGCTTATTTTTAAAAAAGCATTGGGAATTTTTTTTTTTTTTTGAATAAACCTCTTTGAGTACTTAGGGGCAATATTAAAATTTCACAGTCTGTTTTTTACCCCAAGCCCAAGACAGCAGCAAACAAAAAAAACCCTGAAATGTTAAAAGGAGGAGAATCTGGAGAATCTGAAGAAAAGGGAAAGTTAGAGAAAGAGAATGAGAGAAAAATGAGAGGAGATGACAGCCTGGAAAAAGGATGATGACTCGTCTCAGTTGGCTGAATGGTAAATGCACTTTTGTGTAGCCATGACAACAGATACTGCTCAGCCATGCCTGCCCCCCGCCCCCTACTCTTCCCTTCTTTCCCTCACCATCCCAAATTACACTGACAGTCACCAATTCCATATCTTCTCACAGTGTCTGTCAGGGCACTGAGGAGTGATGGGAAAACAGGCAACAGTCATTTACGAAAACAGGAAATGAACAAAAAAGTTGGAGAACATTGCTTTTGTTATATGTCCTGTCTGCAATACATCGATTTACAAGAGCCCCATTCTCTATTCAATCCATTTTCAGCCTGATTCAGTCAAAATAAAAACAAAACTTCATTCCCAAAATATCATTCTCCATCATTTCTATGATGTAACCTGAATGAAATTAGACTGAGTTTGAACATGGCCCTGATTTCTGTGTCAGCATAGACTTGTTCCTCCAGACTCCAGATGTGTTGCAGACGTGGGCAGGGTCATCTGTTTTTTGAGCGACAGCTCTATTGGCCGACGGGCTGTTAGGTCTCACATCACCATAGTAACCAGCCTGAATCCTCTGCAGCGTCAGCATCGAAGGTCCCTGCATATGTGTGCATGATGAGTATAGAGTCATTCCTCACTGTCAGTGTGTGTGAGTGTATCACTGTGTGTGTGTGTTTTCATGTGTGTCAGAGACGAGGGGACATGGACACACGGCTGGGGATTGTAGGATTTACAAAAGACCTTAAATCAAATTTACTACCAGATTTACGCTTTCGTAAAAAAAAGAGGGATCGTGAAAATGGAAGAGGAGGAAGGAAGAGCAAAGAGAGAAAATGTTTATAGCTTCCTTTCTGTAATCATCAACCTATGTGCATGTGTGCATATGTATAGTATATTGAATAGTATGAGTGTGCATTTTCATTAGTGCAAGAGTTTCAGGGGGAAGTATCAGTCTTCTTGCCATGCTGGAACAAAAAAGCTGTTTGCTAATAAAATGTCTTTCATCTTGCTGTGTTTTATCTTTTTGTCTGCATCTGTAACTACAGTCACCCAATAAATATCCAATTTTAGACTGTTTTAAGTGATAAAACTGCTAAGGAGGACAAAGAAATTATAAAAAGAAATTATCACTGACAGACAGTTGATGTTCGTAATAGGTCACTTCTTTTCTAAAGTGGCTGTTTCTACCTGGTCTCGCTGAGCAGAGTGAAACCACCATCCATCACAGTCAGGTCTGGTGTGAAGCAGAATAGAAAAATGGTCTCTATCATGCAATTTTTAGACATTTCACAGATAAAAAAATAGTTTTTAATTCCTTATTCAACATCTTTTTACCCAAATTTGTCATAAATTCATCACAGGTTTCTGAGCAGACAAGTTTTTGTTCATATCCACAATTTTTTATTTCTGATTCTTATAGAGATGCCAAAACATAAAAATTACAGGTATGCCCAAATTATTGGAAATATTATCATATAAATAGAATTTCATGTATTTCATCTGCCTTTCAGATATCTATAACTTTGTATTTTATGTAATGAAGAAGCCTTTAAAGACACCTTTGATTTTAAAGATTTTATTTTTCTTAGTACTTAATAAAATACTTATGCAGTGTTGGAATAAATAAACATAGAAATGAAACATAGACAATACTTTCATTGATGTTTTTCTGAAAGTGAAAATAGAAGGAGAATTAGAGGGCAATCTTGGTTAAAGAAATTATTATTTTTTCTCTGCATATTGTGTAGAAAACTCTATTCCAAGTCAGTGTGTTTATCCTGTTGTAATACACCATGATATCATCTCCTGCTCATGGTTTTAATGTAAAAGCTGTCTTTCTAAACCAACATACTACACTTTCCCCCTTTGGTTCTTTTAATAGTACTGATCATTGACAGCAGAGCTAAAGAGGATGGGCACTCATAAAACCCAAAACAATGTCTTAACCCTCACTGTATTAAAGACCCTTGACCCTTACTGTGAAGATAATCCTCTGACAAGAAGGTAAAACAGGTAGAGGAGAGGGGGAGAAATGGATGAGAGAGCGAATGAAAATGTGCATCTGCTGGTGTGGGCGGTTGAAAGTGAAGCAGTATAAAATAGCATGCCAATGTACAAATCACTAGTTCAATAACAGAGCTTTCAATGTGGTTCAGTATGGTCAAAAAATTCAGATGATGGATCATAGAATTAATTAAACAAGCTGATATATCAAACCCCCACCGGTTCCAGCCTCATAAACATGAGAATTCACTCCCCCTCTTCATTTACATATCATGGTTAGTTAAACATTTAGGTTTGATCTCTGGGTTGGAAAAAGTGAGCAGTATGAGGATGTAATTTACCATGTTTACTGGCATTTTAGAGACTGATTGTTCAATCAAAACAACCAAACATTAAGCAGAAATTGAAATAATCATTACTTGCAGCTCCGGTTTCCATGTTTGCAGTGGAAGAGTACTATTTTATACTCCATTAATCAGTGGCACCACAGAGTTTACACATAGAAATCAGATCAAGGGAGCAAAAATGTTCCATTAAGAAAATCTTGCTCTGCTGGATGCTGTATGCATGAAAGAGGGGGAGTGAGGGGGAGACTGAGTGGGAGTGGGACATGAATAATCTGAGGGGATGAGAGGGTCTCTGTATGTTAGATTCTGGGAGAGGCTATCAGAGACAGATTACCACCACCACTCTCTGATCAGCCTCTATCAGCACTCCTCATACCTAATGTTACAACTGAACACCTCACCGTCTTTCATCCTTTCCTCCTCACCTCCCTCCTCCGCCTCAGCCTGCAGTGACATTAAAATATCTCTGCAGTGCCTGCTGGGATAGATACTGCTCAGGCAATATGTGAGGACTATATTGGTGCTTTATGAAAAGTACTGATCTGGTCCAGTGCAATCAATATGAAATTTGAATATGATGAACATGACTGATCAGTACTGCTCAGTAATAACTGATTGTGGATAATGTTGAGAGCAGCTCAAACCTAAGTGCAATATATGCATATTATACTGTGTTCTGTTAGTGGTTAATAGTAAAAATATTGTTGTTGCAAATATTGAGCATTATCATAGTTTGTAGTTTAAATTGTCCAAATTGTGTTTAAAGGCTTCTTACAACTCATAACTCTTCTAGAAGAAAATATAAAAGCAGCAGAGGGTTTTCAGGTGATATAAAGGAGCTCTACATATCTAGCAAAAGGATGGTATTAGCAGTGACAAGTATTCGTATGTTTGCATTATCATATGTTGCTTGATATAAATAGATGGGTTACAAGCAGTGTTGTTAATTTAAAAAAAACAAAAATGAGCCTTTTATTCAGCTTCATTGTGTTTATACATTTTAAGGTAAAGCATAGTAAGTGAAATATAAAAGTTCACTTTGTCACAGAAACTCTGTCTCCTGGAAATGATATTTATTTACAACTAAACAACAACAAATACTTTTTATAGGAACCTGTAATTACTGGCTGGATTATGTTGAGAGGGAATGTTTTTTTGAATTAATAAAACACCACGTTTATTAATGGCAGCAGATATCTGTCAAAGTTTAGTATACATAAAATGCAGCTCAATATCTGGACACAAAACCTCAATACAAGATGAATAAATGGATATATTAACAAGTCAGCATCTACACTGCATGTTACTTTTTTCTACTTTCCTTTAAAAAAACCCTAAACTTTATAAAAAGTTGACTTTTTCCTAGCTGTCATATTCAGAAAAAAATCAGATTATGTTAGTGAATTAAATAAATTAATGATTTTGCTTGTTACAAACCGATACAATCCTCAAGTTAAATTTGTGGAAAATAATTGCCTCTACAAATCTCAAAATGGAATTACAATGATAGACACTGAACATGAAATGTGAATAACTGCATTACAAACTGAGAGTCCTCTTTATCCCCTCCAATTAAAGTAAACTCATCTTCTGAGGACCCAGTGGTGCAAAGATAATTTTGCAAATGTGATGAATAATTAGACATAGATCACCAGACAATGACAAAAGAAGGATCATTGTTCAGTGCACAATTGCTGTTAAATGACTTTTGCTGAAACCAGGACATCCACCAATATTCATCACTTCTATGACTGAAGTTACTCCAGAGACAAGTGTAGGAATGGCTTCAGTTTTTTCACGCTTTTGGTTTTACTTTAACATACATCATCAGGAGCAGGTTTGAGCTACTTTGATCAGAACTGGAGGCAACTCATGCAGAAGACAGACTTCATACATCCAGCTGGAACCCAAAAACTATGCCAGGTAACAACAACAACAATACACGGTGTTTTGAATTTTTAAGTCTCCTAATTATGTATTCATCCTCTCTGCTCTGAGTCTCAGGGGATCAGTGGAAAATATACAGATCATCCACAGGAAATGAATTAACAAAGAGAGTATGAATGATAACTGAAAAGCTGTGTGTAGAAGTCTTTACAACCAGAAACTTGTGACAGCTGTGTGGGTCCTATAGGACCAGCGTGAGAACACATGTGGTCATTAGTCCTGATGAACATATGAAGCTGAGAGAAGGGATGCAGATCAGAATATAGACAAGACGAGAGAGTGTGTGAGAGAAAAAGTATGACAGCTGTCCCTGGATTCTAAATATGTTTAATCACAGGCATGCTGACGAGTCTAGTCATAACACAGCCGAGTGTGACTCTGTGTGTGGGTGTGTGTGGGTGTGGGTGTGTGTGTGTGTATGTGTGTGTGTGTGTGTGTGTGTGTGTGTGTGTGTGTGTTTGTGTGCACCTTAGTCCCACTGTAGAAGTCATCCTGGATGCTGGCATTCATGAAAGTTTGCTGCAGATGAACACTGGTGTCAATTCCGCCCGGCAACACCAACTTTCCAGAGGCATCAATCACCTTTGCCCCGCCTGGGATCATCAGTTCTTTTCCAACCTTAGAGAGAGAACACAGACACACAAATTACACAACTTTAGAATATGTTTTTTGTCCTCTTAACATGCATCTGAACCACAGACTATATAGTGACTCCAAAGGACACAGGGGTTTCGGTCAATTCACTTTTAATGTAGTCCATTAAATTGTGAACACAGACCGAGTGGTCATATTAAAGAGGGTCAATCAAGGGTTCTTTCTTTGAGACAGAGGTTTAACGAGGCATTAATCCACAGCCACAGTGAGTGTTTCATTGTAATTTTTAGCCCTTGCTAGTGGTGTGGCTCGAGGAATGGCAATACGTCGGTCAGTCCACCACTTTGGTGCAGACTGAAATATCTCAAGAAATGTTTGATAGATTGCCATGGACCACGGAAGACAAATCCTACTGATTCATCACCTTTCTAAAGTTATTCTCATATTTGTAAGGTAACTCTTTTCACATGTTACTGGGCCTTAGCTTCTCCTATAGCCTAGTAAATGAGTAGTGAAGGAATTGAGAGGCAGTGTATTGTGAAAACCTTCTTAGAATAATTTCCTTACCTGTTGTTTAGGTGGCAGTATCATTCAAAAACTAAAGAATGGTAAAAAGAAAACCCTTATTTTTTCACAGGTTGGACATGAGCAGTTTCTCTTGTATCAAGCACTGTTGTTGTGATGAAAACAATAACCGACAAAGGGAACAGGAGAGCTCCTGTACTGCCGAGGTTTGGAGGGTTTGGGTGGAAGTACAGATGAGCTTTCCAGGTTTCTGAGTCAAACACATCCTCTTCACATTAACCGGATGCTTATTTCCATGACAACATTCTGTGACCTAATTACAGCGTTCGCTATCGTCGTGTAGAGCCACAGAGTTTACTGGGTCGTTCCTTCTCCTCATACTGTATTATTGTGAAATGAGTCACACTAACAGCTGGGGATATACCCAACAGAGAATGTGTGAGTTAAATTGTGAGTGTATGTATTTAGTTGTGTGCCTGAAGAGAATTATAGGATGCAGCATGTATTGAAATGTGTATTTAATGAAATTCTGAGTAAAAGTGCAAGCAAGAAAAAAAGTGCATACTAATGTGTGTTAATATGGGTTACCTGCTGGATGATGCCATTCTCAATGTAGACATCTGCTTCCTGGGTGAAATCATCATTCACTACCTTTCCTCCCTTGATGAGGATACGCATGGACCCCATGTTGGCAGCCATAGTCCTACCAGAGGAACCAAAAAACCAAAAGGGAATTTAACATCAATATCTCAACTTCTTGTGAGTGCTGATGCATGACTCATATGGCATGTTTGAGTGGCAGCCCAACTGGAAACATTTCTTCAGCCCTGAACACTCCTTCTACAAGTCTGTCCAATGTTTCTCAGCAAAAATGCCTTTCAACACAAAGTAAATTATATTTTCACTAATGCTAAACACTGCTTGATCTTTCCTCTCAGGATCTGGCTCTCTCCAGAGTCATCCATTTGTGAGAGATACTGCATACAGACACAGAACGACTGAGCCATAAAAAACAGGTATTGTTTGAATGGAGACAGACAGAGATGTAGACAGGAAGATCAAGGCGGATAAACAAACACAGTCCTGAAAGAGAGCAAGCTATTAGCAGGGTAAGTTTTAGGCTTCTATGATTATCTAAAGTGTGAAATTTTACTCAAGGTTGGAGGTTCTAGAAAGAGTAAATGAGCTAGTATGTGGAGCTCGCCAGAAAAACCCACCCTTGAATCTATCTGTTCAGCTGCAGGAACCTGACCTTTCCAGGAAGCCTTTTCACAGTCCCTCTACAACAGATCTAAAGTCATTGTGGACAAGAATGATTGCAAAAGGGTCAACAAAATTCTGAGAGGCATTGTGGTGCCTTAGCAGGCAAGTACAAGGTCTATTATGTTGCTTTTGGATGTGAATGTCACAACCTTTTTTACAGAAATTAGATGAGCTAAGTAAAAGTAGTTTTTCTTATTAAAAACAGATACAATGAAGACTCTGACAAACCATCCACAGTTTCAGTAGTGCGTATTTACATGTTACATGTTACAATTTCTGACTCATATTCACTCTTTTTGTGTCAGGAGATAGAAAACTTCCTCCAAGCTTTTAGTGTGTCATCTCAGTCTATGAAATATTAAGAGGTGAACAGAGGTTCCATAATTCACAAATCTATTACGGTTTCTGTAGGATTATAATAGATTTTCAGAGTTCTGAAAGGACTGATGGAAAGTAGAGGTCAGAGACTGGAGGAAGAGAGCTGGTTTTAAATGGCCCATTACTATATGTTTTACAATTTCTCCACTACAGATTCATGTCAAAGAATCACATATAACTTGTGTTTGTAGTAGACAGGTTGGACATGTTAAAATGAATGCAACTGTCTAGAACTAAATCAGTTAGTCCAATTATCAAATAGTCAATCAGACTGATCAGACAAACTGCATAACTCCTGCTCTAGAAAACTCTCATGGACATTTTTCATTATTTCATAGATCGAAACTGGCTAAAAAAAACTGCAGATTGATTGATAATTTAAATAATTGTTAGTTGTGGTTCTACTTTCAAAATACATTATATAAAACACTGTGAGATAAAATGATCCTGCAGGGCTTTTGCTTATTATACATGGATCTTATTAAGCTAATTTTATACTGTATGTTGCACAATTAGCACTTTTGGTTGCCTGAGAACATTTCTTGTCCCTGCCCCCTCCTGTAAAAAGATAATGATAACTTCTGGCAATAGTAATTTTAGGTTACGTACAGTACATGCAGAACCCAGTTAATATGTTTCATAAACTTGTACTCAATCTAGGAATTTCATGCTTTATTTTTAAAATGTTAACACTTTTCATAATTACAGTAATAAAGCTGAGTCTTGTACTTTGGGATTTAGAGACAGTTTGCAGAATTGTCTGCTTGTTTAACGTGCCTTTCTCTAATGAGAGTGGGAGGGTTTTTTTTATTTTACTTGCTAAGATAAACAATAATATATGGTATGTGACTTAAAGCAACACCTTCAACTCGTAACCTCACAATTTAAGTATACTTTGATGGAACGTGACATATAATAATTTTACAAATTTGTACAATTTAATTTTTTGCCAGAATTTGGTGTTTTCCTGAATATCAAGATATTTAAAATTATATTGTATCTTAAAAGTACATTTCCATGATGTGGGTTTCACCAGGTAGAGATCCAATTTGTGATACTTTCAGATCGTTATTGAAAAAGCAGCTTGATTAAGTCTAATGAGATAAACAAACTGAGAGGACCCTCTACAAACATTCCTCTGTGTGTATGTGTGTATTCTGCATGGATGGCTGTATGCAATGTGTTTGATGGCAGGACACAATGGCCTCCCAGTCACACAGAATCAACTCAAAGAGATGGAGGAGAATAGAGCGAGGAAGGAGAGGAGAGAGGAGGGGAGCGTAAGGGAAAGAAAGAGAACAGTGAACAGAATAATGAGGGGAAAAAAGATCCGGACCATCATTGGACCTTGGAGTAAATGGGTCCAATGAAGGGGGAGAATGTTTACGAAAAATTCTAACTTAAATGAATACATTAGAGTTTGGTTTTCCTGTTGGTAATTTTACTTTTAAAGTGATACAAACATTCAGTAGATACTCAAAATTGTTTATTAATGCCTGATAGATCAACATTAATCAAATGGACTGAGCAATAGTTATTGCTCTACACAAAGCTATGGAGACAAACTCAGTTTCAGTGTGATTAATAAATAAGATAGTAAGAAATGAGCTATTCAAGAAAATATTCATACCATCTGCCTTTGCTCTGAGCCATTGTGCCTAAGCTTATTTCTTTAGCAGTGAACAGAAATCATTTGGGATCAGGTCAGACTCAAGTTGAGCTCAGGGAAGACTGGGGGGGGAAAGAAGGGATAAAAAAAAGAGATAGAGAACTTAAAAAGAGAGAGGAATAAGGAAGGCTACAGAAAGAGATGATGACAAAAATTAGATGTCTGTTGATGGAAAATGAGTAAGAAGGAGATGATTGTGTAGAGATGAAAGTTAAAGGGACTGGGGTAAACATGGCAGTGGTTGGTGGGGGGTGTGCGGTATGGAAAGCAGTGGCCTAGAGGCCTGGCAGCCAGAACAAAGAACTGGTTTCCCAGGAGATGAACTGGATTTCCCATCTCCTGGGAAAAGGTTATAGACAAACACACAAACACAAACACAAATGCATGCATGTCATAGTATGAAGGGGCATATTAAAACACTAGGACTGATTTGCCATTTGAAGGGAAATTGTTATAAAATCAACACAAACACAAACAATAACATTTGTGTCATTTTAAATAAAAATGTAACCTGCCTGACCTTCTGACCTTTAATTGTAGTACCCCCATCAGGCCAATCAGTGTAACGGAACTATTTTCTTTGTTGAATATCAGTAAGATCAAGGCCAACATCAGCATTACAGTAAAGATGGTGTATTCTGCAATGGATGGTTTCTTTTTTTATTTCCAATTTGCTTCTGTTCATTTCTACCTGAACTACTAACTTCTCACTGGGTATTAAAGCTGATTAGTCAATTAATCAATTAGTCAAGCAACATAAAATGAAATAATAAAATAATAATAAAAATCTCTCTTTTCAAATGTTAAAATCCTTTTTCAAGAGTATATCCCCAAATATATGAAGGTTTCCCTATTTTCTTTGTCTTATATAATGGTAAACTGGGTTTTGGACTAGTGGGCAAAATGAGACATTTGACCAAATTACTTTCTTGGAACTAAGACTGCATTTCCACATTTTTAATTAGACTCTATACCATGCATTTTATCATGCAGTTCTACATACATCTGTCGAATTTGGTGGAATCTAGTTGAAGGTTGGAGTTACTCAAATGCAATTCATGTGCTAGCTTTAATTATGTTTAAGTGGCTGCTTAGATGGCCTATTCTGTTTGATTAAGGGTTAAAATTTTGATATTCACTGAGTTAGTTTGTAGTAGTTGGATGCTTGTTATGTGTAGAAATTTATTTTTTTAATACTAATTTAATCTTTAAATCCATCAAAAGAAATATCAATGCAGATGCGCCTCTATCACTGGTATTAAAAGTGATCCGTCACTGTCCAGCCACAGCATCACAACTAATCCAATAGAAACTGACACCACACTGTAAACAGAGGAGGGTCCCTGTTCCAGCAGGCCTGGTGCCAAATCAAAGGACTGGTTGAGTTCTGTTGCTAAGTGCAATCTGCAAACTTTATTCAGTTCAGTGCTTTTTTGGCATTAAATCCTGATGTTCTCACTAAATATAAAATAAGAGACTCAAACCTAATGCTCGCAAAGACAAAATAACAACCAGAGCATTGGATGAGACTGCGCAACCAATTACATTTATTGGACATATGGCATACAATTTTTGTTCTTTTTGTTTTTCATTTGAGCATTTTTTTGCAGAATTAAGGAAACAAAGGAAACAAGTATGTAGAAGAAAAGAAATAGTAAACTCGACAGAAAGAGAGTGAGGTGGACAGAGACAGACTGGTGTCTAATATGACTGATATTTAAAAACCGAAGCTGTTGTTGTCACTATTTTCCAGTCATCTCCGTCCAGGCCCACACAGCTGACTGACTGCGTGTGTGGGAATGGGAACGCTGACTAAACAGACTGCTGCACTGGACACTGGAGGCTTTGTGTGTCTCTAAGGACTGTAAAGCCAAAGGAAATTAAAGTCAACTTATATAATCGACATTAGGGACAGTGACACCTTTAATACCCACAAACAGGCAGTAAGCCCTCCAGCTGCTCACAGGAGGGGAAAATAAAAACCCTGGTGGTCATTGTAGGTCATTTTTAAATTACTTTCGCTCGCATTCTACATCTGTCATATTCATTTTTATGAAGTAAGATTCTCCATCTGTAATCCTGAAATATGATTAGTTAAAATGTATTTCAAAAACCATAAAATATAGCAATGTTTCTCTGTTTTAGAAAATACATTCAAATCAATACCCACATAAAGTGGTTTCTGTATCTATATTCACCTGCACTCTCATCATCAGATATGTCTGCATTAGGACTTGTTGTTGTTCTCCCTCTTCACCAGCCTCCTCCTCTCTCTCTCCTACTTTCAACCACAGCAGCTAACGCAGTGCCAGCGCCAGAGGGGCAGCAAAACAGACTAGGGATCATCATGCACTTTCACAAATGCAACCACATGAAATTTTAACTCGCACACTCTCAAAAAATGGTCGTATATGCTACTATTTTGGCCTATTTTTCAAGTCAGCATAAAACCAAATTGTGTATCATAGCCATCGTTAGGTAAAGAACAGTGTGGTCTGGTTAAACCCATTTTGTCCCTTCCTGTTCTCTATAACCAGTTATATTGCCTTACCATAGGAATGCACACTATCATTTCAATCATATATTAATCTGGTGATTATTTTCTTGATAACTTGCTTTCTAATGCTGGCAAATAGTGAAAAATGAACCTCACTGCACTGTATGAAAAATAGTTTTCCCTCGACGAGCTAGAAAGCTGGCTTTTCTAGGGCCGTCAGTGTTTGACTGAATGACTACATATAAAGGTGGATGACAGGTCCCCAGAAGTGAAACCAAAACATGTTGTAGTATAGGTCATATAGCCCCACCCCCTCCATGTTAGCAGATGGGACATTGGCCAAACTAAAAAATCAAAGTAAACATCAAATAAATTTTCCCCCAAAGATGCTCTCTGTCATTTTAGGTAGCCCACGGTGAAGTGTGGTTTTCATTTTAATAGTTATGTATCCTAAAAAGGGGATGTGATGTCATGATTGCCAGCTGTTTGGGACATCATCAAATAACACCATCAATGAAGGATGTCAGTGCCCATATCCAGGATATTATTGCTTCATTTTTCTACAATGGCAGTAAGTTGAGTCTCCATACATTTTTTTGTCCTTCAAATATATTTTTGGGATAAGAAACACAGACTTTTTACAGATGACCTAGGTCAACATGAAATGATTTGAGGCAACATGAAGAAATGTGATGCAACTTGAGCTGAACGAGGAGACTTGAAAAGACTCGAAGCACAGTGAGGTGTTGTGAGGCATAGTGAGACGCTCTAATTTGAAATGATGCAATGTGAGGTGTCATGAGGTGATGTGAAGCAACATTAGGAAGTGCAGCCTGTGGTCAGCATTACCTCTAGTTCTTAAGGTCATCATGGTATACCAAAGCCCCAAAGAACTAGATTTCCACTGCACCAAGGCAGTTTGAAAAGATACATTTCCTGTTTCACACTAAAACATGATATGGCTTCATGTGGACAGAGGTTTAAAATCAGAGGGAAAGGATGAGTTTAGATTAAGTCTAAAAAGGTTGACTGCAGTATTACATCGCATTGCCTCACTTACTGTTTCCAAAAATTCCAGCTCCAAAACCAAGAGGCTGAAAAATGACAGATCTAAATTTAGACTTTTTTGGTGTAGGTCCGCAGTGTGAGAGTGTGTTTGCTTTCTGCTGTGTCATAGCTGGTAGACACAGACAGCCAGAGTGAAACACACACACACACACCCATGCACGCACGCACACACACACACACACACACACACACACACACACACACACAGTTAGAAAGAGAAGTGGGAGGTAATAAGAATGGAGAGACATAAGGCAGCCTTTCTCACTCACCCTCGAACCAGCTGCCTCAGCACACACACACACACACACACACACACACACACACACAAGCAAACAAATTGACAAGTGCAAGCTCATAAATAAATACACACACAAGCACACACACAGACACACACACATACACACACACACACACACACACACACACACATCTTATGCACAATTTAACACACATGCACACAAAGAGACACACCCTCACTTCTCTCCTCTCTCCATGCATTTTTTTTTATTAGGTCGTTAATTAATGATGAATGAGTCGCAGCAGGCAAACTTAGTTAAGTCTCCCAATGTCTCATCTTCACAGTCACACAGACACACAGCTTCATGACAACATTCTGTAGTCATACGGGACACAAGTCTTCACAGTTTCTGTTTCAGATACATCGACCGTGTCTGCACCATCAATGTTTCTGTACAAGAGAAGTGCTTCTGATTCTTCCATTGTAGAATTTATTTCTACTATTTCTGTAATTGCAATGATTAGTTCATTAACAGATTAGTAAATCGAAAGAAAAGGTATAGAAAATTATTTTAATAATCCATGAATCAGTTAGCATTTTTTGGAAATTAAAATTCAAAACAATTGCTTGTTCCAGTTTCAAAGAGTAAGGATTTACTGCTTTTTCTGGATATTAAACATAATTCGGTCTGGGACTGTGAGTCTGACACAACAAGATGTAACCTTAGGCTCCAGGAAACAATGATGAGCAATATTTCAAGGATAAACTACAGGATAAATCAATATATCAAGAAAATAATCTTCAGATTAATCGTTGATGAAATAACAGTTAGTTCCACAATACAAATAACCCAACCTTAAACTTAAGAAAATGTGAAGTACAAAACTGAATTGATTTAATCATGCTTACTTTAATGTTTGGTACAATGTACGTTGACCATGTGCTTTCATTTGGTGTTTCTTATCTTTAATAGGCCTAATAGCATACGACAGTTTAATCAGGAACACTTTAAATTTGATTCTTTCTTAAAAATCCTTGAAAATGCTATTCTCATAACTTCGAAGTAAATCTACGTGATAAAAGCAACTCAAAAACTATACACCATAAACAATGAAACATAAAACCATTATAATTATAGAAAAATTAGTTATAGCATATTTAAATTTTACTAACAGAGGCAGAGATGCAGTGGGGAACAAAAAGAAAAGCCAGATAAAAAATAAAATCTTCAGACTGTGATGATGAAAAGTAAAATCTATTTATAGGAAAAAGCCTTCTTGTTTAGAACTATTTAAATTTGACATAGTAGCTGCTGACAACCTCAGATGTCTGTTCTGTTTCTGGGCAAGTGCAGACTACAAATGTGACATGGTAATGTATGTGTGTGCGGGTGTGTGTGTTCACACACACACACACACACACAAGCAAACAAATTGACAAGTGCAAGCTCATAAATAAATACACACACAAGCACACACACAAACACACACACACACACACACACACACACACACACACACACACACACACACACACACACACACACACACATCTTATCCACAATTTAACACACATGCACACAAAGAGACACACCCTCACTTCTCTCCTCTCTCCATGCATTTTTTTTATTAGGTCGTTAATTAATGATGAATGAGTCGCAGCAGGCAAACTTAGTTAAGTCTCCCAATGTCTCATCTTCACAGTCACACAGACACACAGCTTCATGACAACATTCTGTAGTCATACGGGACACAAGTCTTCACAGTTTCTGTTTCAGATATATCGACCGTGTCTGCACCATCAATGTTTCTGTACAAGAGAAGTGCTTCTGATTCTTCCATTGCAGAATTTATTTCTACTATTTCTGTAATTGCAATGATTAGTTCATTAACAGATTAGTAAATCGAAAGAAAAGGTATAGAAAATTATTTTAATAATCCATGAATCAGTTAGCATTTTTTGGAAATTAAAATTCAAAACAATTGCTTGTTCCAGTTTCAAAGAGTAAGGATTTACTGCTTTTTCTGGATATTTGATATATTAAATGAAATATAATTGGGTCTGGGACTGTTAGTCTGACACAACAAGATGTAACTTTAGGCTCCAGGAAACAATGATGAGCAATATTTCAAGGATAAACTACAGGATAAGTCAATATATCAAGAAAATAATCTTCAGATTAATCGTTGATGAAATAACAGTTAGTTCCACAATACAAATAACCCAACCTTAAACTTAAGAAAATGTGAAGTACAAAACTGAATTGATTTAATCATGCTTACTTTAATGTTTGGTACTATGTAAGTTGACCATGTGCTTTCATTTGGTGTTTCTTATCTTTAATAGGCCTAATAGCATACGACAGTTTAATGAGGAACACTTTAAATTTGATTCTTTCTTAAAAATCCTTGAAAATGCTATTCTCATAACTTCGAAGTAAATCTACGTGATAAAAGCAACTCAAAAACTATACACCATAAACAATGAAACATAAAACCATTATAATTATAGAAAAATTAGTTATAGCATATTTAAATTTTACTAACAGAGGCAGAGATGCAGTGGGGAACAAAAAGAAAAGCCAGATAAAAAATAAAATCTTCAGACTGTGATGATGAAAAGTAAAATCTATTTATAGGAAAAAGCCTTCTTGTTTAGAACTATTTAAATTTGACATAGTAGCTGCTGACAACCTCAGATGTCTGTTCTGTTTCTGGGCAAGTGCAGACTACAAATGTGACATGGTAATGTATGTGTGTGTGTGTGTGCGTGAACAGGAGAGCTATTTAAAAATCCGGAACAAACGTGCATCAGACAAATTTACAACCAACTGGAGATAAGAATAGACATCTAGAACACACACACACACACACACACACACACACACACACACACACACACACACACACACACACAAACAGAGACTGAGGTACAAGGAGGTTCATGTATGAATAAGCAATTAGTGAATCACACACACATAAACATATAATAACATCACATTACTAACTAGGGCATCACTGAGGATTAGGGGCATCTATCTGTCCCTTTCTCTTTCTCTATAGGCAGTTTTATCATACTGTGCTTATTTTAGTGAAGAACAATCAGATGTATCGGCTTATTTTTCTACATGTTCCCTTGGCCTCCCACATCCACTCAAGAAACTCGCAAAGAACATTTTTAAAACAATACTGATAACAGTTCACTTGCATATATTAAATCTAATTTGCCTTTGACCTTTACTCTGACCTCCCCCCAACTTTTCAGTAGTGCCACCTTCAGGCAAAAATGTCAACTTTGATGGGAAGATTTATATGACATATTGCGGGACAAATCCTTTTGAATTCAGAAAACCAAGGGATGTTTCCCTTTACATGCTGTTGGTTGAAGTCTGAAACTGTCACAGATGCTGACACCAGATGCACTTGTTTTTTTTCCATTTATACTACACTAAGTGCATGCAGAGGAAAATATGTTCACATTTTCATACAGTGCAGTGAGGTTCAAACCCAGAACCTTTTTCTCTATGAGGGCAACAGTGCAAACCACTGCACCGAACCTGCCACCCATTTACCAAGTTACTGTATAAAATATTTGCTGATTACAGCCTTGCAAAATGAGAATTCTGGATTCTTAACTTCGTTACATTTAACTGTATATTTATGATTTAATTACTTGCAGTTATTTTACCATTTTGCAGACAAAAGACAAAGCATGATAATAATGGAATAGATGAAAACATACCTGAATAGAGCATGTGTAAGCCAACAGTTTATCAATCTGATTAAGATCCTTTCAAATGAACTGTGCTGCACTGAATACCTACAGATCCCCCTCAAGCACCCTGAAGGATCCTTAAACCAAATGATTTGACAGCCTCAACACACCCTCATCCCCAAGCTGGAGCAGGTCTGTGTGCAAAACCGTCCGTACAGAAATCAACAAAGGAGGAGGAGGTGAAAAAGGGAATCATATCACCTGTTCAGTACAAATGCTATATTCAACCACACACACACACACACACACACACACACACACACACACACACACACAGGAACAAGCAGGCTCTTTTGTATGCATGACGACTCCTGCAGACCCACCTCTTCATCACCACCAAATAGATTTGGTAGAACAGAGAAAAACCCATAAGCGAAAAGCAGACTTACATAACGGGCAGCAATTACACACAGCCTTATTGCACTGATTGCACGAAAAATACACACACACACACACAAAAACACACACACACACACATACAAACACACACACACACACACACAAACACACACACACACAAACACAAACACACAAACACACACACTCAATCTCACCCATATTCGTCACCACACGATGCTAGCATGCAGCATAAAAAACAATCTTCCCATATTCGGTGAATTTATGTGTAATTAATACACTGTCTCTCTCTCTTTTTTTCGATAAGTAATTAATCAATTAATTAATATCCATTCAAACGTAAACGGAGAAACACATAATTTACGTAACAGAAAATGTAAAAAATAAGCAGCAGAAATCTCTGACATCGAGCCGCTTCGGCGTCAGCAACTTGAAAATCAATGACAAAATAATAACGTTACACCTGAATGAACGCATTGTTTTATGGATGTAAATGAGAATATTCGCGACGAGATCCATCTATATTGCTGACCGCGCTATGAGGCGGAGATTTGTCCCGGTATTTGGGTATTTTTCGGCGTTTCGGCGCGTTTCTCACCCTTTTTCCACCGTTTCCAGACCCTGCGCCGCCGCCGCTTCTCCCTCTCGCTCTCCGTTGCCCAGCACCAGCCGAGTGCGCGAGGACAGCTGGCACGGCGCGAGCCCCGGGACGCACCCTCGCCCCGACCGCCCGGCGGCAGCCAATCAGAGGGCGCCCCTCGCAGAGCGACGGGAAATCCGACCAATGGGAGACGAGATACCTCCACGGGGCGGGGGGATCTCCTGCCTCCCGTGGTGCCTTCAAACGCTGTCGATAAAATATGAGCCGCTGATGAAACTTGACGACGCGGACTGTGGGAGGTTTTTTTAACTTTTCTTTTTTAGGAGTAAGAAAAAATCAGTGAGGAAGAGATAATAAAGATAAACTAATAACCAAAGATATCATAAATGATTGCTGGACGTATAAAGAAACCCAGGTCTTGCACATGTGCAATAACAGCAAAAAACATACAATCACAAATCCACAGTATTTCACACACTATATTGTATTTATTCATAAACTGAACCACACATACAATGTATTAATTGGCGAAAACTGATGCATAAATGTGGATTGTTGTCTGGGTTGTGTTTGCATATATTTGCGTTTCTGCAGTGTATTACATTGTTGGATATCTCTCAGCACACTGAGTGTACTCTGTTGACATGAAGTTGACAACATACTGTGCTGATAAATGTGGAATGTTACACTATGAGAATATTTGGTATATTGTTGATTAAGATGTCTGTGTAACATTAATAATTTCCCTTAAATTTCACTTAAATGATGTCTTCCCTGCTTTTCATACCTCTTAGCTTTGCTCCTCTCCCACTATATGATGTACATTTCCTCCAGGGGATCAATAAAGTGTTTTCTCACTGTTTTCTATTTAACAATAGCATTTTGTAAAGACCATATTGTAAAATGTATCACTGAGCACCACTGGCCAACATCAGCACCAGTTCACAACTCAGCCCAAGCTCTCGAAGGACAAAAACAAGCTCCTCAAATTTATCTAATTTTTGATAGGATTTCCTACAATAAATTTAACTCCATAATGACATAAATGAATGGCAATTAGCCAAATTTGAAAGGTAAAAGTTAAAAAAAAGGTAATTGTCTCTAATATTTACCATACGAATTTGTAAAGGGATAATAAAACATCGAGTTCCAACAGCTACATTTTCCCTATTCCGTTCTTCTGCTGCATCATAACATAAGTCATGTTGATCAGTAAAATTCCCCTGAAGTTGCACTGCACCGCATTTGTTATTATTCCTGACATGAAGCACTTGAATTCTGTGCTTTCAGCAACAAGTGTGTACAGGGAGCACTTGAAAGCAACACCATGGAGTTAAAGAGCCACGGTATGGATACGAGAGCCTCTCCTTGGCTGCATGGCTGACTGCTGCTTTGGTGGGAATTCAGAAGAAGTGATTAAGGAGTAGATCTGAAAGACCAGGACAGACAGACTTTCAGACACTCACACACACACACACACACACACACACACACACACACAAACAAACACACACAATAGGTAATGAGCTGTTCATGAGGTGACTATCTCAGCTATGGACTCCTTATTTTTAATTTAAAAACACAGTCTTCAACACCCTGGTAGCTTAGTAAAATATGTGTTTGTTGTTCCAGGGTCCAGTTCATGAGAATTGGAACCTTGCAACTCTTGACTTTGCTGGTGTAAGTATGTAAATCAGCCAGTATGTAAATCCATAAAACTCAGCTGAGGTGAAAAAGAAATGCAAATTCTTTTAGTTTTGTCAATAACAGGGAACTATACAATTAGCAACAGTGCTGAGAGATGTCTAAACACATATTGCCCTGTCACCATTATGATAGTAAATTCAAAAATATGCAATTTGTTAAAAAGGGTATTTTTGGTAAACATTTTAGCATACTCCATTTTGGTGGGCATTCATCCTGATGTTAGCGGTGTGCCAAAGTCAAATCAAAATTGTTAGCATACGATTTCAGTGATTAAAATAGGCAGAGTCGGATGCAGTGGGTCAACTCCTGCCATCCTCAAAAAACTCTCACCAGCCCACAAACTGTCACTGGTGAGACTTTTATGTGTAGCTCACACACACATACAAACAACAGAAGAGGAATAATGATGAGCGTCACTGCGTGGGTTTGATGTCAGCAAACTTTTCTGAGCCACAATGGAGAGTGAAAAGGGAACTGGCGTCAAATAGGATCAAATAAGCTGTTAGACTTGTGTTTGAGTAGTTAAACCCCTTACTGACATGCACTTAGATAAAACCGAGCCTTTAGGCTAAGTCACAAGAAACAGTCCTTTTTTTTTTTATTCACGGTTCATTTCTTACATTGTTCAAGTACAAAGTTAAAATGCCTTTTTAATTAGTTCATATTCATACAAGAGTAAAATAATAATAGTGCCTTTTCATTACTACGACAAACTTAAATACAGTCATTGTAAAGACAAACTTGATTTATATTCCTAACAATATATTTTTCTTATTTTCAGATAAAATTTTAGCACCTTTTTGAAACACCACCGGGTCCTCCTTTTTTCCAAAAAGCTCATCTTTCATTTAGTCCATGAGATGAGTGTCTGCATGCGCCACAGCATTGTATTTTGTAGGTGTTGTGCATGTATCTTGGTGTCGGAGCGGAGTTCGCTCTGTGTATCATTAACAGTGTTTGGTGTGTATTTGTTTATGAGTGTATCAGTGTTTAAAACAGCGCATCACTCAGCCTAAAAGCTGTCGATAGGCGAACAGAAACATCATCACCGTGTCACCCGTCTCTGAAAAATGTTGACTCCGTCCCTCACACTTTAAAAAAAAAAAAAAAAAATTCCCGACAGCACAGTCAAACAGATACATGTTGAAATAACACCACTGCTGTTGGTGAGCTGAAAAGAAGCCAGTGGATCCCAATTTTAATTTTTTTTGTTTGTATTCCCTATTTTGGGGAAACTCAGCTTCGTACAATCTATGATATTGATGTTTTTCCAAATTCATATTTTGATATGCAAGATAAAACTCAAAAAGAGAAGTCTGCAAGATCATTCTGTGTCTTATTTTCTAATTTATTCACAGATTCTCTTATCCAGTCTTCTGTCAACATTTCACAAGCAAAGGTCAAAGGTCAAATAAAGCAATATGTTCATGGGCACCCTCATAACATTTAACAACAATCGGGGGAGTGGGTGATTTTTGTATCTCATAGTTTTGTCTCATTTAGGGGATTTTTTTCTCTAGAAGCCCAGAGGAGGTCAGAGTTGGTAATACTTCTCAAAAAAGCAGGAAATATAAGTAAAAGTAACAAAAACCAAAGTTTTCTGTAACAGGTGTGTTTCTTTAACCCTTTAATCATCTTGTGACCCCTTGGAAATGCATTCTGTTTAAGGAACTCGAGATGGGTTATTTTTCAAACAAATAATCGAGAAAATCATCAATGGATTAATCGATAATGAAAAGAGCCTTGAGATGCAGCCCTAGAAAAACTGTCAAATATTACACAAAAAAATGACTGGAGAGAAATTGGAAAATACTGACATGGGTTTTAGTTGCAGACTTCCTTTCTCTTTCTTTCCTATTATGTCTATGATCTTTCTTTCTGACCAAAAGTTTGGGAACTGGATGAAACTTTGGACATCGCTTCAGCTTGCGTAAACGGTATCAATTTTCCATTAAAGTACAAAGTTCCTATTGATCCTGCTAGACATGATTTCCTATGTATTTAATGATGATGCTGTTCTCCACCTGCTTCCTCCACCTGTTTCACAACCCGACGCGTGTTGTGTTATTTCAACCCGTCTTCTGTTTGAGAGTGTCCCTTAGCTCGTCGCTTGAACAATTTCTTCTGGCATCCTTGGATACAATAGAACAAGTCACTATACTAACTGTAATATATGCTTTCTCTAGCCTCTCTCTCTCCCCAACTCTAGGCTGAGACTGAACTGAACTGAGCACCAACCTGGAACAGTACACACACACAATAACAGATTATTATTGTAATATTATTACCATTATTTTTATTATCATTACTCCCTAATCTAACATGGAATCGGAGATTACACTGACTGACTGACATGCAGCACCTGGGGGGGAAGGGAGGGGGATTTAGGTGGGGTGGGCAGCGGGGGTTGGGAGCACCAAACGGCGCAGGGTGATGATGTCACACCCAGCAGTGCCGTGGGAAGCCTGATGGCGGCAGGCAGCCGGCAAAAACACAGTGTGTATGCTTATGAGTGTGTGTGTGTGTGTGTGTGTGTGTGTGTGTGTGTGTGTGTGTGGGTGTGTGGGTGTGTGTGTTAGTGATGTCTTTAGTAGCGAAAGGAGTTGAGAGAAGCATGAAAGACGGCACCATGTTTCCAGCAAAATGTGTGTTTTAGTGTGTGTGTCTGGGTGTGTGTGTGTGTGTGTGTGTGTGTGTGTGTGTGTGTGTGTGTATGAGTGACCTGCAAGAGCACTGTAAAAAATAGCAAGAGTTTAAAAAGCACCTGAAGGTTGGTTGTATAAATGGAGAGTAAACATGATGGAAAAAACACTTTGAACCTGCTGGTTTTACTGTTGGTTTGTGTTAGCGTGTGAGTGTGCGTTTATGTGTTATGTGTGTGTGTATGTGTGTACGTGTGTATGTATGTGTGTGTCTGCGTGTGTATGTAGACTGCACATGTCCAGTTTTTAGCTGGTATCTGAGGAAGGTCAGAGGATCGGAAGGCTTCCTGGAAAGAGATGGTCGCCTGAAGACCAAAAGCACCAGACTGAAAGATGTGTTTTGTTTTTTTTTCTCAATAGAAAGCCCTGTCTAAATAAAACATACATCGGTCTACGGGGACGTTTAAACATAGCGTCTGTGTGGATCATTCGCTTTTTACTACATATCCGCCCACACTTGATGACAATCCATTTTGTTTTACCTGCTTATTCCTATTCAAGGTCACAGGGGGGCTGAGTTTAATCCAGCAGGTGTTGGGCACTGGAAGGCAGAAGTAACACCCATGACGGGTTGTACAATTGTATCTGCGCTATGTAAGGAAGTATCAGCTATTTATACAGGGCTATCTGTTTCAGTCGTAGGAAGTAGAAAACCAGCATAGTGTCTGCAGAGTAAAGGTCTTCCTCTGGTTTCAGTAGATGTCGCTGCGATACAGTAAATGGAGGCCATTTTGGATCGCGATGGAGTGATGTAGAAGCGCAACTGCAACGGCTGGTGGACTGTGACTAGTTTCGCTGGTCACTGTTTGGTTTTTTTTTGTTTTTTTGGAACTTTATCACCAGACACAAAAGGGCAACACTGGCGCTGAGGCACAAGAGATGCTGTATAATAACTGGAAAGAATCAGGTTTAACCCCCCCCCCCCCAACACACTCTCCCCACTGACTTCAGTCTACTCTCCGTCCTGCTAAAGCCAATCATGTGCCATATGTGACCTCTCCATATGCAGAGAGGGCCAAAACTTTGAAAGGACGTCTGAAGTTTTAAAACAATGATCAGATAGAAAGCTGCTCTAGAGGAAGAAATAATCTCACGAGATGAGTTAAACCTTATTGGAGGGAGCCAAAGATTGAAATATCCAATAATCCACCAAAAATACCCTCAGGTTTTGTTAGAGTAGGATGATAAAAACCAACTTCTGCTATTTCTTTTTAAATCCAGAAATGGCTATGAGAAAATGTGTTTTTTGAGGGAAATGGTACCAGGCAGGGGTCAGAGGTTAAGTTTAATCATGTGCCAGTTTTTTTCAGCATTGATTTCATTGAGGTTTGTTGTAGGATTATAAAACAGTGACTGTAAATTAGATGTTTTACATGTTCACATTGTTACTCACAGTAGATATATGAGGAATTATTGGCTTTCATTGGGAGGCCATACATTTTTGTTATAGGGTCAGATTTGGCCCACGGGCCACTGTTTGCCTACTGCTGGTGTAAGATTTCAATTTTTTTTTTTTTTTTTTATGAAATCAAAAACCAGTGATAAAGAAATATTTCACTGTCTTTTGATGTTAACCTGAAATTTTCTCACAAATTCCAAAAAGCAGACTTCACACAGAGTAATGTTTAGGTCATAAAAAAGACATATAATATGTATTTGATTGTACCATTAACAATAAATAAATCTTTAAGTTACAATCTCATAAACTCAAAATTGAAAAAAAAATTTTTTTTGGCTGGCATTCATGATTTCAGTGTCAGTGTGCTAATTTATATAAATACAGAGACGGTGCATAATGTGTCATTTAAATCAAAGGCACGCTCATGACGGGCAAAAAAAATATTACTGAACTAAATGAAACGACCCCATTAAATAGGCCAAGGTGCAGTATTATGACACGTGCCACAGCCTGATGAACTCTCAAGGGGCGTTTACTGGGACTAATTCTGCCACAGGTTCTAATTTTTCTACAGACATTTACTGTAACGTCCAACTTAGGTTATGAGACACAGGATCTAATGTTTACAGCCACTATCAAACAACTGAGATATGGTATTATTCCTGTTTTGCACCATTAAGATGAACATCAATTACAGTTACAGTTAACAGTAATCAATGCGATTCAACAGTACTTTTACAGATGTTACTGAGTAAGCACCAGTGTATGTTAAACATGAGGCAACGTGCTACTGGTGCACAGTAATTCACAGCATATTCACCAAAGCACTAGCTAATCATAATATATACAGTCACTGCCTCGAATATCCCAAAAAGCACCAAGAAATGATCAGCACAGGGTTTCAAGAAAGCACACAATTGCATATAGTATGGAAACCTGATAGCAACCTAATAGTGGATGTGGCTCCTGGCAACTATGACACATACATGCATCTTACATTACTCTGTGAGACACACACAAAGGATGGTTTTACCCCAACATGAGTTCATGGCCTGCTTTTATTGCTAATTGATGACATGTCCAAGGATTTTCACCGTGATCTTGGGTCTAATATTACTTAAATAGTATTATTATAAAGACACAGCGACACCCATATGGCTTTTTCTAGTTAATGTACCAATTCAGTCTTGGTTAACACTGACTATTATTCTTTTTTTGTGTATTTTATGCTCCTCTTATTATTATTATTTTTTCTTGTTAATGTCTAAATTTTGTCCCATGTGTATTTGACTATATTCTAAAATCCCAGGAAGACCAGAAATGACAAAAACAACAGAAGCTAATGGGGATCCTACAGATAAAAGAAAAGAAATGATAGCTACATTACAGGTGTTGCATTGCAGATGTGAAAAGAGGAAGACATAAGGTCAAACTGAAGTTGCATACCACAAGCCTCACTCTTTTATATCCGTATTTCATGTTGCGGTTGTCACTGACCTTATTTCAGGTAAAAGTGGTCTTCCTAAGGTGGAGGTGAAAACCTTTTTTGGTGTTACTTTGCCAGAGAAACTGTTTTAAATGGCTCTGCCCACTGGGATTTAACTCAGTCACTGAGATTTTTTTACTTTCAGAGCAGCGTTTCCTCCAAGATAAAGAACAAATTCACAATCTGATTTAGTCATAGTCATGTTAAAATAAAAAAAATTTTAAAAAGGCTTCATAACAATCCTATTTGCCTTGTTTTTTTCTCATCAGGACACTGTCCTACTGACTCTTGGAAACTAAATCTGACAAATAAATATCCGTCTTAAAAACTCACAGTCACCTCTTTTGGCTGGTGTTGCCTCCACTTGCTTTTAATCGTTTGGTTTGACTCGGTTAGGGACTTTGATAAACTGCAGCGACTGAAACAACCAGAGACTGTTTCGTCTCAAAGAGAGAGAGAGAGAGCACCAAAAATTGTAAAGTGTTGTAATAAAGTGGCACCATTTGGACTCTATCACTGCCTGACCAGCACCACGAGCTTTAACTGGGGTGTGTGTGTGTCTACGTTAGTGTGTGTGTATACGTGTATGTGTGTGTGTGTGTGTGTGTGTGTGTGTGTGTGTGCGCGCGCATGTGTGTGTGTGTGCATCTGTGTGTCTGTGTGTTTGTATGGATTTGTGTTCTTTGCACTGTAATACACCAGCAGCACTGTCACCACACATGAATACAGTTAAGTGTTATGGTTCAGAGGGGTCATTGGTGTGTTGATGTATTCAGAGAAATATTAAAAAGAAAAAAGAAAAAAGTCAGGGCATCTTTGTCACTTTTGCACCACCTGGAGGTTCGAACTCCACCTACCACGACACAGTAAAGCCAGAAGACATCAGTTTCAAGGTCGGACAGGAAGAACCCTGCACCAGTGTGTGTGTGTGTGTGTGTGTGTGTGTGTGTGTGTGTGTGTGTGTGTGTGTGTGTTTAAATCAGAAAGGTAGCACCAGGGGACTAAGGTCAGCCAGTGGTCTACACGGGATCTAGGGAAGCAGTCCTTTACAGAGTGTGTGTGTGTGTGTGTGTGTGTGTGTGTGTGTGTGTGTGTGTGTGTGTGTGTGTGATTGTATATGTCTGTGTGTGCATGTGTGTGATTGTATATGTCTGTGTGTGCATGTGTGCGTATCCGATCATTTGTGTCGTCCTGCGTCAGCCAACCTTCACGTACTAGCCACATACTGTGTGTAGTTGTCTGTGTGTGTCAGTCTTTACATACTGTTTATGTGTGCGTGTTTGCATGAATGTGTGTGTGTGTGTGTGTGTGTGTGTGTGTGTGTGTGTGTGTGTGTGTGTGTGTGTGTGTGTGCATGACAGAGAGAGAGAGAGAGTTGGTGTGTGACTAGTTGCAGGCAAAGTACTCCTTGAGCGGAGCAAAGAGGTGCCTGATGACGGGGACGCTCCAGGAACGTCCCAGCAGCCTTTGCCTGGCCAGACGACTCATGTTGGACACGTCAGTGTAATGGACGGGGAAACCAAACACCCTGGAGACACATGGGAAATTTAATTATTATGTTTGGATTGCATACCTGAAACAATTTTGTCAGTTAATCAATACGCGATCAACAGAAAGGTTAATCAGCAACTGTTTTGATAAGTGATTAATTGTTTAAATAATTTTTCAAGCAAAAATTCCAAACATTCCCTGGTTTCAGCTTCTGATTTATTAAGATGTGTTCCTCTGTATTTTATCATTATAATTTTAATATTTTGAACTTCACTTGTAGAAGACTTTTCAAAAACAAGTCACAAATTGCTTTACAAAGACTTAAACTTATTTTGAACGATATCAATTCAACTCCAAAACATAAACCCCACTCTTTTTCTGTGTAGGTAAAGTATGTTCTGTCTCATATTAAATCATCACTGTGTTATGTCACACATTACAGATTAAAATAGCTTTTTCCATGCCACAGTGAAGTGAAGCAGGGTGTGAAATTTCCCTTTATCACTTAGGAAACATTTTCTGGTTATAAAATAGGTCATAAAATACTAAATCAGACAAGGGAAGCAGAGGTTGATTAGGAATGAAAATGCTGTCTAATCTGCCTTCACAAAATCACAAATTTACAAGAATTCGTGGTCATAATCAAATGATTGATGACATCTAACATCAGGACCTCCTTCATACCTGGACTGATGCTCACAGTCATTGCATCTTCTATAAATATGCAAATATACCAAGTTAAGATTGTTGATTTCTTTTCTTTTCCTTTTTAGTTTGACAGACAATACAGATAATCGTTCTTACACAGGAAAAAGCAATGAAAGAGACGTAATTTGCTGTATATATGTAGTTCAGAAGCTAAAGGTGAAGCTAATCATTTGGTAGAAGGACTCAGACATCAAACACAGCACAGGCTTGTAATAAACACACATACACACACATACAAACACACATACACGCACACACACTCAACCGTACCTTTCCATCTCGGTACACCAGAGGATGTCCTCCTTGTTGTCCATGTAGACAGGGAAATGCTCGTCTTTCCCCTGCTTCACAGAGTTGGAGCGTGTCGTTATCGTACGCAACTTCTCAAACTGGAATTAACATCCAGAACCAAACACACACAAAAAGACACGCACACACACACATGCACACACACACACACACACACACACATACAGACACAGACAAACACAGACATCCTTTTTTAATCCTACAGCTATCCTCCTTTTTTACACCAGCTTTCTGTGACACATGAAGATTTGGGAAAAACTATAACAACACAGCAAGTGATGGTCATCAAATAATTATTTGTATAAAGGACTGCTGGTAGAGAAAAAGTGCAACTGCAGCGGCAGGAAATTACAATAAAAACATAATTGACATAATTGAAGGGTATGTCTCTGAGATATCAGTCCACAAGGGGAAATACTTCTACTAATATTTTTAAGACATTAACTTTTAGATGCTGCTTATCAGGTCACTATTTTACACAGATTGTTTCAGATATTTCCAAACCTTTCTGAAAATGTGTCAGCTTTTACTTTTCTCTCCATCAAAAAAAGACATTAAAATAGGTTCAATGTTCATCTTTACTTGTTTTTCGGGCCACACACACACACACACACACACACACACACACACACACACACACACACACACACACGGACACACACACACACAGGTGCATACCTTTGCTGTGCGGCCATGCTCCAGACACTCCTGTAGGTCCAGCTTGTCATTCGCCATGGGTGACAGAGGTCTACAAACAGGCAAAAGGCGGAGAAGGAAAAGGAAATGAGGTCTTAAAAACATTTAGAACCTTCATGAAAAGTTGTCTTTTTAAAAAATTGTCAGAAAGTCAGCCAATTCAAACAATGGTATGTGTGTGTGTGTGTGTGCGTGTGTGTGTGTGTGTGTGTGTGTGTGTGTGTGTGTGTGTGTGTGTTTTCACCTGGACATGCCTGGCAGGTTCCCCCAGAAATAGCGGGCGCGGTGGGCGGCGGAGACTTCCTTGGCATCGATCATCACTGGATTACACTATAGGTACACGGCAGGGTTACCTCACGGTGCCACTGAACATAAACATCTCATGTACGGGAATGAGGCTCCTCCAAATGTCAGTGTCGCACTCGAGGTCTGTGTATGTTATTATTAATCTGTGAGGCCTCATGCAAACCCCATGAGGCTTCCAATACATGAAGGAGCATTAAGAGGTTTTCTCTTAAGGTGATTCAGGGTCTGCTGGTCTAAAGTGAACACCATCCAAAACGATTATTTACCAATACAAATAGTAAAATCAAATTTTACATTTTTTAAAGTTTTATGTTATATTCACGACCTGTTGCTGTGAATCAGTGGGACAAATTTTCTGAGTGGTCACTACAGAAAAAAGATGAATGGTTGAAAGTAACACAGCACATTTACTGAAGTACTATACCTAAGTACAATTCTGAGGCACTTGTACTTTACTAGTGTTTTCACTTTATGCTACTTTTTTCTACTCCACAACATTTCAGAAGGAAAATATTTTACTTTTTACTCTGCTTGTACATTAAATTAACAACTTTAGTAAGTTGTTACTTTGCAGATAAAGATTTTATATATAAAACATATGGTGAGTGCACAAAATACGATGCACTGCTATAGACTTAACCACACAAAAGAATATGGAGTTGTTTAAATTAACTCCTTCTTGACAAATTAAAATAGAAAAGTACTGATTAGATATAAATGCATGATTAATAATGATCTAATAATATTATAATATAACATTGACAGTGGTCTGAAGTGGTGAAAAAATTACTTTTAGTTTTCAGACTTGAAGTAAATTTTGTTGCTAATACTTCTACACTATTACTCAAGTTAAGGTTAGAATGTAGGATTTGTAAATGGGTATTTTTATAGTGTGGTATTGCTACTTTTACTTCAGTAAATGATTTGAATTCTTCTTCTACCATTGCTTACGAAATGGGTGGTTTACATTTCCTGACCTCCAGAATTCTGAACGAAAACCAGTGGGCCCCCTAAAGATTTTTGGAACCACAAGACATCAGCAAAAATCCGCCTGTGATACACTTCCTCTCCCTCTCTCTCTCTCCCGCCTCAGTCAACGTTCACTGTTTCAGTGTGTGTGATTCACTGGAGTCTGTATTTACATGCGTGTATTTTTTTATAAAAGCAGGCGTGCCGTACCTCCAAAAAGCGAGAGATGTCGCGTTTGTCGCTGACTCCCATGGCGACCACATTCTCGAACAGCCAGAAGAACGGCCGCTCGTCGCCCGGTTTCGGCCTGGCCTCGTGCAATAGACGGTAGAACTCGAAGAACAGGCGGCCGGTTCCCTCTGCGGGAGGACAGAGAGAGTTCAGCCCCCACACTCATTAATGCCTCTGATCATTTTTAGTTTTATGGATAACAAGGATATTTCTTTCATTTTGATGGATTCCCTACAAGTTTTCAACTTCGAAAAATCTTAAAATCCAGTGTGACTCAAGACCACCTCTTACCAAAAAGACCTTTCCGTGCAGGGTTGACTATGGAGAGGTCATTGCAGGGGCTTCCTCCTATCACAAGGTCAAATGGTCCCCACTCGTCGATCTGACCAGGCAAAGGACAACATGAGTTAACTTCAGAGCAGAAAAAAGATGTAAAAAACAGGGCAGTTTGGTGGAGTAAACGAATTAACTAGCATAGGTAAAGACAAATAATCATTTCCCCTGTTATCCCACATTGTAAATTCAGGTGTTAATGTCCACAGATCCAACAGATGATAACTGTTCCCTGTCTCTGAGATCTAAGAGCAAAGATGAGGATTCCACTTACATGTTTGCGGGTCACGTTGCGCACGTCGCCCACGTACATGATGCGGCCCTGGTGTCGGACCATGCCGACAGTGATGGAGTCTTCACACACCTCAGACGCCACGTACTTGTCGACCTGGATGCCCAAATCCTTCAGCACCAGCAGACCTGAGCGCACGGAAACACACAAACACACACATACGCACGTGCACACATGCAAAAATTAGTCAGAAAATGTTCATTTTCCCTCCAAGCAAGTTTAACAATCTGCTGTGGTACTGGGGTAATTTCATGTATTTTGTGTTACAGCCTCACACACTCGTGCACACAAGCTGAATAGATTAGTCCATAAATTGATCAACACAAAGTTAGTAAGCACAAAGTTAGTCAGCAGCAATTTTTAGCAACGAGTTGATCATATAATTCATTTACCAAATAAAAATACTGATCATACACTGGTTTCAGCCTCTCTGCCTTTTTTCATTCTTTTACAATCCTTGTAAATTGAATAGGTTTTAGCTTTTGACTGTTTTTCAGACAGGAAAAACAATCTGAGGACATCGTGCCTCAGCTCTGGGAACCTGTGCTTTGCATTTTTCAGTATTTCTGACATTTTATAGAGTCAACAATGAGGTGAGAAAACTGAACAAACAAGCCCCTTGAGGCTGAACTCAATGGCTCTTGGAGCTAAATGATAGCGACATCATGCTAACATGCTCAGAATGACAGTGTTAACGTGCTGATGTTTAGCAGGTGTAATGTTTACCATGTCACTAACATGTAATCAGATTCATTAACATTCATCCTGAGAGGGGCATCAATGTGTGCATTAAATATCATGACATTCCATCCGACAGTTGCTCCGACATTTCAGCCACAAATGTGAACCTCATGGTGGCGCCAGAGGAAAAGTCAGAGGATCAGCGAAGTCATTTAGGATTCATCCTCTATGGACCATGAACATCTGAACAGAACTTCACACCAGTCCACCCGGCACTGGTTGATATCTCAGTCTGGGCCAAATTGTTGGACTGCGTGACTGACATTGCCTATTAAGGGATTCATCTAAAAATAAAATAACTGTTAGCTGCAGCCCACTCTCTCTCTCTCTCTCTCACACACACACACACACACACACACACACACACACACACACACACACATTTACATATATACCTGTGGCAATGCCGTCAAACAGGGAGAGGACTCTGATTGGCTGCCGCTTCTCTGCTGAAACTGGAGGATACAACTTGGCTGGCTCCTAAAACAGAGAGTTCAGAGGAGGAGGGGACACTGATGAGAATAAGATCAGATGGACACTAAACTTTACAGTTTGCTTGGTAACATTGTTTTAGAAAATTTGATGCAAATAAAGCACCTTCAAATTGATATTGTAGTCGAACAGAGAAGCAAATTACATATCGGCTTTATTTATAATGACTATCTGGTCTTTTTCAACAAACATCTTGATGACAAACATCAATAATTAAGTGTGAATATGGTCTGTTTTGATGAGTATTAGCCTTCAAAGGTATATTATAGCATTTAACAAGCCACAATTATAGAAACTAGTTTAGAGAAAAGAGCTTGAAGTTTGAAGGCTGTTTAGCCAAAGCATGTGACTGCTATAGTTGTAAAACCTTAATTTTATGCTCTTTTCAAGGTAATTCATGTCATTTAGAGATAAAACAAGAATCTGTGCTCCATGTTTGGACAGTCTACAAAGAATCCTCTAGCTTTAGTGGGACTCTTCAATCTGTTTTATTTTTCTCCAGTATTATTAAGTTACTGTCTTATTTATGTGATATAATTGACTCAGTCAGCTACTAAGATGCTGCAGCATCAAATTTCAGTCACAGGAAATGGGTCAGAAAAAGCTTTGGACTTCAGTCACTGCAATTTGGTTCCTGAAAATTTTTTCCATGCCAATTCCTCTTTTTTGAATGTTATACATTTCCTTTTTTTCAGGTTAAAACAGATGTCAATAAGTCAGACTCTGGTCTCGATTTCAATTTTGACCAAATATGTCGCTGTATTTTGGCTCTGTAAGGCAGAACAGCAATATATTAATGTGAAGAAATATAGGAAAAAGAATTAATATAGGAAAATTCATTTAAAGGTTTTTTTTTTAAATCATTTTAATGAAAATGTAATGGAAGCCATGTAACTGTTTACTGGTTATAAAGTAATTCTTGCTGGAGAATATCTATCTCTTTGTGTCTCCTCTTTCTAGACTATAATACTGTTGCAGAGAGGTAAAATGCCCCAAATAAAACATTTCAAAAAAGGTAATTACATCAATGTTTTAAATGATTCTTATTGAACACTAAAAAAAAACTCCAGAAAAAAACACAGGCTACAAATTTAGGTTGTTTTTTATCTGTGCTGATGATGTTCATCATTAATTTTTGCAATCACATAAATGTACACAGTTTATAAATGATATATGAAAACTCTAAAGACTTTTTATAATCATTGTCATTATTTAATATGAAATTACATATGAAGGACAGACTTACGAATTCCTGTTCGTGGTTGTTGGCAAAGAAGAGCTGTAGCCTGCAAGGCCAGTCGTCCCGTCGCCGCAGCAACCCGTAGGTGTTCCGGGGTCCACACATGTAGCAGTTCCAGGGGTCTTCCTTGATGGCCGCCACCGCCGAGCCGGCGCCGACCAACAGATCCACACACTCCACACAGAAACACCTGCACGCACACACACACACACACAGGGGGATTTATCATGAGATCAGTGGCTACTTTGCATTTCTTTATTAGGCTTTATTAGAACAAACCAAATAAGCACCTTGTGTTTTTTTTTTTCCACAACTCAAGTTAGATACAAAGAGTTAAATATGGTTGAATAAATAATCATATGCTAGATAGCTGACTTGTATTTGCCTGCTTTTGTGTATCAGTTGGATCCTTCTCATTTTTACTAGGGAGTTGTTTCAAAAAAAGCAGGGAGTAGTTCAAGTATTCAGGTAAATACGTGACTCAGTTGCCAATAAGGGAACCATAGATCATGATTTTACATTCGTTACTTCCGAAACCCTGTCGTGGCCAAAAAGGGAAGCAGCAGCAGCATGGCTATCCCAAACTGGACAGCATGCACAGCACAGCACTGACCTACAGCAGTTGTTGTTGCCACACATGAGCACTTCCCTGCCTCCACAGCAGATGGTGCAGTAGGACTGGTAGCCATCATCGTCGTACTGGTAGGCACACTCCAGGAAGGAGTTCTGTCACGATCCGAAAGAAAGAGAAAGAGGGAAATGAAAAAAAAACAAACAAAAAAACAGGAGTGGGGCAGTGGGAGAGTCCACCACCACAGTTTAAGGCCAATGCTACGTTTCAGGGTGTAGCCAGAACGCCTGGCGTCCGCTCCTTTTCGTGTGTCTGCGTAACCTATATTGCAGGGCCTGACTCAAGAGGGGGGGAGGGAGCTACGCATTCAGGTCAAAACAAGATGGCAAGGTGAGTGGGCTTCACTGTTTTTTAGCCCACAGAAAGAGAGCAGCATTTTCTGTTCCTTTGTTTGGTTTGGGGTCTATGCACAGCTGTGTTTGGTCGATGTTCATCACATAGGGCTGAAACCAGTGACTGTTTTGCATTATTGATTAATCTCGCTATTATTTTTTCAATTAAATGATTAAAAATTTAGTCTGTAACCTGTCAGACAACAGTGAAAGAACGAACCTGACATCTTAAAATTCCTTCTTTTGCCTGAGCAAAATAAAAGACATTGAATTTACAATGATATAAAACAAAGAAAAGCAGAAAATCTTTCCAATCACCTTTGAAACAGTGGTTGAGAGAATGATACACACTTTTGTGATACAAATGATTAATAAATTATCAAAACTGCCGATTAATCACCTCTCAACCAACCAGACATTTTGAAACTACACGGTAGTAAATATTCTCACATACAGCATGTGTGTATTAGTATGATATGTGTGAGATCGATATCCAGGGGTCTGTATCAATAAACACTAATTAGACTGTTTATATTACCATTTATCTTGAAATGATGACTATATGCCAACACATATAAAATACTCAAACTGCTGTTCCAAGCAAGTGTTTCACTGTAAAGGACAATATCATAATAAAACTCTTCACTCCAGCGAGCAAGAACCTCAGTAGCTCGTATTTTTAATTTTCTAATTCACTTAAAAAACATTAATCTGGACCTTTACAATTTATAACTTTACAATTACATTATGACAATACAATTCAATTAAAAGTCCACAAATGATAATATTGAATTATTCACCAGTCCCGAGAAACCAACAAAACAAAGAGCCTTGTTTTCCTCGGGGGGGGGGGGTGTCTTACTTTGCAGCCCTGGCACATTGCTCCAACGAAGAGAGGATGCTCCAGAGAGAAGTTGAGGCTTCCGCAGGAGATGCAGATCTCTTAACAAACGCAGACAGAAAAAAATAAATAAATATCCACACAACTTTACATTTAGCAGTTTTGAAAGGAATTTAAAGGTCTGATAAAACGAGACTTTCGCCTCCCCCGAGGGCCAAATAACCATCACGTGATTAAGGGCAATAACAACACTGAATCGCAGGACCCAAATACTCGGCCAATTGCTGTGTGTATTTTCTAACTTTAGATTTAGTTTTCGGCTCATAATTTATTTTGGACACTGAGCTCCTCGCTCCACTAAGCCAGTAAATTATTCTGCTGCTGTACCCATTGTGGTGCTTATGGAATAAATCGGAATAAATAAAGCTAAATGCCAAATAAAAACGAGAATATAAAAATTGGATTCCAGATTGGATGAGAGCCACAGCAACTAATAATTCACACCAGAGAAGTTTAAAATGAGCTAAAATCCAACCTTAATTAATCCTGACTTTAAAGCTGGTATAAAAATGTTTGATATTGGTCCCAATTGACCTCATTGACCTAACTTGGGAGCCGAAAAAGGAATGAAAGAACTGTAGCCTGATAGCAGAGCAATAATATGTTGAAATGCAGTAAAAACAACCTCGAAATGATCCGTTTTGGAGGAGAATAGTTAAGAAAAACCTATGGATGTAGTCGCTCCCCAGATAATGTGACAAAATCATATTTTATCAACCAGAGACGACAGCTTCATAAAAGGGTAGTGAATTTTTAAAACGATGTTGGGAATCAAACCTTTAAAGATGTGTTTCATTTCTAACATATTCTGTGGGATATCTTTTATTACATTTCAACAAATGTTCATATTCCTCTTGAGCCATTATGGTATTACTAATATACCAGGCTTAGCATCTGGAGCCCTGGCAAGAAAATATACAACAGAGTATAAAACATTTAGATAAATACATAAGAAAGATTATTTTACCTTCTATGTTCCTGGTCTTCTTTTTGATCTCAAATATGAGTCTCTCTGGAAAACACAACACATTAGAAAAATGTGTTACTTCACGTTTGTATATACATATATGGCACATAAAAGAATAGGTTTTTTTTCTTTCTGCATCTCTACTGTTTGTTTCCCTGTAGGAAAAGTTCCCATTAGCTTGTGTCAATTAAAAATCAAGAGGATTGATATTAGCACAAGCAGCTTCACCTCTGGTCCCCTCGTCGATCACCTCTCTGATCTTCGCCTTCTCGGCCGAGTTCTTGCGTGGTTTCTTGGAGGGCGGGGGTGTGTACGCCGCCTCGGGCTCTGCCCACATCTCTGGGTACACTTCTTTATAAGGATTCTGCTCCTCTGTGGGGGGGGGCAGACACAAGAGCTGATACAGCATTTTGTTGTTTTTAAAATCTCCTGGGAGTAACCGGTTGGAATCGGTTGACATATTTCGTTTGTTTTTCCTTTTCACTCATGTTTTTACTGTTGATATACCTGAGTTCAAGAGGATTTGTTTTTCTAAAGCAAAAGCAAATATCCAGACAATAACTCTAATCTCCCAAGATCATTGTTAGGGATTCAACAGTGATTCTACAGCTTTGCAAGCTCAGGCAAGATGGATTAAACAACTAAGATTTGTGTTCTGAAAGCATGAAGATGATGTATCTAAAGTACATTTCTGTTTCTGAAAATGGGTCGGTTTGGTGTCACAACGATGTTTCACCATTTACTTCTCAAACAGGTGGTGATGCACTGGTTGCGATTTAAGCTAACTGGTCTCCATCTGAAACAAACACTTATTTTTTGGTCTATTTCTGCTTAAACATGGTGTTCAGAGTCAAAAGTTAGTTTTAAAAACATCTTTTTCACTTTTTAATTCAAGCTGCTGATTCCAAAAACTTTCTTGCTCCGGCTCCATCAAACTAAAAGATTTGAATTTGTGTGAGGTGACATGATGGTCTTCTGTCACTCACAGGTGAAATCAGTCAGATAATTTTGTTTTTGGTCCAAAAATTAAACCGGACTTCTGTTCAGGTATTGGACCAGAGTCCGTCTGTTGCATATGTGGGGCCTAAGGGTTGAGACACTGACTATGAACCGCAACGTCCCCATTTTGAATACAGAACGGAAGCTATGTTGCATCTCTCTCCCATCGTTTTCTGTCATCTCCCCACTATCACTGTCTATTGAAAGCATAAAGTGGTTTTATTTTGAAATAAAAGATTTCAATTCTTATTGTCACTGTTCTTTTTATTACACACATAAGTAAATTATTTAATTTTGTTATCTTTCTCATACCTGCTCTGTAACCAGGTGCATGTGATTGACTAAATGGTGTAGGTTGTGCGGGTGTGTGAGTGTGTGTCTGTCTGTCTGTTGGTCATGTGTGCAATCAGGAGAAAGGACGACGTACCCTCTGGAGGGTCCAGCGATTGTGGGCCGTTGGGCAGGAAACCAGTCATGGCCCACTCTATCATCTGTCTGGTCTGAATGTCCACGCCCTCCGCATCATCACTCGCATCACAGGAAGGGACTGGCCTCCCTGCTCGCGTACTGGCCACCTAAACACCAAGTAAAAGCACACACATACACACACAAGTCCCCTGACAATTCCATCCAGTTTATGGCCTCAATTTTCTTCAAAAAATGAGATCAGTATCAGAATCAGAAATACATATTCTTCAATCACAAAGCAATGGAAATTTGTCTTTCCCATTACTCATTGACAAGTAAAAACATGTTTAATTAAAAAATGTTAAATATGGATTTACAAGATGTAGCAAAATGCAAATGTAGGGGCAGGTTTTAGTTCACATATCTCTCACTGTTTTTTATTATCATAACATTAACCACATGGCTGGTGCACAAGTTATAAATGACGAAGTGATTAAAAAAAAATAATTGTTGGACCAAAAAGAAAAAGAAAAAAAAAAGACCTACACAATAAGAGAGTGAACTAATGCGCCCACATCATACCCATTAACACAACAGAGGACAGAGCTCCACCAGAACAACACCTCCACAAATGCAAAATACTAACGTTAGGTAAGAGAAGAATGAGTGAAATGTGAAAAATTTGACCTTTCCATTCTGGTATTTGAGATTTCGCCCCTTGGCCTTCAAAAGTGACACAAAAACTGCACACTTCCTGACATGAAGCAGCAGAGTTTCTATAGCGGGTCCCTTACCTGCAGAGCCTCGCAGATGGCTTTGCGGTACATGGACTGTTTGTTGTACGTGGGCTGGTGGAAGGCAGAGGAGAAAGAGCTCAGAGGCATCAGCTTTTCCACACAAACCTGCAAGACAGAGAAGTGACGACGAATGAATGTGGTCAAGATTAAAAGAAAAGTCACAAAAAACTGGACTTTAAAAAACTTAAACCAAAAAGCAAAAAAAAGCAAAACAAGACCGGGGAACATTCAAATTCTTATCAGGGCATACGAATCGTAAATTGAGTGACTCTGGGTGTTCAGTGTTTTTTACTAAATTCTAAATCCAAGTTAGTCAAAAGAAAATGGAAAAAAAAATCTTGGTCATCTTTCAGTGGATCATAGTAGAAGATCATATCCACTCACTGAAGTTTCTGCTGAGAGCGAAGGAGATGTTGGATTTACCCTGACACTCTTGAATGGCTGTTAACCACTGAATAGAACGGATATGAATGTATGAATTTGGCAATTTTGACAGCACTCTGACAGAAATGTGCTATCATAAAAAGGAAAGAGATGGAGAAGTTTGACTTAGAATGGAAAAGATAATAATCTACTGCATCAAATTTCTCAGCTCTAGTAACAACAGACATTCCCTCTTTCTGTGAGTGGATTTTTTTTTCATGCTGAGCATAAAGGCATCAGATCCCCTCTGAGTCTTCCATATGAATTGGCTCAATACCCAGAAGTCACCAAACCAAGTGTCCGATCACTCTCACTCACCACGGAGAACTTGCTGTCGCCGAACCACATCACCCAGCGAGTGCCGTCGGCTGCTCGACTCCGGCCGCTCATCCACCAGGAAACGATCCTGCCGGGCCACCAGGAGAAACCTCGCAGCTTCCCGAAGACCAGCGTACCGATGCCAAAGCCCCGGCCGTCCTGCAGGGGTGGTTAGCACACACAGGAGACAAGGCGGCCATCAATGACATGTGCGGCTGAGTCACCGCTTCCATGCTCGGTGTTTGCGAGATGATGACTGTAAATAACTGAACGGGCAAAATCTTCTTTTGTTACAGTCTTTTAAAAGAATGAAATGGCCTTTTCAGAATTTCTGCTACATGAAAATAATTTCTGACTTATTCTTGATACCGCTTTGTTTTGAAACTAAATACTCAGCCACAAAAGGAAACATGTTACTCTGATTTTTGAGGAATAAAAGATAAATATAACAAAGGAGAAGGGAAACAGGTTTTCAGGGCCAAAAGTAGATGATGTTAATATAAACATTTCAGTCTTGCAAACTTCATCAGACACCTTGACGGAGACCAGAACTTGTTTTGTGCAAACTCTTTTTGTACTTTAAATACAGTTCCCATTTTTGGCAGAGAAGCGTGTAATGTATTTCCTTTCCATCCGTCATTTTTTTTTCTTTTTGGCCGGCACCTGTCCTAAATGCCTCTCTGAGTACTACAGCGTCCTTGTTTGCGCGTCTTGAAATTCACAGGAAGCGTGAGAAATCAGTTGGAGATGTTATTTCCTCGGCTAGTTATCATCATTATTATCCACCTGACACAGGAGCCCTGGATTGTTTTATTAGCTGCTTTAAAACAGTGCCGATGACTCAGATGTTCTTTACGGTTGGTGTCTTAACCCCCCCCACCCATGCCACTGTGTCGAAACACGGGGGGGGGGGGCGTAGTATGAGCAGCGGCAGCAGCAGCAGCAGCAGCAACAGCGGCAGAAGCGGCAGCAGCAGCAGCAGCCTCAGTCCTTACATGAGGCGTTCAGGGAAAGTGTTGAGCTGTGCATCAGGCCACGTTCTGAAGTTGCTCGGAGCACAATAAACAATCACTGAAAAACAACGCAGGAATAAAAGACTAAAGATATAGGTTTACGGGTTTATAATACCGTGAAAACGAGCCATTACTGCCACCTGTGTAGGCAGCCATATCAATTAAAAAATAGATTTGATTATAGCACCCGATCTTCTTCTGTGGATGGAGTTTGCAGATGCTGACCTTTCCGCTTTTCCCAACACATTAAGGACTTCTTGCCCATGTGGGTTCGAAAGTTGAACGTGAAAGTACGTTTCCTCTTCTGTCTGCCAAGGAAGACTGTGCAGAAGGACTGAAAGCCCCAGAAAAGCTAAAGATAATTTTTTGTCAAGTAATGAAGAATGAACTTATTTTTTCACATCTTTTGTTGTGGGACTCTGGGATTCCCTATACTAACATGACTTATTTGTCAATGGGGACGAGTGATGGAATCACCGGTTGACATACCTGGTACTCTATCTCCCGAGGCGTGGCCTGGTCCCCCCTGGCGACCGGCTCGGGCGTCACGGCGACCGTCGGGGAGGCGGGGTCGGTGTGCTGCTGTGAGGGCGGAGGGGCCGGGCTGGCTGGTTCCTCCTCTTTCTGAAAGTCAGCCTCTGACAGGTCATCCATCATGTTTATCTCCGCCTCCCTGTACGCCCGCCGCTCCGCCTGCAGGGAGGGGGGGGCAGGAAATACCACCGTCACGTGATGAGCAAATATTTTGGTCATATATGCATCTGTATGGAGTCAAAAAATGAAGTGCACAAACGCAGCACCGCCATGGTAACAAGAAGGTTAAAGGTTAATTCCTCAAGGGTCCACTGTGAGCTAAATGAAAAAAATTACACAAATGAATTGCAAAAGAAGGAAAAAAGAAGGAAAAAACCTACTAACACATTGACTACAAATGTTTTTTTGTTTTCTTCTTAAGAGGTGAATATTTATTCTCCTGCTGTGGGAACAGTCTTTTTTTTTTTGCATCTCTGACCTTATCTGTGCGTAATCAGTTATACCACTAACTTCTACAGCATGTTAAGATTTTTGCCAGCACCACATCTACAGTGTTCACCATTTATGGCTGAGTTTCTGTTGGATTTTTTTCCTTTGGGGAAAACGCCTCCACATACATAACCTCCTCCACCAGACCTCATATGATTAGATAATGGATTACTCATACAGATATTTTCTCTTGTAAAAATGCACGACGTTTACAATAGCTGCTTTTTTTTTGGGCCACTTGAGTCTTGTGACCTTTTTTTGTATTTTTTGGGGGGAGAATTTTACTCTTTTTTTTTTGAGTTAACAGTAGAGAGGTGGGATCAGAAAAAGATGGGGAAAGACCAATGGCCAATAAAGACACTATCCAAAGAAATACCATCATACCGGTATTATTTTTCTCCTAGCAATACTATAAGTAATACTGACAGTAATAGCACGCTTTTAGTTTGACGCATTTCTTTCCTTCTATAATTTAGTGCTCAATCTGTTTGAAATTTTTGCACATTAATGCCAGTTAATTTGAAGTAAATTAAAATATGTATAATGCTCTAAGATCAGATGTTTTTCTTTTGTTTTTTTTTTCTGAATACATATTACCGGAAGATGTTCCATTACATTTTTGTTGCTTATGTTTTAAATTTTTTTTCTGAATATTGCCAGAGGAGCAAATCACTGTCTGTGCAAGCCCAGACATGTGGTATCTCAATAGTCCACAGTAGCTGGGACAGAAATGTACGCACATTATAACGGTCTGGGGAAATGCGATTAATTATTTAAAAGGTGGTTTAATAAACTGCACATTCACTCGAGAGGGGCACTTAAATAAGACGACACTACTGAGTTACAGACAAGTCGCTTTGCTTTTCTGATATAATCAACACAAGGGTCCAAGAACTCCTCCGAGTAAACACAGGAAACCATATCACTGGATGATTTTACATGTGCTGCAGAATCTGGGTTTTTAGTCTTATCTTGATGTTTACATGGGACATGAGAGATCTAGTTGTTCATATCTGTGGATCCAGGTTTCGGGTCATCTGTGTAAGGGTGTCTCTCACCACCTCAACCCCTTTACTCCCTGCCAACAGAGGATGTTTAGAAACCAGGATAAGGTGCTTGCAGGCGCAAAAAAACCCTATCCAGGACACTAGTGGGCAGTTAAACCCACTTGTTATTGAGCCACTTCCTACAACAACAACAACGAGGGGTGGCAGATTTCCACTCCTTCGCATACTTATGATGTTTGCTACAGAGCGCTTGTCTTGTGGTAATGTGCGATGGAGGGCCATCGGTTCCAGTGACAGTTTTCCCCGCAGGCAACAGAGTGGCACTGATTAACAACAAAGCTGTCAACAATCAGTCTGCATCATATCTGTCATTAGTGGGAGTCTTTTCCTCCCGCTGTGCCGCTGCATTTTTCTTGTTATTGATCGTTTCTGAGTGGCCAGTGTTTCCTCGAAAGCCCCTTGTCTGTCATAAGCTTCTCTTGTGTTACCCCCGTCCGTCCTAGGGGCAAACCCTGTCCCCCGAAGGAGGTCCTATATCTGTTGTTTTATGTGGATCTTTCCAGCTGATGTGTTGACTGCTGTAGATCAAGGCCTTTGTGCCCCGGGCCGTAGGAACAATCCTTTAATTGTTCCTCTGAACAGGAAGTGAGTGGGGAGGCAGTTCAATGGGTTCAGCTCAGGAAGGAGAGAGTGAGGGACAGAGAGAGAAAGTGAGAGAGAGAGTGAGTAAATAGGATTATATTTTAAAATGGAGGAATACAATACGGGCAGAAAGAAAGTGAAGCATGTTTGATGGGTGACAGGAAGAGAAGGGGAAGGACACAGGAGGTTAGATTTTCAAGTTAAAGTCAGGTTTTCTACCTCATTTAACCGTTGTAATTAAAAAAAAAAAGTGACTAAATCTGAAGTACATCAAGCATATGAAAGCTTTTCTCTTTGTGGCGAGAAGCACCAACATCTTTTTATTCAGCAATACCCAGATATGAAAATACTCCATTACAAGTAGAAGCCCTGCCTTCATAAGAGCCTGCCAGCAACTCTTAAGCTCACTAATTGATGTGTTATATCTCGTTTGTTTAATCTGCACAAAATCAGAAGTGGGACACAGAAAAGCTACAGGGATTGAGGAAGGGGGTTGATGTGCAGGACTATTTCCCAGCCAGGAGCAATGACCACGACAAAACCACAAACCAAAGTATGTGGTTTTTCACATTTCGGTTTTTGTTTTGGATTAAACAAACAAGATATGGCATGTTAATGAGGGAGCTTTGGAGAAGTAAGCAGATCTTGTTATCTTTTGGAAAGAGCCTGGCTAGCGGTTCCTCCCCATTTCCATACTTTATTCTAAGCTAAGCTAACTAGATGCTGGCTGCAAGCTTATGTTTAGCAAACAACGTAAATATTTCCCTTTAAAATGTATTTAAGTTGAATGATAGAGTACAAAGCATGAGATGCAAGTACTTGGCGCTCAGAATTGTGTATAAGTATAGTGCTTGAGTAAATGTACTTAATTTTTTTCCACCTACAATAATATGATAGTGATACGCATCATTTTCACACAGACAAATTATGGAGTGTGATTTGAAGAAAATCACACTGTATCTGAAAAAAAATCAAAGCTGCGAGAGATGACAGCAGCTCGGATTTGACTGACAAGCAGATTCTTGGAAGCCTGGCACAGAAACATCGCCCCCCCAGATGGAGACAAAAATAAAAATAATCATGACCTCACTGGTTACTACACTGCAGGAATCACACTGCGGCCCAGATGTAAAAATCCCACGACTTCTCCAGAGCATTTCCATGACCTACAAACTATGTTCTGGTGAGAACAATCTGGTTTCTACTCAAGCTGCGCTGACAACCGCAATGTAATTCAATGAATGTGTGAAACAAGTCGAGGAAAAAAAAAAAAAGGCTGCATTCCTCTAGAAGAGGAAATGGAAATGGAGAACGTAAGAGGGGAAGGGGGGGGGGCGTGACGACATGACATAAATTCAGGGAGAGGAGACTGTAAAAGTGAGGGTGTCCGGTTGGGATGCTTCTCTCCTCAGTTTGACCTCAAGGTGAGAAGGTCACGCTTCCCCAGCTGCTGTTGACCTTTGACCTCGTAAAAATCCAAATCAGCCTGTTACACGGATCATAGACGGACCACACACACATGGACGCACACACACACGCGCACACACGTGCACTGTAAGGGAATCTCCACATGTCACAGGTTTCTAAAACATGGATTTTTCACTTCCTTTAGCTACACTAAAGTAAGAGTGTGAACCCGGATCAACACACATATTAATGCTCACACCACAGAAGTCACAAAATGAAGTATGCTGTGATCTTGGGCCGTTGTTGGAAACTGTTCTGACACAATGAAACACACAGAGGAATGGGAGAAGCTCAGCACAGCTGGAAAAAATTTAAATTAATTATGGACTGTGGTGAGCAGAAAATTAAGTATTACATTTTAAGAAAGACAGATGGATTTCCTGTTAGTACACAATTTTAAAGTAAACCTTTTTTTGTATATTGATAACCATATATTTAACATGAAGTACAAAGTAAAAACTGTATAGAATCAGTATATAGTATGAATATGGTAAGTCCTAAAAAAAATATATATTTACAGTTTTTTTAGTTCAAGTATTTCACACTTTCCAACCTTTATTTTTAATGTATGGGCTTTTTAGAATTAATCTAATTTTGGAAATTAAAAAGACGACAGCATTGATGTCATTTTGTAGTAATGTACTTCATTTTTTTTTTACGGGTACAATTTTTGATTCATGTTAATTGGTAAAGATGTAGGTGTTTATAAAACAGTTGATTTTGTACAGCTTCATTACTGCAGGTGTATATGTTTTTCTTTAATATATTGATTACCAATTCCATATATAGTTTTTTAAGCTTATTGCCTCAAAATTTAGCCTTTTCCCCTTTTCTTTTATTTGTGAAAATAAATCTAATCCTCTTATCTAAGCTTTGTTGCTGCTGTGGCTGCTGTGGCTGCTGTGGCTGCTGTTGCTGCTGTTGCTGCGAAGGAAACTTTATAATTTCTGTCAGCATCTGGACCAGATCATCTCTTCAGGAGAACTTGGACCCGACCCTCGTTGCTAAGAGACATCAGCCAAAATCCAGCTGACTGGAGTGAACCCGGTTTGTTGCCTGGCAACATTAGCTGATTGGGGAGCCCATCAGGAGGCTTCGCTGCTATTCAGAAACGATGATGAGTCACTGATGACAGACGAGCCCGTGTTCATCCGCTTAGGTTTCTGTGAAAGCAACGCTCTGGTCTGAAATAAACCAAGGATTGATTCCATGCAATCACAGTAGAGTCCTCAAAAAAAACAAATGCCTGCTGCTCTGGTTGATTATTGTCTGTCAGATCATATTTATACTGTGGTAGAGGGCTGGTTGACTGTAATAGATACACAAGATATGAATTATTTTTATGGTTCACACAAATTAATTGTGACAACGCAACACCATTTTAAATTTTTTTTCAGTCTTTTAAAAGATTCTGCATATTAGAGATTGTGAGTCATGTGTTATTTTGTGTTTCAGATTTTTTTAATTACATTGTGAGAATCCTAGGTTGTAGTTGGGCTGGAAAATTGCAACCAGAGTTTCTTTGTTAAAATAAATTTAGTACAAAAATTAAGGCTTCCAACAAACAGAGTACAGGGTTTTCATCCTGGGATGCTGAGCTAAATTTAAGACTTTTGTAATAGCAGCTTTGCATGTTTGCAGCTTTCATATGGAAATGAATCAGATATGATGAAATACTGACCTTAACACAGTAATTTCAACACATGGATAAATATTTAAGTAAATGATGCATAACAACCAAGTGTAATATCAAAGGCAGACATGAAGCTCAGGCAACAGCGGTTTGGATGGATTTGTCCCTTTTTTCCAGCTGTTGACCAACTCAGTCAAACTTCAACCACTTCGTTAGGCCCAATGAAAAGTTAAGATCTGTGCAGACCAGTCACACTGTTTCATAACTGTGAATCCACCCTAAATATCTGTGAATATCATGCAACACATCCAGCCTGGTCATCGCTACATCATTAAATACTTAATCACCTACTAATCTGTGTAAAGCTCAGTAAACGGGTAAACGGGTTATAAACCGGAAGACTTCCACTCTGCGGGGCCTGGTTCAAGGCTACCAGGCTTGTGCTGTGCTGTAGAGCATTTCCTGGGTTAGCCAGGTAATGTTTGCTCCCTGAGTTCAAGACACCGACAGTTACTCTAAAACTTCACATTTGAAACAGAGGAGCCGCTGCTGACAGCCGGGCAGCGTCAGCTGTGGACGCGCCAAATCATAAACAGGATTTATGGATTTTATGATTGAACATTAATCAACCAAAATGCACACAGAGCAATAGTCAAAGACACTGTACATGGCTATGTGTGTTACGTTACAAGCCTCTCACGTTGCAGTAAGTTCAGCCGTTGTATGTGGCTTGGCTGATTTGAGAAATGAATAAACATGACAATTCCAGTATTATTTATGTTTTTTTCCTGTGAGTCTTTTCCCTCTTTATGATGACACGAGCCACAGAATAGTAAGAAAATTAAAACTATAAAATATAGTACTAATAAAATGCACTAGGAAACTTTTCTAAAGAGATCTGAATTATCATGAAACCACGCTTTGTTATGCGTTTGCAAAAACACCCCCATCAATAAGTTCAGTGGGTGTGTACGCACACACAGTACTGTGCAAAAGTTTCATCATCACTCTGCAGTACCATCAGGAAGGTGTCACAGTTAGATATTGATTTGATTTAGTTTCTTTTTTTTTTTATCTTTTACTTTCACCTAAATTAGGTGATAAATAAAAGATATTCATGGCATCATTTTTGAAGGTATCCCCACTTCAGTTTTAGTGCCTAAAATACCTGCACAGTACAGTTTGTGTTTGTGATGTTAACTCAAAATATTCAGTGAGATAATGGTCATCATTGCCACGCTGTATATGAAAGTGATGGAACTGCTTAGTGTTGTAACAGAAAACTGAGGCGAGCAGATACTATAAGGCTGACGGCATCAGAAACAAATCAAAACAAAACAAAAACAACAAAACAAAACAAAACAAAACCCAAAGTATGTGTGGTTTCACGTGAGGGACGAATAAAGGCATCAGCGGGTAGAAGGACGGAGAGGAGGCCATAATGCCGTGAGTTACACCTTTGAACTTTATTGAACCCCGTGGCCTGGTCAGCGTTTTCACTCTCCGTGCCGCCCCCTTGACCCCTGACCCCTCACCCACTGACCTGAGCAATGAGCCGTTCCTTAAACCACGCCTCCTTTATGAGCGTGACTGACCCTGACCTCAGAATGAACCCGCCGTTGCTCAAAACACACAAACACTACAATTAAGACAGCAGTTAACAGCCTCTCTCACCTTGTCAATAGGCAATGCACCAAGTGGCTGCTCTTTCATCGGCATTGATTGCAGCCGTGGGACATGCTTAAGAAACACAATCAGTGCTTTTCCATGAGGCTCTCCTGAGATGTCTTGTAACGAAATGGACCATACAACATCTGTCTGGTGTTAAAGAACAATACAAGAGTACCTGACCGGACTGTAACACACTAACTTGATGACTTTGCAATTGTTTCCCAATTATTAAGTTACCGATCAGATGCCTCTCCAGCGCTCTTTTGGGAAAATGCTTAAAACTGGTGATTTAAGCGAAATGAACAGGAAAGAAAGGGAAAAAAAATTACATTTAATGATCAAATGGATCTAACAACGTCTGTCTGAAGAGTGGAAAATGCTTCAAACTTTCAATTCAAATCTCCCTCTGCCCTCTAGATAACTTGAAATACGGCCAACAAAAGTTTCTTCCTGGAGTAAAATTGACCAGAACTGGTAATCTGAGCCCTGTTGATAATATTGAAACATACCAAAACCTGATGGTAACCCTAGAACATAAAACTTTAGTGGCTTGGTATTGTTCTCCAATTGCCATGATAATTTGCTAACCATTCACACGTCTTGGAAAAACGGTCTAAAATGGTCATCCAAATCCCCACAAACACCAAAAAAAAAACCCAACAAATAAGCAAATAAACAAAAATACATTTCTGTAATAAAATATTTGTCCGATGGCTGTCTAAGGGCAATACTAAAGACTGTTGCTAAACCTGCACTGTAATACTTTGGTGGCTTGGACGTGTTTTACCAATAATTTAGATTTCACCAACACCAGTTTCAACCACAAGACTTTTACAGACTTCTAGTGCTATGAGCAGTTGAATGATCATGTAATATAAATATTCAGGGTATAGTTCAAACTCCTATCTTTTCAATAATTGTGGCTTTAAAAACTACAGTGGTTGACATGGTGGACTAGAAAACATCCATGATTTTCAGAAGGGTGGCTTAACTGCTTTCCAAAACTATAAATGCAAAACGCCAATGAAAAAAACAAAACAAAATACTTTTGTTAAAACTTTTGTATAATACTTTTCATGTTTTGACCCTCCTGGGGAGTCAGGACCCTGACAAGAAGTTGCAAGACACAAACAAAAAACAACAACAACAAAAAAAAAACACACACAACAAAGTTATGTTAATGTTCTAGACTTCCCTCTAATCTTTCCTTCCTCTTTTTTTTTTTACTGATCAAGTCAGCGATGATGAGCAGTCACAAGTAGATATTGTTTTGTTTTTAGTCTATCCTCCTGTTTTATGCTATTTAAGCTTTTTTGTATCTTTCTTTTCATTCTACTGTTTTGAATCCTGTTTATATTGTCCTTGCATATTGTCTTTTGTTTTTTATTAACGTCTTTTATGTTAAATGTGAAGCATTTTTTTGCCTTGTTAGAGGGTCCTCTATAAATAAACTTTGTATAAATAAAGCTCTGTAAATAAACTTTATAAAACTACAGCTCTATAAATGAACTTTATATCAATAGACCTCTAGAAATAAACTTTGCCTTTTAAGGTGTCATAGGCAACAGTGTAATGTTGTATTATACTGTGTTTTACCAAGCTCCACCATACTTAAGTGAATTCAGAAAAAGGTCAAGGTTTCCCTAAAAAAAAAAAGTGCCCTCAAACATCCTGAGTTATAAGCTGATATGAGTGGCCATGTCATTTAGGCAGACCAACCCCCTGGTGTTCAAGGGTTAACATGTGGAGGATTCATTTAAATGTCTTTCCAGCCCGTGAAAAAAGTGGGAAACACTTTAAACTGTTAATCGGAACCACCATCTTCCCAGCTGAACAGAGCATAAACAGGGCTGACCTCTGGTAGGGTCAAAATCAGACTCTCTTTCAGATGTTTCACTGCATCTGGCATGAAGCCACCAGCAGAAAGGAAATTAAAACACCAGTATACTTCTGCTAACAACTTTAAAAAAAAAAAAAAAAGCCCCTCTTAGCAAGCATAAAAACTAACTTGCTATGAAATAACCTTCTGGCACCAGAAACTGCTCGTATCACTTCCTCTTTTGAAAGAAAACCTTAAGCTCCAACAGTTGCATACTCTGCAACATGTGCACACATGGAAAAAAAAAAAAGAAAAAGAAAAAGAAAAAATTAAATCACTTACAGACTGGACATGGCAGCTCTGCAACTGCAATCCTTCCTCCCTGGCTCTCTTTCTCTCTGTCATTTTCTTCATCTGTCGGTCTCTGTCTCTCTCTATCTATCTCTCACCTCCTCCTCCTCTTCCTCCCACACTTTCCTTTCTCTGTGCATTTCCCTAAGCTTCACCCAAAGCCTTGAGTCTTCTTTACCCTCTCCCTCTCCGCTGATTGGCCAGCGGTGAAGTGTGTGATTCACCGGCTTCTTCACCTAACAGATGTTTAGGTGAACTTCTACAACACACATGCACAGCACATGCACACATGCACTTACACAGACACACACACACACACACACACACACACACACACACACACACACACACACACACACACACACACACAAAAGAGTTAAGTCTGGTAGCCTAGAGGTTTAAGGGTGATGGCGACATACACAAACACACAAACTCACGCAGACACAGACACAAACACACACAGACACACAGACAAACACACACACACATACACACACACACACACACACAGACACACACACACAAACACACACACACACACACACACATACACACACACACACAGAGTTATGTCTGGTACCCCAAAGGGTTTAAGGAAGATGACAACACACACACTAACACACACACACACAAATCCAAGCTAGTGTCTATATGAGTTGTGTATATGCACTGAGGTCAAAGGTTAGGTAAGCCTTGGGGTTGACAAGGCAATCGGATGTGTTAGGGTCAGGACCTCACATTCACAGACTCATACGCACACACACGCACAAGTGTATGCACGCACACACACGCACACACACACACACACACACACACACACACACACAAACACATGCACACCAGTTTTTACAGCAAGTCACATGGGAGAGTTTAGAGTAAGAGTCTAAGGAAAATGGAGTGAAGCTGACATAATTTCTATTAATGTAAATAAACTGAAGGTTAGGAACAGGAGGGGCAACGCCTGTTTTCATGTATTTCTCAGTGGAGCTGAGTTCTGCAAAGAATGTGACCTAATGCTACACTAATCAGCAGTTTTTGGCTTACAAACAAAGAGGTATGAGAGCTCAACAAATACCAGACTGACACCCAACTCTGATAAAAAATTACCTTATCAAATTGATTATACCTAACATGTTAGCAAACACGCACCCAGTTAGACACTCAGCAGACACAAAAGCACTCATCTGGAGTCATATAACGGGCCACCTGATGATAAAAAGACCGGTATTCGCTCTCCTTTTTCCTTCCAGTTTGGGTCTCCACCAGCTCCTGACTAAAATATCTTGCTCTATAGCAGCAAAGTGGCCACTTAGACCACTGAACCACAAAGTAAAACCAAAAAAAGCTTAAAGAGGCTAAAGGGCTCTGTAGTGCTGCAAGGTTGATCATGATTTTCTGTGGGTTGATAACTTTAAAGAAGCTTTATGGAGGGGATGTTGCCAGCCCTTGATTATTGTGTTCCCATCTGGTTTAAATGTGGTCCAGCAAGACATTGGTGTGCTAAACAGGTACATTTCAGGATGCGCTCAACAAACGCTTGTAATTTTGAAGAAAAAAGGGTTGAAATCCTCAAACAAACCCTCTAGGGCGACATTTAAAAAGTGTCCTCTAATCTGACGCCCCTGTTAGCAGGACTTTGTGATTTTCTGCGCCTCCCAGCACCATTGAAAATCCCTGCTGAAAAATAAAATCTGTTTTATGATGTGACAACAATGTTTGGTTAGGCTTATGGAGAGATCATGATGTTTTGGGTTAAAATAACTGCTTCCTTGAGGTTAGGGGACCTTTGTCCCCGTGGCTACAGTAATAGACCATGTGGTTCAGGTTATAGAGCGATCAAAGTCATGCTTAATAAGAAACAATGTCAACTGCTGGTGAAAAACAGGACACAAACAGCGGCCCCGTATGTGCTAAACCCCAGTGTCCTGTTGACCCATCTTCCCACACTGACCCTCTTTTGTGACACTTTTTTTGCTCTATAAAAAGGTCACATGATCTCCTTTGCACAATTACCATATCCGGCTCAGGCGCTTTGTCAGTTTTCCTTGCAGACTGCAGCGATGAGGATGTGCAGCGCATGCAAGCAGTGAAACGCCGACTGGCGGATGTCAGCTCGACGTGGACAAGGCAGAATTCAAAATAATCAAAAAAGATAAGCTTCCCTCGAGTTGCTCTAATTTGTTAATTTGTACAAAAATGTCTGTTATGTTATCCGTCAGTGGCCACTGATTGGATCTTTAACTTGCGCTAAGCTCATGTACGTTACCCCCACGTGTTTGGGAGTCAAAACAAGGTCGCAGCTAAGCGTGTGTGCGTGGTGTGTGTCCTGCCAAACTCAGTCAACGCGAAATGGTGGTAAGGTATGGGGAGAAAAAAAAAATAGACCCCCAGATATACACAGTGCACTCCACTGTACCCCCGCTTGGTATTTGATTTCGAGGCTGTAACTTTTTCAACGTGTAGTGAAAAGACACCAGATGTTTTTATCCCCAGAGTGAAAAAAGTTTGCCAAGTTACCGGGTTTCCCTTGGACAGCAGCATAACGGGATATTGATGGGGCCATTAACTGGCTGCGGTTCAGCCGTCTGACAGAGCAAACGCGCGCACACACACACACACACACACACACACACACACACACACACACACACACACACACACACACACACACACACACACACACACACACACACAGAGGCAGAAGCCTGGAACTGGTTAACCTCTGTCTCCATCACTCATTTCTTCCCATTTCCTTTCACTGTATGTTTTACACTTCTTTCAGTTTTCCTTTCTCTTCTTTCATTTTGTCAGTATCAGTCTCTTTTCTTGCTTGAAATCCTGATTCCCTTTCCCCTGTCTTTTTTCATTTTCCTCCCCTTCCTTCCTTCCTTTTTCTTGTCTGCTTTCATTCTTTCATTTCCCCTTATGTTTTCTTTCTTTATTTGTCTCCCCCTCATCTTTTTATATCTTTCCTTCTCTTCCTTCTCCCTATTCCATCGCAATTCTATTCCTCAGTTTCCATCTTCTATTAGTGGAAAGCAGCTAATTTCATTCAGTCAAGTGAAATTTGAGGTACTTTAGTTTAGCATTTCCATTTTATGCTACCGTATACTTCTACTCCTTTACATTTCAGAGGGAGATACTGTATTTTTTAGTCCACTGCTTTCATCTGAAAGCTTTAGTTACCTTTTAAAATAATATTTTATATAAAAAAGAAAATATAAGCTTATAGAATACAATATCAATGATAAAACCAGTGGCTTCCATTTTTTTTGCCTCGTAACCCTAAATGTTTTTTTAGTTTCAGATGTCTATGAATCGTAAGAAGTTTAAGCAAAGAGTGATTTCCTCTCTAAACATTTCAAATGATTTCATTTAAATGACTTTTTGAGGCCTGAGGAAGTCAAATCATTAATTATTTCACCATAAAAAAACATAGAGAAAAGTGCAAAAAAAAATGATACTTATTTGTGTGCCAGATCTTTGTTTGTCTTCCGTCCTACCATATTAATCATGAACTCTAAGCTTTATCTTGTGCCCACTAGTTTTGGCACCAATGGACTGAACCGGAGTGTATATAAAGTAGTTAAAACTGGCTACAATTGTAAATTGTTGCTTTGAAAATATATCACAGTTAAAGGCTTTATTCTCCTGCAGGATAGGTCCTTTTGCTTTTGAAACTTTACTTTGAAAGTACATTCTAGCCAATTAAACCTCTGTACTTTTGCTGAAGATTGGATTCTGAATGCTGGACTACATTCATGTAATGGCACTTTGGCTTGAAATGAGGAACTGAGTACTTCTTACACCGCTGCCCTCCCATTTTGCATTTCCTCTTTTCTTTCATTCATAAATTGGACTCTTTGCTCCTCTTTTCCTTACTGCTCACTTTTATTCTCTATACTATTAATCTTCCTTCCTTCGACCCTTTATTTCTTTCTTCGGTTCCTTGTTTTGTTTTTATCTTTCTTCCAAATCAAAACAAAGTTATGAGACAACCTACCTTTTCAGTCTCGATTTCTGTCACTACTCCTGGGCGAAAAACACGCCGCTTATGGCTCTCGGAGTAGGTAATGCGTCAGTGAGTGAGAGGACAGTGCTGACAGGAAGTCACACATGCTCTTCTCCCTCTCTCTACCTCTATCCATCTGTTGCATGCACATAAGACTGTCTGGTCACACCGGTAGCAGTGTGACCAAGCAGAGTTTGTGTGTGTGTTTACATATGCCTCAATTATGCAGCAAAATTCTGTGTGTGTGTGTGTGTGTGTGTGTATGTGTGTGTGTGTGTGTGTGTGTGTGTGTGTGTGTGTGCGTGAATTTGCGTGTGTCTGTGTGTGCGTGTGTGTGTATGTGCATACGTGCATGTGTTTTTAAACCTCCATCTTCATAAAACTAATCATAACTCATGCAGACCTGTCGTTGGGCATATCTTGAGGGCATATTTATACGTTCTAAATATATTCAAACCTAATGTCACAGTAAAAATGACCTTTTTTTCTCTTCTCAGGTGATTTCCCATCACACATCTCACAGCTTTTAAGGTCCATGCCCATCAAACACTGACAGCAGTAGAGCACGCTCAAATGAGAGAAAGAGGAAGCTGTAGCCACAGCCTTCGCTTCTCTCACACTCTCACATCCTGGTGTGTTTCCACCAGCCGGTCTGTCAGTCAAACTGAATGACTTTCTCTCTCTCTCTCCCTTTCTTGACCACACACATGCACTTTGCGTTTCTTTTAGTCATTCAATCTCTCTGTATTATGTCATCATCAGACCTCACCTGCTTGCGTCTAGAGACATTTACTCACACACATGTACACACACGGGTCTCTCTTTGTAACTGCAAAGCAGCACAGTAATTTCTCCAGTGAGACAGTACATCATGTTGTCAGTACATTAGTGCCATACTTGAGTATTTTACATGTGCATGAAACTGATAAAAATCTTTTTTTTTTCCATTTTCCTCCTCACACTTCTCATAAAAATAGAAAACTGAAACATTACAGTAAATTACACTTGCAATAACTGATGTCATGGTCACCCTGAGGCAGTGGAAACAAGCTATGAGCACGTCACATCTGAGGTATCATCACCTTTTAAAGCTGATATGGCAAATTTGTTTCCCATCCAGCAGAAACAGATTCTTCTGAAATGTGGTTATGTTCATATGAGTATTAGTCCAATATTCACTCTTTTCTTTGAGCTCTGTTTTTGGTCTCCACCATCTCCTGAGGGGAAATATCTTGCTCTTTAGCTGTCCAACTATTTACACCAGCTGGTTTCTGTCTCCATCTGTAGTTTGGTGCTCAGCAGTGTATTTTTTTTGTGTTGCTATTTATTTTCTTTTCACTGTAAGCTTTCATTGTCCATTTTTTTGAGGAGTCATTTCACTTCTTTTCTGATCTTTATATTGGATTGTTTTGCCTTCTCTTGTTTTATTGACATTGTGCCATTTTAAATTGCTCTTTTTTATTGTCATTGTCTTTGATTGGAGCCCTTGAATAGCGGTGGCCACTTTGAATGAAGAATAAACAAACAAATGCAGCAAGCACTTGGGTTTGTTTTCGCTGAAATCAGCTGCCCGCTGCACCCGGAAAACGAGGTTAATGAGAGCAGTGAGACTGAACCAAACAGTAAAATTCTGGGTCATAAAACCGAAACAATGAGTTAAAAGATGCTATAAAGCTTTCTGGAGCTGAGTGGAACCGCTGAGTTGGGTTGTGAATATGTGTGGCTTTGTCGCTACCAGCAACCTCTTGCACTTCGAGGTAGTCATGTGATCGACTGTTAATATAAAAATAGAGATTATAGCCACTTTAAATAGCAGTTTAAAAAGTCATTCATTGTGTCTAACCTCCGTTTTTGTTTTTCTAATATGGACAGAAACCAGTCGAAGTTGCACATGCTGTCAATGAAAGCCCACTTTAGTTCAGTGTTTCCAGCCATGGTTTCTTGTATCCAAGGAGGCACTCCTGCAGTTTGTGTTTAGGAGGAAAACAAAGAGCTTAAAAAAAGTGGTGTGAGCCCTGATCAATTTCCTTTTTATATTGCCAGAAAACAAGTAATCAGTAATGTCTAAACTGCGACAATCCAACTGCGTAGGACACACCTCTGTTTCCCGCAAATCTGAATCGGCTAGAATACCTCAAAACCACTCGTTGCGATTGAATGCATTGTAAAACTAGTTAGGAGCAGAGCTGTAGCCAGGTTTTTTTAGGACTACTGAGTTCATGAGTCCAAACTCATATAAGGATCACTAGATCTTGCAAATTAAAATTCCTTTAATTCACTACAGCTACCGTGTTTACTCTGCAGTGAAAAAAAAATATCAGAGGGGTAGGACATCAGACAAAAAAAAAAAAAAAGGTTGGTAACTAGTCTTTTGAAACGAACGTTAAAAGTGCTGAAATCTACCACTGGTGCTCTTTAGGGCAACACGTGTCAAAATCCACCAACAGTCAAACGTCTTTGACAGGCAAATGTTATGCATGAGAGGCCTTTGCAGCTACAGATGGGGAAAGCCCCATTTTTTTCGTTTTCAATGGCACTTCACTGTTTCAAGTGTTGAGTAAATGTCACGGCAAAAAACTCAATCACACTAAAAGAGCACAGTTCATCTTCCACCAGCCAATTGTGTGTTTGTGTTTGTGTGTGTGTGTTTGTGTGTGTGCATAAGGGAGGAAAGTCCGATCTCCTCCGGGGGAAAAAAATGCAAAAGTAGGAAAACCGCAAGACAACAGTGTGGGACAAAGCCAACGGTGAGTAACAAAAGATGAAGATGACGTTGGCAAAAAGTATGTGCGGTTGTCAGTGGTTAGTGTAATATTAAGCATTTATGTTTTTTATCCAGAACAGATGAATGCCCTTTGTGAAATACACTGACGATGTATTCCAACATAAGCAATGACTAACATCAGCTAAATGGGCCAAAGCCTGGAGGAGGCTTCTAATTAATCTTGCAAATTTGTTTCTTTTAGAAGCACAATAAAGAACTTTAGGACAAAGCTCTGTCACTGTAATGCTCAGTTAAATGTAATGACCCTGTTATCGTTTGATGATGAAAACATATTATTTCACTGTGCAGGGTTTCTGCAGGGCTTACCCGCTAAAAATTCTTTCGAAGACCACACAGAACACAGTTTCATACCCGTTCTGTGATCGTACCCACCAAGGCTTTAAAGCATAATGGAAAACCAGAGGGGACGATAAGGGCAAGAATTATTTATTACTGTTGTCGCTTTTTTTTTTTTTTCCCCAGTGCCAACAGGCAGTACATAACAACAACTCTTAAAGATATAATTAATTAAACTATCACAAACTGGACTCGAATGAATGGCATTAAATTAAAGGATGTATTAACCTATTAAAACTGATTAAACCAATTAAAATCCAGATGCAAAGCATGGAGTGACTCAACAGCCTCCTGCAACCAAATGCACTGTCAAAATAATCCCACTTTTAGTTTATAGGTATCTGACGTCTCCAAATATTCTGCAATCTGACACAAAAACACTGGTAAAACTTTAATTCCCCTGTTTAGTAGATATGTAATAAATGTTAATATTGTATTTGTAATGTAAGCAAATTTAAAGTTTTTTTAAAGTGTTTAGTATAGAGTATTTACTAGCAATTATAACTTCTTCCGAGAAGCCTATTTTATATTTTCATGACTGCTTTTTACTATGTTGTGATTCATTATGGTGTAATAACACCAGTGTTTAAACACCAGTGTCAACTTATTGGTGCCCACAAGCAGAGTTATAGTTGTTAACGATTAAAATCAATATACACATATCCGCTTATGACTCCAATATAGTGTGCTGCAAACCACTAAAAGTGTGTTTACTACTCATAAATGCTAATTGGGGCAACTTAAAGTGTTACCAAAAGTTTATAATTAACATTACTGCCTACAGCAGGCAAGAGGAAACGTTTAACACCTTTGTAAACTGAATTTAAGAACTTTTTAATACCATCTAAGGCCTTTTGAAAAAACTGGGCTTTTTAAGTCTTTTCAAGACTTATATCTCTTGGAACATCTATTTCATTAAGCGTCGACACACATGGAATTGATTATATGTGAATGCACAATATGTAAAGTGGTAAGGTTTGGAATAAGCTTTGTGTTAAGTGGTGGGGCATGCAGGCAAAGAGTAAGCGGAGCACTGGTGGCATCGGTTCACCAGCAAGATTGAAATGGTACATTAGATAAACACGTGCTGTCGTCTGCAAAAGTATGGGCAAATTGCAACTTTTTTTAACAATTTTTCAACAAGAGGTGAATACAGGCACTGCAGCAAGCAGACATCAAAAATGAACCTTTCCTCAAATGTTGATGCACTGCTAGTTTTTATTTCATGAACTTTAAAAATATGAAAGAAAGTTAAACAGTATTTGACCCTCCCCCCCACGACCTTTGGCAGATATTACATCTTACAAACACTTTTGTTAGATGTAATATCTTACAAAAGTTGGGGGCAGGGGGCGTTGGAGGCCCTTCCAAAAGCTTCAGCTTGTGTTTCTCGAAGTAGATCGTGGTTTGATTTTGAGGTCTGCTTTGGATCATGGTCCTGTAGTAGAGGCCAGCTCTTTTTTCAGTTTAACTTTCTTGACTTACTGCAGGACATTTGCATGCAGAATTTGCTGATACTCAGTGGAAACCATTCTCCCCTCTATCTATGCAATGTTTCCTGTGAAACCGGCTGCAAATCAGCCCCAAAAGCAGAATACTTCCACACCCATATTTATCAGACAGGCAAGGGGTGTGTGGGCACTGGCTCACTAGTGTAAATGCTTCACTCTGCAAATGCCACGATTACTGTTTAATTATTTAAAAAATCTTAAGTTTTTAAAGTTTATTTATTTAAAGTTTATTTAAGTTTATTTAAAAAAATGAAAAATGAACAATTAACACAAACAGCATATTTCAAAATAAAATCCCTAACACAGCCAGTAGTTAGGTAGGGTGTTATTCTGTCGTCAAGGTCAATTTACCTTCTCAAAGGGATTTCCCACTTTGTTTGACTAGTCAGTGCTGACTTCCACTGTACTCTGGATGCTTTACAACACAAAGCAAGCATTTGCAGATCCTGTTCAAAAGCCCACAAATCCTCTCCTCAGAAATCTCGGCCAACCTAACTTTTTTTTTTCAGCATATAGGACAAATTAAAAATGAATCCAAAGTGTTTATGTCGCCTTTTTTCGAACCAGCCTGGTTTACTCAGGCTGTGGTGTTTTCTTGAGGCCATTTTCATCCTTGCTTAAAAGAAACAAGCCTCGGTGTTGCTGTTGCTACGAATTCACAGAGACAGAGATCTGATTCTCTCCCACCTCCATCTTCCAGCGGCTGAGCCATTCTTCTCTCTGTCTCCTGCTGATATAGTAGGGGTCACCAGCCTGGAAAGTCACCCTGGGGACTGGCCTCCTCCGCAGCCTCCCAGTCTCACCCTGCACACACGCAGACACATATAAAAAGCTTGTTATACACTCGCTATACTCTTAAAGCTGCTTGTATGACTGTATGAGAGTGTTGGTTTTTCTAAGTTGAAAAAAAGGGGGAGGTGGTTTTCTCACCTCTCTGGGGGAGTCGCAGTTTCTGTCATCTGGTTCATCTGCAGGAGAAGAAAAAATACAGGAAATAACCCATTTGTACAGATTTAACAAGAGGTTTAATGAGGACGTAAAGTCATGGTTTTCATCACTTGGCCCCGGCATACATATCTGAAGCCAAAATGACATCTGGAAGTTGTTCGGCTAGTATCATTTCAGGTAAACTGACAAATAGCTGCTTTTGAGGACTTGTGGGTATTAATTACACAGATCATGACAGTCATAACTGTAAATTTTCTATCTTTAAAGCATCTAAACTGTAAGCCTGAAATCTTGTATGAGCTAAGTCATATTATTTAAAATGATATGACTTTGCATTAGAGCCGTACCCTTATTCCTCTCAGTCTGCTCGAGTTTCCGACGCCCGCGCTTCTTGCGAGGGGAAGGGGAGGCCTCCGGCTCCTCCGGCGGGGTTGGGGGGGCATTAGCACAGGGGTCAGAGGTCGCCATCTCCTGGGAAACAGATGGAGCACAGTCTGGGTTTGAGAAAAGTGCCGCTCTCCCTTGTCTAGACCCATCAAAGAACCACGCTAAACACATAATAATAACCATACACACACGAGGACGCGTGCACGGGCACAGGCCTTATACTCACGTAGAATCGTGCACACACACACACAAACAAACGCACATATTCAAAGAGTGACTGCAATGCACTCACACACCTATTAAGTCTGCTCTTGTTGGTACAACACAGAGCAGGTATGTCCAGCAGAGCATATCTGCACAGGATCAGTGTGATACTCACCCCGGACTACCAGTAACACACACACACTTATCAGAGCGGGATGGAGGGGCACTACCAACGTTGTTAACAGTGCTAATGATTAATGAGCACATTCGCTAAACAATGCTAACCCCTCATAACATTAGCCTAAAAGTACATTATCTATGTAAAACAACCTCAATTAAAATCAAACGTTCCATTAGCTCGCCAGCAAGATTGATGCTAAGCTCTGATCATTTGTCCGCGAGTTGGGTTTTTCTTTTTTTCTGTTTTTTTTGTTTTTATGTGCGTGTGTCGCTAACAGGCTAACAGATTTTATAGACGAGCGGTTAAAAAAGAGGAGAGCAGGGGTGAGTGTCGAGCTCAAAGGCTACCGCAAACGCCAGCTAGCGCTAACAAGCTCACAAAAGGCTTTAATGAGCAGGCGAGAAGGCCTGTAAAAAAGGCAGAGAACGCAAAAAGGTGGCGACAAGGGCCCCGGGACATGCTCAAGTACGCCAGCACACACTTTTTAACTCTGGATACTAAACCGGGACTCTATGTATAGGCCGCTTGACTATGTAAGGCCACTTGTTTAAGAATCAACGTGAGATCAAGCTCTAAAAGGACGCAGGGTTTGTTTTTTTTATTAGAGCTGCACCGATTAATCGATTGGTTGATCATCAGAAAAATAATTGGCAACTACTTTGATAATCCAACAATTGTTTTAGGGGTTTTTTTTCTCCACATTTTTTTTCTTTATCAAAAAAGTCATATATTTGCTGTTTCCAGCTTCTCAGTTGTGAGAAGTTGATGCTTTCCTTTGTCATACCTGACACTGAACTTAATATCTTTGGATTTTGAAAACTAGACATTTGAGGTGTAACCTTTCACTGTTAACTTCAGGTCAGTCAGGCTTAGATTTTATGTCTCCAGTTTGCTTACAGATGACAGTGGAGGCCTTCAGCTCTATTTTTTTCTCGTCATCAGGATGTTCAATAGTCGTTTACATTTTCCGGTTTTAAGTTGACTCATTGAATGAACTTCTGCATGCTGTGAACTTTGGCACTACAATGGGGAACCCAAGGGCCAGTAAAGTATATTTCTATCTTGATCTTGACAATACAGAGTTAGATTCCAGAGCTAGCAGCAGTTAATAATTATCAGTTAATCCGAAAAACAATTTGTTTTACCCAAAAATAAGGTCATTTCTATTAAGTCTGTGTCAGCTCTCATTAAAGTTTTTTTAACTTTGTTAATATTTCTGATTGTTATTATTAAATTAGCAGCCAAAAGAGGCTGCTTATGTGACATGTTCAAATGAAGCTGGGATAACAGAATTATCTAAATTAACTGCTAAAATGAGCATGAGTAGACTTGACTATAAAAAAAGAAATACATTTCTGTTTACAGCAGTTTCATAGACACCATACAATGCGGCAGAATGTAAAAGACATATCAAATTCAAACTAAACAAATCAATCACCAAAATTCAACCACTTGAGTCAAGTGGCTGAAATTAGTGTAAAACTTGCTATGTAAAAATCAAGCATTTGCTTATAAAAATATAGATTCAGGATACTGACTTACTGCTATAAATAAACTTACATGACATTTAAGAACTGTGCGCACAAAACAAGCAAAATCATGACACAAATTAATCCGGATGAAAGCAATATTTCCCTTTAAAATTAAATTAAAACGAGTGACCCAGCATCTATCATGTGCTCATGCAATACCATCATGTGCCCCTGATGAGAACACATGGCCTTAACATTTATTGTTTTAACCCCAAAATCAAATTAAAGCTGCATTAAGCTTTTCTTTTTTTCTTCTAACCATCAGGAGGCAAAAAAAGGACTAAAAGCTAACTCTTATTTAAACAACTGACTACTTACACATTCAGCCGAGACAGAGGAATCTGGACTCGCAGTCATCTTTTTGGCCGCATGTCGAATGTAAATTCAATTCAGCCCTGGTTTGGTCCACAGACTCTTGAGAAAAAAAAATTTTATATCTGGTTGTCTTTCTGATTCCTATACGTTCGACGCTCCTCAGCCTCTTCGCCCCTCCACCACTTAGTGCTAAACAGAAGCAAGTGTACAGTCAGCCTCCGTGAGCCGGCTGTTCACTTGCTTTTTTTTTTTTTTTGCAAGAGCAGGTGCATTAGTTTGGTTTCATTTCAACCAAGAACTGACTCGAGAGTGGCTGCGCACTGCAGACTGCAGAGCCGGTTCACACTTTTTGATTCAGCGTGAGCTGAGAGTCTATTGCTTAATGCAGCTTTAAAGTTGCACGGAGGGATTTTAACCCGCTGCACGAGTGCGACCGAGCCCTTTGCCACAGGGCAGGGACACCGTGCAGCCAACTGTAAGGCATTTTTAGGCACCAACTACCCCTTACAGTGGTTAAAAAAAGGCAAATGAGATGCACTCCTATGTATGCAATGTTGGTTTTTGATGTCCTCTCTCTCAAACACCTCCACTGATCAACACTTCCTCTTATCCCATCATCCCATTGCATCATCAATGACAGATGGGGTGGAAAGTACCTGACTCTACTCCACAGCTGACAGACCTGAGCTGTGTGCAAAACATAGCGGTCATATAAAGAGGTGGGTATTTTTTTTTTTTTTGGGGTGGGGGGGGGTAGCTTGGACAAAACTTTGATGATACCTGGGGGGTGTGTGCATGTGTGTGTGTGTGTGTGTGGGGGGGGGGGGGGGGCTGGCTGAGCAGAAAACAGGAAGTTGCAAACAATAAAACAATGGTGAACCAAAAATAATAATAAAATAAGCAAACCCAACACAGCAAAATGAATGCATGGTAGCGGGTTTACAGGCATGTAGGTCGAGTGACCGTGTAAAGTGTTTTTCATTATTTATACTATGGAAAACACAGCCACACTGGGGAGTGCAGAGCTGTCCAAACCAAACGCGTCTCAGCCTTAGCAATGTCCTGTTTAGCATCAGTGTCAGTCAGAAAACAAATAACATCCCTCTGGAGAAACAGCAATGTAAACTAACAAGCTTTTTCTTGTCTCTCCTAATTGGGGCTCTTCATGTTTAAGCTAGCTAACGCTTGTTATTACTAGGGATAGCTGCTTTGGAGACGCTGGCCAAAGGAGCTATCCCTAGTTTGTGGATGAACCAGGCGTTTGAGCTTTTATATAACAAAGTTGTTTCTCAAAAGCAAAAACCCGGAAATCTTAATGAGCAATGGTGAATCATCAACAAAATATGAAAAGTCAGTTGTCCCTTAAGCACTAATCTAAAGATTTCTATCTCTAATAATCTTTTTTTTTTCTTGCGTAATCTAAGAGGTGTGATTACCTTCAAAGAGTTAAAGAGGGAAGTGGGACACACGTAACACACTTGTACACTCAACTGTAATCTATTTACACTCAGTTTGTTAGGCACACGTTGTTAAAACTAATAGAATATTTAGACAGAAAATATATCAGAAAACTATGGGGTTTTCTTTTAAAACACCATACATTGCATTTTAGTATTAATGGTTGAGTCTCCATTAAAGCATATATTATTAAAATGAAAATATAAATATAAATATATAATATAATGTAAGAATATACATATAAATATATTTATATAAATATGTATAAATAAGAAAGGTTTCATTTGCCTTTCTTGAAAAATGACGTTGATCACTGCAGATAATCAGCCCCAGTAGACGACACACTTCACGGTTCCCCTTTAAAACAGCTCTGTCAACTACTTACTGGCCAACCTGTCTTAAATTAAAACACTAATTAAGTGTCCAATTAGGCTCTGAGAGTGCAATAAAAAGGAGAGGTTGTGATCTCAGCCAACACGCTCAGGCTCTCTATTTATGTAAGACAATTTATGACACAGAAGAGGTGAGAAACCAAAGACATCTGGTGGGTTTATTTATTCCTAAAATCACATCAGATTTAATCTTATTCCATGACTTTTAGAGCAGATTTCTCAGTCAAATGAAATGACTGTAAACAGCCAGATTAAATCGAAGTCTTGATGCTGTTTCCAATTATCCAACGGCCTCAACAACATGAATTTGCTATTAGTACTACTACTACCACTACTACTAGTGGTACTACCACTACTTCTACTACTACTACTACTACTACTACAACTACTACTATTACTGCTCCTACTACGATGACTACTACTACTGCTACTACTGCTATTACTACTACTGCTACAACTACTACTACTACGATGACTACTACTACTACTAGTAGTACTACAACTGCTACTACTACTACTACGACTACTACTACTACTATTATTATAAACAACTGCTATTACTAAATTCCATCGTTATAATATCATTAGAGCTACTAATACAACTACTACCGATTATACAACTACTGTGCATAGGTATGTTTTGCTACTACCTCTACTGCTACTATTAAAAACTTTATTTCTTCTGTTATATTTCTACTGATGCAACTACTATAAATATTACTACTTTTACTGCAACTGTTATTATCCTAACTATTGCTAGTACTAGTACTACTACTACTGCTATTGCTAACATGCTGCTGCTGTTTCTAACTACTACTACTACTACTACTACTACTGTTTCTAACTACTACTACTACTACATGATTTAGAGTGTGATAGAGAACATTTAAATTAACTAATTCAAGGCCTTGATGAAAGTGCACCAGTTGCTTGCAATGTTGGGTTTAATACAAAAGCTGTTTCACTTTTTGGCTGAAGAAAGTAACCTTTTATCCAGCAGCCGCAATTCATGAAAATTTTCAGTCAAACACTGCGCACATAACCACAATTTTTCCACAGTCTCTCCTTGACCTTTGCGGTTTGGGTAGAAAATGGAAACACCAAAAAAGAACCAGACTAAGCCACAAGTATGGCTGAAGAACGAATGAAAATCCCGGTCACCGGGATATGTTTAGTGTGAGTTAAGACCTTGACATTTCGAATAATTACAGTTAAACCCTTGTCTAGATAAAATCTAGTTATTGGGTTAGTGTGCATGAAAAGTTTCATTTTGTATTGCCGACTCACATCACAAATGACTGGGAGGACTTTTGTGTGAGAGCATTGCATAAATGTAGGGAAACGTGCCAATACGTATCGCTCTCGTACTACTGTACTTCAAACTTCTTGGAAATGTTAAAGCTGATGCCACAATGCACACACACACACACATACATCTGTGCGCACGCACACACACACACACACGTATGAAAACCCCACCAGCTGCTCCACACATGGTGCCGAGGCAAAGAAAAAAGAGAAACTAGGGAGAAAGGAGGGGAGGAAAGAGGAAAGAGGGAAGACACTGACACCTATCTTAAGTTATAGAGTCGTCAGCGAGTGAGTGAGTGAGTGAGTGAGTGAGTGAGTGAGTTAGTGAGTTAGTGGTGAAGAAAAACTAAAGAGCAGCCAGAAAAAAAAAAGAAAGACACAGTGAAAGCTTGTGGGGAAAAAGAGGGAAAAAAAATGGAGGCTTCAAATAGTTAAGGGCCTTGTAGCTAATCTAATTATCCATTAAACCCCCATCATCGCTGTAACATTACTTGTGTACAGGAAAGTGTATATGTGTGTACATGTCCGTATAAATGTGTGTATATATATATGTGTGTTTGTGCGTACGTGTGACAGATGTGAACAAGTGAGGGAAGGAGAGAAGTGAAGGAGACCGCGTAGGCTTCCTCCCTCTCCGCTCTCTGTAGTTAGTGTCACTGGCAGCTCCACCCTGAGCTGCACACAATGGCTCTATTCCTGGATACTCTCCACCATGTGTGTGTGTGTGTGTGTGTGTGTGTGTGTGTGTGTGTGTGTGTGTGTGTGTGTGTGTGTGTGTGTGTGTGTGTGTGTTTGTGAGAGAGAGAGAGAGAGAGAGACAGACAGACAGAGAGAGTTTGTCGGTATCATACTGTACTGTTCACTGGACAAGAGGCTTCTGTGTTAAAGTAAGTATTGTCTGTATATATACATGTGATACTACTCATCATTACAGTATGTTTTACTGAACATAGCATGTACTTCTACTATCACTACTATAGATACTACTACTATTAGTAGTAATGCAGCTGCTCCTCCTGCTATGATTGCCACAAGTACTAGTACTAATACAAAACTACCCCTACCACTGTTACTAGTAATAGTACTACTGCTGTTGTATAACTACTGCCACCACCACTGCTATAATATTACTATCACTACTACTGCTACTAGAACTTTTACTACTACCACTACTACTGCTACTACTGCTACTACCGCTACTACTTCTACTACTTTTGCTACTACTGATAATAATACTAGTAATATTATTATGTTATTATAGCTACTACTGTCTACTAGTACTACTATTCTACTACCATTACTGCTACAATTAAAATGTCCACTACATCATAATATGGCACTGGTACAACTACATGTCATTGCATAATCTAATGATAATATTACAAGTACTACCATTACTATATGCGTTACTTCCCCTAATGTTAATACTATAGCAATTGAAATCACTACTGCTACTAGTACTACTAATATTACATTACCACTGTTGAAAACTATTACTACTACAACTATAATGCTGCTCCCAGAACTACCACTATTACAACTTGTAGTACTACTACTAGATTACACCCCACTACGACCTACCTTATGATCTAAAGCTACTGCTACTACTACAAGTTCCACTGCTATTTCTTGTACTACCATTTAAACATCTTCTCCTATTACGGCTTCTTTTACTACTGCTCTTGGTACTACTAATACTACACTACTCTCACTATTACTGCAATTTCTGTCATCTACAACTACTAATACTACTATGCTATTAGCCATACTACTGCTTCACCAACAACCACTGTTACTACTGCTACTGTTGCTTCTACTATTAATCTATAGTACTACTACTACTACAACTACTACTGTTGCTTCTACTATTACATTGCTACTACTAATACAACTACTACCACTACCATCTTCAATTCCTTCTTCTCCTGTTACTATTACTGCTACTACTACCTTTACCATTTGGTTTTCCAAATTTCGTAATGCTACTTTTTTTTTTTGGCTCCAGTCACTAATACTTCTGCTACTACTACACTATGGTTGATGCTGTCACTACAACTACTACTCATAGTGTAGTACAAACACCACTTACAAACATATAGACCTGTTGTCATGCAAGCATGTTTTATCTGCAGCCCTCTAAGTATTATGTTTGAGTGTGCATGTTTGTGTGTGTGCATGCATGTGTGTGAGTGTGTGCACGTGTGTGTGTGTGTGTGTGTGTGTGTGTGTGTGTATGTGTGTGTGTGTGACAGGACATAATAATCCTGCCCGCCTTGTCAGAGCTCAGACATCAAAGCATGATCAGACCTGTTCCCCTGCACACATGAATGTATGCACACACACACATACACACAAACATGCACACACACATTCTGGGGTTGTTTGATCAGCTATATTGACTTACTGGTTCTGCCACAGAGTTCAGTCAGTACAAAAGGGGAAACACAGACACACACAGATCCACACACAGATCCGCACACAGATCCACACACACACATGCACACACGGTGAACAATAAGGGGATGAATAAAAGTAGAAATATGGAGGAGAAGAGCTGCCAAAGACCTGAAGTCAGTCAGAGTGAAGAAAAAAAACTGTGCAGTGTCATTATAGTAATAATGCAACATGGATGATTACTGCCGACCTGAAGGAAACTGGAACGTTGCCAGTTCAAACCCCCAGTCGAGCTCACACATGGGAAGTACAGTAACACTGTCACCTTGTAAAAGTAAAAGTAATCAGCCCCTGGCTTAAAGTAAAAAAAACCTTCAGGTGACCTGGAAAAAATGTGCAAAATTTACACCAATGAAGCTGAACTAATGAACAAGCTAACCCAACAACAGTCACCTTTACAATTAAAAACAAAGAGTTGCAAAATTGGAGGAGTTCTACAGCCTGGATGGGAACTACTGTGTTAGAAAATATGTGATTCTTTGATTAATAAAAATTAAAGGTACAAGGCTTTGTGCACAAAAATTCTGAGGTAGATTTTAACTACGACTCCAGAGGGTGCGTCTCGGCGAGAAACATCCAATCAAACAGCCTCAAATTCTGTTACATGCACCACTATTGGAGGAAAAAGCTAAAGATGACGTTCCGGAAAAAAATAAAAACTGATTATTCAGTCCTCAGGCTGCTTCATCTCCATGGCAATGGCAGCCAAGGCTCAGGGGCACAGTAGTATTTTTTGAATTATAAATACCCGCAGTCAGCACTCGACAGGAGGACTGATATGTACGTCAGAGAGGTCTACACACGTGGCACAGCTTCATTATCCTGACTGATAATTTAAATCTCCTGTCAAGATCAGTCAGGATCTAACAGTTTCATGGGGGGGGGGGGTCTTTTTTTTCTTTAAAGTGCTTTTAAGCATTCTCCCAAGGCACTGTAGTGTTTTCGGCTGTCCGATAAACAAGAGGGAGGATTTCTCAGGAGCAGATCTGAAATAATTCAAACTGGTGGCCATAACATAAAACTATGTGATTGTTGCCCCATGTTTTTATGGGAAGTGACTCAGAGGATATTATCAAAAACACTTCCAGAACCAACGACTCCTCCGTGTTTGATACCCCACATTGAACATGAGGTGTGTGTTTTGATGTTAAAAAACTTGTTTGAGTGCGGTTGTGGTCCACTTTATTCATTTTTCCCTCCTCTTCCTCCTCATCCTGAACCAAGCTGTTGATGGAGGCCAACAGTCACCTACAGCTCCTTACCACTCCCTGTTCTTAGGGACATACCCAATTTTAAGCGACCCCAGTAAATCTCAAAGGTTTAAATCTAAATATCTCTTGTTATTATGCTGGTCCAGACCAAAACTTCTCCTTCGCTGTGACTTTAAGGAAAGTGATAACAGCAAGTATGTGGAAAACACAGGGGATGGAGCCGTGCCGATAAATGAAAATGGTGACTAAGCTGAAAATGATGAGGAAATAAGGCTAATGTTGCATGTTGAGGGAAGAGTGCATTGCATTGACTGTTTAGCTCTGCAACCAGTCAGTGCATAGTGTGTGTGTGTTTGCGCGCCTCTGTTTTTAAGCAAAAAAATAAAAGTAAGCCACAAAAGCAGAGGAAAAGAAACCAACACAAGCCACTGTGAGGAGGCAAACAAACACACAAACACATACATACAGATTAGCTGTCAAACACACTCAAATGTGACACTTCATTTATACAGTGAGTGTGTCCTCAGATTTCTGTGAAAGTAAAAAAATCACAAAAACAAACTGAGCAGACTGTAATTGACACTCACTGCTTCTGGAACTAATTTCATCCAGGTGAACAGATCAATCCATCGCTCCGCTCAGGGTTTTAAACCATGAAAAAGCCTGACGAGAGGCTGTAATTGCAGTACTCACAGGAAGCAGCTGTTTGCGTTTCCTGCCGGGACGGCCCACCCTGCGCTTGTTGCGGGGGCTTGCTGGCGTCCCCTCCTCCAGACTGTCCTGGTCTGCTCCATCTTCGCTCTGGACAATTATAGAGACGCCACATCAAAAACGCTGAGCCAATCAAATGACCGTATGAAGTTATAATTGATGTCAGCAGTGGGGCCGCATCAAAGCAGCGATGATCCGTGGCAATGTGGTTAAGGAATCACTCTGAGACTGGAAAAAAGGATAAAATGAATAAAGAGCATTTTGTGGATGGTTCCCAATAAGTAGGGTATCTGCAGTGTTTTGAGGCAGCCAAATTTCACACTTTTTTATGACCTTTTCACTGGAAGAAAAGAATGTGACATTGAAGGGGAAAAAAACGAAAAAACAAACTACTTTAAAAAAACGAATTCTTAAAAACTGAGCCAGGTTCTGATTGAGCAAAGAATTTCTCAAACAATAAATGGGCAAAACAAGAGAGAAAAGAGAAAAACTCTTTGAGACATTAAGCTTACATAGTTCACTTGAGCTCTTTTAGAAAATCTGTCCAAACCTCGATAACATATAACTTGCATTTCCTTATATTCATGCCTCATGTGAAGCTTTGAACCTTACTGAATTGATCTCAGCAGTTTCAAACAGCTTCCTTTGCTCGGCTGACAGCGGAGAGAAAGTGGAATGGGACAGTGGAGTTGTAGAGCAGCAGTGGTGTAGTTTTACAGCATATACGGAATAAAAATAGCCTGTGCTATCACTAGATAGTGAGGCCTGCAGGAATCAATGGTAAAAACCACCAGATTACAGCATGAGCTGTGGGGACATTCGCCAACGCTTCTCTCTGTCTATATTTTTAATTTGTTATGTCATGCCAAAATAAAATAGCATTTTTTTCCTTTTTGCAGTGTTCTTAAATGTAATGTCAATGTAGTTGGCAGTTCACTGGTTCCCCAGCCTTTTTAGCAACTTAAGCACCAAAGACTCATGACTTGACTCAAACTTCAGCCTTCCAAACCTGGCAATGATTTGATGTCCTCCCCAGGCCCCAGAAATTTTTAAATTATGACATTGAAAAAAAAGAAAAAAAGAAAAAAAGTTGTCAGCAAATTTTCATCCATTTTCCTGGCAGCAGATACACGGAAGCAACCTGACAGCAGCTGACTTGTTCTGGAGGGAAGGTTCGACGTTGGGACCACCAGAAAGACCAAAGGTGAAACCTAAGATTATCACACTATGGATGTAGAAACTCTGCTGAGTTGAACAGATTCAGCTCCGAAATCAAAAAGATTCTAAATATGCCACAGAAATAACAAAAGAAAAAAAATTGCCAGATTTGACAGATCCTGATTCCTGCTCTAGTACAGATATGATTTCCGGCATTTAATGATAAATAATAAAGATAATGGAATGACTGATTTTCATAATGAAACTGCAGAAGAGACTGTACTTCATGTGAATTGGTCACATCTGGTCGACACCTGGTCCACTGATCAAGTTCGGTATCTCTATTTGAAAAATAATAAATAATAATTTTTAAAAAAAGGCCTTAATTATTTCATTCAATTTGCTATAATAACTTTTAAACAGTATTAAATCTGTTGACTCACTATCGGTTAAAACGTGCCATTCATCCAACATCCGCCTCAAGGGGCGGATGTGTTTTTTGGGTTTTTTTTCCCAGAGCCATAAACCTGCCATCTCCCACACGGTAGTAATCTCTGGGGTAGATGCAATCATCCCCTCCCCCAGTAATTTGAGGGTCCACCCAAAAAACCCAGAGCCCTGTCCGCGCTTTCCATTTTCACACCCACTCCAGGCAAAGTTTGACCTGCTGAGGGTCTTGGGTTGGTGCAAAATTTTCATTGGATCCAAGAGGACGCGTGCAGGAGCCAAATAAAACAAGCAACACCTGCTGCAATCTTTAGTTAAGCAGTCAAAGCGTGAATGAGGCGTCATCGCGAGCGAGGTTTACGCCTTTTACTTTAAGAGTATTTTACTGCTTTAGCCAGGAGGTAGGAATTTGCCAGCTGCAGTAATTTTTTATTAAGGGCCTTTTTATCCATATTTGAGCACTCGTTACATGCATCGCCGCCTTGGGCTGATACTAAATAAATGTCAAGGAAGGAAGTAACATTAGACATTTTGTAATGCTGGAGTGAACCAAACAGCTTTAAGCGCATCAGTCAGAGGGGATAATTGTTTTTCATCTGAGGTTTCTGCCAAACTATTTCAAAGATTGATAAGTAGCAAGTGATTTGAGCAGGAATAGAACAAATGAGAGGCCTCGGAAAGATCAAACTCTTTAGCTGAGGAAAAATTAAAATTTTCAATAATGCTATAAGACCCTCAGAACCATTAAACCAGACAGAAGGAATCTGAAGAATGGAAAAATGATCAGATCACACCGTCAGAATATGATTTTAAAAGCTGATGCAGATGAATTTACTCGAGAGGTTAAAGGCAGGTGTAGATTCGGATTCATTGTCAACATCAGATTCATATTTATCGTGTAAGATCAAAATGTATCAGGCTGTATCTGTTGTCCTTTTGTTTACAGTCTTCACTCCTTTCATTTACTTGTGATATGTGACTGACAGTGGGTTAGAAACGTGCTTAAGGAACTGGAGCAACCTCCAGGCAGCTTCAATTTCAACCTGTGTAATGAGTGAATGAGGGACTGCGACGGGATAACGTCCTATCATTCACTTTTCTGGGGAGCAACTATCACCGCAAGCAGAGGATCTCGCGCTGGAAATTGCTTTCGCCGGAAAAAGGAGAAGATAACTTAGCCTCTCTCCAAAATTGCTTCATGATTTCCTCAATCAGTGATCTCCGCCGGCATCAGAGACTCGAAGAGCCAAATGAAAAGCAGCCTCCACGGACCCACTCACTGCTCCTGTGGTCTCTATGTAGTGTATCCATAACCACACCGGGGCTGCGCAAGGTTGCAATTTTTGCGGAGGTGCAGAAATCGGCTGCAGTGTTGCTTTGGCAGTCACGTGTGCGTGTGTGCGTGTGCGTGGGCTCTGAAATGACGCTGTAACCTCTTAATGTCAGGCCATTAAAAAAAAAAAAGGAAAACACGCTTGCACTTGCTCTGCATCAGCCACAACCCTCTGATTTCCATCTTTGATTGTATATGCTGCTGCTGTGGTTTTTGTTATTACTGTTTATAAAAGATAACTAGAATCAGTGTGTGTTTTGCCGCCTGTAGGATATGCACTGGAGTGCCTTGCATTGTTGTGCAGCCTACTCTCCTACAAGCTTTTGCTGTGTGCGGCTGTTGAACATCTTTAGTGTCTCGCTGTACTCCCCGGATTTAATTATAATAATAATAATGATGCCTGCTCTACTTCCTGACTCTCTGTCCTGTTGTAATCGGTGCTGCCTGACTCTGTTTGCTGCCTGCTGTCAGGCCCATGTTCCCGTTAATGTCTTCCTCGCTCCGTTGCTGCGATGGCAGAGGGGCTGAGGAGCAGAAACTGCTTAGCAACTGTCTCCGAGGGGGCCGCCGTGCTGACTAAACATCCTGATGTCACTTCCCTGACGATGGGCATAGCAACCAGCCAGAACTGGTAACGGCCCCCATGCCCGGTGTGCCGCCCATATGCCTGTGTCACGACGCGCACTTACAGACGTGCACACACATGAACACACACGTTTCAACAACACAATTGTGTTCAGTCCTGTGCTGAAATTGCGACGAGTACAAAATAAAATAAATAAATGAAGTTTAAAAAAAAAAAAATAGTACAACTGAGTCATATATAAACCAACAGAGCTTGGAAACCACTCAACCGAATCCTTTTGAGATAAATTGTCAACACACACAAACGCGCACACACTGGCCAACAGTCCGTATATCTTTGGTCTATTTCTGTCTCCCGGCAGGTTATTTTGGGCTGCTGCAGTTGCTAAGCAACCAGACAGAAAGCCAGGCGGGCAGAGGATCCCATCAGCAGCAGACAGCTTGTCCTCTTTCTTTCTTCCCCATCCCTTCGTCCTCCTCTCTCTGTGCCTCTCTCTCCTCTTCCTTTCCTGTGCTGGTTTTTCCTCCCATCCGACTCCTCCTCTGCTTTCTCTCCGTGTTTCACCACGAATCCTCCACTCACCTAATCATCGGGTGATAAAGCTGTCAACCGCACAAACAGGAGACTACATTATCTCGGATCAAACTTATTACATCTAAACACAACTGCGGATGTCAATTTTACTGAACTGTTTTGCCAAAATAGTCCATATTTACACATTTACGACCACCTGCACACTGATATTTACAAAATAACAGATCAACAGACTTCACCGCCGTTTACCCGTAGTTACTGTTGTCAGCTGAGTTAAACCACCTTTGGTCAACAATATGTAGTCGTCGCCGACTAAATTAGACACCGCACATGCTCGGAACGCTGCATGTTGCTTTTACTGATCCCCCAGCATCTTCAAAGTGATGCATACAAAGGCACCTGGCAACTGAGGCATTAAGGCCACACATGGCTGGGAAAAGAAAATGATGGTCTTGGGGCCTGTCAACACATGAAACCTTTTTACCGTCAACAGTTTATCAGCTTTGACTCCTACTGTGCTGTTTGCATGTTTGGATGACCTTGCTCAAAAACCTACAACGACCAAAGGGAAAAGAGAAAGCAACGGCTACAAATTTCTGAACTCATACCTGCAAAAACACAGACTATGTTCTGGCCAAACACTCTACGTAAGCGAATCATGGCCCACCTGGCCGAGGACAGGTGTCACTCACACGGGGTGGAGACCTCGAAACAACTCTGTCTTAAAGAGAAATGCGGTGAATTGATCAATTACACCCAATGGTTTTTCAACTTTAAAAGTTCCCTGTAATTAATTCTACAGTGATTAATTGTTGTTGGGGTTTTCACACTACTAGATCCTCCCTGTTTTGGACCCTGTTATCAATATAAAACTATAGGTTGCGGGTGTTTGTTTTTTTTGTGGGTGGGGGTTGGAACTAGAGGACCCCGCCCCTCAGGTGAACAGGAAAGCTTTTTGCCTGAATGTGTCAGCAGATTCTTCAGCCTGTGGACTGTAAATAAACCCACTCGAGGGACCGTGACACGAGCCAATTCTTTTTTGCTGATTTTTGCCGCCTTTTTTCCTGACTTTGTTCTGGAGCATACCAACATGAAACCCTCTTTCCAACACCAGACCCCTCATCCGTGGGGGCAACTGGATCAAACTACTTATCTTACTTCCTTAACCACACAATGTAACAGCCATGCACATTTTTATGCGGTAAGTGGCGAGGTATGCAGGGGTGACAAATTGTGAACCGGAGGTCTTTAACTTTGGTCTCTCTCAAGCTCACTTTTTACATCCTTCACACAATTAAATGCATCTTAAGCATGAAAAGCTGTAGATGCCTTCAAAGATATAGAGAATCTAAAAAAGTTTTCACCAATATCCCTGTTTGTGAGAATCACATGTCCACGCTACTGATTCTGGGAGAGAGATCTTGAAGGGAACACTATAAAACTGGAAAGAGGTTTTGACGCCATGTTTTTCTTGCCTGCCTTGAACTGTTGCTGCTCAGACACTACACAAGAGCCACTGTCGTTCCAAAGCATACCGTGGCTTTAAGGCTTTGTGGATAGGGGGATAAAACTGCACGGTCCGAGTGATCAGGATTGTGTCTTCAAACTGTCTTTGTAGTTTGCAACATATACCGTATGTAGTGCAAAATTTTGGTACTTTGCAGCCGAGGTCTTAGAGAGGAAAGAGGACCTTAGTTGTCAGATATGGTGCGAAGCCGTGCTTGGTGCATTAGGGAAAAGATGAGCGCTGCTTACTGTAGAATCAATTTCAAGTTATTAAAAAATTATAGACAATGTATGGGCAGAGATAAGGGTTGATAAAGCTGTGAGCTTGTGTAGTGGTCTTCATAAATAATTTCAAAGCCCCCTTTTGTGTATCAGATTGTTTGAGAACAAACACTGATCACATCTTCGTTTTTTTCTCGTTTTGTTTGTTTCAAAGGACTAAGGCGTCTCACCGTTGTTTGAGCCCACACAAATGTCTGTATCTCTAACATTTGCTTCTGTCGCATACCATAGATTAGAGCTGCAGTCACTCGAACCTCCCACACTCCATTGTTCTCCTACCGTAACTCGCCGTGTCTTACAGAGCACCGTGACTCACCCCAACTTCTCCCTGGGCCTTACTTGACTCTTTGAAAAACATGGAGGGAGTTGAGTCCCGGGAAGTCGACAAAGCACAACAAAATCTGTGAGGGATACTTTGTGCTTGTTGCCTCAGCACCACCGCCATCACCACAGCATGAAATCGTAGACGGGTGAGTAAGACGGTTCTTTATATACCGTGGGACTATAGAATGAACTTCAAACTTCTCACAGATTTACGAGGGCTGCCCTGGGCTCTGGGGAGGGGGGGGGCTGCAAATGAAAGGATCCATTTTTCACCTCGTGTGTGTCTCACTGTGTCATAATGTATGTGTGTTTGCGTGTGTGTGCGTGTGTGCATGTGTGTGTGTATGCATGTGTGTGTGTGCTCTTGCGTTCAAAAAAAAAAAGAGCGTATGAGACTCGAAACCCTGCTCCTGTCTCACCTTCATGTGGTGAGCGCGTGGAATGCAGAAAGGCCCGTAGCAGATGTAAATAAATAACTGTAAGTTTAATTATTACAAACACACCCACACACCACACACACACACACACACACACACACACACACACACACACACACAAGGCTGACTTGCCAAATTTTTGTCCGTGTGTTGGCTAAAAAAAGCTCTCCACTGCTCGCTCAGAAGCCAAAGTAGTAGCAGTAATGATAGCTATAGTAAAATTGGCGGTTGTAATAATATCTGTGGCTGCAAGAAATAACAGCAGTAGTATTTCAATGCGTATAATAATAGAAGCAGCAACGATGACAGTAGTGTTGCGGGGCGGCGGCAGGATTTGTGGGTGGAAAACTAGGTGCATATATTTAAATGTCGCACTTAGAATACAAACAGCCCGGGCACTTTCACTGAAGCGTTTTTCCATTTTATAGGTGTTTTCCCCAATGCTCATGACACCGTTTTACGGTGGGAAAAATTGAATGTTTTGTGTGAAAACATTCATCGGATGACTGTACTTATTGCAGCATATCTGTGGCTGCAAGTAACAGTATTATTATTATTTCAGTATGTTGACATAACTGAAGCAGCAATAATAACATTAATACTGGCAATAGTAGAAGAAGTAGTAGAAGTAGTAGTAGTAGTAGTAGTAGTAGTAGTAGTAGTAGTAGTAGTAGTAGTAGTAGTGTTGGTAAGAGTTGTGGGTGTATATATTGGGGGTGTATAAGTGCTACACACTAAATTTGAAGTATTAGCACTTTACTTGAGTATTTACATTTTATAAAAGTATTTAAAGAGGGAAAATATTGTGTGTTTTATGCAAAAATATTCATTCGACGCCTGTGGCTTCTTCATACGAAACAGTTAGCTGTACTGACCCTTGTAAAACTGATGCAATAACAGGATTTAAACTACTCAACAGTACATGAATTAAGTTTGTGCCACCTGCACTTACTGTGCGACACTTAAACACTGCTTATACGTTAATGCATTGGTAATTTAAAACTCTAAGAGGGACCAGTCATCAAAATGGGTACTTCTACTTTTGATACTTGCTGTAAAACTGGATGTGTTTTTATGGAGTATGGAGGGGGCCGCCTTTTCAATATGATCTCTTGAGACATTGACACATTTTTTTAAAAAGATGTATAATGTGATGTTTGTTAATTAAATAATAAGTTACTTTACTTTAAAGCAATATCAAAAACATAGAGAGATTTGCCAGCAAATAAGTCTATTTACTTATTTTTTTCATGTTTTTAGAATTATTATTATTTTTAAGGTAGAATAATTTACATAATGTATTAGATAGATAGACTGACTTTATTGTCAAAGAGGGAAATTTGTCTCCACAACATTCACACTTTCACATCTAGGATATGTACAGATGCACTCAACACTTACAGATGATATGTGGTTTTAAATACAAGTATACACCATATTTTAAACTCACTGACAGTGTTAAAAGTTACTTTTTTTTACTTTTTTGAAAAATTAATTCTATTTGTTTGAAAATCTCTAGTTTATTTCTCCTTTTTATGAAAATCCTCTCTGCTATGTTTTTATTATTCCTGTTTCCTGCCTCTGTGTTTTTATGTGATTTTATTCATCTCTGAAACACACTGTGTCACATCTTTTTGTACAAAATGTGCCGTATAAGTTAAGTTTCACTATAACTGTTACTATATACTTTTGTGCCTGGACAACGATCCAATCCTTAGTTCCTAAAAAGGCATTCATCTTTACATTTATCATTCCCAGTTTCTGATAACTTTAACGTAAACAGACGGCATTGTTTGGGGACTTTTGTGACTCTATACATGCATCTTAAATCATAGTTACTGCTATAGAATTTTGTGTCAGGACTTTTAATTGGTTATTTTTTGTGGCACTGTTTTTTTCACTTAAGTACAAGATCTTTCCTAGTGCTAGTAATATGTATTATTGGCATGATAATAGCAGCAGTGTTACAATAGCATTACTAATATGGCAACATGGGGATAAACAGCAATGGAACTGACTGTAATCGTTTGCAAACAAACAGTCTCACCAAATCATTGGAGGTGTCGTTCTCTGGTGTCTGGGGCGGCTCGGTGGCAGCAGGAGTGTTGGACGGCATGGCGAGGTGCGGCTCGGCGAAACCAATTTGGGAAAGTAAAAAAAAAAAAAAAAGAAGATGGAACAAATCAAAACATGGGAGAGGCCCTCAGAAGCACCAGGTGCAGCTTCATTCAATCTGTCTGCCGGTCGCTTGGTCGCTCGCTCGCTCGCTCGCTCGGTCAGACGATCACTCGCTCACTCAGTCCTCCCCCTCTCCTGGGAGATGGAGAAAACACACACACACACACAGAGTGTGAATGAGTGGATACACCAAATGGGAAACTTGTCAAGTTTGTTAAGGAATCATTCACAGTATGTGGCTGACATCTGATTACCCCTTTTTTCTCTCTTCCTCACTCTATTCACCTTTTGCTCACCCGTTTAACACACACACACACACACACACACACACATACACACACACGCAAAACCTCGGGGTCAAAGCTGCACAAACAGTAGGTATGTGTGTATGTGTGTATCTCTATGAATTGCAGTTGTTGGACGTGACCCGCACACATGCAGAGCAGAAAAATATTCCATTTCTTAGCAGTAACATGATGAAAATACACACACACACACACACACACACACATACATGCAGGTGTCCTCAAAGGAATCTGCAGGAATCAGAGCAGCTTTCAACACAGCTGTCATACGGTGATTGATGTGACCCTTGTATTCCCATTTCATAGGACAAAAGACTGCAGGTACAAACCGTGGCCAAAGTCAGATTTTTTATTTCTTATTTTTCCACTCAAGCATAACACTGGTGTGTTTTATGATCATGCTAAAAACAGGGAGAAGCTATTTTCAAACACACACACACACACACAGACACACACAAACACACAGTGAAGCTGAAATTTTCTAATCCTTATTTCTGCCATTTCAATTTAGGGCCCCAAAATTGTTAGTGACACTTTATCTGATTTTTTGGGCAAAATGATCCCCTCATTCAAAACAGTCTAAGGCTGCAAGTAATCAATTACTGCAGAACTAATAAATCAGTTAATCATTGTAAAATGTTTTTGGCATTTTTATGTTTTTTTGACGACGGATGGTAGAGGAAGAAGGAATCAATAGGGAGTGGGAAAGGCATGTCCCTGGCTGTGTTTTAAAGCTAGTGGGAGTAGATCTATTGCTCTTTTTTTCTTGATAAGACAGTTGTTTAATTAAGAAAATGAAAAGAAAAATAAACTTGTTTTGTTGGTAAAAACAGTCCAAAACCTACTAGGATTCAATTTACAATGACACAAAATGACAAACCTTCACGTTAAAGAAGCTGGAGCAAGAAAACGATCAGCTTTTCTGCAGCAATAAATTCGACACAAGTCAAGATTCTTTTCAAAAGCATTCCAGTCGTCATTGGGGTTAGAGGGAGGCGTTGGGTGGAGAGTCAGTCGCTTGTGACCTTGTACACAACATTAACATTTATTTGTCCATTGAAGTCGGTTAATGTCAAAACTACTGAGCGAGAACAAAGGAAATTTTCAAAACCACAAATTGGCCTTCAGGAGGGCGCAGGGTCAGATTCAAAAAGGACCTCGGGACGAGTGTCTTAGCGTACAAACCCTGATTTCATAAAGATTCGGCTTGAAATCTGCCTCATGCACATTCGGTTGTTGTGGCAGATTTCGGGGCACTTGGGGAATGTTGGGGGGCATTTACCAGCAGTTATAGGCCAACAAACGTCAACAGAATGTGCCAGAAACTGGCTCCTATCCGCTCACAGATCGAGTCTTTCGGGGCACATGGAGGAGCCGATTGATCGCACCGGGAAGGCAATTGTCGGCGGAGTCTGGCAGCTTTTTGATTCACTTCCCTGTTAAATCAGCTATGATTTGCTCTTGTATATTTATACAATATACCTGCTTGGACTTAAAATGTGTTCTCTGCCTGTTCTTTTCCCGATATGCATGATTCTGACTTATTCATCGGTCCTCAGACTGGTTTCGTGCTCACTCAATGTTGAACCTCTCTGATTTTTTGACCACTTGGGGGCTGCATTAATAAGTCCTGAACACAACACTGATATATTATCATCTCTTCGACTGACATGGCCAACTTGTCCACAAATAGTTCCCTTATCAGTAACGGTGCGACACCATCGGTCATTTGCTGTGCCCTCTTTTAGCTGTTTTTGGTCTCCACCAACTCCTAAAGGAAATATCTCACTCTTAGGCTGCCAAATGCTCCACCATGTCCACCAGCTGGTCTTTAACCGTGTCTGTCTGCTGTATGGAAATTTAAAGCTTGTGACCAGCAAGTAAAAGTACACAATGACGTGTACGGGTATAGAAAAATAATTGACAAAATCACAATTCCTCAGTAATACAAAAACATATTATTGCACTTATTACTATGGCCATTTACAAAAATTCAACTCAGGTCAGAAACTGAGGCCTCTTTTCAAACTTTGCCTGTAGCCTATTTGCTAAGTGTTATTATCTGGTTAGAGCAGCATCAAGCAGAGGTAGCATGGCTGTGCACAGCTGGATTAAGCTACTCTGAGGCCCTGGGACGAAAAATTTAGTGGAGGAGGGTGTGTGGGGTGGAGGGGGCTCTTTGGACCAGCTCTCTTTGCATTATGTAAGTATCTTGTTACATCTAAGTGCCCATCAGGCACAGAACAAACTGCGGACTACGCGCGGCAGCTTCTGCATACTTCGCCGAGACAACCTGAAACAAGTACTCCAGCTGTGGGGAGCTGTTCTGACACAGGTTCAACGTGAGTCCGTTAGTTTTCTGCCTTAAACGAAACATAGGGTCGTGTAGGCACATTATCCACAACACCAGGATATGCAACCTGCCTTGAGATCCTTTGGGTTTCAGCTGATATTTTACTTCAGTTATGCCTCTTCCCAAACAAATTACCACAAACTAATTGCCCCCACAGCGATTCTTAGCTTACTACACCTCTCACACACACACACACACAGATCTCTGTTTGTGGTGTCTTTTTATAAAAAAAAAAATTAATGGGTTTTCCTGAGGTTTTAATCTGTTTTCCCTCATTAAAGAGTATTTTAAGAGACTGTCTTTTTGTTTCTGTTTTTTTTTTGAGTTGCAATTTTCGGCTACATACGTCAGCACACGTCACACGTCAGCCTACACACTGCACAACACATGATGGCGTTTGTCAAAATGGCCTCCGTTTCACATATTTACTTCTGCACGAGCAGAACGCTCTTTGTGATATTTTATTGTTTCGTCTCCTATTTTTTATTTTTCCCCCACGAGCCACTCGAAGACCTATTCGTTCAGACCGGCGTCATATCCCGATCACAACCTGAGCACAGCTACTATAATGTAGTATAACGTTCGAAAGACATACCACCTTAAAAAAAAAAAAAAAACTTAGCTGGATCTCAGCAGAGTGATTTGGATTCGAGCAGAGTGTGGCTGCAGCCAATGTGTCTGGCTTTGCTCAAGATGCATTGTACAGTATGTCACTCCTCGCGCTGTGGCCTTACATCACCTACTGTAAAGACAACAGGCAGGCGACCAGAGTTACCAACGGAAAAGACAGGGGTGGAAACTTTTCTTTTCTTTTTTTTTTTTTTTTTGTACAGTATCCACCCCAAGCCACCCCTGGGGGCTCTCCCCGCGCGAGCTCCCGGCTCCAGGCCGTCCAGCTCCTCCAAGTTCTGCTTATTTAGGTCGCGCACCTCACACCCCTATAGTGAGTGTGTATACACTGATTTAAATTGTTCCAGTCTCCGGGGCCAGCGGTGGTTTAAATTAGACCATAGTCAAAAGGCCCAAACAGAGGCCTGCCTGGTGGGAGGAGAAATGGTTGCGCAGAGAAAAAGCCTCTGAGGTGCGTCAAGGTAGCGACAGTCAGACACTGACAAGACAGAAAAGTAGGTTATTGTCTTCACAATAAAAGCACAAAATACATTATTTCCTTTGTTTTCGTATTTAACGTATTTAATTTAAGTAGCTCTTTATCCATTTTCCCTCCCGCTAACACGTCCTTTGTGCTGCTGTGACATTTGATTGTCCGCTGGAGATCAGTTAAGTCTCAGATTTATTTTTTCACAGCGCTGGATATTTCTCCTCGAGAGGCTTTGACCATTTTGCGGCGAACGACGGCGACTATATCTTAATGGGGGCATCACGATGGATAAACAGGTGTTTTGTGCTTGAGTTCCAGGTAAAATGTTCTTAAGGGCAGGTAAATCTTGTCTTTTCAATTGAAATGTCCAACTTTTAACACTTTTTAAATTGTCAGTAGTGATAGAAATGCAGGGCCATACCAGGACTTTACTGGGGTCATCTGAGGTCATGAGTCCATTAACCCTCAAAAATATTTTGCCCTCACCCGCCCCCACCCAAGTGATTTTTCACCAACAAATAAGTCTCTAAAATGCTTTCAACTATACAGATCCCTCACTTGTTTACTTATTCAGCTTAGTTTCTGAGATGTTTATGTCCGTAGGCTTGTTTAGAAACCCTCCCCACACTGCCAGGGATAAAATTCTAGATCGAGGAGATAGGGAATAATTCACTTATTTATTGTTCACTTCAAAGTACTTAAATCAGAATATTCTGGAGTATGAAAATAATGGGAACAACCTAAAAATTCCCCATCATGTGTTAGTTATGTGAGTTGTTTTCTCTTAAACTCTACTCAGGTTGCTAAAAAAAAAAAAAACCCCAAGAAAATCCCAGAAAAAGTACAGAAGATGTGACCTCAGTGATCTCTGTGCTATGGCCCTATCAAGGTTCTGGTACGTTCCGACATCCAGACTGAAATTAAATCAAAAACTAGTCATCACAACACAGTAGTGCTGTTGATTAATAGGTTAGTTGATTGGCAGAAAATTAATACACAACTATTAAGTAATCAATTGACTGTTTAGGTCTTTTTTTTTTTACCAAAAAAAATACAAAGGTTCATACTTTCTGTTTTTAAATCTTTTTGGTGAACACAAAAACTGAACATCTCAGGGTTGTGTACTTGTGGTAAGGTAATACAAGCAATTTGAAGAAGTCACCTTGGACAATGGGACATGGCGTGTTAACCTCCTAGAACCAAAACACAAGTTTCTTTTCCCCCGGGATCCAACTGACCCCCACAATACTAATGACATTTTAAGGCACCAAGGCACCAACCATAACCTTGGAGCTGAAATGACTAGTTTAGTAACTGATTAGTTGATTGACACAAGAGTAGCTGGCAACAATTTTTTTACAACTGGTTTATCATTTCTTTCATTTTTAAGCAAAAATGCCAAAAACCCACCAGTACCACCTTCTCAAACGTGCTATTATTGGTCCTAGCCTCACAGTTTTCTGCGTATAATTACTTGACAAACAGAAAAAACAAATGCAGCAACTGGATACGACCTGACTCTACAACAACAAAAACAACTAAGGCCTTGGAACTAGATTTTTTTACAGAGTTCGCCTTCACGACAAGGGCAACGAGGTGGAGGACGGAGTTCCCCCGCTGAACTGATAATTTACTCCACCGGTGCAAATTTCTAACAAGTTTGCAATCAATCATGTTACCAAGAGCCGTAGGATCCTGAGTAAACCCGGAGCTTTCTGGGCTCCTGGGTGTCCGCAGGCCCCTTCTGCAGCCGCCCCCCTTTTGCTGGTTCGGTTAATCCGGACCTGCTCTGGGGAGCTGTGACGGATCAACCTTTCTTTTTTTTCCCTTTATTTTACACTAAATCAAGAAAATCAACTGCAGATTTATCAAAAAATGAAAACAACAGTTTCACCCCCTTAAAACACATTCGGGCTACAGCACGATTAACGGCCGAGAGACTCGGAGGGACGACCCGAGAGGAACTTATTGATCACCTCGGCGACGACATCTGTGATCGGACTGAGACGGTTGGACGTCGACGGACGTCCGCACCGTCCGACCAGGCTTTTATTTCTAAAGAGCGCGCCGGAAGCGGCGCGGCTACTCCCGCTAGCTTAGCGGCGCCGAGCTCTTCTTCTTTTCCTTTTTTCTCTCTCTCTCTCTTTTCTTTTTCTTTTTTTTTTTTTTTTCTTTTATGACAATTAATATCGGGAGCGACCTCACGCGGCCTTCACCGGACGGCCCGTCGCGAACGGCCTAATCCCGGCGGGGGTGTGTTCGGGGCGGGCGGCCGGTGGGAGACACGTGTCCCAGCGAGTAGCGACGATAAAGCTTTTACTGGGTCAGGTAGAAAAAAAAAAAGAGAAAGGAGAGAAAAGAAAAACACACACACACACACACACACACACACACACACAGGGACGCACACACTCACACACGCTCGCGCGCGCGCGGGTGCGCGTTTCAGACCGAATGCACCCGTTAACCCCGGTCGGCGCGCGCCCCGGCTCGCTCGCTCGCTCGGCTCCGCGCGCTGATGTGTCTGCTGCATCTGGTGGTCGAGGGGACGCTGCGCTCCGCTACACGTTACCTGCTGGTGCCGGCGGGGGAGCCCGCGGAGGGAGGGGGGCGGCGACGACGGCGGCGGCGGCGGTGGCGGCGGCCGGCGGGCGGGCGGGGGTACGCTCCCACGGACGACGTTTAACACACACTCGTTAAATAACGGTCGCCCGGTCGCCGCGATCTTCTCCCCCTCCTCCTCCTCCTCCTCCTCCTCCCCGCCACCACCTCCTCCTCCTCCTCCTCCTCCTCCACACACACACACACACACACACACACCGTCTAAAAGAAGTCCCCCAAGTTCACTCGCCCCTGCGTGCGATCCGCTCCGCTCCTCGCGCGCACATCCTCCGCTAAAACACGACCGACGGTTTCGGCTCCGGAGCGCGCGAGCGATGACTTGAGGACGCGGCGGCGGCGTTAACGGCGGCGGCCACCGGCGCGTGTCCACCGGCCGAAGGGAATGTTTATATTTACCGTGTCGTCCGTCCCTCAGGCTCCCGGACCCTGACGGTCGTCGCTCTCTCTCCTCTCGTTCACTCTCGATCTCTCTCTCTCACACTCTCTCTCTCTCTCTCTCTCTCTCCCTCCTCGCGCTCTACCGGGTCTTCTCTCGCCGCTGCCTGCCCGCGCTCCCCCGCCTGCCTCTCTCTCTCTCTCTCTCTCTCTCTCTCTCTAGCTCTCTCTCTCTCTCTCTCTCTCTCCCCAACCGGCCTTCTCGCTCTCTCACGCGCCGCAGAGCCTCTGCCGCACCGGAGAGAAAGTTTCCGCGGGGTCCTAGAGTCTATGGAGCTATCACACACACGCACGCACACGCACGCACACTAATACAAATACTCACGCACGCAGGCACAACACACGCGTTCACGCACAAAAGACAGGTGTAGAGGTGGGAGGCAAAATTAACACAAGGATGAAGAAAATGAGTGGGAAAAAATGGCAAAATGGCCACACGGGCTAAAAAAACGACTACAAAGTGACACGGAACGACTACAAAGTGACACAAGGTGAATAAAAAGATGCAAAATTAATACAAGGATGCAAAAAAAAAAAGTGCAAAAAAAAAGACGTAAAATGGCCAAACAGACACGAAACGACTACAAAGAGACAAAAAATGACAACAAGGTGACAAAAAACAACCACAAGTTGACACAAAAGATACAAGGAGACGCAAAGTGACGAAAGAGACAAACGACGGACGCGAAACAACTATAATAAGAGAAGACTACAAGGAGACGCAGAACAACTGCAAAGAGAGGTTTAAAAAAACATGCAAATGGCCACAAAGAGACACAAAACAGCTACAGAGAGACAAAAAAAAACAACTACAAAAAGTCACGAGACTCCAAAGAGACAACGATGAAAAAAGTGCCACACGACAACAACGCAGAGAAGGAAAACAAAAAAAATTATAGTGACAAAAAAAACATAAATTGCCACAAAAAATACAAAGAGACAAAAAAAACCCCAAGAGACAAACGACTACAGAGATGCAAAACAACTTCAATCAAAGACGACTATGAGGAGACAAAAAACAACTACAACAACGTCAACTATAACAAAATTCTACAAAGAGCCACAGAACATTTACAAGGAGTGACAAGACTCCAAAGAGACAAAAATGACATAGATGGAAATGTACAGAGACAACTACAGAGATGCAAAGCAATTACAATAAGAAGGAAGACTACAAAGAGACTCAAAACAACTGCAAAGAGACAAAACCATTACATAGTGATACAAGATGACAAAGAAACAAACTAGGACTACAGAGTGACACAGGATTACAACAAAGAGATAGACACAAGACTACAAACAGACAAAATTAACTACAAAGAAACTAAAAACAACTACAAAGAGACACAAAACAACCACAGAGATAAAAAACAACCACAGGAATGAGAAACAACTACAAATAGACACAAGACTACAAAGAGATAAAAAATGACTACAATGTGACCTCAAAGAGATGAAAATCTACTACAAGGAGACGCGAAAAAACTATAAAGATATGCAAATTGAGCAAAAAAGTCACAAAATTTGCACAAAGAGTCACAAAACAACTACAAAGGGACAGAAAACAAATAGAAAGAGACTGCAAAGAGACACAAAAACACTACAAAGAAGCAAAACTACAACGAGATGAAAAGATGACCACACCCAAACTGAAAATGACCATAGAAGGATGCAACTACAAAGACCGATGGCTACAAAGAGACGAAAACACGCTCCAAAGAGACAAAAATAGGTAGAAAGAAACTAAAGACAACTACAAGAAACATTAAAAAAAATAACTAGACACAAGTGATAGAAAACTACTAAAAAGAGATTCAAAATGATTAAAAAATTCAAAATGGTCACAAGGAAATACTAAACAACTAGACAGACACAAAACAGCCACAAAGAGATGAAACATGTATGCACCACTAGAATAAAATAAACTAGAATGACAGCTACGGTGATGGCTGCATTCAGATCTGTCCACAAGAGAAGGATCAAATTCCCCAAAACAATAAACACACTGTTTCATATAAGTTGCAAAAGTCAAAAACAGTTTATTGTGGTGGCTACGTGAATAAAAACACAAGACCATCTCTTGTGGGCCTTGGTTTCCATTTGTGCATCGTGAGCACCTGCTTTGTGTTAAATCGCTGTAAGATCCAAGCAATGACTTGTCCCTCTCTTTTTTATGGCTGGTTTAAAATACATTATTTGTGCTCTTTACCTTGTACCCACACCGCGCATATTCTTAAATATATTGATGGCAATTAATCACACACTCAGAATACACAGATGCTCATTTTTTGGTTTATCCGGCCCTGACCGGGGCACCTCCGAGATCTTAGCATTTTAAGGTGTGCATTATTCAGAATTATACAGAAATACACCTATTCCTGGACCGGTTTACCCAGTGAGGTTTTCACAGATGAAGAAACAACCCACAATCAAGCTTTTATTACCAAGCAGGCGGGGAAAGGAAAAAAAAAGCCCCAGGTTCACTGTGGGTGTTGTTTTGTGGTTTGTGTTGTAACTTTGTTTGGGACTATGGAAATATGAAATACAATTTTACATTAAAGGGGCCTATCGTGGGTTTTGTATTAAGGCGCAGTTTTAAATTAGACCTAGAATGATCCATATGTTGCACAATACTAGCTCATGTCGACTGAACAAGAAATGTCAGTACATTAATGAGACACGTTTGAAGTTTAGTTTGCAGCTGCAAATTGTTACTACCACGTTTTTTATTTATTTATTTTTTAAACCCCTCAGATATCAGTATCAGTGTTGGGCTCAGGACCTCAGTATCCATCGGGCTGTGGTAAATTATTCTGACTTTACTCAAACTACCGCACAGTAAAACCTGGCGCCACGTATACCACGGCGGTGTAGGTGTCCTGTACACGGCACAGACAGAGTGGGAGGAAACGGGCCCAGCGGGGTCCCAGCTGCTCGCGTCTGACCCGGGTTAATGTCTGGCCGTACTCAATAACGATAGCAAGGGGTAAGATGAGCCTCTTGTAACAATATACAGTATCTTTAACGTTCACATTACGCCCCGAGGGCGAATCTGTAAAAATCTGTCCTTTGGGGGGTTTTTTGTTTGGGGTTTTTTTTTTTGTTTTTTTGAAAATAACTCAAGGGGTCAGGGTGAAGTCAAAACTGAAACTTCACCTACTGTAGCTACCACTAAAGATATCGACCACACCAATTTTTGCATTTAGAATGAGGATACTCCAGTTTGGACAAGGGCCTTTGTGACCTTTGACCCTTTAAATCAAACCATTTTCTACTCAAGTTCTCTTGTCTCGACTTCCAAATGTTTTCTTCTTAGGTCTGTCTTGAGTGGTTTTTAGAGGCTTGTAAAGGTAAAACTGTCCGTTTTTTAACACCACAGAATGCTATGATTTGAGAAACATGGTGCAGCCTAGGTTGTCTCTTTATTCATCTCATGATTCCTCTTTTCTATCCCGGAGGCTGCAGATCCCCAGGTCGGGAGCTGCTATGCTTAAGGGGGTGTGATTCTGCACTAAAACGCACGTTTCCTGGGTTTCGCAAACAGCTACCGTCGATGCACACAGATGTTTTTATTCCCGTTTTATCTAGATTACGTGTCTCCACCTACAACCTGCAAATAGCTGCAACACTTTTGCTTTTTTTTTTTTTTTTTTTTTAATATTCTCGTTTGGCAGGTTCATTTCTTCTAGTGTGACTCCTGTCTCCTGAGGTTTTTGAGCAGGTGAGAGCGAAGCCTGCTGCAGCAAGTTGAAACCTGCACTCCAACTGTTGTGGACGTAGTATTCAGGGAAACATAGGGGGGAAGCAGTAAATATAGTATGAGCAGACTAGGCAGGCCGAGGGCAGGTGGTGTTTTTCTTTACTTCATATAGAAAGTGTGAATTTGATGTAAAGCATGTGGAAGTACTTGTGGGCTTTCTCTGTTTACCGACATCTGGAGATATAAAACAAATGGTGCAGGTATTAGAATGTCAATGTCCAGCTGTCAAAATCCATATCAAAAATGTGAACATGCTCTTCTGAGTTGCCTTCGGTGTTAAATCGCCCTCAACACAAATAAGCTTTACAAAACTAGAGTGATTAGTGGCCCTGGATTTTGGCTCTCAGACAACAAACAGGCTGTCCAAGTCATTTGTATTTCGGGGTTTTCACATTTACAGATAATTCTCCTTAAAACATGCTAGTACTGACCATTTTTTAAAGGTCAAAGGTTCATGTTTGATGTCCGTAACAGTGGTTTGAATATTTCGTCAACTTTACTGTATATATCAGGTCTCTATCAATAAATCTATAGGTGATTATGGATTAAAGCATTAAAAATATAGAGGTTTTTCTTGTATACTACCAGAGCTGCAACGATGAGTCTATCGATCAATTGATCAACTATGAAAATAGTTGACGACTAATTATCTGTCAGTCGTTTTTAGTCATTTTTACAAGCAAAAAGGCCCAAAAATTGGTTGCAAGTTTTGAAATGTGATGACTGGCAGCTTTTCTTTGTCATATATGACCGCAAATGAAATATCTTGGAGTTTTGGACTGTGGTTGGAAAAATTAACTAACTTAAAAAGGTCATTCTTTGACTTTTGACTCTTGACCTTGACATGAACTCTGCATTGTTTTGATAGGCCACCTCCCACTATTATTTTATGTTTAATAGACTAGACACATAATTGATTTATTGAGAAAATAATCAGCAGATTAACCGATGATAAGAAAAGTTGTTAGGTGCAGCTCTACAGTGTTATTATTATCATGGAAAGCATTACAATGTCATTTGCAAGATGATGATGATATAAATATATGTAGTATGTGATGTGAATCTAAATAGAAATGCAGTGTTTTCTTGTTTTCTGGCTGAAGAGCCTTTACAACATTGCAACATAATCACCTTATTAATAATCTATTTTGATAAAATGTCATTTTGAAAAAAGTCTTTCAAAAATATTTCAGATCCGAAGTCCTCAAATTGTAATTTTTGTCCAAAAACATCCTGTTCACAATGATAGAAAGCAGAGAGAAGCAGAAACACCTCCAATTGAATTCACCTGAAGCAGCAAATATTTGAAAATTTTCCACTGATAAACGCCATAAAATTTTTATTAAAATCATCTACAAACTCAGAACTATGAACTATAAATTCAGAGTTAACAGCTCCTTCAACTTGTCAGATCAAATGGAGTTTTACTGCATTTGTGACGGCTGCTTCTTGCCAGTTTGCCTCTAGAGGAGAAGGTTAAACTCAGTGTGACCTCTGGGAAGAAGAAAGTGTACTGATCTTTATTACACAGGGTCATAACTGCACTGTGTGTGTGTGTGTGTGTGTGTGTGTGTGTGTGTCTGCATGTGTGTGCGTGGGGGGGGGCAGGGTGGTTGGGGGGGGCAGGGTAGTGGGGGGTTATTTATAGCAGTCAATGAGGTCACCAACACACAGACAACCTCAATGAGCTTTATTCAGTCTATAGTTTACATGCCCCCCCACCCCCCATCTTGCACACACACCCACACCCACACACGTACACGTACACGTCTACACGCACACACACACACACACACCCACACCCACACAAAACAAGTGCATGTATGCAACACACACAGAGTCATGACCTCTGCAGGAAGCTCATGGGAAAAGTGAGAACTGCTCATCCATACTAATGAGGACTCTAAATCAGGGAGAAAGTTAAAAAAGTCTTAGCATAGAGGAAATACTGGTGTATTTTTAGTGTATGTCCATGCTGGATGAGCAGGTGTGTGTGTGTGTGGGAGGGGGGGTATTTATAGAAATGAGTTCAAGACAAAAAATACTTTGCTCTCAGAAACCTGGGAAAGAAAGAAAAAGATTTCGGTGATCATCTTGGATGTAAATATGTTTTTCTGCTGCTTTTACTGTTCTACCATCGGATTCCTAAGGCTCCTAAAATGGATGGATTTTATAGGCTAGAAGGTCAGTGGCCTAAAAATAGCTCAGGGGATTGTTTAAAAGGAGGCTCTTCCTCACTACTACCCCAAAACCTCAGTGTGTAAACACTTTGTGAAAGTCTTGTGTTCAAGATCTAGGATAAGTGTAAATAATCAGAGAAAAAAAAATGTACTCAAAGTATAAAAGGAAAAGTACTCGGTGATTTTTTACTACTGATGCATTGATGTACCGGTCGAGGTAGAGCAAGTTCTAAGTTCTAATAGATGTTTGGTTGTTTAAAGCCAGACTATGTATCTTTTTGAAAGCAGAAACCAAAACAATTCTCCTTCTTAGAAAAGTCGAATTCAGAAGCAACTGACACATTAATGCTCAGTTCTATGGACTCAGCAACAATGATGCATCGTATTCTGTAAAGTGATCATATATTTTCTTGTGTTAAAGTCTAAATGTGCAAACCAACTGCAAAGTATAAAGTCGCCTTATATGGAAATAATTAAGTCCAAAAAAAAACAACAGTGTGTGCCTCTGCTTTGCAAATGGAGAATGTCTTTTTTTTTAAAAAACACATAAACTAACAAAGTCGCTCTTTGGTGTCATGGACCATGACCGCTACAAAAAAGAAGAAAAGGCTCCGAGCACTGAGCATAATGAAGAAAAACAGGAGAGAAACTTTCTTTTAACTCTTTTGTTAAGCATTTATAAGCAATGTATAAACTTTTAGGAGTCTATAACCACACAATAACGTAGTTATGTGTATTTTTAAACAACCATAACTCCTCCGAGGGGCCACGCGTAGGCTGATGCTGGGTTTTGAAACAGATAATGAATGACAACATTTTTAAAATCAGTTGTAAAAATATAAAATGTCTTCACAGGTTGAGCAATAATTGCAGACCAATACTTCACTCCAAATACTACACTATGTCTCACTTTCGAATGCTCTTGTACCAGCATAAAAATACATAAAAAGGTGTTTTAGACCATTTATCAAATCCAACAGAAGAGCAACTGTTGTGTTTGTTTGGTTGGTTGCACTGTAAATGGATACAAGTTGTGTGTATGCAAAGGGAGGCAATTCGAATCCAGGGCAAGGGTCAAAGCCTCGCCCACTAGCTATGAGAATTACTGCATATCATGTTAACTACAGAACGTGAATACTTTACTGGATAATGCAGAGAAATGTCAATCATACTTAGTGTCAGAAATGGGATTCGATGCCGTGGAAAAACTTGAGGATGTTAACTTAAAGCTATTGTATTTCTCCTTATTTCACCGGTTTAGTCGCGGCCCTCGGTTCCCGGTTGTGTTGGGATTTGTTGCGATACCATCGGACTTAGGAAAATCTGCACCACCGATGTGGGAAGTAGAGGACATTCGCTTTTTTTTTTTTTTTTTTTTTTAAATTAGTCACTTTCCAGAAATATAGCAGTGTGTGGTTTCCAACTCGGTGTCATCACATTAGGTATTTTAGTTTTGCCAAAACTGTAGCAGGAGCATGAAAAAAACAGGAGGGAATAAAGCGCCGAGTTATGACATAGCAGTGGAAAGTCGTGGAAAAATGATTCAATTATACACTTTTTACCCTTGTTGTTGTGGTGCTCGATCTCCTGGACTTTGCGTTCACTGCTCCTGGGGTTCAAGACCAACAGTCACACAAGACAGCAGAGACCGAGAGCTTGACGTTAAAATACTATTTATTGCAGATGGGACAAACTTTTCACTCACTCCCTCCGCCAGGTTCGGGCCGAAGGTGTTTACAGATTCATGTCAGGACGCGTCGGCCCCGTCAGTCTCGAGTTCTCTCGCCCCCACCGTTCACTTGTACGACCCAGAACTCGAGCCCATTCATTTATCAAGTCACTCGTACAGTAGGTCAATCACTCAGCGGGGATAAACATGTGATAATCCCAGCCACGCGCAGTCAGTCAAACAAAGTAGAGGGCTGGTGAATTAAAAAAACAAAACAGAAAAAAACCTGAAAACTGATCCAGAAATGTACATTAAAGCTTCCTACTGAGCACAAACCAGAACCTGAAGAGCTAAAAAGTGTTGAAAATATATTGTTGATTAAAAAAAACAATCCAAAAAACACTCACAGCTGTTACACAAAAATAAAAATCAACCGGACTTGACTCAGTCAGTTGCTTTGGGTCACTTTGGGATAAAAGAAATGAGCCCGGAGATTTCTGGGGGTGCTGGGCATAGTTCGACGTGACACAGAGAACTTCGGCCTCCGCGATCAAATGCCTTTTACAAGGAGCTCCAAAGGCAGCGCAGGGTAGCAAAGTGTGAGAGTTTGTTTTTGGGCGGGCAGCGTTTAGAAAGCAAGACTCAAATAAAGTTCCTGGCATTTTTTGCTTTTTCTTTTTTTTTTGCATAGATGATGTCAGTCGACAGGCAGTCTGAGCACCTTCACGGCTACGGGGCCACGAAAATTCTGCCAGTCGAATCATCAGTTCAAGATAAGAGCGACTTCAACAAAAGAGCTAAAGACACAAGGCTCTGTGCACTTAAACACACGGAGTGAAAGTAAACTACAACTCCCATGGAGCATTGCTTAAAGAAACTGCCAATCACCAAGCTTAAAAAAAAGTCTTGTTTAATTCTTATTCTAATAGGATGAAATTAATTCACTTTCAGGTTTTGCAGCAGCTTCATCAACGAGTTTTGTTTTCCTGATTAAAGAAAGTGAAGCATTTCGACTTTGCTGCAGCTGTGATTAATCACCAGTTACTTTCTCTGCCACCGAAACTCATGGGTATTGTAGTATTAAGACTACTTTTTTACTTATTACTCTTTACTACTAATTACAAATGTAATTTTTCAGGAACAACACTGAAATATTTACATCTGATCGCACAAACACAATGCTAATAAAATCAAAATAATCAGGAGTCTCCCTTGTAGTTGCTTGGGGAGAAACACCGAGTATTCATTAAAGGATCAGTTCACACAAGATATACAACACACATGTTGAACAGTTTTAACTGGGACTATTCATTCGATAAAAAGTAGCGTCCAGTGAAAGCTGTTCTGTGGATCATCAAGAGCAACAGGGACTGCTTGTTTCTGTGAAGAAATGTCGCTGCTTAGTTTTGTTTTGTTTTAATGTCATGTTTTCAAGATACGAACCAAATGCTATTCATCTCCACTGTATCACAGCGGAGGCAGAAATCTTAGGAGACACCCATTTCTAGCCCCTGACAAATAAGCCCAGATCCGTCTGGATGTTTTGACACCACTAAGGCAGCGGTTCCTCGTCTGTCTGACACTTTCAAGTGCGGCCCTGAATCACAGTTCCCGGCTTTAACTGGGACTGAGCGCCGTGGTACTTGTTCTGGACGGAGTCTCCTTGATCAGCTGAGGTTTTGTTTTAGTGCCTCATTGTATGGGCGCTTTAAGCCAAAGCCAAAGAAATAAACGAATGAAACTGCAAATGTAAATGAATGTGGATTAGTTTGACTAAAATTCCTTTTCTTAAGATTGTTTTTCCTCTGTTCTCTTATGTTTGTTTTGGCATGAAGTCCTGAAGTCTTTACTTCTTCTTGTTAGAAAGTAATTCTATGTAGTCTGCATGATTTCTTGATATGTTTGCTCTTCAATCAAAATGTAATAAATAATCACTTATGAGCACTTCAACCAAATATTACAGAATTTAAAAAGGACTTTAAAATCCTGAAGGGGTAAAAGTATCCTTTATATGAAAAAAAAAAACCCAAAAAAATCCCCTAGAGAAATTAGATAAAATAAAAATAATTTTCTTTTTCATCCTTATTCTTTCAGTAGTCTCATGAATTACTTTGGGACTCTCTAGTAAGTGAGGATTTTTTTGTGTTTGTGTGTGAACTGACCCTTTAAAGGAAAACTTTTAAAATGGGGGTGAAAATTTAGAAAGCCCATTTCTCTGAACGCTTTGCTACTCTACTACTGCATCGAGCCTGTTGAATCAAATGGTTTATTTACTCTCTCTCCTTCACACACACACACACACACACACACACACACACAAAAAATACACTTATAGCAATCATTTATCTCCTCTCTAACTGAAGAGGGCCGTGAACAATCTGAGCTGCCTTCACACCAGCACCCCACAACACTAATCTCATCCAGATCTCAGAGACCTGGACCGGGACCAAGACTTAAACTGTCCACTCTGCACCACCTCAGCCAGATGACGGGGTCGGGGAGGGGGTTGCGGGTGGTTGGGGGGTTGGGGGGGGCGCCGAGGCTCGATGCGGCAGGGAAACGTCCCAGTAAAGCTTATCGTCTCAGCAGGGCCCGACCATGCTTGCGTACACAGAAAACACTAAAAACCGAATGAATAAATGCCAAAAAAAAAATAAAATCAAAGCAATAAATACTAAGCACACAGTGCCGAACTTAAAACGTCACATCTCACTTCTCTTCTTTTTGCCCATCCTTTGTTTTTTCATCGCTTTCTCTTTCAACTGTTACGTACAGTATCTCTCTCTCTCTCATATGAAAACCTTCCTGCTTTTTTTTTTATCCTTTTTTATCCTTCACAAATTTCCCTTAACGTACCTTCCTGTCTCCTCACATTGTCTCTCACACTTACTTGATCCTCCCGAACCTTCCCGTAAAACACAGAGCAGGCGTGTGCACACGCACACACACACGCGCGCACACACACACACACACACACACACACACACACACACACACACACACACTACAGTACAAATCAGTAGGTTGCAGATTCCCCGCTCAGCTATGCACAATCAAATCAAAAACAAAAAAGTAAAACCACAGTGACAAGACACATGCAGAATCACAGCTATACATCAGTAAGGAGCCTGGGGGTGGGGGGGTCATTTGGTGTCCAGCATCGTGATTGGTTGATTGGCAGTTGGAGCTCTAATCTCCATTGGCTAACGATGAATATAAGTAGATACACTCTAATCCCTGCAGGGTCGGTCTTCTTTGGCTGCGATGAAACATCAGTCTGCCTGAGGGGAGAGTCACAGACCAGTCAGAACATTAATCAGAGGTTCATTATCTTTCATAGTCTGTCATATGAGATTTAAGGAATAGCGTAACATTTTAGTAATATGCCTATTTGCTTTCTTGATGAGCGTTAAGAGGTGCGAGGAGCAATACGAATACCACGTCTCTGTGGTAAATATGAAGGTGGAGCCACCAGCTGGATCTCTTAGCACAGAGACTGGAAACGATGAAAAACAGCCAGTCGGACTTTCTCCAAAAGTAAAAAAGATCAGAGAAGCCTGAGAACTTAACAGTGATGAAAAGCTACATCGCCGGGTCATGAAATCCTTAGCCTAACCAAATACTGTTTGGTTTACACTTTGGTTATATTTACAGATTAAACAAAGGGGGATAAGGGGTTTGCTGGTAAGCAGATTTTATTACTATTCTACAGGGCCAAACCAGCTGCTTCTCCATTTCTACTCTTTATGCTAAGCTAAGCTAACTGCCTCCTGGTTGGTTTATCGTGTGGATATGAGTGGCTTCAATCTTCTTATCCAACTTTCAGCAAGACCATGAAAAAAAGAGCATTTCGCAGAACAATTTTCAAAACAAACAAACAAAAATATCTATCTAGCTCAGTTTTCAAAACGTAAATGCCTCTAAAAACATTGTCACATCGGGTTTGAGTAGAAATTTGACTTTGAAATCAAATTTGTTGCCAAAGAATAAGAATTTTCTGATTCTGGCAAAAAATAAATTAATATTGTTCTTATCATCAAGAAATTTAAGGTTTTATTTCAAATAAAAACAAAGTAAGAACATTTTCTCATCATTTCTAATCAAGGATTTTGTGATCTTAATTCTGAATTTCTCATTTCAGTAAACTCATCTAACTTCTGGCACAAAAACCTGAGTCTGAACCAAGATTCTTTTTGATTCTGGAACTAACAAAATAAAGTTCTTTTGGTTGTACTATACAAGACACTGTGTTTTTTATTATCATAATGACATTAAAAAAAGAGAAATTACATAAGATGACTTACTGCTTTTGTTTCTCCTCCGATTGTTTTAACCTGCTGAAGAGAGAAAGTGAGTTTTATAAGCTGCTACAGCAGGAGACAGACAGACAGTCTGCAGCTGAAACAAGTGCTGCGGGTTTCTGCCAGAAAATCTAATAAAAACCAGACCAGTTCTTAGCAAAGAAACATAAAACATGACTGTACCTGGCAGGTGCTTCACAAACTGACTAACTCCAGAGAAGGAAAAAAAAAAAAAAATATTCTGACGCAGTATTTTTTTCTTCAAATTTTAAGACTTAACTGTGTTGGGCAGGCAGGCTAAGCCCTGGCCTCCTGTCTGTCTGGCTGTTCTTGGGTCAGCGGGTTAGCACCGTAGGTTAGTATTCTAATGAGTGTTTAGTCCGGGGCCCGGGGGGTGTGTGTGTAGGGGGGGGGGGCAAACCAGGAAGCAGTTTACCCACTTCGTCTCCGCGGGCGGTCCTCTTGTAAAAGAGGAGGGGCTCCATAAAGCGCGGCTAATGAGACGGCACGTTAATGAAGCTTGCCACAGTAACGACGAGAGCACCTGGAGAGGGAGTGGGGGTCGCATACGGAGCGTGCACGTGGTCGAACAGACACAGAAAGACATGCAGGAAAGAAAAGAAAAAAAAGAAATAGGATCCAGATGCATTATCTTCAAAAAAGCTCAACAATCAAGAGGGATGCATTATTTCTATTTACTTGTGGTGAATTCATCTTAATATATTCTGTCAATAATATCTGTGTTTTTAAACTCTTCATATGACACATTATCATCTAATCATCTTATAAAATTCGTTGTTGTAGATTAACCATCCATCCAGGTGTTTTCAGTTGTGTGGCGGATTGGACCTGCTCAGGGTTGGAGGGCGATGCTATTCTGGGATTCATACGAGGTCAGCAGGGATCTTGAGACTTTTTTTTTTTTTTCTTTTTAATGTTTTTTGATCTAGCCGATAACATAATAAAGCTTGTGCGTGCAAAATATTATCTCGTGCCCCTAAGGTAAACCACAAGATACGATCAAAACAAAACATCAGAGAGAGAAGTTCAATCGCGACCTCCAGATCTGAGAGACGAGATCAAATCGGCCGACGTGTGCACGACTGGATTAACCTCCTGGGGGCAATTGGGGACAAAAACACCTGCCTCTTGGGCTCCAGCTGATCCTCATGGTATATGGCAGTTTGAAAATGATAATTTCATCATTTTGATGATCAGAAATGTCAAAAATATTCACTGGTACCAGCTTCTCAAATGTGGCTATTTGCTAATTTCTGGTAGTTTTCTGTGATTGGGAAACTCTTGGGTTCTTGGGTTTTTAATGGTTAAAGCCATTTTAATATCTTAACTTTGGCTTCAGGGAATAAAGATTGGCATTTTTCACCATTTAATACAATGAGTACTCAATTGATTATTAAGGAATGTAATTAAATCATTAACATTATCAGATGTATTGAGAATGAAAGTAATTGTTGGTAGCAGCAGTACATTTCTCTTATCATGGAGTAACACGACCTTGCCTGAGGTTTTCTGGGGGTTAATTATCTGATTAACAGAAAAAAAATTAAAGCAGTTTTGATGAAACACAGCTTTACAATAAATGATCACAGGAAACTCTTTAAATAATGGTCTCAAACTAGATTTTGACACTGAGCCTCTTTTCAAGAGCTGAGCCACAAGATGGAGGCCTGAGGGTCATCGGTCGTAGCTGAAACTGTGCTTCAGATGATTATCCAGCCTCAGATGTGTGGACAGACTCATTAACTGAAAAAATCTCGCACACTTTTTAATGACATTACATCCAATTTCTCTGCTTTTGTGTGTCTTTGTGGTTGTTATAGTTGCACATGGCTCATGCAAAACCAACTAAAAAACGATTTTAGTTATTGAAAACTCACCAGTTCTTACCACCTTTTATGTGGACTTTTTCAGAAAAACCCTATAAAAGGAAGCATGGAGTCAATGGTGGCCTCTGAGGGTTTTTTCTGTTCATTTTCACTTTTTATTTTCATTTATTAATGTAATTATCCTATTTTTTTGGGTTGGTTTTGTGGGATAAAGGTTCAATTTAAAGACACGAATTATAGAACATGGTAATCGACCTTGAGAAACTCGTGTTAGTGAAATCTCAGTGTAACAGTTCAGCTTTATAAGGATATTTATTGTTTCTGCTTCTTTCTGCTTTAGGTAACACAAAGCGTTGGGGAGGAAAGGAAATTAATTCAGCGAGAAGTGGTAATGAGATGCTCCCTGAAGAGATTAATGTACCTCTGTCCTTCCCATTCAGTAATCTCTCCTCTTCCTCACGACCGTCATCTAGTCAGAAAAAGGAGAGTAAAGAGTGTGTCTGACAAAGGTGTCACTATTTTCTAAAAAACAAAAACAAAAACAACAGTATTTTGTTTTAAAATTACAAATTGAAAATGGAGCTTTCTGCTACTTCTTCACTCCCAAAACTGGCGGAGAGCGACAGGAAGCAAGATGTTCCTCTCATCATTTGTTAAAATCAGGTCATTTGGAAGCTAAAAAGATGCTTGAAGAATGTCTGCAGGACACTGAGGGGAGTTTGTTTTCTGATTGTTGTGTTCCTTGGTTTCGTACATACCAGAGTGGAGCTCTTTGACCAGCGAGGACACGGTGTTGGTGATGGAGTCGGCTGCTACCAGGAGGTCGTTCCTCAGGTTCCTTCTTGGGCCTGAGAAGTGGGGAAAACGACATTATCACTATCAGTCTTGTGTTCACTAATAACTTAAGATGTTTTATTCTCTTACTGTGGCACCAGTTCGAAAGATTAACAAAAAAAAAAAAATCCAATAAAACCCCTCAAAAACGTAATGCACGTATGATATGTCATCAATTTTTTGTAAAGCAATTTAAATGATAAAGCAAAAGAGATCATTACTTTCAAAATGAGACTGCCTCCTTTTCCCTTTTCTTACATATGAACCATTTTTCTCCAGAGTCCATCTATAGCAGAGCAGAATTCATTAAAGACATATATTGTGCAGCTTAAAACAGCCATTTCCAACGTTCCAAGCCTTCACTTCTGAAATTGGAACAGACTCGACTTAATATTCTGGACCAATTTTTTTGGAACGTGTGCTCTTTTTTAACATGTTTTACTGGGACAGAGCAGTTTCTTAACAAATGGGCCACTTCTTCAACTATTTGCTCTTGTCAAGTGCTTTATACTAGAGTCTTCAGGTTTTACAGTGGACCATAAACTACTAATAAGTGAAGCTAAACTGAAAAACACTGGCCAGCACGAACCTACTGTATGCCTGTGTTTATAGCTGAGATTCTATAAACACATGTGGTAAACAAGCTCGGTTTGCAAAAACAACAATGGTTTTACAAATGAGCATTGAAATTACCTTTATTTTTTGAGGGTTAGACCTTTTTTCCCAGCAAACCTGAAATGCACCTTCAGTTGCCAGTTCATTAGGAACTCAGCTAGTGCTAGTGCAGTTTAATACAATAGACCTTTAAAAAAATCTGGCCCTGATGGAGGTTATAATGTTCTGTTTTGGTCGAAACTGATCTAAAGAGGTGTTGATTTGACTTCATTCATTTCGGGGAATGTAGTTTGCGGTGCTGTTGAAGTGTACTGAATTATACTAGGTATTTCTGTTATTTATCCTACCCTTGTTGATATAAATGGGGCTGACTAAATAATAGAGAAATCTGTCAGCACAATCCAATAAAGTTCAACAGCACCACATCCCACTGCTGCCTCCACAATGATCATCAAAACCTCTCTAAAAGAGTTTCAACACAAACCGAACATTGTAACCTTTGTGAAGGAGGATTTATTGCAAGAGTGTTGTGTTAGACTACATTAGTTTCAGCCACATGTGCCTGATAAACTGGCAGCTGTGTTCATAGCTTGGTTTCAGCTCATCACTTATGAATAGTACTTTTAGAAATGCCACTTTGAAGATATTTTTTTTCTCTAGCTCACGTAATGTCCCAAACTTATTCACATTAATATATATAAAAACTTAAAAGTCTAAACAAGTAAATTGTTGAACTGACCAGAAAAGTGTTAGAACCACGTGTAAATTGTTTTTTGCCAGAACTAAAAATCACCCCAGAATTATTATTCCTGTGACTCAAAGTATGACAGGACCTTAAAATGAGTCAGTAATACATTTTTTTCATTGTTTTTTGTCTCAGAGCTCTGACTAAACCACAGTCAGCCAAGCATGAAGATAAGATGACAGAGTGGGACTGAAGGACAGGCACGACTGCATATTCATTTTTTCAGCTAGTAAAATATATCATAGTTTAAATTAAGACTTTCCAAAGAACTAAATATCAAATCTGTGTGTTATACAGCTTGTTTCAGGCAATAAAATCAGTGAAAAGAGGGAATACATAGAAATAAATTCTGATTTTTTACCTTAGATCCCAATCTTACCCTGAGCAAAGGCCTCTTGCACGTCGCCACCCACCCCTGCCAGCGAGTCTTGAGGAGGGTACGTGTGAGCCTGGGGGGAGGCGGCGCCTACGGAGCGGACGGTTGACGGACTTGGTCGGGAGGGAGATGCGTGAGAAGAGCCAGCCGCCTGCGCCTGTGACATGGATTTAAGAGGGTCGTTACACATCGGTGTCATCATTTATGACTCAGAGAATCTTTATTTATATTTGTTTTATTTCACTACAACCGCCTTCTTCAAAAAAGCCGTTACTAGTCCAAAATATCAAGGTCCCAACTGTTAAAATAAAGCCTTGTGCTCACTGCTTGAAACGTTGACTTATTTTGAGATAGAAAGTTAAAGGGCTAAATCCCACTTTTACACCAATTCGAGGCCACAATAAGGGGGAATATAAACTTACTGCCTGTCGCTGTTCCTCATCCTACAGGGGCCACAACAGGGGAAGTTGGAAAACAAACAGGGAGGAAAAGGATGGAAAAGAAAAAGGTCAGACACAGTCGGAGTGAGAAGCAGAGGTAAAATTATAAAAGGAGGAAGTAGCAGAGAGGAAAGTGGGGCTTGTTACCGCTGGAACAGGAAATGAGAGAAGCAGGGGGGAAAGAGGGAGGAAACTTTGCCCTCTACTGGTGACAATACATCAATGCTGAAAAATGATAGAAGAGTCTTTGTGTGTTTGTGCGAGTGTGTGTGTGTCACCTTGAGCAGTTTCATCAGTCCCTCCAGCTGTACCATCAGTTCCCTCCGGCTCTCTTGCAGAGACGACATCCTCTGCTCCAGCTCGTCTTTCCTCTGCCTGCAAAACACACACACACAAACACACACACACACACACACACAAGCTTACTCTCCATTACTGTCACATTACAGAGTGTCAGGTAGGAAAATAAATTAAATAACCCAGGCACAAAGACTCACTGAAGGAAGAAGCTGTAGTAAGACTAAAATAACACACAGTCAAGAGGATAAAGAAAGTCAGAAGACAAGAGCCCTAAAATCTTAAACTCTCACTTCTCACATCATTAAACTTTGGAGCTATTTTAACACAGAATAATTTACGCTCAGCCATATATACAGGACACATCTCCATCTCCCTCTTCAGTCCAGGCTACTTCCGTACTACAATGTCTGGTTGGATTAATGAATGAATGAAACCAAACAGGGAGGGACTCGCCAAAGTCAAAGTCAAGGCCTGCTTAGGGAAACAAGAGACCGATGTCACTCACGTGGGTTTTTGAGCAGACTCGCGGGAGACTGAATGGCAAAAGCCTCGGCAAGAGCTTTGCCAGAGGGAAATGGAATCATAAAGCGATATGGTGCGATCACAGAATACCGGAACTTTAGGTTAGATTCCCTTCACTTTCTCCTGAGTGAGTGTTTGAGTCTGGGGCCTACAATAGAAAAAACAAAGATCTTGAGATCTTGAAGACGCAATCAGGACTGATGTCTAGATCCAAACCACATCCGGATGATAAAGTCTTACACTTTACAATGATGAGATTAAAGAGACAGCAAATGAAACTAACATTGTAAGCAGAATAAAAAGAATACGGAAGTGTTTACAGTCTTTTTCTCCAAACAATAAGTGATCCGGATGGGACTTAGAAGCAGGAGCACATCTCTCTTTCCGGCCTGGCTTTCCCTCAGATTGCAGGATAAACGAGTAAACAAACAACCAAAAACAAGAGTGACTCACAGAGTAAATCCAGTTCTTAGTCACTGTGATCCCAAAGTAAAGCTTTGGCAGAGGAACTGACAGGAAGTTCCATTCTATCTGTATTATATTCTGCATTTTTACTGAAAGAAGAAAATACTCCCATAAATAAGATCTGAAATGAAGATATAACAGAAACACTGAATTACCGGTATTAGCTAACGTGTCTCATTAAATTTGTTTCAGTTTTTACTACACATGCATATAAATTTAGCCCCACGTCACATAAAATCAAAGCTTTCGGAAAAAATGTAAGACTCTAGAACTGAGCAGTATGGCCAAAAGTATATATCTCTGTATAATTTAAATATTGCAATCCAATAGTTTATTAAAAACCAAATGGTGTAAATATCGACTTTCACAACTTAAAGCCACTACGTGTAGAATTTCAAAATTTGCAAGTCTGGTCCCCCCCGAGTGGTAGTATCAAAAAAGAAACTGCAGCTTTCACGTTCTTTTGACAGAAACATAAATAGTATGAAATTAAAAATTGGAAAGATGCTAGGATCACATAAATATTAAATATATATATGTGTGTAGCACTTTAAGACACCAGTATCCCTACATTATTATAGGAACTTTTCAGAAATTCTGTAGGTTGCCATGAACAAACGAGATGGTGATGGATAAATTGCCACATAAACACCTCCTTTCGCCTCCAATCTCTCCTCCCTCTCCTTGGAGTTTTGTTTTTAACCAAAAAGCATAAACATGTTGGAGGTATTTTTTTTCCATTAGCTTTTCAGAAAATCCGCCATCTGTCGCCGCCACCTGCCCTACAGCACTCTCTCTCTGCGCTGCAAAGCAAATCAGCAAGGTTTCCCGCCAAATCTGATGCTTTGGTACACAATGCAGTGAAAGCTTTAAACCTTTTGAAGGAATGATGATGCCTTGGCATCATTTCTGTTGGCATGGCTCAGAAAGTTCAAGTTAAAAAACATTAAAAGGAAAAATCCTAATAGCACGCACGCGTGCAGCGGGCTTGAGCGCGAGGCCTGGTCCTTGGCGGAGCCGTTGTTTACCTGAGCAGGCGAAGCTCGGCCAGCAGGGTTGGGTTGGTGCTGCCCTTCTCTGGGCTGGCCTGGCAGGCCGCGTCATGCTCTGTGCGGAGACGCTTGATCTCTGCCAAGATCTCTCTGGGAAATGAAAAACATACTGTTCAGCTAGGGCCGGGAAAGCATAACACCACGGAACAGACTGCAAGAGGACGGGTGAAAAATAACACAGATACTTCTGCAGACTCTTGCAGATACACTGGAGGAATATGTGTGTTGGATTTAGATAATGTAAATCTGACGAGCAGTCGCATTTTGAAGACACAAACTAGGACATTCTGTGTGTCTATGCACATTCAGTGCATAGAAAAGCACAGACATGCATGCTCTTTTATTGTGAAGGGGCAATCTTCAATGAAAAGATTAAAAAAAAAAAAAAAAAACTGCCAACTTAATGTGCTAAACATTGTGAATAAGTGCAGGGCAGGGCTGCAAATAATTCGTTTTCATAGTTAATTAATCTGCCAATTATTTTCTCAATTAATCTATTAATCCTTCTGTAGAAAAAAACATCAGAAAACAACGACGAGCGTCTGACTCAATTTTCCTGGAGCTCAAGGTGATGTCGTTGCAATCGTGTTTGTCTGACCAAGAGCCCAAAACTCGAAGATATTCAGTTCACGTCGATGTCAAGTCAAGGAGAAGCTGCAGCCTCTTACATCTAAGGAGCTGCAACCATCATGTGATCGACATTTTTGCATTACAAGGGGCTTAAATGATTGAGATGAGATCTACTGACTGAATGATTGATTAGCTGTAGCTCATGTAAACTTTAGACACTTTGAAAAGGTTTACTTCAGTTTTTTTTTTTAAATCTTTGTAAAGCTGTACTGTTAGACACAATGATCAAACAGGAAACACTGAAGAGTTGCACACTTTCTCCAAATTCTGTTGGACCAGTGTTTTTTTTTCAAATGCGGGATAAATCGGACGGAGAAACCACCATCAAGACCTGATGGGACACACCTGAAATCCTGGTGCAGTAACACCTCAGGCTGCAGGTTGACGTACAGTTACGCAACACAACGACAGAGTGACAGACTTCAAAGTCAAGCTAAAAAATGGGAATCTAGTTAAAATTAAGCCGTCTCCCTATCAAACATTTCTACCTGTTTTTGCACTCCAGCTGAGCGATGAGCTCCCTCTTCTGTTTGTTCACGTCAAAGTTGATGCTCCGGTTCGGTATCACCTTGAAAACACACACACACACACACACACAAAACTGAGTTACTGGTGCCCAGTGGATTTGCAATAACTGTGGCTGGATCGTTTATCATTTGACAACCAAAACTAGATCTTAAGTTTTGAAAAGCTGTTTTGAGAGACCACTCATCATTACGTTGTAATGTAATGTAATGTTACATGAAACATATAAGAAACTGACTGGATATCGTGCATATTTGTAGTGAGTAGTGTTTGGCGAAAGAGGAAGTGTTACTGACTCACCCCTGTACCGTCGGTCTCTGCCAGTCGTGAGGTGTAGCGGGCGATGAGTTTGTGCTCCTCGTCCTGCCTGCTGGGGGTCTCCACACTGCTGACAGAGAAGAGAGAGAGAGAGAGAGAGAGACAGAGAGAAACAGAGACAGAGAGAGAAAGAGAGAGTGAGAGAGAGAGAGAGAAAGAAAGAGCAGGAGAATCAGCAACTAAACGTCAGCAACAAAGACTAAAAATCACTTATAAGGCCAAAGGCCAACGTCGAAGACTAATTTAAAATGTTAGTGTTAAAAAAAACAGGTGCAAATTCAGCAAACTACTGCATAAAACAGGACAGTAGTTTCATATTTAAATCATTCCTGAAGGCTTCTCCCTGATCTACTGAGGCTCAGATCGTACCTCACCTGTCCCTCATTTTGGACAGAAGCGTCTGCAAAATGTTAATATGAACTAAAAGGCTCTTTAAAAAAGATTTAGTTAGTTAATTAAGCTCTTCATTTATTCAGCAAATCTCATTGAGACTAAATCTCCTCTGCAGGAGTGAAATATAAAACAGAATGAACGAGGCCTCTCAGCAAAAATACATTTGAGAAATTCAAAAAAATATAGAAAAGAAAAAAAAAAAAAGAGGACTCCAAAAGAGTGGCTGATGATTCACGTATAATTTACATGTTAAGTCTTGCATTATTTTGAACATGTTTAAATTTTTCTCGACTTGTATAATGTCTCCTGTGAGCCGCTGCAGGTGCCTAGGGGAAGTCTATGCTGTTACTGGGCAACTGTTTCCAGCACATTCTGGTTTCTCATCGAAAAACAATCATGTACACAGCCTGAGGCAGAAGAAACTGTCGCAACCACACACACAGACGCGCGCACGTGCGCGCGCACAATCAGTGTCACTGGAAAATGGATCATTTCAAGGAGAAAATGCAAATTCTTCTTTAGTGGATGTGCCAGTTTTTAGCTGAAGTGCAAAAAATTTTATATGTAAAAATGCGATTTGAATAGATTTTTTTTCCAATATGATTATATTCAAAAATGACGCTAAAAAAAAATCAGATCAACAGGTTTAAAACATTCCCTCTAGAAGCAGTAAATTTCAAACTATGGTTTGATGAGCTGTTCAACAATTTATTACGGATCATAACAATATATTGTCCGTTATCAGCGATTACTCTAGCTCACTGATTCCCAACAAGGCCTGGTTGTACTTCAGAGGGTACTCCTTCGCTTTCCAGGTTCTACATAGAAAGAAAAATAGAAAACTAAAAAGAAAACAGTTGTGATTTGACAAACATATACTAACGTATTTTAAGAAAATATACAGTCAAACAGTATCACAAGTGACCTTTAGTAAATTCACTATCGAGAAAGGTGACTATTAACCTGAGTGTGTGAAAACTAGTTAGCAAGAAAGTAAAATATTTGCCTCAAAGCACTGAAGGTAGTGTTGAAACTGTTAGTGTAAAGTAGTGAATAATAATATCCAGGCTTATATAATTAACAGTGTTAAATAGGATCCCATTTATAAGCTACTGACACGAACCTGAGTGACAGGCCTGGGAACCTCTGCTCTATCTGACGCTGAAAATGCAGCAGTTTTTAGATGAATGATATCAGATTTTGGGACTGGAACTTTTTCATAGTTTACGGATTAGTGAACTGGCATCTGTTGATTCCAGACAGCACTGGCGAACCTCTGTCAACTGGCTAGGCTGAAGCCAAGGGAAAGCGGGGCACAGCAACGACATCAAAGTTAAAGTGGTATTTTGGGCGTACTGTAACTCTTACACATGTCCGGCTATCGAGGACATAAGTTGCCTGGAGCAGCAGCTTTTAACCGCTGGACAAACGGAGACACAGTGAACAGGAAACAAGCTGCAAACAAACAACTTTCAGAGTTCTGTTTATCATTTTTTTGCTGTATAAGATTTCTTGTTCTTTTTTTACTTGCCCTCTGCTCACCGTTATAACGGAGATTTAACTTAACTCGCATCAATTCAGCTGAGGCTCAACGTTGCTGCACCTTGCTCTCCTCCTTACACCCTCCCTGAGTCCCTTATATTAACCCCCCCACCCCGCTGTGTCAGCCCACTCCTCTCTCACCGCGGGCTGCTTTGGAGGCGATTCACATACGCGGCGATCAGAGCGTGTTCCTCGTTCATACGCTGAGCCGCTGCCAAACTGGGTGACAGGGGGAAAAAAACAAAAATAAAAACAAAAACAAAACAAAAAAAAAAACCAGATGGAAAATAAACGGTCAGCATAACAGACAATGATTTCGATCCCATGTCACCAAATTTTGCAGGAATCTCAACAGTTTTTTTTTTTCGTACAGTCGCCGTTTCCTCATGGATGTGTGTGATTGTCAATACATATCCGCTCTGCATATATATATATGCTGTGAATTTTCCTGATTATCATATATTTTAACTTAGTACCGTATATATATATATATATATATATATATATATATATATATATATATATATATATATATAAACATATTTCATTCATTTTCATACCATAAAAGGCCATTTCATAGGCCCATTACATATAATTTCTGGACTTATTTCCACTGTAACTAGTGCTTTTATCAAGATGGAAACACACATTCAATGTTTAACCACAGAAATATTAGAAAATAGAAACTAAAACCTGGGAAACGGACTATATTAATTATATTGTTTTCCGTTCGGTTTTGGGCTGCAACTCCCAAATGTTTTCACGATTAATTATTAATCTGAAGATCATTTATTCAACTAATTGTTTGATCCCTGAAATCTCAGAATAAAAGGAGAGATGAGGTCATTGCGCCTCAAGAAAATCCAAAAAATGGACATATTCGTGTTTCTTAGGCTGCAGCCTGTTGAGCTCCCTCTGCCACAGGAGAAAAATTTTCTATTGCCTAAGGTCTTCTAACGTCTTCTTTAATCAGACGAACAGCTCAAAACCCAAAATATTCGATTGACTATCAAATAAACATAGAAAAGCAGCACATTCAAACAATTAAAAAGCCTGAACTGTGGAATGTTTGAAAGATTTTCCTGGAGAAACACTGATTAATTTTCTGTCAATCTATTTATTGATAACAGCTCCAGTTCACTTAAGTTCTATTTTATTTACCACATCGTGTTGCTGCAGTATTTCTGCAGAGGTGAAGTTAAATTTAAGACGAATAAAGACATTTTAAATACTTAACAGAAAACCAGTTACAATGTCCTGCAGTAATTAACCTAGTGCATGAATTTATTTACATTTATGTCACTTTTTAGTAATATCAGTAATTATTCGTTGACCCTGCCTGGACCTGGATAAACAGCAAAAAAATGGATGAATGAATAGAAAGTGATGAATCAACTAATTAAAGGTCCACATATAAATTTTACATAGAGTCAGAGGTCTAAAACTGGGGATTTCAGGACCCCATTGTTACTAAAGTGCTGAAAAATGTTAGAAGTAACGCTACTGCGTGAAATCAGTGCTTCAACCTTTTCAAGACCTGCTGATACCATGTACTATTTGCTGCATAAAAAAACTTTCAAATTTTGTTATTTCTTTAATCAAATCTAATCACTGAAAGGAAACTGGTAAAGGGTTATCAAGTTAGAGTGGAGGACCAGTTAATTTATGATGAACAAAGGACTGAAGCAAGCTTTTTGAAAACCCCATTTTATGATGACTCAAGCGCGTCATTACCTGCAGCCTTGAACAGAAAACTGCAAACTCCTAATCAGACAGAAAAAAAGCAAAAAAAACAAAACACTGAGCTGGTATTTTTTGCTGCTCTGTATGTCAGTCTTTACCTCTTGGAGGACTCAGGTGCTGATGAAGACACCAACATGGCCTCAGTGGTGTTCCCAATAGGTCGAGAGGGGCTGCAGACATAAACACAAACACAAACACAGACACAAACACACAATGTGTCAGACAGATATAATCAACAGCACAAACATAGAGTGAGAATAACAACCTTAAACTGTTAAAACACAAGGCCCTTCTATCAAAAAACACACAGCCTTACACTCACAAACACACACGCTCACACACTGTCATGTGCTTTTGAGTGCAATCATGCAACAGTGAATCGTACTGGTCTGAGCAAACACAGACAGGCCAAAGATCACCAGAGGGAGGGAAGGAAAGAAAGAAAGAAAAAAGAGGAAGAGAGTGACTACAGATCCAGAGGGAAATAGGAAAAAAAAAACACAAATTCAGCATTTAAAAAAACCAAAATAAACCTAAACAAAAAAGAAAAAAGAACGAAAAACAAGACGCAAGTTTAAAATGGGGAATAGTCTGATCCAGCATTGTTGTAAGCATACTCACATCTGTGCTAAGTGCAGCCTCTGTGTACTGGCCTGGATGTGAGTGTAGTCAGTGCTTGCAGGTCTGTAATGACCCGGTCTGCGAGTGTTCAGAAAAATCAAACAGTGTGGGTCCACCGCAAAAGGGCGGAGCGACCGAAGCGGTTTGGTTAAAGAGGCGGGTCTTGTTGCCTTTATTCGTGTTATCTGAACTTTGTGTGAACATGCAGCGCCGCTGGTGATAGCCCTGAAATAAGCCAAGAGTCTGCCATGCGGTAGTAAATGTTTCACGGAGTGTAATAATTCACCTTCTGCGATGAAAACAAACCCATGTTTCACCGTTTTTAGTGTCCCCATTCAACTGTGCCAGTTCCTGACGCACCACTAACTTTGCAGTTTTTCTACACTGTGTGTATAATCCCAACAAGGCCAGACAATAATTCAGCATTACCATTTACTGTCTTACAGTGGAGTTGTGTTGTGAGGAGTGTTCACCAAATTAAACTCTTTTTAAGACCTTTAATTAAGGCAGAGGATGAACTTTAACAGCTTTTTCACAATGTTACAGGTCGAAGAATGATGGGAAACCAGTAGGGACAATACATCCAACAATTATTTATCAATTGCATGAACTTATTGATATCAATATCAAATTTATGTCAGTGCCTAAATAACAATTAATTAATAATGTGATGTGGAGTCACTAATTGGGCAGAAAATTGATGAACGGGCGAACCGATTAAAAAAACAAATTGATTGATTTGCGATTTGTCTTATGAGTGTGCGAGTGCTGTGAGGTCTTACACTATGTTGGCGAGGTTGAGAGTCCTCTCGGGTTCCTCCGGGTAAATTGGATGTGGGGGCTCCCTGGACGAAACGCAGCCTAGAGTCCTGCTCAGGGCTCGGCCGAGCTTTGTCGCCGGCGACTTCTACACAAACACACACCCACAAACACACACAGAGAGAGACACGCACAAATGTCCGGTCAACACTCATTAACTAGCTGACATTTACTGCTCCATAAATAAAATAGCAAATCTCGGCTGATAGAAATCTGTAAACTCCAATTCAACTGTTATCACTGTGTTGTTTTTACTGTAAATATACAGTACATAATATTTGAACTTGAAAAACACAATCAACAGTTGGTTTTGTGGTTAAAGCAAATGATGACGGAGATGAAAAATATTCGTATCTAACCTACCGATGAATCCCTGATGTATTTTTAATAGTGTGTGGATAAATTCTTTATGTCACACTTCATTTGGTTATCAAGTCAAAACTATTTAGAGCCATGAGATTAAAGTTCCAGCGTCAGCTTCACCTTATCAAAACAGCCATGGTAACGGTGTTTCCTTGGCGCTCACAGTTAAATCTAGTGCTGCACGATACTGAAGGGAAGCACGTAAACTGACAATAAACTTTAGCCCGAAGCAGAATCCTATTGGAAAATGATATGCAAAGTCTGCAGGGGATTATTGAGATGAGGAGTTGCCTGCGATGAAGAGATTTTGTGGGACAGGCAGGAGCTGCACAACTGAAGAGATTTGTTCCTGAAACTGAAACATTAATACGACAAAAATTATACCCAGCCTTAGTGATGAATAATTCAAAGACTCTGTTTCCATCTATTAATACATAATTTCTACACTGAAAACATTTTACCCTTCAGGCTAGAGTAGCTTCTTTTTTGGTCATATTACAGGAATTTTATAGGATTGTGTCATTTCCATTCAGAATTTTTGAATTTAATCCATCACAGTTCACACGGGTGAAATGTAACCAAGGACATCTGCTTACTTAAGTACAAAACTGAGGTATTTGCTCTTTACTTGAGTATTTTATTTCCATGCTAATTTTACTTTTACACTACAGTTTAGTGGGAAATACTGCACCTTTTACTGCACTGCATTTATATAACAGCCTTTGTTACTAGTAACTTTACAGATTCAGATTTTTACATACAAAACAGATGAAGATCTTATAAAATAGCATTATTTATTAAAAATTAAACTACCCCATAGTATATACAAGTAGAGATAAGTACAGACTGGACAAAACAAGCACTGTGAAGGCATCATTGTGGGCTCTGGGTGACTGTGGTTGGCATTTCTCACCACACAATAATTTGAGAAAATAATCATCAGATTAATCCATCATTAAAACTAATATTAACTGCAGTCCTTTACAAAATAGTAAAAATAAAGTCCACCTCAACCAACAGCAGTAAAAGGCTGCCTACAACAATTAATGTATAAGTAATAACACTTCAATATATTCTACTGTATGTTACTATATGAGGTTACTTTGATGTTATGAGGTTACTTTTCCAGACAACACTTCAATTCTTTAGATTAAAATTACTTTTACTTTGAATGCAGGACTTTTAATTGTTATTGAGTATTTTTTTTACAGTGCGACATTAATACTTTTATGTCACTAGCAACTCTGAATGATTCTTCAACCACTGATAATTACCACAAAAGTTAGAAAATAATTGGATGGAAATATAAATACGTTTGGCTAACGCCTCCCGATCAGGATTTACCGAGGGATATTTCCACATTTTGGATAAAGTATGATGATCTGCTGTGTTGTCACAATGTGTGGTTTTATCGTAAAACCTGTTTTAAAGCAGATTCTCGTGATTTTAATAAGTTTGAGATAATCTTTCCTTAACCCTAAAGCCAAGTCTTAATGCTTTGCGATGGCTACACCACTGGCCGTCACTAAACAGTTGCTCTAATACAGCAAACACTTCATTATTTTCTCCTAAGAGTTTTGTTGGCTAACTGGAGGGAACCCTTTTTGGTTACCATTCTGTCTCTGATTCTGTCATTACCTCGGACTTGTTTGTTTTAATCAATTCTTTACTTTCATAATATTTACATGTTAAATCTAATGGTTATGGGACTTTAAATTTTGGGGTTTTTTTTTTTCACAGATAAAGCAGATGGTAAATACTCTTCATTTTAATCCTTGATTCAGTCAAGGTCAATATGTAGCATAGACTTAATTATTTGTTTAATTTAGGAGGACAGATATGTTGAGTTCAGCCCTGAGCTGTTGTCTGTTTAGTTGACCTCATTTTAAATTGAAGGGCTCTAGTTTTTGCAAACTATTTTCTCTAGTTTGTCCATTGTGGTATTTTGAATTATTTAATACTTCAAATCAAAATTGTAAATAGATGAGTTATTTTTGCTTTTGTCTTGGAGCCTTACTCTGTTCTACCCTGAAACAGTCCTTTGTGATGGTCCTCACAATGATAGAGGTCCAAGAGCGCACGCACACACACACACACACACACACACACACACACACAGAGCGCCACCTGGTGTGACAAACGAGCAACCACATAGTGACTCACCCAGGACGAGTGCTCCTTCATCTGATGCTGGCTACTGTGAGAGCCGCTGACGTTGCCGCGCCAGAAGCAGTTCTGGCAGAGCTGGTATCCACGGCAACAGAGGCAGCGGTAGCGGAAGCCCATCATGCCGTTGCCACGACAATAGGAGCATGAAATGGGATGATAGACTGGGAGAGAAGAGACAGAGTCTGTCAGCAATCAGCCTCGAGAGACAGGCCAGTTTCACGAGTTGAGACACATCAGGCCTCGGTCGACTGGCGGACCAGGACCAGGAGCCTGAACATGATAGAGACGCCACTTGGGCCTGAAACTCCCTGAATCTTGCTTTTTGAGGCTAATACTCAACTGAAAGTAAATTTGATCATATATCAACCTATATTTATTCTTCAATGACTGAATTCTGATAAAAGTTTGTTTACAGGATAAGCTGTGGTGTATGTGTGAGTGTGTCTCTGTGTGTTTGTTAGTGTGTGTCTGTACCATGCTCCACGTTGGCCATGCGGTGCATGAGAGGCAACCAGACGAGACACGGAGGAGGGTCGGCGATGATGTCCAGGAACATGTTGAGCATCACCCTCTTCTGCACAGCGGCAACAAACACAACAGACCAAACACTTGAGAAACAAAAAAATGAGGCTGTAACGCTCAAAACCCCCCAAACAGAGGCGAACCAATGTCTTGTGTGGGATAACTGGGTAGACATGTTTTTAAAAAATACAGCCAACAAGAGTGAAAATAAAACAATGTTTACTATGAACTAAAAACTATTAAATAAATCATAATAATAACAGCAACAGGGACATGGTGTGTGTGACGGACCTGCTGCGGGAAGCACGAGCGTGCTAAAGTGTGTGTGTAGCCAAAGGATGGTCCTTCATTGACTGCGGCGGGAAGCTTGAGAGCCTCCCTCAGAAAATCGTCGAACTTGGACAGCACCAACACACCATTGTAGTCGGATACCTGAGAAAACACATCTACACACACACACACACACACACACACACACACACACACACACACACACACACACACACACACACACACACACACACACACACACACACACACACAAAAACAAACACATACTGTTACGCAAGGCATTAAATAAACTTACAATCATTCTCTGGAGACCTAGTGTTACTATAACCATAAAACCTTAACTAAAAACAGACTAAACACTAAAATTTTAATGGTGTGGGGATCTGCTTTCTGTATCCACATGGGAGGTGGAGTCTCTATAACGTGACTGTGTAATACCTGAAACATGGTTAATGCCAGGGCAGGGGTGACTCGACATGAGCAAACAGCAGCATTGACGTATGTTTTCCACAAGGTGGCATATATGCAACATGTATACATCGATATACATGCTGAAATTCAATCTGACAGATTCAGAGACCTTTGCATATAAAGTTATTAGACATAAATGCAGTAACAGTGTGGGCAAGACTGTAGTAATATGCCTGAGTACTTGATCCTATATGGGGGGGAAAAACTGTTGAAAATGCAGAAGAAGAGTTCACCCTTGTAAAAGCTAAATGCTTATTTGAAATCTAAGATTTATTTATATTTTTATATTTATAGGCTTAGGAAAATCAAGCAGCCATAAGAACAATATAAAAAAAAAAACACAAAACAAGAACAAAGTAAAGTGCCTTGTTGGAATTATATCACTTATCTTCCACCTTGACGTAACGCTACATGCCATGATTGGTTGGAAGTCTGGATAAAATTCCTCATTTCACTCAGCAACCACACTGCATGATCACAGTGATTAACATCTGGCTGCTGGAATCAGCCGCAGCCAACACGATGGGTTTCGCCGCTAGAAGGGCATATTTCCAGTGGGGCTGCAGTGAGGCTAATTAAAATATCAGAGCTGAACATCTGTTGATTTTTTCTTTTTTTTTTTTGATCATGGATATCAGAGAGAGTCGTGATTTTTCCGCTTATCAGTTAGTAACAGTCAGGATGAATCATGGAAGTGGCACAGAGATCTTTTTTTTTTGAGCTTTATATTGTTTAAAATTGTCTTTTTCCACTTATTTAGTTTGGTTTTGAAACAGTTCATACACGGCATTAGGTTTCTGGTTGTTTAATAGGTCACTTTTGTAGTGTATTATGGACATATAATGAGTCAAACTGTAATTAATCTGTGAGGTATGCAGGTAGAGACGTTTAAAACTGTGCAAAGCAACTACAGGATGAGCCCGTGCTGTCTCTGTGTCTACAAGTAAAAGCCCACATGCAAACAATCGACAAGTTCGAACCAGTTTTCCGGGGGGCTGTTGAAATGTAATTCTGGGAAATGTGTGAGAATCGAGCTGCAACCGTGTCCGTGTAAGCCATGATGGCATCTGCCGGTACTCACAGCGAATTTTATCCACCAGCTTCCCTCCGCACAGCATGGCGAGCATCGCCTTCACGGACAGCACCGTCAGCCGGCTGTCCGGTTCGCTGGAAAACACACAAACACACATTTTCAAGGCGGTTCAGCATACGCCACCCTCACTGTTTAAATTAAACCCGGAGTGAGACCAGTTAAATCCAAGTGTTGTGGGGTTGGATCTTTTTGGGACACCCCCCCCCCCCCAAAAATGAGTCTTTCACACACTAATCAAACCACTTGCGGTGAGCTCGCTGTGCTGCAGTCACCTGTCAACGGCAGCCAGTAGAAATTCCACCAGCAGGACGGTGCTCTCCTGCGGGTTGATGGTGTGCGTGGTGGGCAGGCGCTTGCTGAGCTGGTTGAACAGGGAGGATGCCAGGTTCTCCAGCCGTGTCACGGAGATGCCGGTGTTCAGCTCTATGGCGTTCAGACCGGTGTCCCGCACCGCCTCGATCACATTGTATATGTCGATCAGGTGCACTATGGTTGGGGGGTGGAGTCAGTGAAATCCGAACAGACACACTGATTTTTCGTTCTAAAATCTTTACCTCATTCTTATACAGTATGTGTATCATTCCACCAGAGAAAACAGAAAATATGATTTAAAAACTTTTATTATTACTTTCCGCCCTTTTGTCGCCAGTCTGTCTTTCTGTTTTTTAGAGTTGTATTTTTGTTTTTCTTATTTGACAAAAATATCACTGCATTTTAAGATTTGGTGCCAAAGCTGCGCTAGAGAGAAACGATGATGCTCAGTGGTTATCTTAGGCACCTTCCACTTACCATAAAATAGCAACTCACACTCAAGTTAAACAGTCATTTAATTATTTTAATAACTAATGATGTCATTTATAGGAATACAGACTCACAGTTGCATCTCTTCTGTATAAATCTGAGCTTGCAGGCTGTTCGATACGTAGAGAGACAAATGGCATCAAAGTTCTGCTCCACTGCGAGGACAAGAAGACAACAACAAAGTGTTTAGGTCATTATGGTTCATTATGCAGCATCAGTAAGAAAAGAAAGGAAAAAGAAAGGGAAGAAAAAGGAAAATAAAACATCTTGATTTATGATAATGACGTCAATCTCAAACCATCATCACTCAGATTAAACCAGCTTTTTTCAAAGTGAATGATGATGAAGGGATTATATATATATATATATATATATATATATATATATATATATATATATATATATATATATATATATATATATATATATAGAGAGAGAGAGAGAGAGAGAGAGAGAGAGAGAGACAGTTAACGTATGAAGATTTTTTTCCATTTGAGAGGATAAAAGGTAATGCTTAAGTGTAACCCTGGAAAAAGAATCTCAGAAAGCACAGACAAGCAGTTATCCACTGCACAGTTGAAAAAACAAAACAAAACTATCCTAGTCGCCATGCAAAAGCCATGTAAGGTTTACATTGAAGGTTCAAAGGTCACTCACCGAGTTCCGTGAAGATCTGCCTCCCCACCGCTCCTTCTGTCACTAGTCCACCCCTCCCTCTGTCTCTCAGACCCCCCTCCTCCATCACCATCCTGCGGGAAACACAGAACAGCATGCAAACTCTCCGTACCTGGGTTTCAATCCAGAGCGTTGAGAAAAAGTCCAAACAACACGAGGCAGTTTTAATGTTTGACGGAGGTGGAAAAATATTTTCTGCCCTGTGAAGAACTGATGCAATAACCTGCGTAGACCTGCAATCTGCAAAATTGGTTTGTGGATATTCTGAATTAGGCTTTCCTATGTGATGGCTAGATTGCTATTTCAATTATAAGCACCTTTTTTTAAAAAATTTGTTTAATAGCTTTAGTCATTTTTAAAGATAAAACAGCAAATTTTCCCTTCCTCCAACTTGCTAGCGCTGCTGCTTATCTTAGTTTTATGTGATAGTTAATTAAATGACGTTGAATTTTATGCTGATCAGACAAAACAAGCAATCAGATGTCATCGCCTTGGGCTTTAGGATATGTTGATGGACATTTTTCTCTATTTTTTGACATTTTATAGAACAGACAATTAATCGATTAATTAAGAAAAGAATCTGCAAATTCTTAGTTGCATGCCTATTTGATTTCTTTGCAAAGACCATGCAATATAATAAATGAAAATAATGTTCTCTGGTGTATTATTTCAGAGTTTTAAAAAAATTTGTTTTATCTGCAGTTCCTATCATAGGAGTAGTGTTTCTCCCATGTGCAATACATGTAGAGACTGTATGTGCAGCATATGTTGTTGACTAAGCACATTTCTAGTTTGGTCTATAAAAGGACATGTGGTCAACAAAGACATCAAAGATGAACAGTGTTCAACTCTCGAAATGTTTCTAGAGGATTTGACTTCTCCAACATTTTAAAAAGCAAATTAAAAATCAAGATAAACCTCATGGATGGGAAAAATAAAACTAAAAAGTAAAATACAAACCGCGGCAGTGTCTAACTGTAACTTTTATTTTTACACCCACGTCTACTGCCTGCATACTTGACACACCCGTCACCAAGTGTACACAAACTAGAGTATGGGTCAGGGAGAGTCAGATTCTGGGCCCCAGAGGATGAGCCAAGTGCTCGGTAAATAAACACATTAATGAGAGCAGCTGGTGAAATCTGATCCACGGGCTGGCATTTAGACAAGAGAAGGAGGGAGACAGGGAGGGAGGGAGAGAGGGAGGGAGGACAGTGGAGGGGAGGAAAACAAAAGGAAGGAAGGAAAGGCAGAAAGAAAGAGAGACAGAGGGACAGAAAGAGAGAGATACAAAGAGAGAGAGACAGAAAGAAAGAAAGACAGATGTCAAGCATTGCTGTCAGGTGACACAAAGGACACCAGAGAATATCAGTCGCTATGGTAACAGTTATACTACACCACAAAACTAAATCACACACACACACACACACACACACAAATATTTGCATTCCTTGTATGAATGTGGTGACAAGCCAACTCCAATACACACACACACACACACACACACAAGTCTTTGTATACTTGTGAGGACACTCGTTGACATAATGCATTCTCTATCTGCTTAACCTTACCAGAACTATCACAACTAAATACTAAAGCCCCACTTTTAACTTCATTCTCACCTAAACCTGATCTTAACCTAAAACTTTAGGACCAAGTCTTAACCCTCTAAAAGCCCCCTGAAGAAGTGAGGACTGGGCAAAATGTCCCCACAACAATGGCTTAAAACCAAAAATTCTCCACGCAACCATGGATAGACGTGTTGACATCCACACACACGCACGCACGCACACACACACACACACACACACACACACACACACACACACACATTCCAGAGAGGATTTGAAAGCTTCCCAGGAGACTTCATGCTTCATTGAGACAAAAGGACTACTCTTTTCAGTCACTTTCACAGACTCAAACACACACACACACACACACACACACACACACACACACACACACACACACACGTCTCTCACCTCCAACCGAATTCTGTAACTTTCAGGCTTGTTTAGCTCTGAGCGGATCTTTTATAAACCATATGCAGCTCCGATTTGCACAGTTGTCTCCCGACATTACCACTACAGGTAAATTAGTCTTCATTGCCCACGTGTTTGTCTGGTAGCGGCTCTGGCTCAGGAGGTGGAGCAGGTCGCCCAATAATCAAGGTAGGCTTGTGCAAGGTAGCTCAAAGCCAATTGGTACATGTGTTTGAAAGAGAGTAAAATTGTGAAGTGCTTTGGATAAAGGTGCTACATAAATGATGTTTTGTAGAAGAGATGTTCAGGCCTACTTTGCTTAATCTTCAGGTTATTTTCTCATTTAATCAATCAAGCATAAAAGGTCAGGAAAAAATTAAAAATGCCTTTCAAAATTTACTAAACCCCAAGTCTTGTGTAATGTTATCAAACGGTTTGTTTTAACCAACCAACATTCTGAACTAGCAAAACAACAGATTCTCACCTTTAGGAAGCTGTAGCCATTAAAACTTTGGTCATTTTTTTCTTAAAAAATTAACACTTAATTGATTCTCAAAACAGCTGTAGATTAATTTTGTCATTATCATCATCATCACAGCCTGATTCCTTTTTCATTATGTGTTAGGCTTCCAATAGAATATAAATATAATTTAACTTAATATTACAGAAAAAAAAATTCATATAAAGTGATGCCAGAGAAGGACTAGAAAAGATAATGATATAATACAGTACTTTATCGGCACAAAGGTGGTTCTGGTCCCGGCCTTCTCTGATGAAGGTGCATCATACGGTTTAAAACTATTTCCCTCTCTGGTAGAGAGATAGATGAAAAGATCAATAACGCCACTAAAATGGCAAAACATCCCTTTTATGCTTCAATTTTTGTGCAGATTACATCAATATGATCTAGCGTAACAGAGCCAGGCTAAGCTGTTTCCATTCTTTACGCTGAGCCACGTCATCTATCTGCTGGCTCCATATTTACCTTACAGACATAAGAGCACTTTTCCTAGTATCCAATTCTCTGCCAGAAAGCAAAGAAGTGTTTTTCCCCCCCAAAAAAGGAAGACAGCCGAGCATGTGGATGTGTAAGAGTCAGTGAAAAGTTTGACATTTTTATTGAGATTGATTATTAAGAGCTGTTTACAGTGGATGTTGCAGGGAGCCCAAAAAAAGACATATGACCGTTTCCTAAACCCTCGCTTGTTCATCGGTTACAACTCTGGACTCCCATGGTGTCTTAAATTGTTATTTCCAGCCCGGCCTTGGTGATAACTACACCCTGTCTGTCTGTCTGTCTGTCTGTCTGCATATAGCCAACACAGAGGAACATTATGTGTGTGAGGTTTGCTTCTTATTTTAACTCTGAAAGCTTCAAGCCATCGTAGATATAATTAACCTTCCCGCAATTACCCCAAGCGGTGTCAGAGGACCAGGAACAGACTTTCACCCAGGTCCCTGTATCAAGAGTAACTCTGCAGCTACCTGGCCAAACACTATAAAATCTAGGCTGAATTTAATACTACAGGCTGATAAGTAGGTATGTAGACATGCATTTTGATAAACACACAATGTCAGGCTGTGTGTTTAGGCTGAAACTTAAAAATGATTTACAATTATTTTCATTATCAATTAATCTGACGATCATTTTCCCTTAATTCCTTTGTCTGTAAGATGAGACAAGGTGACATCAATTGACAACAATCGATTTAAAACCCAAACAAAACCAATTTACTATCATATGACACAGAAAAGCATAAAAATCTTCATACGTAAGAAGCAGGAAACAGCTATTTTTGTCATTTTTACTTTAAAAAATGACTAAAGTGAAATAGTTGCTGATTCATTTTCTGTCAGCCGACTTTTTAATTATCAACTAATCAATGCAGCTCTCAATGTCATGTTGTGGCTGTTCTAGGCTTTAAATTACTTTAATTTAAAAAAAAATAGTTTTAAAAAATATACCTTTCTGTTAAACCATCTGTATTTACTACAGCAAATTGTTTGTTACTTATTTCAAAGGTCATATTATCTAAGTAATTATTAGTGGTTGAGAGCAGAGAAATACTCTTACTACTATTTGGTTCACAGGTTTTGTGTTAACTGTAACAGTTGCCTTTTCCCACAATGAAAACATCAAATGATGTTTGATGTTCTGTGCTCTTGTGAAAGAATAGAGTCAGGCTTACAGAAATACCTCAGGCTACAGAAAGTCAGTGTTGCGCCACTTCTCATCAAACATGAAAGGATAATGACAAATTATGAAAGAAAATCCAAAACTGTGCAGAATTTCATTTCTTTTCGTTGCAGTTTCAGAGTGATGTTTGGAGAGGGTGACGGAAACAAAAACTGAGAGTCTAGAGCCATGCTGGTGGCTTTATGAAGCTATATGCTATCATCAGAAGGCTAACCTATTCACAATGATAATGGTAACATGCTGAGGTTCAGCAGGCATATTTACCATGGTCTTGGTGTAGCATGTTAATTTTTGCTAATTAGCACTAAACACAACAGTACACTCGAGGCTGATGGGAACATAATTAGCTTTGCAGATATCTAGACATAATTATCGGAGTAATTAAAATTTTAGCCTGATTGTGCTAGATTTAGAGTTAGGGGGATCACAAGGTTATTACAGTTTATCACGAAGAAGAAGTGAACAAGTACGTCAAATTTAAAAGGCAATTTGGCCAGTCGTTGTCGAGATATTTAAGTCTCGACCACCTGACCGACAGACACATCGACGTCAAATTGTTACAGCATTCAAAACACAATATCATTAAGTTATGCAGGTGTTTGGGTGCTTGCTTTACTACTACGCTGCATGCAAAGTGATTTCTGATTGCTCTATGCTGAGTTGATAACTACTTATAGAGCCCCCCTGCCCCAAAAAAAAAACTTTTTACTGAATAATGAGCCTGTCTACATGTTTCAAGTAGAAATAAAAGCTCCCAGTCACTCAGTGGAAACCTCTATAATTAATCCAACGTATGCCTGACAGAGGACGGTTGGTGAAAGTCTTTTCTTCAGGGGCTCAGCCATAGAAAGTGAAGGACGAAGGGGAAGAATAGGTAAGAGATGAAGAAGGGAGTTGAGGTGGAGAGGCGCATACAGCCGGCTGCATGTGTGTCGCCTCTCTGTGTATGTGTGGGCAGTGATGCACACTGCTCTTGCACCATGGTGTTTTATTATGGCTGACATTTGCTGAGCCTCATGGAAACAAACACTCAAATCACACATGCTGCTCTGGACGAACACACACACACACACACACACACACATACACACACACACACACACACACACACACCGAACCAAGGGACAAACTCTCTGTCTTCCACTAACTTTGAGCTTCAGGTACAGCAGATTTTAGAAAACACAGCTGGATGCTTAATTGCGCTAAATGCACTGTGTTGGCGTTTTGTTATTGTCACATCTAGACTGGGCTGTGTGTGTGTGTGTGTGTGTGTGTGTGTGTGTGTGTGTGTGTGTGTGTGTGTGTGTGTGTGTGTGTGTGTGTGTGTGTGTGTGTGTGTGTGGTCGTACCTCTCTTTGTCAGGGGGGTCACACAGGACAGAGGAGCCTCAACAAAGGATGTCTAGCAGAGAGACACAGAGAAATGAGAAAGGCAATTTGAAAAGTCTTTTCAGTCTGTAGACAATAACGTCAAAGGCTCTTTGGGGGGACAGCAGAGGACAGACTCTAATACAGACACACTAAACACAACCAGCGGGATACACTCTCCTCTCTCTACACACTAGACAGACTGGTGCATGTGCTCGCTGGTTTATTAGTCCAATTTGTCATTTTTATAATTAAACCTAGGTCAGTTATGTAACCTGTTGTTGCTGCTGATATGAGGATGGATTCTCTCTGAGTTTAGCTCAGCTAAAAAACACCTTTATTTACTGTAACTTTCCACCTTTTCTTCTCAAAACTAGAGCATCAAATTGTAAAACAGCACAAATTGCAGCTCTTTGTATCATGTAGCCACTCTGCACAGATTTCCAATCAATGGCAACTTTTATCATTCTTGACATGTGAACTTTGTGTGTTATGACAAAAAACTGGAAAGAAGTCATGGCCACTTGTAAATAATGACATCCATTCCTTTATTTGCTGTATAGCAGATGCTGAGCAGCTGCCAGGCACCAATTTAATTCTCAAAAAAATCGTAACAATATTGTGATTTTACACACTGATGCATTGTTAGGCTCTGTTTAACAAGCGCTCATGACAGCAGCGTCAGCAATACTCCCAGAACACAACACATTACTATTGTTCCACAAATACAGCCTAACTCAAGCCTCGTGGATTCTATAGCCACAAAACATAGGATGCTTCTGCATAAGAATCCTGTTTCTGTGCATGATCTGCACATTAAAGGAGGGGAACTCATGCAGGCGGTTGCACAACGGACATACTTGAATGCAAAGAAAACCGAAAGATTATTTGGCTAGATATGAACCGAGGTGCCACAAACAAGACAGATAGGTATCACACAGACAACTGTGGAGCAAGTGCTAAAAGGTTAAACTGAATTATAATTACTGACAAATCAATATCTGGATCTCTTAAGTATTGCAGTCTGCAAAAATGGGGCTGATTTCCCCTGGAATCATTCCTATCTGATCTTATCTTAACCTGTAATGATGCATCATAATTATTTTGTTGATTATATTTTCTATTAATCTGAATCTGCAAAGTAACTGAAGTCACAAAATTAAATTAATGGTTAAAAAAAAAGTGTTATATCTGTTGCCGAATTGCAGAGGAGTAGAAGTTGAAAGCAGCAGAAACTGTGAAATTGTACTTAATTGCAGTATTTGAGTTAATGTTCTTCCAACCTCTGCACACAGACAGACAGACAATGGAATAATTCATCTTATTATTCAGGAGATGCCACAGTAGAAACTTCAAACTTCAAAAGCCCAAAGCAGCTGTAAGAAAACAGTAAAAAATTGAAATGTGTTGTTTGCCATCTTGTTGTACTTATTGTACTTATAAGTATGTGAGGTTCTTGCTCCACATCCAATTACCAGCCCTCAGATGCCACATTTGATCTTTATTATGACATTGAAAACTGTCCATCTGTTCCTGTGTTTTAAGCTGCATTTTCATAAATATCTGCCAGTATCACACTTGTTGACGCATTGTTGTTGATGATTGGGACCAAAGTACAGAATTTCAACACTTTTTAGATAAAAATGTGTAATGCCTGTAGGATTGAGCATGAAATGATGTCAAGTATTAAAAGTTGGCATCCAATGAATGTTCAGATTCGCAGTTTTTTCTATTATCTTATCCCATATTTTGTGATCTAAATAATGAAACATTTCTGACTTTGGGCTATATTTGTTTTAGACAGAGTTCTTTTCGTTTTTTTAACACTGACACACCAAGCAGCCGCTGTATTCCCATTTCCAAATTGAATCCCAGCATAACTGATAATAGAAACAAGGGACACTCTCTCGGCTATGTAAGAAATCATGCTCTTGCTATGAGCTTTAATTTTTTCCAACTCGGTTTCCGAGAAATCAGTTTGGCATGGCAGACGGCTCTAAATACGGCTCTAAATATGGCTTGGATACCCATGAGCCCCAGCTGTCGTTGCCATGGAGAAAAAACCATCAGAGGTATGAGCATAGATATATTAAGAGAGCCGGATACAGCGCCTCCACTCAGCGTGTGGTCAGTCACGATATTGCAAAGGAAAAAAATTCCCTGTGGTCCAAAAGGCATTTTTCATTTTTTTTTTTATTCACCAGATGAGCAACTTACATTGAAATAAGTGAAAGCCATTTTTGAGTCCAGTTCCCAGTTATTATTACACCAATGGGAACTTGCTGTAGAGAACTTAGGACGCTTAGTTGTTGCAGTTCTCAACAAAACATGGGGTCACTGTTGCTGAATTCATCCAAAATTGACAGTCTTCCAGAAGGGGATTCTGCAATAAGCTGCATTTCATAAAATCAACAGCATAATTTTGAAAATTCAACAACCTGGAGAGTTTCGTAGAAGTTCTCCAGCTGCGAGTCATGGGACTTTGACTATGGGAAGATCTAATAAGACTCTACTTCCAGTGCCGGGGCACCAAAAATATCTCCCTCCATTTTCCATTTTGCATGTGTGACAAAGAAATGAATAAAATCCTCAAGCAAGTAAGTATTTGACACTTTTTCTTAAAAAGACTATTATTTGATTAGCAAGATGGTTGGTGAACCAATAATCAACATATTGTTGCGGACTCTAAAACTATGGAACTGAAAAAAGGATATCATAATAACACTGAAAATTAATCATAAAAAAAGTGTGAGCCTAGAATGATGTCATTCATACATCCGACAAACACACATAAATCCCCAAGTGCTCATCCATGACTGCATAGTGCAAATACATTGATGTTCAGTCTCATCAACATTTACTTTTTCTCCCTCGTGTTTTGTAAGTGTGTGATAGTGTCTGTGAAGGGGGGGTGACGCATCAGTGCAGACCACCCAACCAGTGCACCTGTGCATAAACAGCCACGCACACGCGCAGACACGCACACACAACCACACATAAACACACAAACACACATAAACACACAAACACACAAACACACATAAACACACAAACACACATAAACACACACAAACACACAAACACACAAACACACAAAATACCTGTTCATAGGAGTCAGTCACTCTCCAGCTAAAACATGCAACAAAAATTACCGCTACCGGCCTCACTGCTCTGTTAAGTGAGTGAATCCACATGAACCCTAAATCTTCTTGAGTGGGACAGAGGAACAAGACACTGATATGGGGATGGGCGTCCGGTAGGCGAGGGGGCACCAAAGAGGGGTAAGAGGGTGTTTACCACCCTCTGCACACCACACATGCACCATGCATGCCACATGACCGCATTACCACTTGCAGCTGCTCCACATTCTCACGGTCTGCCCTGACAGGACCTAACTAGTGTGTGTTGTACATGATATATATACAGTAGACAACTTTAGACACTGACTTTGCCAAAATGCCTCTGAGCTCCATTTATCCTCTAAACGACCCTTTACTGTAACACACGAACCAGATGAGGTGGCTTGACCGCACCCATAAATCCCCCTGCAAAGCTCTGCAGCAAACTTTCTGAATTAATTTTTTGAAAAAGCGAAGCTTTTCTAGGCAATCAAGAAATTTGGAGGTTTATGCAGTTTGTAGAGCCAACTCCATTACCAGCGGTTGGGCCCAAAGTTCCTGAAACTTTTTGGACACAGTGGAGACTGAACAAACTGGCATTTGATATTTAACGGAAATCTGGAAAATTTAAGGATGAATGTTGTTTCTTTTCTTGAATGAAGATCCGGTCCAGGGAGGATCAGTATTTGAATCAACTGACTGATACTACAGTGCTTTATTATTATAGGTCTTTAACATGATTTGATTCCAATGTACGGCTGCAAGAATGCACAAACATGTATTAGAAAAGTAGCATTATTTACTGTAGTGGTAATATCAACCTGTTTATAAATGTCTCCCCATTAACATCCAGAGTTTTGCATTATGGCAGGGCTGAAACCAGCAATAATGTTGAAAATGCATAGGTTTTTTCTTTTTTTCAATTAACAAATAATGAATTGATAGTCCATAAAATGTCCAAAAAAAGAGACAAATCTCCATCACCAATTATCTGAGCCCAATATAACTTCATCAAACTTGTCAAACTTGATGAAAAGTCCAAAACAGAAATATATTTAATTTACCTTTATAAAGAGCAGAGAAAAGAAGAAAAATCCTCACATTTGTGAAGTCGGGCACAATTATTTGACATTTTTGCTTGAAAACCAACAACAGACTATTTAATTTTCTGTCAAATGACGAATCAATAAATAAAATAATTGTCTCGGCAGAGAATGACGGTGAGAGGGTTTTGCCACTTGACAAGAAAATAGTTTGTAGAAAAAACAATTATTTCAATCTATTTTTTATTTCTTAGCATCAAAGATCAAATGTAAAGACAGCGGACTGAAGTATACAGAGATAACAAACAAAAAAATGGCTCTGCGTTTAACACATATTGTACATTGATAATAATAAAAAACAAAAAAACTAGTTCATCAAGTCCAAAGTGCCTCTTTACGAGAGAGAAACACCTGCAACTGCACCGACTGGAAGCAGGTTGAACTGAAAGAAAAACTCTCTCTGTCCCCGTCTTTCCAGTCTCTCTTTCCTGACCTTTTGACCCCCGTGCTGCCACAGAGACGGTCCGGCTGACCCAGCGTGACCCCAGGGTTGTCACCGGGCAGGTAAAAGCAGACGCAGCCCATGTCAGGTTACACATTTAAGATTGACAGCCAGCATGCTGGGGGTGTTTGGAGGACTGAAGCAGCATTCTGGGGGGGGGGGGTGTTGGTGAAGCCTGTTGTCGAGGTTGTTAAAATAAAACGCAGAGCCAAGCCTGAACTGACAAACCAAGAACTGGACTCAGGGGGCTTCGTGATTTCGAGCTCTCAAAGGCCGACAAAGCTGTTTCCGAGTAATAATCATGATTAAAAAAAAAAAAAAACCACTGTGCAGGGTTTGGCATCTTCTAAGACTTCAAACTCGCAAATTGAGACTTCCTGGATTGTATGAATTATTGGTACCTGAAACGACTGAACCCGAGCCAAAGCACCGCTTAACAACATTCTTATCAGCCAACTCTATACACAGAAAGCAACATAACCACAAATGGTAGATTACTTTGGTAGTTTATTTTTGTAAGCAAAAGGATTTCTACTGTTTTTGCAACTGTAATGAAAATTCTGCGTTGATAACTTTACTGAGCTGTAAAATCCTCCCACTTTGAAGTGATTTTGCATCTGTTTAGCCTTCAAACTCAAAGACCTGTTATTTAGACGGGCTTTCCTGGGTCGTATTTCATAGTCTCCCTGCTACCTGAAGCAACATGCCCCCACCGGTGCAGTCCCTTGCTTTGTTTTACAGTAACACAGAGCTTTTCTCCTTCCGAATGCCCGATTCAGAGGAAACCCTTCAGAGACTTATTAAGACGTGTTATGAGACTCATCTCCATTTGTATTTACATTTACAGAAACCCTAGACCTTTGTCTGCAGCCAAGTTAAGTTTAGAACTAAAACCTGGACTGGTAATCCAGCTTTTTGGTTGGTGAGGGTGGTATGCTTGGAGAACTGGAGCGATGTCATGCCAGCTGCAATGAAAGAAAGGAGGAAATGAAAAAAGAGACAGAGCAATGCAGAAACAGAAAGAGAGAGAGGGAGACAAAGTCGGGTTGGAAGATGAAAGATATTAAGATAAGAGGAAAGGCAAAGAGACATCAAGATGTACAAAAGGAGGCAGAAGGAAGGCAGAGAGTCAGAAAATGAGATGGTGAAATCGACAGGAAGAGGGGGAGAGAAAAACAAAGAAACAAGATAGGAAGTGAAAGTTGTGTCTGCTGTCTCAAGAAACAAAAAGTGTAGAAACGTTTAATCATCCGACATCGAAGCCACAGGCTGAAATGTCCCCCATGCAAGTTTATATGAAAGATTTCAGGAGTTGGTAGACAGAGATCCCCAAGCTCAATTCAACTTTTCATCACAACAAACCTCTAAATCAGGGGTCTCGTCCATGAACTTAAACTATTACTTTTCTTCTATGTCTTTGCCCTTGAGCAAGTCATTTTAAGAAAAATAGTCGTATTATACTTGTGAGCAGCAGAATTTCAAGCGTTTGTACTGGATTCGCATTGATCTATTCACCCAGCTCTACCACAGATTGATGAACACAGAGACTGAAGGGCCAGCAGAGTGCCAGTGACCTTGGTAAATCATCACAGGCATTCAAAACAAACTATTACACAATCTAAGCAATGACGAAAATAGTGGTTCGTTAATGGAAGTTAACCCTGTCATTACATTGCGTTTTACTGCAATTTTGCGAAACTATCCGAGAATTAACTCGGTAAACAAATGGAGAGCTCTGATGACCCCGGGAGTGCTTGGGGGGAGGAGGGGGGCTTCCAAATGCCCCTACATGCAAAATGAGGAATGCTTAAATTTCACTGTAATTTAATTCTGGAGAAATTATATGAACTAGAGACTGGATAGGAATGAGTGCTTCTAATTATAGGGTTTCAGCCTCGCCACTATTATCTCCCCACCCACAATGGAGACAGTAGCACAATTCAGCACTAGTGTAAATCAACCGCCACTAAAATCTTTCCACATGGAGACACTGAGATGAAACGTTACAAAGTGAGGGCCTGGTGAGGAAACCCCTGCGAGTTACATATTTAGGTGAAATACCACAGCCACTTTTTTTTTTTAATATCTGGTTAACACATGTGGTCGGGCAAACGCCAGGAAAAGTGGGGCAGTTGGGAACTGGGAATTGTGGGAATTCCCCCCCCCCTCCAACTTGCCCTGTTAAAGATGTAAACAAATCGCCAACAGCTCAATTACAGTGAGAAATATGCAGCTAACAGGGGAAAAAGCAGTTGCCTATAGGGGACAGCTCATCAGGCACTGCGATCTCTCTCTCTCACTCTCACTGTCTCACTCTGTCTCTCACTCTCTTCCTCTCTCTCTCTCTCTTTAGCTTCCGCCACAGGGAGAAACAATTTGGAAAAGCCTGCAACCTGCCTGGATACACAATTTTTTAAAAATCCGCCGAATGCGTTTCTTGCGCCAGCGTTTTGATTATTTTACTCCACTCTGTTACTGTCGCAGCTTATGCTTACCCTGTTCGTTAATGAACTTGACCACTGTTTTAAATGTGTTTGAGGTTTATCTGTGTGTACTGTTAGAAGAACGGTTGCTGAAAGAAAAAGAACAACTCTACTTTGAATTCCAATTGAGATAAAGAAACCAGAATATAAAATAAATATCTGTTTGTTTGAGTGAATAGTAACAAAGCAAATATATGAGCTAAGTTCTCGCTTCTTAGGGAGGGGTGCAATAAATGGCCCAGCTTGGACATAAACATGTAAAGATTTAAAGACCTTTAAATGGTTTATGGACCAGAGATTGACAACAAGCCAGCCAATGGATACTGTGGGACAGTATTAGCATATTACAGATATAAAGTGAATAAAAACAAGAGTAAAGAATGCAAGATGTCTGACTGCATGTGTTGCATGTTCAATGTTATTCAGAAAGTTCCTGTGAACAATCAAAAATATCATATTTTCCCCCTCAAATCAAACTGGTCCACTGGCACCTGATTTAAATTATGAATAAACACAGGAAACAAACGTGCATTCTGTCCTCTTCAGCTGGTATCAGGAATCAGGAATTCAGCTCCCCTGCAGAAATCACCGTCCAAAGCAGCGTAGTCTTCTGTGCATCCTGTTTTTATACTGTCTCGGTGTCGGCGCTTTACATGCTGTTTGCTTTTTAACACATTTCAGAGGTGTGGGGTTGGGGAGCGGGTGTTGTCATATGCTGCTAGAGCCTCGAAAGAAGGCCCAGGCCGTCTCCGATGACACCTTTTGGCAGGCTGGGATTTGAAAAATCATTTCATCTGACCTATTGGGTCAGATTGCTGATGACTCAGTAAAGGAATATCATGATCTATCAAACCATTTCACTTCACCCAAATGGTTGGATGAACTGACGGATTAGCCAACACTGGCATCCTTATTCCAACATTCCTTCTACATCTGTTTCCATTCAGCTCGTTGCATTGTAACTGCATATACATGTGCATGCCACCAAATCTTAAATCAAATCCTTCACGTTTCTCGGGCCGAATTCCACAACAGACGCCAGCGTTTTCGAAAACTGGCACTAACTTCTGTTGCACGACGCCTGGGAGCCAGTAAACGTAAAATCGACAGATTTTTGAATGGAGTTCCGTTCCTCCCACACAGAAGAGACCACCACAACACCGACAGTACTTGCGATTTTCGAAAAAGTGGGCACGTCTTACGAGTCCAGACCAGGACAGACGACACTTTCCCCCCTTTTTTTTATTATTTAAATACGATATTTCACCGGACACTTTCGGTTTCCATACATTAAATAAAACAAGACTGAGTCCAAGCTTCCCCATTTTTATTTTAAAGACTTATTTTTAGCTCTGCCCGGCGCTGGGAAGCCGTGTGACATCTGAGCGGCCATGTTGCGGAAAAGTTTAACTCCCTGTTCACCTCGTCCCTGCGAATGAATGTGCACTTGAAGCCTCCGGGGCTCGACCTCGGACGCGGGTCTGTGCGGGGTCTCCGACGCCGACGGTCGCCCTGGGAGCCACTGAAAGTTTGATCGTTAACCGCGTTTCGGTGTCGCGGCTCCCGGTGCGTGAGAGCGGGGGTCTACTCACCGGGACCGTTTTCGACAGGTACCCGTCCCCGGTACCGACATCAACACTGAAGCGTGGGACTTTTTTTTTTTCGGCTGTTTCTTCTCTCTTGAAATATCCGCTTCCGTGTTCCTTGCCCTCCTCCTCTCCTCTGTCTTCGGTTTAGATTATATCCTCCCCTCGGTCCCGTTATTTATCTCCGTCGAGAACCATGTCTCACGTCTCACGTCTCACGCCCTCCGCGCCCTCCGCCGCCGCCGCCGTCGCCCGCTGTAATGAAGTGGACTATTTTTGAAAGAGGTCGCTGGTCCGTCCCCGGTCCGTCCCCGGTCCGTCCCACCGAGCCCCCGCCGCCGTCCCCCCGCCGCCCGCCGCCCACGCTGCTCCGCCCGGCGTGCGCCACTGGCGCGGAACCAAACTGGATAGTCGCTCGGTCTCCGGCGGCGCACACGTTGTGTAGTTCGAGCCCGGTTGTGTTGTGCGGTAACTAAGTTCATTTTCAAGCGCCGGTGGCAGGATATCACCGTAAACGGGGCCTTGCCCTGGGGCGGATCGTGAAGCGAGGAGCCCCCGGGCACAGACGTGGAATAGCCCCCCACCACCACCACCACCATCTACCTACCTTGCTCTGAAGTAGTGGGACGCCCAGGCTGAAAGAGACAAACCGACAACGAACGAAACAGCAGCAGTTTCTACTCCCTTTGTTGTCACTTTTAAAAAGTTTCTGCAGCCGTTTCGGTATCTGTGTAGTCATTTCGCATCTCTCTGTAGGAGTTTTGCGTCTCTCTGTAGGAGTTTTGCGTCTCTCTGTAGTTGTTTTGCATCTCTCTGTAGGAGTTTTGCGTCTCTCTGTAGTTGTTTTGCGTCTCTCTGTAGGCTCTCTCTCCTTTTTTTTTGCGTCTCTCTCTTTGTTGTCTTGCGTCTCTCTAGGGAGTTTTGCGTCTCTCTGTAGTTGTTTTATGCCTCTGTAGTTGTTTTGCGTCTCTCTGTAGTTGTTTTGCGTCTCTCTGTAGTTGTTTTGCGTCTCTCTGTAGTTGTTTTGCGTCTCTCTGTAGTTGTTTTGCGTCTCTCTGTAGTTGTTTTGCGTCTCTCTCTAGGTGTTTTGCGTCTCTCTGTAGTTGTTTTGCGTCTCTCTGTAGTTGTTTGTGTCTCGCTGTAGTTGTTTTGCATCTCTCTGTGGTTGTTTTGCGTCTCTCTGTAGTAGTTTTGCGTCTCTCTGTAGTTGTTTTGCGTCTCTCTGTAGTTGTTTCGCATCTCTCTGTAGGAGTTTTGCGTCTCTCTAGTTGTTTTGCGTCTCTCTCTAGGTGTTTTGCGTCTCTCTGTAGGTGTTTTGCGTCTCTCTGTAGGTGTTTTGCGTCTCTCTGTAGCCATTTTGCGTCTCTCTGTAGTTGTTTTGCATCTCTTTGTCATGATCTTGCATGTTCGTCGTATATGTTTTGCATCTATGCTCTTTCGAGTATCTTTGTAGCAGTGATCGTCTCTGTAGTCTTCTTTGTGTCTCTGCAGTCATTTTGAATCTCCTCGAGGTCATTTTGCATAGAATTTGTATTTGTTTTGTCTCTTTGTCTCTGTAGTTTTTAATCTTTGTAGTTGTTTTGCATCTCTTTGTGGTGGTTTTGAGTCTCTGTGGTCATTTTGTGTCTCTGTGGTTGTTTTTAATCTCTTTGTAATTGTTTTATGTCTCACTGTGGTCTTTGCATGTCTTCGTAGCTGTTCTGCATCTCTGTAGTCATTTCATGTCTCTTTGTGGTTCATTGTCTCTGTCTGGGACTGTGTTGTGTGTTTTTTGTGGACTTTTTTGGGGTCGCTACGATCAGAGGCTCTGGCCCAGGGGCCCCTTAAACCCTTTGGCCCCTGGGCCTGGGCACAGTAGACCCATCTCTGCTTTAACCACTACAACTCAAATGAAGCATTTCAGTACCTGTATGATGAGATATATTGGCAAGTGAAAATGGTATTTAGCAATGATAAGTGGAAGTGAATCGGGGGCTTTTGGGGGCTGTTAGCAACTGGTAACCCAGGCTTGACTATTCGTCTTTATTTGACATCTACAGGTAATATTTACACTGCAGCTTCATATATATGATTTAAAAACATATTGTCAATTAAAATCTGGATGGGTTTTTTATGCATTAAAACTACTATACAGTGGGGCGATATAAAGTTCTTACATTCATCATATATTTTTAAGTAAAACCACTGAAGTCACATCAAAAAAATGCACTAAATTATAACGTGACTGGTCCAGGTTGGGCTGATTTTAGTATTACACATACTGTTGGGTAGTTTAATCAATAACAGGGTGATATTTTTTATAGGATGCTGAGATGTAAGGAAGTATAAAGTAGCTTACTGGCACCGCATCAGTCAACCTCTGACTCTCTTCTTCTCTGAACTGTATTTGACAAACCGTCATTCTCCAGAGGTTGTGAAATTCACCGGCCCTGCGTGACTAAACTACATGCACATACCACATACACACACACACACACACACACACACACACCCCGCTGCACTTAGCAGAGTTTTACAGAGATTAGAAATGAAAATGAAACATTTCCTGTTTTATGTAAAGAGTAAGCCACCTGATTTGGACATTAACTGGTTAGTCAGTAGAATTAATCAGGATTACATGCTCACAATCACCCAATTTTTAGTGTAAATACTTGAAATTATTTTATATTATCATTTGTAGCTCATATTGAGTTTGTATTCAGTTTTTTTGTTTAGTTTCTCAAGCCTGTTTTTTTTAACTACTTATCACAGTAAAAAGATCTTTCACTGAAGTAAAAATAGCAATATCCGACTAAGTGCTACAGTCATAATTTTTAAGTAGAAGAACAAAAGTATTAGAAGTATAAATAGTAAAAGTACTCCTTAAGGCCACAGTGACCCCTTTTTAGCGTGTTACAGTATACGTATTATAGGTTTATTTATATTCATTGTGTATCAGCATTGCAATAATGTTGTCGTCAAGGTGAACTTAATTTTTTAAGTTACAGTCCTGTAACTTTATTGTACAGGACTGTACCTAATGGTTGCATTCATTGCTGATTAATCTGTTGATTATTTCCTTGATTAATTGATAGATTGTTTGGTTTGTAAAACTCAGAAAATAGTAAGAAAAGCACAATTGCCAAAAGCCTAAAGTGACACATTTGCGATGCCCCTTTGGGTCAAATCCAGTGAGTTATTAAAAATAAATTAAAATAACCAAATTAATCTCAAGGAAAAGCAGCAATTTCTCACATATTGGAAGTTGGAGATATGAAATATTTGGCAGAAAAGTTCCAATTAATTCTCTGTCAGACAACTAAATGATTACTTATCTGAAACATACTGTTTAGCGGTTTTCTTTATAACAATGCATGATATTTTGTAATCTCTTCTCGTGTTTTTTAAGTAAAATTAGTAACATGTATAGTAACTAAAGCTGTAGTGATAGTGATAATAAAAAGTACAATATTTCCCCCTCAGCTACAGTAGAGTAGGAGTATAGAGTTTAATGAAAGAAGATACACAGATAAAGTATAAATTCTACCTAACTACGCCCCCTTGAGTTAACGTACTCGCTTACATTTCACCACGGCACACTGAACTTGCCTAATTTAATACCTGCATCAGAAATGTAGAATCAACGTGATGAAAGAACTTGGAAAGTCTCAATATCTGAAAGAGGAAATTGTGTAAAAATTTGCAACCCAGTGAAAAATATATGCAACGAGAGGAGGCATGAATCAAAACCAGATCGAACGTTTTCCATCATGTGCTGTGATTGAAACAGTTTCCCATCAAATCAGTTGTACAAACAATACTCATTTATTGTCAAAACAGATCACATGAATAAGAAGCCTGTGTACTTTTCTTTGATACTGGCATAATCCATTTCCATAAAAATCTATAGATCCCACAAGTGACCAGTAGGATTTTAAGAAAATTTGAGATTTGAGTTGAGAAATTTGTTTTTCAAAAACCTTTAACCAAACCTGAATATCTTTAAATTTTTACAATGCATTGTTTCTGGCATTACTAAAAACATCTGTAAAACAGGATTGGACATTAAAAATCCACATTTCTTAACAGATGCCGGCTTTTTTAAGATTTCTAGTCAACGTTGAATTCAACGTTGGACACTAATTAATACACAACTTACACAGCACAAAACTGGCAACATCAAATTTTTCAGAAAAATGTGCAACTGTGCAAACCAATGTATCAGCCTAACTGCGAGGCACAACAAAGGAACGTACAGTGCATAGCAGCAGAGGCCTGCAAAGATTCAAATGTACTTCCCTCCTTCATGTAAATCTGGACTATGCCAAAAAAACAGGGAAATCCCATCAGCGTCACGTTTGCCCTGCTGGGGTCAATTTAATGCCCGACACGTGACTGACGCACATACTCACAGATTAAAAACACTGCAAAAAGACATCTTTGCACAATCGAGCGCTGGTTTTAACGCTGCAGAGACTGGATCCTTGTTTTACCAAAGAAAAGAAGATTCAAAGTGGATTACATCAGGTAGTGTGAGGATGTGGACACCGGGTCTTCAGGTGGTTTTCATCTGCGTTTTCCTGCAGGTAGGCAAACATACAGCACAATGAAAAGATAAATAAACACGGAACTGCGTTTTTTCTGCAACTCTGTAAACAGGATTTCACTTAAATTTTAAGACAAGGCAAATTCATTTTTATGGAACCTTTTTGAACACGAATTTAAAGTGCTCTACAATGTTTGGCAACAGAGAAAAAAAAACTCTTGTGGAGGGAAATACAGTGCAGAAGAGTAGTTCTAAAAGTGTCCCAATGCATCTATTTTTATTAGGGCTTTATGTCCACAAGGACACAGTTACATCAAAGGGGAAAGGATGATAAAATCTATGTTTGCTGTGTGCCAGGAGACAGCACTATTCTGGGAAAATATTAACAAACGGGGCATGACACAATGAGCAAGGCAGAGTTCTAGCTAGGCAAAGTCTTCCATAAGAAAATTAATTTACATATAAAATAAAGAAAGGAAAAAGGATATGTTTGGAAAAGAATAGAGGCCGCTTATTGCTTTTGTTAATTGGTATATAATCGAGAAGGGGAGTAATGAATGAGCCTTGCAGGATCATGTAGTGTGAGCTAACTAGACAGTAATTATAAGGATTCAATTACTGAAATATCATTTGATAATTTATTTTCAATTTAGAAGTTTTTTATTATGGCATTGATATATGATATCAATAGTAAAATTAAATGAAAGTAGGTAGAATGAAATTATATAAAATTAAGTAAATAGGGGAGAAAAAATGTTTAATTGTTTCAGTGTAATTATAGAGCAGTAATAAATAATATATTTTTGAAATAGAAGATATAAAAGGAGTAAAAGTTGAGTCAAAATGCATCAATCAAAGGTGAAAACAAGGAAACAAGTTTGAAAAAAGTTTAAAGGCGTTTCTAAGGTTTTACATAATCTTTAGATTTATTAGATAAGAGTTTTATATTTAATATTGGTGTTTACTATCTCAGAGCAAAAGGAAATGATTAAATGTAGACATTAAGGGGTCAAAGTGCATTTTAAATTTCAACTTACAGGTGCAAGGATGTTACACATAATGCCAAATAAGGGGCTCCGTAGCCAACTGCGCTGCCCAGAACCTTATTTCAGTTCCCACTCTCCCTCCGCACATCACCGGCCTTTTTCTGGAGGATGAACCGCACCGGTGAGATCAACGCTTCCTCCCTGTCGGGCCTCGTGCAGCTGCAGGAGCTGGACCTGGGACGACAGTATCTGAAACAACGCCTTCAGCAGACAGGGCCGCCTGAGGAAGCTGATGCTCGACTTCAACGTCTGCCTCCGGCTGGAGCCGCAGGCCTTCGTGGGACTGTCTGACCTGCGGAGGCTCCACCTGGATTATTGTTTGCTCAAAGAGTCCATACTCAGAGATGACTTTCTGCAGCCACCGTCCTCTTTGGAGACTCTTGACCTGTTTGGTAACCAGATAAAGAGACTCCTTACCTTCCCCGTTCTTTGCAAACATGACTGATCTGAAAGATGTGAATCTCAAGCTGAACAAAATTGACAAAATATGTGAATCAGATCTGGTTGGATTCCAGGGAAAGCATTTTAAGTTCCTAAACTTGGACTCTGTCCACCTTAAAGCCATGTCTGATAAAGGTTTTGACTGGCAGGGATGTGGGAATCCCTTCAGAGGAATGTCCTTCCAGACCCTCGACTTGTCCTACAACGGGTTCAGTGTGGGTAGAGCCAAGCAGCTTTTCAGAGCCATCGAGGGGACAAAGATCTCCCACCTCAAGCTGTCAGGACCTATGGGTAGAGGATTTTAATTCAACAACCTGCCGGATCCAGACCACAGCACATTTGACGGATTGAAGAACAGCTCGGTCCTCACTTTGGATCTGTCCAAAAACAGGATATTCGCACTGCAACAGGGGGTTTTCAGTCCACTGAAAGAGGTCGCAGGCATCGACGTTTCCCAGAACAGAGTGAATCAGATTCACAGAGACGCCTTCAAAGGCCTTCAGGGTCATTGAAAAGTGCTCAACCTGTCGCACAATCTGCTCGGGGAGATCTATTCTTACACATTTGCATCTCTGACAAACCTGCGAGTGTTAGACTTGTCCTACAATCACATTGGTGCACTGGGTTATGGCTCGTTCAGTGGACTTCCCAATCTGAAATCATTACATCTGACAGGAAACGCTCTGTGAGAACTGGGTTTTCCTGCATCTTTACCGAGTCTGGATCAGCTCCTGTTGAATGACAACAGGTTGACGCCCTCGTCAGTGAGCAGCATCGCCCGGTTTTCCCGTAATGTTGTGCATCTGAATTAAGGACAAAAGATTAACAAACTTGGCGGATGTTTACACCTTTTTGACTCAGCTGAAACGACTCCAGCGTCTCCTCTACGGAGGAAACACAATCCGTTGGTGCACACTCAGTTGATAACAGTCTGAATTTGGTCCGAACAACCTCCAAGTACTGGACCTTCACGGCAGCTCCCTGCTGACCGTTTGGTCTCAGGGCAAATGTCTGAATCTGTTTGACGGCCTTGGACACGTGACTGGTCTCAGCTTGAGCTCTAACGCTCTGCGGTCTCTTCCCCAAGTCATTTTCAAGGGTCTCACCTCAGTCGTCGAGATGGACCTCTCATCCAGTGCCTTGACTTACCTCCAGCCTGACGCATTACCCAGAAGTCTGAGGGTACTCGACCTCTCCAACAACTTCATTGCCTGCCTGGACCCTGCCGCCTTCCGCTCGCTCAGCCTCCTCGACCTAAAAATGAACCAATTCCACTGCGACACCCTGCTGAAGAGTTTTCTGACTTGGCTGAACGAGACCGACGTAACCTTCCTGAGTCCGGTTCAGGAGTTCAGATGCGAATTTCCGTCTGCTTTCAATAACGTCCCTCTGTTAGATTACTCTGTTCAGGTCGCACAGCGGTAAGCGCACTTAAAAGTCAGTAAATGTTAGAGTCATTTCAGACTTGCAGTGAGCAAATTACACAGAACTAATCAGTGTGGTTTGTTAACCAGTGGGAGGGTTCACTGGTTTTCATGTATCGTTGATTTAAGTAGTGTTGTCACTTGTTATCCTTCTGTTTAATGTGAATTCATTGTTAGTGGCAGAAATTTTGAAATCTAAGAAAAAATGATCCTGTGAAATGAATTGAAACTGCATTATGTGTACGTGTATTAACTTTTAATTAAAAGTTTAATTGAAATCATATTTTCACTTTTATGAGTATTTAATGAGATAAAAAGGAAGCTTCCATAATAAATAAATAATCCACTTTTACTTTTCCGCAAAACGGATTTGACTAAGGATATAAGGTTTTATAAGCTCATAAAACCCTACACAAGGTTTTTTTTTCTTCCTTCCTCATAATTGATCTTTCTTGTATTTTTATATTAGCAGAACAATGAGAATCCTCATTTATGCCCCTCTCTTATTTAAGCAGCTTTAAAGGGATTCAGTTCGATTAAGTCAGATAATATATAGATCGTATATTAGACCTTACTGGTTATTTAAAATTAAAATTAAAATTATTGCATGCCTGGTAGACAAAACTGCCCCCTCACCAACCTATCGGCATAGATAGGGATAGCAACTAATTACATGTACTAAAGTACATGGAACTTCTACTTCCACTTCCACTTCTACTTTACTTGGATATTGAAATCTGAACTCACTTCCTGGATTTTACATTAAAAAACAAAAAAAGACTTATATCATACAATACACTGTTGAATATTAAACCTTTTGGCTCATGATCCCTTAAAAGAAAAAAGTTGTTTGCAGTGAATGATATTCTTCCTCAACTTCTCAAATAACTTCTTAATGCAAAGATGAGGCTGACAGGATCCCGGTCGACTGGATCTGAGGTGTTCTGCAAATATCAGGCATGTTTGATCTGAGCGGATTCTCTCCGGAGGCATAGCACGGAGACACAAAGCGTTTGCTTATATGTTCATTGTAACACCAGCAGGTGGCGCTTCAGAAAAATCCATTGCAACCAGTCCAGAATCCCAGTGCATGCTGGGAGAGGATGCAGTGACCTTAAACAAGAAGCGGGTACCTATGGGAAATAAGTAAATGGATGGGCCAATAAACTCTAGCAGATGTGTGATGGCTAAAAGCCTTCAGAAAGTAGTATGACATCTGAGGTGGCTGCTAATGCTACCAAAGCACCTACCGCTCAACCAGAAAACTTTATAGGGAATTTTTCATATGAAATGTGTGGGGAGGTTCTTTGTAGATTTATAAAGAACAGTGGTTCCCAACCCAGGGGGCCAGGACAATCCAAGGGCTCCCAGGGAAAATCTGACAGCTCAACATGCAATTAAACGGATAAGAACGAAAAATACAACATTACGTTTATTTCTTCTGACTTTTCTCTAATTTTAGGTGGTTTATTTTGACAAGGCAGAGACTTCAACCTCTTCACGTCTTCAAAGATCCTTCAATTTGAGTGATACAACAGCTCCTGTCATTAGTCATTAGTTAATTTTAAGTGGCCACGAGCCAAAAATCTGGCAGGTGCTAAAGCTCCTCTCCTTTTCTGAGGTAACCACAGCTTGTAGCACTCGTGTGTAACACACTGAGCAGTTTGTTGTGCCAGCAGACGTGCCTTCATCACACATGCACGTGAAATCTGAATTTAATATACAGAAAAAGTAGTAAAACCCACGCTACAACTATGTCTGAAGTTACATCACATCACAGTGATGTTTTCGGTCTCTGAGGTCCAAATCTAAATTTTCTGCCCCAGTTAATGGCAGGCTGAGTTAATATTTAACTTGTGCAGTTGAAAGGAAAAAGCGGACAAAGTCAGACAATTCAACAGCGTAAAATTTTTAAACAGACTGGTCGTAATTGGGGACCTTGTACAAAGTATTGTACAAGATTGCGTCTCATACCCACAACAACTGCAGACATGCTGTGCACAGCTGGAGGCAACAGCTGTTGTGAAACAACTGGATTATTTATATATATCTGTTTAAAGCGAAGTTGCAGATTGCATGAGCTTCACAGTGCTACAGTGAAATAGCATAGCCCCATTTCTGTCCGGTGTAATTTCAGCGGAAGTTGTGATCCAAGCCAAAAGCCGTAGACAATTAAAGGGAAAACGAGAACTTATTTACTAACTCATTAACTTATTTATTAACTGATGAAAGATAAAATAATTTCCGGCTAAACAAAGATTCTCTGTTTTCGCAGTCCCAGCAGAGATACCCTATTTCATTACAAAGGATGAGCATTATGTGCTTTGAGCTGGTGCAGAAACTGCAGCGATGGATGGGGCAGCTGCTTTCTCCTCCTCTTACAGCAGAGGGCAGCCTCGGCCCAGTTAGTAGCCTCGGCCCAGTTAGTAGCCTCCATGCAGCTTCCCAACAGTGCAGCCGCCCCTAAGACAATACCAGCCAGGCCTTTCGCCTCTGTGATCAGTGTGCAGCAATGCAGCATTCAGTTGCATAACCTCTGCTCAATTAAGGAGACACAGTGAACCTGCTGGTTAAGATGGTCAGTCCAGGGGTTCTTACAAATTTTGGGGAAAAGGATTCAAGCAGATGGCTCCTCAGATAAAGTGGGAAAATAGGTCTGATAAGTCCCTGGGGGTGTGTGTGTGTGTGTGTGTGTGTGGGGGGGGGGGGGGGTAAGTAAACAGATCAACAATAAACAATGTTCAGCTCAGTGTCACTCTAGTGTTACTGGTTAGTAAAGGCAAGATTCAATGTGGTGGTTACATGAGTTATTTAGGAAATTCAGTTGGTATAATAACCTCAGAGCTCAGTATGTTTTCTGTTTTGTAATTTCTTATTATGCAATGGTGACTAAAAACAATTCTTTTTCTCCAATCAAATGTGCCCCCGCTTTCCTAAAAAAGCTGCTCTCTGGTCATGAAATATTAAAAGTGGACAGGCAGGGTGGGGGTGGCGGGGGCGCTCTGTTACCCCTGTAAATCAACTACTGATAAGACTCTGACTGCAGGAGTGAATTCATAGTTATCTCTCTTTCTGTGTGTGTGTGTGTGTGTGTGTGTGAGCTCTCCCCTCAAAGCCAACACACACGGACTGAACCACTGGACCACTATTTTTGGTTATTTTGCAAAAAAAAAAACAAAAAAGGAAAAAAGGAAAAAACAAAAACAAAAGCAACACAACAACCTGCTGGTGTTCGCCACATCAGGCCTGTCGTTGGCGGTAGCGCGCCCACGGCCTGCTTTTATGACCGACACTAATAAACAGATGAGGAACTTTAGGTTTATGACGTGTTGGATTCGGTATGAACGCTGTTTATTCACACTACAAAGGCTACAGAGTTATGGTGGAACTTCCACATGTACCAATCTGTTCCTACTCGTGACACCGATACGATCGTAAATGCACAGGGTCTCTGACACTGTCAACATGAATGTTAAATGATAAGTGATACCTTCTGTTATCAAAGAGAAATATTCAAACATTTTTATCGGACAGAAAACATTCAAAGTAATAAAAAAGATAAAAACTAAAAATAATATCTAAAAATAAAATCTCTTTTATGTACTGTACAAGCTGTCATATAAGGACTGATTTAAATAATTATCTACTGTCCTTATAATGACGCATCCTGTCAGGTTGTTAGATTTTGATCTTTGAAGTGATTTTTTTTGTTGTGTTGTAGCATGTGTGTGTGTGTATGTGTGCGTCACTTATGAGTCATCACCAGACCCGATGACACGACCTGTGCGTAAATGAATCACAGACTCGAATGTGCACATCAAAAACCTGGAGGGTTACTAAGACGCACATGATAAGATGTAAACTACGTCGGTTTTCTCCGGAGCTGTTTTACGTCCCATTTGATTTAATTTGATTTAATTTTCTATGAACAAAAAAATTTAGATCCATCAGAGTAATTTTGAAATAAACTCGAGTTACATGAAATTCATAAATCAGTTGAATGTTCTGTAACCCCCTGGTTTGGAATCGCTACTGTTCTAATGAGGCTAATGAGGATCCTCCTAAATAAAAGCAAAATAAAATGGAATATATTACCACAACCTCACGCGTGTGTAGACACAAAACGCACACACACACACACACACACACACACACACACACACACACACACACACACACACACACACACACACACACACACACAGACACACACACACACACACACACACAGACACACACACACACACACACACAGAGTTAATGTATTAAATAGACAGAATTAAACATGACTTATCGACCAGAAGGCGCCTGTGACAGTGTCTTTATTGGATTTTTTTTCTTTTTTTCAGCCAGACATGAGCTCAGCCCGAATGGCCTACCATATTACATACATACATGTAGAGACCCCCCCCCCCCCACACACACACACACACATTTCCATCCCCACATCCCCATCCCCATTCCAACACCCTTTACTGGCAGGTTACCATGGAAACAGGCTGCTCCACAGTCACTTCCTGATTGTCTTTGGATTCCCTGCATCCATCCATCCGTCCGTCCACCCCCCCCCCCTCCTTATTTCCATCAGCACCATCCCCCCACCCCAACCCCCACACAGCCCTACACACACATTTATACAGTATTTTACAGCCCTGACACGGATGGGAAACGTACATGGAATTTTTTTTTTTCCTACCGAATAATATGACAAAAATGTTTATACATGAGGAACTGTCATCCGTAAAATTTACAGCATAATTCACACATATTTGGAGGCAGCAGAGGCGACACAGTGCGAATAAACAATATGCTGATTCAAACATTTAAAGGAGCAGTTTTCAGTATTGCAGACACCAATTTTTTCCATATTTTGCTTGACTATCATTATTTTGTAACATCTTTATTTGACCAATAGCACCCTGAAAAATGGCATTATGGACCCTCTCAGATATCTAAAATATTTCCAAATGAAATGTACAATGTCTTCCTCCGGACACACTGTACGTCAACATACAATAATACACTACCAGCTGCAGTAATTTTGTTCAAGTTAAAGGTATAGTTGCATGTTTTTTTTTTTAACCTCTATTATACAGCACAAACAAGAAAATCAATTTCACGTCTTAGTTTTTTCCTAACAATCTGGGTCAATAATCTTCCCAGACACCGATGACTAAACACGAAAAATCCTCAGTGTGCATCTGTAAATGATGAAGACAGAGGAGCGAGTACGTTAACATAGATTTAGATTCATTCGAAACAACAACTGATGCTAATTTCTACCACAGCAAGTGTTTTTCTGCTATTTTTACACCCCCCCCATTCAGGTTATATCATTGAGAGATAATTTTGTCACTGTAAGATATTTTCTTAGAGCGATTGCAGACAGAGCCTTTGCTTAAACAATATTTATAGTCAGAATTTCACAAATGTTATTGAGTTGTGAGGATTTGCTCCTTTTCTTCGTTTTCTTTCACTGTAAACCGACATCTCTGGGTTTTGGGCTGCTGGTCGCAACAAAACAAGCAATTTTTCAGATGTCATCTTGATTTCTGTTTTTTTGTTGTTTTTTTTTAATTTTCTAGATCAAATGAGTTTTTGATTAATCAAAATTATGATATATTCAGCCACAATGAAAATCACCATCTGTAGGCCCTTGTGTGAGCAATGTCAGTAAGTGATAATATGTTAAAAATGATCCAGGACTGACAGTTACAAGAGGGAATTTTCTGCAAGCGCATTTCTGTCATATTACCAGGCATTATTGATGACATGGTTTGATGTTTGGGTTATGAAATGTTTGGTGCACACAGGAGGACGATGGCATCTGTCAGCCACTGTGTGTCAATCAGTCATTTGTCAGCTCTGTGCTCTCTTAAACCTAGCAGGGGGGGTTCAGCTGCAACCGGATCTGCGGCATCAATAATACAGTGATAATTAGTCAGGCCGACCCCCTACAGTCTGCTCCTCTTAACCTCTAGGTAGAAAAGAGCCCTTTGACACTAAACTGCACCCACACCTGACTGCACGCTTCAACTTCACCGAGTCGACAGGTTAGGTTTTACTGACCCTCTTACCACAGCAGCTGTTATGAATTAACCTCATTTCTATTTTACGGTTTTAATCTATTGTGTCATTTCACAGAAGCCACAAGGCAAAGAAAATAGTTCCTGATGGTCAGGAGAGACATGGCTACACTGACCCGTGGCTATGGCTATGTGCTGGAAGCAAGTCCTCACTTACAGTGGCAAGAAAAAGTAAGCGAACCCCTATGGAATCATCGGAAAATTAGAGTGAGGTGTCAGCAAACCTGCAGTTAAATCAATAAAACTAGATTGGAGGATTAGGTTAGAGCTACTTTGACCTATGAAAAACACTCAAGCATTTTGAGTTTGCTATTCACAAGAAGCATCTGCTGATGTGAACCACAGATCTCAGAGGACTTACGAACTAGAGTTGCTGAATTGTAAAAGGCTTGAAAGGGCTACAAAGCCGTCTTAGAGAGTTTAGATATTCAGTGTTCCACAGGTAGAAAAACTGTCTGCGAACGGAGAAGTGGGCGACGAGCTAAGATGCAACCAAAAGCACAACCCAGAACGATCGATGAGGTAAAAAAAGGAAAGAAAGAAAATAAAAAAGACACCCAGAGTAACAGCTAAAGAGCTAAATGCTTAAAGTATTAAATGGAGCTACTTAACATCTGCATTCATTAGTCTACAATTTGCAAATCATGATGCACGGTTGCGTGGAGCACCGACTGGGAAGTTAATGGGTGTGTTCATTTGAAGACACGATCGATTATAAACTGTTGGTTGGGTTATTATCTTAAGCAGATTGTGTTTGTCCATAACTGTGACTTAGATGAAGATCAGATCACATTTTATGACAAATTAATGCAGAAAACCGTGCATTTCCACAGGTTTCTTACACATTTTCTTGCCACTCTAAGTGTTAAAATCATGTTGGTTTTATTTCACATACACTCTTGAGCCACTTTATTAGGTACAGCAGTGTAATCAAATGCAAACCTGTACAACAGCTCTGCCACATATTACATCTTTAGGAAAGTTATAATGGTCAGATTTTTTTTCTTTTTTTGGCTTAAACTTTCCGAGTGGTGTCAATTCAACTGTATGTTTTAGTACCGAGTCACAGAGGGAAGTAATGTTGTGTTGTTTTGCTGTGGCTGACCTGTTGGATTGGATTGGATTTTACAGGTTTACCTAATAAAGTGGCCTCTGAAGCCAAACAGTTTAACCACATCTTATAATCATCCTCCAATGATGGAGTAATCTAATCTACTCTAATCTCCATCCAGCTCCGAAAAATACTAAGCAGATTTTGAGTTAAGATTCTTTTTTTGTGAGTGTTTGTGTGTTTTCAAATGCCCTGGTATAAATAAAAAAATTCCAGCAAGTTGATTCTTGGAAGTGTGACATGCCTCAGTCTTTTAATTTCTTGAGATTACTTTAAGGCAATTTTCTTATAAACTGGACACTGTGGCGGGACAATGAGAGACAACAGGTACGATAAGGGTCATCTGACAAACAACAGCACATATCATGTGTTAATGTCACTACTTTCTACTGTGCTGGACTTCAGAAGCAAACACAGACACAAGCTCTCTGTAGAAATGGACTATGAGCTCCCTCTTACACAGAAAACCTGCCCCCGATCAAAAAACCCCCAAACACATGAAATATTTACACTGATATTCTACAGGGTACTTGAGCAGTTTGTGAGCTTTCAGATCTGCATTGATCACAATCAGAAACACAGACAGGCAATCATACAGCCCTGCATGTACAGTAGACACATCCATACACACACACACACACACACACACACACACACAAAACAGTCTGGGCAGTGCAGCACTGCAGCCAGTTGTTCAAGAGGACAATCTGAGGCTCTTGGTCTCAAACATGCAGGGAAGAAGAGGATCCGGTGGGTCTTTACATCCGCGAGACAGGAGGAACTAGCATTTTACAGAGTCTATGAGGTTCATAAGGTCATTTAGCTTCCTGTCACTAGATAATTCCCTTGTTAACTACCCAATAACGTAGTCCATGACCTCTGAGGATTCAAGCAGAGGCGGTGGCCTGAGATTTGCGTCCCAGCTCGTGGGCCTCGCCAAGAAGTCTTTCAGAGCATCGATGGCCGAAGAGGAAGTGAAAGAGGAAGAGAAGATGAGGCGGAGGAAGCAGAAGGACCAAAATAAATAACAATTTAAAAAAAAATTTAAAAAGAGAAAAAAATCCCTCCTCACTAAAGCTTTACTGTGCTGCCGTGGGCGTGGCGGTGTGACACGCCGCCAAGGAGAGAGTAGAAGAGGAGGAAGTGATGGATTTTGGGGTCTGACACCTGGAAAAGAAAAATAAATAAATAAATAAAAAATTAAGATAAAAATACAGATAAAGTAAAAATCTCTGTCTCCACTTGCAGTTTAGACAAAGGTTAATGAGATTATCCAGCAGCGTTGAGATTACAGGCTGCTGAGCAGACGAGAGATAAACCGTCAGATTAGAACGTCCTAGAGAGGGTGTGGCTAATCCTGTATAATCTCATTTAAAGACGCACTGACTCTAAACCTTTTACACTCGTCAGATACAGGCTGAGCAGTAAAAGCAGATTCTCACGTACAAAATCACCTCTCATTTGTAGATATGCTCACTCAGAAATATTTTCCATTGACATCAATTGATAATATGAAACATGATGGATGTATTTCATAAATAACGTAGCTAATATAATATATAAATATAAATAATATAAATATTTATAGTTGGGAGTAAGAAAAATCTAATAAAACTTTATCAGCTGATTATAGATTACTTGATTCTATAGGCTGACTGGATACCAACTCCCCAAATCAATATTTCAGATTTTAAAAAATCAGATATAATATAGAATTTATCTACCTATATTCATTTTTTAAAAATGTAAACACATGACACAAACAAACATAATTGATAAGCATTACTTGAAAGAGTTTTTTAAAAGTAATCACTGAGTTAGTGGGACATTTTGCAGATTAAAAATACACCCCAAACATCTATTTGGAGTTTCTGCTCTGCAGGTCCTTGCCAATATATTCATCAATAGGATTAATTAAGATAATATCAAATCACATGTTGGCCCAGATGATTTATCAATCAAACAATAAACTGAAAAAACAACCTATACAACTGTATGTATCATAAATCCTGACACAGGAGATTAAATGACACAAATACAACAAATTATTTTGATCTTGAAATTAGAAAAATAAGAGCAGATTATCTACAATTTTTCATATTAGGTGATGTAAAGTATGCAGCAGGGTGGATTTATAGTGTGAGCAAAAAGCTAAGATTAGAAGCTTATGCCAGCCCTCTGATCTACCCATTGGGTTCTGGTATGGGGGTGTTCTGGGACTCACCAGGAGCGGGACTTGCGGACGCCCCTGTCCTTGCCGGGGGAGTTGTCCACGGAGGGACTTTGGTTCGGCTCTGCCTCCAGCGAGGCGCTGTTCGGAGGGGTCATGTCCAGCTCCAGGAACATGATGTTCTCAGCCTGCGAACACATATCAGATGCTACAATTGTCTCTTGAGAGATGCAGATTTTCCAAAAAAGGGACATGTTGAGCCCTGCTGCTTTGAGAGTCGGTCCCAAGTGTGGACCACTCAATCGTGTCGTGTTTATAATGCAGATTTTCCATCAAATTCTGAAACCGGGTCGAGCCGGAGACTTAAAAAAGCTCCACCACGGCCACGAGAGATATTATACAAAGTTTTAACAGGTTGAGTTGAACTAGAAAAACTGATCTTGCTGTATAAAATAAGCAGAATAAACTTTTGTGCTCAAAACCCCCTCAAAAAACGTTCAACTTGGCCATCACCTTGCTTATCCATGGATAAACACCCTGCCTCTTTCCATCCTCAGAAATGTTTTACTGCCACATTTGGAAAACCGCATTTATTCAGCTTCGTCTTGAGACACGTGAGCCTCAAAAAATCACATGTTTCACATTTGTTATTCTGGTCACATTGCTGGACATGAAGGTTCAGGCTTCCTGGTCGACTTCTCATTCAGCAGACACCCTGTAACACCATACAGACACACACACACACACACACACACGCACACACACACACACACACACACACACACACACACCTACCCTGTATCTGGAGTGGGCTCCCATCGCTGTGGCAACCCTGGCATACTGGCTGATGGGTCGTTTGTATCCAACTGCAGACGCCGGCCTTTTCTTCATCTGTGAGGGTTTACTGAGCAAAGAAAGAGGAAGAGATCAATGAGAAACAAAAAGCAAAAAAGAAAATAAATCAATGAGAAATCAATGATGGTGAATAAAGTATTTTAAGGCTTTTCTGCCCGAGTATCTTACAGTGGAGGGTGACAGGAAAGGTTGAAAGGAATTAAAGCATTAATTAGAGACTAGGCATGCTGCAAAGGTCAAAAGGTCGTGAGCCTTGACCCTAACCCCCCAACATTTTGAAATCATTATGTCCACCTCAGGCCAGCGACTGAAAACACAACGGGCCACACTGGGAACATCCTGACATCTAAATGCCACACAGACCTTTCAGCAGGAACAAGGGGCTGAAACTTCCATTGATCCTCCTCGGGGTCAAAGGTCAGTCTGTTCATGATCTTGTTCTTCTCCTCCGGGGGAATGAAGTTCTCTATGATCAGGTACCTGCATGTAAAAAACACACATCACCACAAGGGTTCAGACTGAGGTCATACCATGATCAACTGGACCAGACGTTTATAGGGATAATGCCCACATAGTGTAGTGTCTGAATTGAGAGAATTTAAAAAAATATTAATATTCTTTACACTGTTTTTTACATTGTCAAAATTGCATGGGCTTAAATTTTACTAGGGACTTGTTCCCCTCAGTTTTACACTTGCAGTTAAACTAGAATGACACTCCTCCTCCACCAAGGCCAAGGTCAAACAACATACACCAGACTTCAGAGAAACAAGACTCCAATTCATAGTAAATGATGAGGATCTGCCCCATATTTTAATGGGTTCCCCCTTGGCCCATGACCCATCTCTCAACCGGGTTCGGTGCATAATCAGTTCAGTGGTTTTTGGACGGTCTAGCTGACAAATAAACAAATAAACAAACAATCAAAGGGTGAAAACATGACCTCCTTTGCAGAGCTAATCACTCACTAATACTCCATAATCCAGATAAGATGGAAAAAAATGTTCGTCTATTTCACCTTCAGTTGTTTCTGTGCATGGCCTCACAGCCGCATTAACCTTCATGAGCAGCACCGAGTGCTGTGTCATGTTTCGGTGCCCGGGTTTTGCCTTTCAGGCCACATACAGGGTGACATTCGGACATTGTGATCAGTGGAGCTTGTTTGGGCTAAAGCCAGCTCTACAGACACTAATCAGAACTAAAAAAACAGGTATTATTATTATTATTCTCATTTTTAGATTAAGATAATGTATCTTAATAAACATCCTTTATCAGTGTTCAGGGCCTCGTTTCTATGTCCAAAAAAAGGACTTACATAAAAATGACTCAACACTAAATTAAAATGATACAGAGAGCTAAACTGAAACTGCAACTTGGCAAACGCTGGTGAATTTTAATGAATAAGGCTTAAATGTTACAGTGGGGTAAGAACCGGCGCTGCCACGCTTGTAAAATTTTCAGCTGAGCTCACAAAGCAAATGTTTAGTCACAGAAAAGCTCCTAGTTTTGGTCTTTTTTTTTTTTTCATGAAGACTGATGATACAAACGCTAAATGAGATATTGTACAGAAGCCGAACAGAAGCCGAGTTATTCATGCATACAATGTTTTTGTGTAAAAGCACTAATAAAGGACTTAAGGAGCCATTCCTTGGATTTTGCATACAGTATAATGTCCGTGTACAATAGCATGTGCATGTGCATGGTGAGAATCCGTGTCCAAGTTTTCTGTTTGGTGCCCATTCATAGATTTATTCATTGTATCTCACGTTTTGGAGAAATGAAATACCTATGAATCATGTATGTGTCTAACGTGAGCGCGTCCGCCGTTTGCTGAAACATCGAAGCCTATTTGCCAACTCCACCCGACCCCTGCCGACCCCTGCCGACGTTAGTCCTACTCACTTGAACTTGAGCTCCCTGGTGAGCTCGTTCTGAGTCTGCTCCAGCTCCTGACGGCTCCTCACGTGCTCGTCGTTCACGTCCTGGATCTCGGCTTTGATGCACTGGAGCTTGGCATAGAGCTGGGCGAGAGAGAGAGAGAGAGAGAGAGAGAGAGAGAGAGAGAGAGAGAGAGTGAGGAGGAGGGGGGACATCTCGCCCAGCGAAGCGTAGTCGCTGGTGAACTGGTCTCCGACTCACTGCGGCTCGGTTGCCCGTAGCAACAGCACTGGAGGCCACTGGTGTCTTGAGGAGCGGGGGAGCCAATAGGAGCGCAGCAACATGGCAGCCCTACCTCCTTCCAGCCCATTACTCCTCTCTCCTCTTTCTCTGCGCTCCCCGAGCTTTCACACTGTTCATTCACTGACTTCAGCCCGGGGGCCGACTGCAGTTTGACCCCGACCTTAGCCCCAGTCCGGCCTCGAGGATGAAACTGAGGCCCAGGTGAACGTTCATGCAGGTGCGGAGGAATATGTGACCAGTGAGGAGCAGTGGATCACCGACTCTTCACAGAATCGGATTAATTGTTTTAAAAAAATGCATAGAATTGGAATCAGACATTTCAGTTGGAGTTTTGTTTACATTTTTTGTACTCCCCACAAGCACAGCATTTAAAAATAATTGTGAAATGTGGCCCGATATTACGAAAAAAAAAGTCTATTGTGCAATGTACAGGAGATCTGAGCAGGTAATGAAAAACCCCACTGCGCGACCACAAATTTAAAGATGCACGTATCGTTCCTGTCGCTGTGTGATGACCACAGGTATTAATTATAACTCAGGAGCAAAGAAATGAAACACAGGTAATGGTGTCATAGCGAGAGACAGAGCCTGAGAGCAGGCGACCCTGCTGTAGCAAAGCTGCGACTATTTAAAGCACAACTTATAAATCCAGCTTAAAAAATACAGAGGAGTTGTTTTACAACCTCTTCTTTATTCTACAAATACCTGATTTGCTCTTGAAATGCAATGACTTTTGAAGGGAAACATGGACGTGCTGAAATCTGATTGGCTTTTCATAACAGATAACTCACTGGCTGCCTCGACCCCCCCAGCCCCGAGCTTTAAATGCACAGTGTGAAAGACTCTCCATTTGATTCTCCTTCTTTTCCCTCACAGTGACAACGCCATGCAGCGGGGAGAAGGGAGGGCGGTGGAAGGCACACATTTCGCGTTAGGGCGTCAAGGGGGAACAAAAATGAGCACGGGATCATTAGTCACATCGTCATCCGCATTCACACAGTGGGTTGTTTGGGGTTAGTCCTGCTGGCTGGGCCGGTGCAATGCACCGGGGAAGCGAGAAGTGCAGGGAAGGGTTTACAAGGTTCGGTGCATATGAGTGTTTTAGGGGTTTGCGCTGAAGGATCTAGGCGTGAGATACTGGGATATCCTGAGCCTTTTGACCAGAGGAGGAGAAGGAGGACGGGGGGGCAGGTTAGCGTGGAAAGCATGGACAGAGAGTGATAAAGAGAGACGGGGGGGAGTCCGAGGAAAGAAGAGGGGACGGCAGGACAAACCTTCAGGTACTGAGATTTAAGCGCGTGTCCGGACGGAGCGCGTGTCCGAGGCGGGGGGGTCATTAGGATCCAGGTCAAGGTTCAGGGGTTCGGGGGGGACAGGGGTAAAGAGGGACATACTCACATTAGGAACACAAAAGGAAGGTGCGTGTGTGTGTGTTTGTGTAAACATACATCGATTTCACCTTGTTCTTTTATGTACATCATCAAGTAAATTTAGTGCATATCTATCTATCTATCTATCTCTCTATATGTATGTGTGTGTGTATATATACATATATAAATATATATATATATTTATATATATATATGTATATACATATATATGGATGCCTACTGTATCTAGATTTGTGTCTTTTCTGCACATTGCATACAGTGACAGTATCTAGGTTTATTCTTTACCTTCTTGAGTTTCTTGGTCTTGGCCTCCACCTCCTGTTGCAGAGAAGTGAAAGTCTCTCTCAGCTCCAGCGTCTCCTCGTCCTGGATCAACATCTGCTGCTGTATCTCCCGCTCGCTACGCGTCTGAAAGCATTCATCAAAATGTCACCTTCTTTTACAACATCATCACCTTCTGTCGTTTGCAGTCGTTTTGCAATTTTCCCATGGTATCTTGCACATTAAACTTTAATCTATCTCCTGAAATCTGTACCTGAACCTCAGTATTTTCAGTGATTCAAGCTGCAGCTGAATAGAAGCTGCCTCTTCCCCAAAGTCTCCCGCTGAAACTTTCATAAATATTAAACAAAATATTGCATAAACCATATTTCCTTTAAAGTAGAGTTACTCAGCTGTCAAACATATTCAAATTGCTTTACTAATTTAAATGCAGGTCTGCTGTAGCCATAGGGTGCAACTCTATTATGCATAAGCTAATGTACTGAAATATGATAAAAATAAATACCACATCAAACTCAGATACTTGACGTAAGCAATATGGCCTTACATGGGGCTTAAACACACACACACACACACACACACACACACACACACACACACACACAATAACACAAAGTTTTACCTGGTCAGCAATTTCCTGCCGTCTCATCTCCAGCATCTTCTGCTGCTCGTTGGTGTGATCGATGATGTTCTTTCCGCCAACCAGCAGCTTGCTCTCTATCGCCTGAGAAAAAAAAATAACAATGTTTGGATGAATAATTATGGCGGCGCTGTGATGAGTCCTCGTTAACGGCTTCGGCGTTTGTCAAGAGCCAAACATGTCCACAAATGTCCTTTAGAAATAGAGCTTCACTTGGTACGGTCGCCATTTTTTCTTGTAATACTGGGATAAAAGTCAATATAAAGTCAAAATATTTCTGAAAAAAGTTGTAATATTTTAAGAAATAAGTCATATTTTAAGAGGCAAAGTTGTAATTAAAAAAAATAATAATCACACAAGAAACAATTGTTATTTTTGAGAAATTAGTTAGGTACAATGTACTATGGTGCTGGAGACAAGAGGAATATACCAACAACTTAACTTATGCAACAAATCCTTGCATTTTACGAGGAAAAAGCCGTTATAATTCAGCGGCCCTGACAAAGGCTTCACTGTGTGTTGACACTCTGCTGAACTCGAAGGATTTTTAAATGATTTTATTCAGGGTTTATCTGATGTTAACGAGCTGTAACAGATTTTTTGGTTCAGAGTTTGTCACAGCAGATAAACTGTGCAGGTTTTTTTTTTTAATGTGTGTGATTCAGCTGTGGATTCCTGACGTTGCTCGTCATTTTTTACGGTGACATCTGATTCAACCTTGACCTCGAGGTAACTGCCCACACTGGGCCACAGCACGTCCTGTGCGCTGATACCTGTTAGAGCAGATTATATCGGCGTTGAATGGGCTTCGTTGTTAGAAACCTCCTACACAAGCGCTGTGTCATAATCAAACTTCGTTTCACACACCAACAATTAATGAGCATTCAAATACATTAAAAAAATATTGTATATTACCAGGAATCAGATGATTTTAATCAACCCTGTAATAATAATAATAAAACTGCAACTGGAATTACTAATACAGAGAATTAAAACAAGAAAATATGCTACAGGAGTGAGGATTGAGCGTCTTTCTTGGGGTCAAACAAGGTTCATTTGGACAACTAACGGTTAAATCTTTGTTTTTGTGTGTGTATGTGTGTGTGTGTGTGTGTGTGTGTGTGTGTGTGTGTCGGAGCGGCTGCAGCCGGTGCAGACTTTGTGCTGATGAGGCAGATGGGCCTGGAAGTGGGCAGCTTAACGGCGACATGATGACACGGTGCCACCACCACCACCACCACCAGCAGCAGAAACCAGCTCCGCTGAAACCCTGAGGTGCGTCAGAGTAAGTCTTTAAAAAAAAAGTAGTAAACTCCTCAAATTTAATGTTCTTTTAATAAAACTCTAAAATTTACACAAACAATACTGAGGTAAAATCCAGCACATGGAAGGCAGACAAACGCTGCCGCCTACCAGCCCAAGTGAGACGTGCTGACGGCGCAGCAGTCGTTTCTCCTTATTATCGCTGACTTTGGGCCTTTGCTTTTCACACAGGCTGTCAGGAGACATTTGCGGTAACAGGTAGTTTGTTTCAAGGTCGATTTCTGCAGTTTACCAGTGAGAGGGTCGCGGACGAAACACAAGCCGTCAGTCGTTTCCACCTGCTACCCAGCTCTGATATCCTGTGAATAAGTGAATGACAACCCACACTGTCCCTCTTTCCCCTCCTAAATCAAACATCTCTCTCTATTACTGGGGTTTATTACAAACAAAGTTCACAAGACCTTCTTCCAGCTGTTTTGACTGATCCTGACCGCTGTACATCCGCTGGATGTCAGAATTTTGACGCAGTTTGACGAAACACATGTCTATGAAGACAGGTCAAACGTCCGATCGAACGCACTTTGAATATATTTTGGTTAAATGAAAATAAATATGTTGCAAGCATTTTTTTGTATTAAAACCAGTCCACGATTTTTCCTCGGACTTTAACCAAGTGCTTTAAATGTGAGTGAAACCAAGGTTTGAAGCATCGTGTAGCCTATGTGGATGCTTCCTCTCTGTCTGCCTACTTTCTCCTTATTATTCTTTTATCTTTAAAAGGAAAATTCTAAGGTGCAGATTTTATTACATAAGTGCATTAATTCTGATGAAGAATCATTTTAATTTCATGCCTCTGGTTACAGCATCTCCGGTTACTGTGGCGATTAAAGGCCCAGTGTTAAAGGGATGCAATCTGTCTTAAAGGGGATTCATGCATGCACACACCCACACACCCACACACCCACACACCCACACACACCCACACACACACACACACACACACACACACACAAAGGCTGCTCTGCCTTTATCTGAACAATGAATGATCTCCATCCTGAGGGCAGAAATTTAAAAAAAAAAATGAATGTGGGAATGAAAGACGGATGAGAGAGGAGAGACAGGAACAGAGGAGGGAAGGAAAAGAGAAGAAGAAAATGTAGAGAAAAAAGGGAGGAGTGAAAAGAGAGAAAGAAGGGGGCCCAAGGAGGGCAAACAGGGGCCATGGCCATTTTATACTGGCCACATTCCAGTCTCAGAGGAAAAAGAGAAGAAAGGGGGGGCAAGGAGAGGGCAACAGGGGCCATGGCCATTTTATACTGGCCACATTCCAGTCTCAGGACTTTATACAAAAAAGACAGTGTGTGTGTGTGTGTGTGTGTGTGTGTGTTGTGTGTGCTGCTGTGCTCTTATACCACATACCAAAACTCACATACCAAAATTATGCGCAACAACACACACGAACACAAATACATGCATGCACACACACACACACACACACACACACACACACACACACACACACATTAACACTCATGCAGGGAGTACAGTGGAGTCCTTCAGAGAGGATGCGTCTGCAGCAGATCTTTACAGAAAGCCTCTTTGTTTCGAGCCGTCTTTGTGTCCTTGTGCATGTGTGTGTGTGTGTTTGTGTGTGTGTCACTGCCCGGTTTGCTGCTCTTTTGTGTTTTGTCATATTCTTTCAGCTTCATTAAGGGGCTGATTTATGTCAGGGGTTTTCTCTCTCATGCATCCAGCGTCCCTTGGCCCTGACAGGACGGCTTAGATACAGAAAACCTATGAAAACCCTGCATCTGAGTCACAGTTAGAGACAAACAAAACAGCTCACAACACACAAACAGTTATAATATTTCAAGCCTATGTTGAAGATACCCGATAAACCACAGTGCTGGTGGAAAAAGTATGTGAACCCTTGGATAAAATAACTGGTCGAATCTCTTTTGGCAGTGATAATTTCAAGCAACAGCTTAGTAGCGGCTTCATGTCAAACCTATTCTGGTGGATGCCCGGTTTGAGCGGCTCTCTGGGGTCTTTCCGGAGCATCTCTACTGGGTTGAGGTCTGGGCTCTGACTCAATCTGTGGTAAATTTACTTCAACGTTTAAGGTCATTCTCCTGCCGTATCACCCAACTTCTACTTCCGCCCCCCTGACACTATCCTGACAAAGCTGCTTTCACACGTGCGCCGCAGCCCCCAACCTTTCCAGGCATCGCCCGGAGGGAGGGTGCATGCGTGAATGCAAAAAATGTCCGAATCAGTTGAAGCGGATGTTAAACGGACTTTATCCTGCCAGCTCCCCAGTACAAGCAGCAGCCCCTTGGTGCAAAGTCCGACTGAGCCGATGTGTGAATAGAGCCGGTCATTGTCCGGGAGAGTTGTCAGCTAGCAGGCTGGCGCGCTGATGATGTCTCTATCCTGCCTCCTGCACACTCTCCCCAAGGGCGACCCCTCAACCTAAACCGAACCGAATATTTCCAGCGGGTGTGAACGCTTCTTTAATCTCTTTCGGTCTCTGTCTGGAGGCTGCATGGGTGAAAGGTCAACTCCTCCCGGACCTGATTCTCCACACACTGTCCGGAGAGAACCCGCTTAGGATGCCTCGATAAACTCTGGGATTTATTTTTCCGCTCCATGGTGGTGATGGTGAGTTTCCAAGGACCAGGGGCAGCAAAGCAGCCCTCCACCGTACCTCACCCCTCGGAAGCTGTTTCCCATACGTCGTCCTTTTTTCACACCATACATGGTGCTGTCGGCTCTTACCAGACTATTAAACCTTAGTTGCGTCAGTATGAAAAACATTTCCTCAGGACTCTTCGGCAAATGTCAGCCGCGCAGTGATGGACAATATGCTTCCATGGGACTGTGCATAATGATTTGCGATTTGTGGACTCATGAGTTCAGACGTTAACCAGCTCTGCTGATTCTTTTAAGCCTTCAGCTGTTACTCTGGGTGGCTTTTATTTTGTTCCCCCCTAAATAATCACTCAGGTTTGCGCCACTGGGGTCATCTTATCTCATCGCCCAGTTCTAGGGAACAAAGCCACAGAAATAAACTGTCTCCATTCTCAGTCGGTTTTTCTTTTTTTTTTAACCAGGGACCCATGAGCATCTAAACTCTTTTAGACGGCTTTGTAGCCCTTTCAAGCTTTATATAAATCAGCAGTTCTTGATCCTTAGTCTTCTGAGATCTCTGGTTCACATCAGCAGATGCGTCTTGTGAATAGCTTGAGTGTTTTTCAGAAGTCAGAGTAGCTGTGACCCAAATCTCCAATCTAGTTTTATTGATTCAACTCCAGGTTTTGCAGACTCCTCGCTCCGATTAGCTTTTGTTGAGCTCATCAGCACAGGGTTTCACTTTTTTTTTTTCCAACCTACACTTTGAATTTTTGAATGATATTTTCCATATCGACAAGAACAGAACATTAACATTTTGTGTTATTAGTTAAAACAGTGTATGTATAAATGCTGGTAATTCCAGAGGGTTCACTTACTTTTTATTGCCACTATAGATGCAAATCCCTTTTATACAGGCTTTTACATTGCAGCCTATGAATGACTGTTGACATAAATGGACACTTGACACATATTCATGTTTTTAAATTCATGTAATTTTGACATGATCCACTGTGGGTCCCACTGGGTTCCATTAAACTGTGTCAAAACTCCAATTGCACCAATTAGCAAATATCCAGTCAAAATCGAACAATGTCTTGTTATATTGTACATACCCCCTGGTTATCCTAAGAAAAAATACAGCTTGCGCTCAATGAGTTTATTAGAAGAAACACTCATTAATACAAATCCACACATATGCAGGTGTAAATGTAGAAAAAAGATCAAAGAATAGGAGGATTAAGAAGACGAATAATAAAGGGGAAAAAATTAATTTGGTTAAAACTAATTTGAAATTTTAATCTTTCATTTTTTAAAGGGTATAGTCCACCTATTTAATCATCCATAGACTTAATATGACATTTCGGTTGAATATTTGCAAGTAAATTAACTTATCCTGGAATTTACTGCCATCACTGGGTCATGAGTTCCCACTGCAGATTCCCAATTAGAGCTTAGAATCTGGTCTCTGATAAATTAAGATAATCAACGTGTCCTCTCAGACTGTCTGTGTAACCATTTGGGGTTTTTCTTAATCCCCTTTTTCTCTTGTCATATGCATGTGGTGTCTTTTGGAGTTTCCCCCAACCATTCCACCATTGCCACTGTGTGTGTGTGTGTGTGTGTGTGTCAGCTGCAATGGGATTATTCCTTATTACACATGGATAATCATTATAATGTTCTATATTCTATGTCTCTATTCTGTCCAGTATCAAATATTTTAGTTTTTGTATTTTCGGAGAGGTAGAGTCTGCAGATTGACAGCTAACAGGAGCAAAAGAAAACACTGAAGCGTTTATAAAGACATTAGGGTTTTTTTCCTGGAGCTCGTGAGCGCATGTGTGTGAGTGTCAGCCTTCAGACGTGTGTGTGAGATGTATAATCTGCCCACGAGTGCGTGTGCAAATTCTTTTGACTGTGACTGATTCGTTTCCTGACGGGAAAGAGTGAGGAGAAGCGGGAAGCGCTGCATATCGAGCCCAGCTCGTCCGCGGCGGCCCCAGCCAATCCCGGCAAGGCCCAGGGGCCCTGCTGGGAACGAGCGGGGCTATAAATACAACGTGACGACAACAGGTCTCGTGTGCCCGGGCGGAGGTAGAGCGAGGTTGGGAGAGAGAGAGAGAGAGAGAGAGGGAGAGGGCAGAAGCACAGGAGGAGGAGGAGAAGGAGAAGTAAAAAAGGAAAAAAGACGAAGAGACGAAAGAGAAAGAGAGAACAAAGATCAGCCAAATCCCTGAGAATCTGTTTCACATCAGCCCTGGTCGATGCGAAGGGCACTTAGGGAGCCGCAGCTGAAAGCCTGAGATCTCATTACTGCTCAATCACTGTCAGTCATCTCCTGCATCTAACAAACACAGGAGGGAGATCCAGTGGTCGGGCCCGACCCAGGGATTGACCTGGAAAACATCCTTTTATCCTGCCACATAAAACGTAATATGCGCAAGACCTTTGTAACATGGTTTATTTTCCTGTATTTGTATTCCAATGACCTAATATGTCATCACAAAATACACAGGCGTGCATGCGAGAGCACCATTCTCAAAGTGCTTTTTTTTTTTTTTTTTATTAAATTCAAAAAAATGTACTCATCATCTTATATCATATTATATATATATTATTATATTATATTATTTTTTTTTGGACATTTATTTGTTGAATGGAAGAAAGAAAAAACCCAACACTTGCTTTTTTTTTTTTTTTTTTTTTTTTGGTTTTTTTTTTTTTTTTTTATATAATTTAAATGTCAGCCTTTGAATTGCATTTTTTTTAAATAACAGATCATATACAAAGGCATTTCTTGCTTTATGTTATGCAGTAAAAACATAAAGAAGACTGAAACGGGTTTATAACAAATCGGTTTGGGCATTTTTTCCTAGTGGAATACTCCATAAAATGGAGACGTCATAAGACACGGAATAAAACACTGTTTTTGTAAAGCAACTTTGGTTAAGCAGCTGAATTTTTTTTAACGGTTCCACAGGTTTTGGGGGATATGCTTTGGTTTGGGATATGATTTGGTTTGCTTAGCTTGGAGCTAGACTGGATATAGGAGGGTAAATTTTAGGTAAAAACTGTGACATGCAGGTTTCACACTTCTGTTTTTGTGCACGTTAGATGATCAAATTAATATAACGTGTTAATCAGTAAATTTTAGAGGTGCTGGACATTTTTTTTACTTTTGCACAGACGCAGACCAGCTGTTTCCTCAAGTCCATATGCTAAGCTAAGCTATCCAGCTTCACAGTGAACAGACAGAAATGAAGGTGGTGTTAAAAAGAGCATTTTCCAAAATATCAAACTACTTCTTTAAGATGAAAACAAGACGGCCTTGGAGGTTCGTTTTTACCTAATGTTATGCACTGAAGTCTTTACCCAACTTGTATGAAATAGTCAAATTAATTATTCAAATGTTTTGATGATTATTTGTATATTTCATGAGACTACAGTGGTGATATTAGCAAAGTATTATATTTCGCATCCATCCGAAATATATATTTTTACTTTCCATGCCCTGGAAGATAAACATACAGTATATTTAATAATTTATGTTTATGTGCAGACATTTCTCTGTCTTCCTGTGTTTGTTTGTCTCCTTGAGATAGAGTAGTGTGTGGTTGTTTGAGAAATGGCTCTGCTTTCTCCACCGATCCCATGACTGAAAGGGAAAACACACACACAAAAAAACACACAAAAAACACACACACACACACACACACACACACACACACACGAAAAACAGACATCGACACACACAAAGTTGATTCATCAATATTTCAGCGATGTAGCCCTCTGTGCTGAAAGATGGAGAGCGGCGATGAGCTCTTTTCTGTTCTTCAGCGACTGACGCACACCCTACAAACACACACACACACGCACACGCACACACACACACACACGCACACACACACACACACACACACACACACACACACACACACACACACACACACACACACACACGCCTCCCTCTCTCTGTCCAGGCTTTTTCTCCACTAATTAGACAGGAAGGCAGCCATATAAACAGGAAACAGACATTCTATCCATAAAGCCAATGTATGTATGTGCATGTCTATGTGTGTGTGTTTGTGTGCGCGTGCATGCCCGTACGTGCGTGCACGTCTCATGCTGGCAATTTTCCCTGGTTCCAGTGGGCATTGTTGTTGACCATGCACTCCGGCTGGCCGGACTTCAGCTGGCAGGATGTAGGAAAAAGCTTAATACACGGTCAATGTCAATTTCCTCCGACAACAAGGGACAGCGAAAGGCTGGGAGATGCTTTAACGGTCCGAAAATCAGTTTCTTGCTAATGCGAACAGTCGTAATTCAAATGATATGTGCTGATCTGGAAACTGTAAGCACACGGCAAATATTTGTTTTTCATCCGAAAGACTCAGCTGTCATCCTGCCTCAGGCCAACTAGCGCTCCCCTCTTTGCTGCCAGGGCTGACAGCGCTTCATCTATTTTAGGCCTCTAACAGATGAAATCAAAAGATCAAAAAGCTTAAATAACCCAGTGTTTCCCAACACAGACTTTATCTGGGCAGTCTGCCATGGAATAACTTTTTTTTTTTTTTTTTTTATTCTTAGTCTCAGTTTATTAGATTCCCACTTCAGAGAATAGTTTGTCCTAATATAATTCTCCTGTTCTGTTCTCCCAGATCAAGCCTCTCCACTTTGATCCAAATTTGCAACTATTTGTAGTTACGCTTCTAAACACTGACTTCACTGACTCTTAATTTAAGACGCACGAAGAAATGCAGGAGATTTTAAAAAATTAAGTAGTGGACGAGGCAGGTGGAGGGAAAGTAGGATCACAGAAAATGTTATGGCCGATTTCATCGCTCTATTACCTATCATAAGAATAGAATAAATAGACTTTATGATATAAGTAGATGAGAAACATAGGGAAACTAAAGGATAGACTAAAAGAAAAGTGAGACTGAGAAACATAAAGCAGCGTTTCTGTCAGTTTGATCGCGATGATCAATGGGGTTCGAGTTCACGAGCCACAAAAACGGCATCTCCTCGCAAAAAATAAAAGCCTGTTTTACCTTAGACACCTTAAATAAGACAAGCAGAAAGAAAACAGGCATCTCTAAAGATAGAGTGAGTGAGAGGAAGGAAAGCAGTACAGTTCTGACCCAGAAAAGTGGATCTAAGAATAGTCCGCAGGGTCGGACGCGGCAGCCTCCTTATGAGAAGCTGCTGCTTGGCATGAGACTCTCGGCGGCCGCGGCGGCGCCGATACCTGTTCCATAACAATGTTTTCCAGCATTTCAGCCATTAATGCTGCTGTGCTAAATAGACAGCTGTTTCCTTGGTCGGAAAAATACTCACCATACTCTTCTCTTAGGCAGAATTAAGAGCGGGGGGGGGGGTGTCTTCATCTTCCTGTACCAGAACCATTGGAGTAGCTACATCCACAGAAAAAAAGACATAGCTGCAATAATGGCCACAAAAACGGCAAAAAGCGAGGATGAGACCCGTCAGCTAATGTGAACAGTCTGACTCTTTGCTGACTTGTTTTAGTGTTTTCATGACATAAAGTAGAATTTTTAGGTTGTTTTTTGTTTTTTTAACATCCGCAGAATTTATGCAGAATGTGTGTACTGAGCCAAAGGTTGTTTGTGAGTGAAGAACCTCCACTCCACAACACCACCGTGCAACCTCAGGTGGGCCGAGTGTTTATATGGTTCCAGAGACTCCATCTGAGCGAGACGTCCCCTCAGCAGCGGATCTTGTCACGTCCAAACCCTCGTTCATATCAGATCAATGACTGAAACTTATCAAAATGCGTAGTTTTGAATCGGAATTGTTATTTGGATTCCTGCTCAATAAAACCTCACTGTGTAATTCTAATTCTGCTTTTTCACAGCTAAAGAGAAACGATGAAAACAATAAGGCGACGTGCACACGAGGTCATACGTCAGATCTGAGCCTGCGATGCCGTCGGTACTTGACCTGCCAAGGCAGACGCCATATTTCCCCCCTGGCTGTAAATTAAAGCTGTCAGCACCTCCAGCAGGGCAGACAACAGCTAACTAACAGTTGCACCAACACTGCAGCAGAATCCACAGATGGAGCGCTGCACCCTCAGAGGCCCGTTAACCAGCAGCACCCTTCAAAAACACCAGCTGACCCACCACAGCTTCACAGGGCTGCTTTCCGACCTACTTACATTTGTCATGTGTGCATCTGTGTGTGTGTGTGTGTGTGTGTGTGTGTGTGTGTGTGTTAATGAGCGAGTGTGTGTGGCAGAATTGAGGGAGTTGAGGGGAAAAGGTGCACAGTTTTTTTTTTCATTCTGATATTATCTATAATTGGTCTTTTTTTTTTTTAATATTTCCACAGACGTTTCCAGCCAGAGCCACTTTTTCCAGTCTCTCTCTCTCTCTCTCTCTCTCTCTCTCTCTCTCTCTCTCTCTCTCTCTCTCTCTCTCTCTCTCTCTCTCTCCCCCCCCCTCATTGTGATTCCCTGCCTAGCAACCTCTCTCTCATTGGTCAGGAGAGCAGAGGGGAAAAATGGAGCCTTCAGGCGATATTCTGTGATTAGCGGGTTAATATCAGTCCCAGCCAATCAGAGGAAAGCTAGGGCTGGAAAAGGATGTAAGATCACAACAGCAACTAATTAGAATGGGAAATTTTGCTGTGCAAAGATTCTTATGGCCTGAAAACAAAAAGTTAAAAAGCATGTGTAAGTTAAAATGTATATAAAGACTTAGAGCTGTATGAACCACCATTATATCCTCAATTGAAATTGTATGTTATGTTGAGTTACGAGAGTGAGAGGAGCAATTTCAAACTGTTTTTAAATAAGATAAGAATTGAAGGCGTCTTTTTAGAAATATGAAAATTTGATGTTAATCATAATTATCTGGAGGATCAACATTTTGCACTACTAGAAATTTACACTGGCGTATGTTCTTAGGGCTGCAACTAGATATTATTCTAATTATGGTTTAATCTGCGGATTGTTTTCCTGAATAACTGATTAACAGCTTTGTCCATTAAACTTCAGAAAATTGCAAACAAGGCCATCTTAATTTCCTAGACTCCAAGGAGACGCCTTGAAACTGTCCAAAACCCAAGATTTTCTACATACAGTGAAATAAAACAAAGAAAAGCGTCAAGTTCTCCCAGTGGAAGAACTGAAATCAGCAGACATTTGGTGTTTTTTTCCTTGAAAACTTACCAATATTACTGACTGATTATCAAATAGTTGCAGACAAAAGTTCTGTCGATTGACCGGCCGATTCGTCTTATGCTGTTTTTCCGAGGAAAATCCTAATCGGCGCCATCAACCTGTAATGCTCACTGCCGTTTATTCTGTTTTTAAGTTCCCTTAGGATTTTTTCCATAAGCCTCCTCATCTACTTTACTGCACTCGCCCGTAGCATGTTTGGGCTGCAGCACGTTGTAGTTTACTGAGGCTTCTCTTTTGTTTTGAGGAAGAAGGAACACTGGGAGCGACTGGGAAAAAGAAAAAAGGTTTTATTCATACATTTGAAGTTTTAGATATCGATACGTGCCCATTTTTAGCCATGAAATTCCCTTGAAATATCTGGAAATCTGGACGTTTCGAATCGTGCGCTATCCAATCGACCCGGACCCAGAGGTGACCATACTATTTTATAGTAATACACTGGTATTTTTAAGGCTTAAAGGATGTTTTTACTGACTTATCAGAGCACTAATTGTGAAAACACTGAGCCGAAAACTTCTCAGTCATGTGAAGATGACCTGTGATCGGATCATGTGACATGTGCCTAATGATTCTGCTCTTTTTCCTTCAGTGAATCGGCTTAAAAGAGTCGTCTTTACTGTAAAAAAAAAAAGGCTGGTGGTATTCTTTATTTCTCTTTTTGTCCTCAAATCTCATTAAAGCCACCGCTGTGTCAGTCCATCTCGCTTAATACTTTCCGACTTCTCTGACTGTGGCGCTCAGCCCCAGGCTCCCTGGATCCTGATGAAGATGTAAATCTTTGAAAACAGGTCACGAATATGTAGTTTTGCTGATATATATATGTGATATTCAGCTGGACAGTGCAGTTCTAACAACCGGTAACTCAGACAGGAGGAAACAGTGCCTTTGCTGAGGACTTTTTCCAGCAGCGAACTGAACATCTAGTGCTTAAGTGAGTTTTCAGCAGGACTAAACAAGTGAGTCGCTTTTCTTGTTTGACAAATACTGCTTTGAGGTTACTCAGGTTTCATTTTAAACCCACCAGCTGCAAACCCACGCATCAAATGCAGGAAATACTTCTTCTACTTAATCATCTTCCGCCTCTTGGGGGGGTGGTGGGTGGGGAGTGTGTAATGGGGGGGGCAGTTTTACTGATTCTCTGCACTGACATCACTCAGCAGCAAGCCGGTCACACACACCACAACATAGATCAGGGAAGATTTTATACGGCTTTGTAGCACAAAAGCAGCATCGGCTCCTCGGTGCCTTTGGGGGACAACGTGACAGGAGGAAATATAAGGAGCCTGACGCAGAAAAAAAAAAAAAACGTACATGAAAGCGCTTTGAGCGAGGGGCAGGGGATCAGGATGTACCGTGCGTTAGCTGCATCTGACGGGACTTTCCCAGACCCTCGTCCCCTCGCTCGCAAAGACAAAGACAAAGACCCACGTCCCAGAGAGGAGGCGAACGCGAACATGAGCTTATGTTGCTCCCTAAAAGAGGAGATGGGCCCAAAAATACATTGTTGTCAACCTAAGACTGAAATAGAGATGGGGCGCAGGTCTCTAATGTCAAAGGCTTGTATGTAGAAATAAGTGTTTTTCAACCAAGTGTATTGGAATTTTCTTTCAATCCATTTTTTAAAATGATGTCAAGCACAGGTAAAGATGTTCATTTTGCTTCAAGACTGACTCTTTTTAACCTGTTAACAGTGTCACTCAAGCCATCACTATGATTTGGTTTGATCTTATTCTGTTATTTAAGGAAAAAACTACACGACACATAAAAAAGAAGCAAACCAAAACAGAAGCTAAAAAAGAAAAGAGAGAAAAGAAAAAATAGTGTGTAACACGAATATTGTATTTGCTCCTCATGTTGTTATTCTATAAGAGAGTGTTGCTGAGATAACTGAACGCCAGCTACTGTTCACTGGTTTTATTTAAATTAAGCTTACGGTCAAAGACGATTAAACAGCAGGGGCTTGTTCTGGAGCCACATATTTTCACTAATATTTAACAGTAACACATGGAAGTAGGATTAGGACTTGATTCGGTTTTACTATTTGTTGACATCCTGTGGAATTATAATCTGATGATATGACTGTATCATGTTATATTGTGTTACATATGTTAAAAATTGTGTTACCCTGTTATTAAAATTCAGTTTTTTTTGCTTTTCATTGATTTTCATACATTGTTCCAGTGTATTTCTTCAGACCCCTTTGATTTCCCTCTGCGTTTGACAGGTACTGTACAAATAAAGTTACTTTGCTTCGTCCGAATTAATTAGTTTGCCAAAAAGAGTTATTTTAAGATATTCTTTTACACATGTGAGGGGTTTTGTGTGATGTAGTGCATAAGAGTAAAGTTAGTTAATTGCATTGAACATCAGATTATTTCTTTTTTAAGTGCTTTTGCATACATTTGTCATTTTGTCAGCTTCAGAAAAATCCTCCTATTAATATCATGATATTGACCTGAACCCTATTTGCTGTTGTGGAAGAGGCAAGCAGGTCGGTTTGTCCACTCAAAACAGTAAAGCAGAATGTAAATCAACCATGAAACAAATGTGTTTTGAGACATGGTGATTTTCTAAACTGTATAAAACCTCCCTGTGTGTTATTACACTCCTCCTGTTGCCGTCGTTCTTTCCACCCACACGGACTGATTTTTTTTTTTTTTTTTTCACCCACAGCCGAATGAATCAGATTCACAGCCCTGATCTGGAAGACACTCTGGTGGGTCCAGGGAAAAGCGGGTACACCGAAATTTTTACAGCTGCTGCAGCTCAGTAACCTGATCCGGTCCAGGCCGTAGCTGCAGGGTCATAGGCTGCAGTCATTCTGCACGGGTGAATTATTGACCGGATATGGAGCAAGTAATTAATGCAGGTCAGACTCAGTGTTTGATCGTTGAATCTATGTGCGTGTGTCAGTGTGTCTGAAAAAAAAATAAATAAGGGGAAAGAGAGAACTGGCATTTCGAGCTACGATGACCGCGATGTTCCTGTCTGGATATATGAGACGCCCGGACAGACTGTGGACTGAGGACAGCAGGCACAGAATCATGCACGCACGCACGCACACGCGCACACACACACACACACACACACACACACATACACACACACACACACACACACAAGCAGTACCAGGAACCACTGGAACAACTGGTACGAGTACTGAATCACTGTGGTCATCTGGGTTATCTCAAAACATTGTAGAACAGTTCATGGTTGTAAAATGTACTGTTTACACAGCAGAAAACCGTAAGAAATAAAAGTATAATATAGTCTATGTGCATGTGAAGTGATTTTATTCCTATTTCTTTTCGGGCCTTTATCATTCAAAGTCCATGCATATCTGTAAAGCACTGAAAATATTCATTTTCAGTTTGAAAAATAGCTGCGAAAAATGTGAGATGTTGTGTGAAAGTCCCACATCTGCAGTTTCTGCTGGTTTTCTCAGCTTGTCTCCACATGATAAATAATGTTATGTTACTAATAATAAAACATGCTCATCATGTTCACTGGTGAATAGACAAGACTCAGGAGGGTTGAGTCACTAATATTTCTCCTATTGAGAACACAATGTTATAATGACTGATAGAAATGATGGCAAATAGCTACGAAATAAGGTTCAAGTTGTTTGAAATCAAACTTTCTTTTTTCATAAATAACATCAATATCAGATATAGCACAAACATATATCAAAAATTGCGGCTAATGTTATCAGTGTTTTCAATGCACAGTAGTAGGGGCAAAGCCTGTGTTACACATATTAGAACTAGACCGATAAAAAAGACGGTTGATGCAGTCGTGACGATACAAGCAAATGTCCCCAGATAGGTGTCTCCCTATCAGTCTGACTAGTTCAGTATCCATCGGGCTATAACACACACACACACACACACACACACACACACACACACTGTACTACTTCTACACTCTAACACACAAACACACACACTGAGCTGTAATTAGATATGAAACTAGCAAGGTTACAATCCACAATGTCACTTAATAACAGCTCATCAGATTATCACACATGATAATCCTGTGGACCACATGCCCTTAATCTGACTCCTTTCATTGAGTATTTGTGTGTGTGTGTATATATATATAAGTGTGTGAGTGTGAGATAGAGAGAGAAAGAGTGAGTGTTGAAACAGTGTGGTAATTAAAATGCTTAAAAAATGGAAATATGAACATCTACAAGTCTGTGACAACCAGGCATACTGCTGAAGACGATCAAGAATCAAAAGCTCCAGAACAGCTGCTAATGGATTTTGATTTGTCAACAGACTTGCCAAGAGAGCAGCACTGCTGGCTCTTGACATGTTTATTTCTTTTTCACGTGTTCATTTTTCTACGTTTCTCTACGTTTCTGATCAGTTTCCCAAACAATGGACAGGCATAAATATCAAATACTACAATACCCATGAGCCTCGGCTGACGTCGCCATTGGGGAAGAGGCGCATCAGAGGAGCGGTAGCGAATTCGAAACCATTTGTTGTTGCATTTGTGAACAAAACACTGGGCAACGTATGTTGAATCCATCGCCCCCGAAAAATACCCAGAAATCCAGAGTAAACTGATTGAAGCTGTAGAGCAGAGCTGAAGCGATAAGCCAATAAAAAAGCCAGAAAAACAGTCAGGGACAAAATTGATCAACGATACGTTTTTGAGTTCAGTCTTCTATGATAATAAATTGCATATCGGAGGGTGGACCAGACAAAATAAGACATTTGAAGATGTAAAACTGAGCTCAACTCTTTCATGGGTGTTTTTCAATATTTGCAGACATTTTGTAGTACAACTGATTAATCGATTAATCCAGGAAACAATCAGCACATATATCGATAATGAAAATAATAGCAGTAGATTCTGGGCCTTGTGAGTTGAAGTTTACAGCTTCCTCAAAGTTTCTTTGTGCACAAGCTTTTACCTTCGACTTTTTTTTTTTTTTAAAGCAGATATTCGTCCTCTTTTCAATCCAACTTGTCAATCCAAGCTGTAGAGGAGCTAAAACTGTGGGTCACCCCACATTTTAAATGGAGAAATTAATGTTGGGTTTACTTCTCCTTCCACTTTAGTACAACTCTATTGCCTGGGTAAGTGTTTCCATCCTTGTTATACCTTTTTGATACCATCCTCTCTGAATGTACAGACTATTGTATTTTGTCCTTTGTGTATTTTTTGTGTAGAATTACCTAGAAGAACAAAGAGGGGAAGGAACAGGAAAAGAAAAGAAAGAACAAAAATAACCCGTGACCGGACTCGGGTCTGAGCTCTCACCTTGTACTTGGCGGTCAGCTGCTCGGTGGCCTCCTGCTCCTTCCTCAGGTCCCCCATCATCCGCTCCTTCTCACCCAGCAGCCTCTGCTTCTCCTCAGCCAACAGGAACTGGTCCTCCCTGATGGCCTCCTTCTCCCTCTCCAGCCGCTGCTCCTCCAGCTTCACGTACTCCTCTGCCTCCTTCTCCACCTCCACACCCTCCTCGCCCTCCGCCTCTTCGTCCCCTGCCCTCTCCCAGCCCTCGCCCTCCACCTGCTCCTTCTTCTGCTTGCTCCTCCACTTCCTGTGGTTGAGCTGGGCCCTGAGGCGGGCGATCTCCCGCTGGAACTCCCGCAGCAGGGCGTCCTTGGGGTCCTCGTTGACTCTCGGCTGGTTCTGGATGTTCTTGGCTCGGTTGGCGTAGCGGAGGGTGGTGAGGGTCTCATCGTAGTGCTGAGAGGCTGGGCCCAAGGTGGCGACCATGACCGTCTTTGCGTTCCCGCCCAAAGAGTCCTGCAACAGCCGGGTTAGCTTGGAGTCCCGGTACGGCACGTGGCCGCTGCGCCCATCTGCCAGTGCCGAGATCACGTTCCCCAGCGCTGACAGGGAAAGGTTGATCTTGGCGGCCTCTTTCAGGCGCTCTCCCTGGACGCCGGTCTTGGCTTGGCGCTCGCTCCCGGCTAGATCCACCAGGTTGAGGCGGCCAACTCGTATATGCTTCCTCCCATCTGGTCCAGGCTGGCTGCACTCCACCGTGATCAGGAACAAAGCGTGGGACCTGGACGAGTGTTCGTTCATGTCCGTCGCCGCAACCGCCCTCGCCTGGTTGCCCACGTTCATCAACTCCTCAATCTCCTTGATGCTCTTGCAAACGCACGATGTAAGATCTGGAACGTACACCCCGGTCTCCGGACTCTCCCTGAGATCCAGGGCCCTGGCGGTGGCGTGGTTGGGATCCAGGAGGTCCCGGATCTCCTCCCGATAGATCTCGAGGTAGGACGCCCGCACCAGGTACTGCTTGTCGGACTGCGAGCGGGAGATGTGCGTGAAGATGTGGTCGAAGGCGTTGGGAATCACACCCCGTTTCTCCGGGTCCAGCCACGCGCCCTGCATGGTGTACGTCTTCCCGGTGCCAGTTTGCCCGTACGCGAATATGGTGCCGTTGAACCCCTCCAGCACCGAGTCTATCAGGGGCCGCACGCTCTCGTCGTACAGGTCCCGCTGCTTGGAGCTGGGGTCGTAGACCGCGTCGAAGGTGAACGTTTTCTGGGGCTCGCTGGCTGGCGCCCGAGGGTTCCTGAGGATCACCTGCCCAAGCCGGAGGTCCATCCTCACGATGCCCCCCGCGGGCCCGTTGGACTCCTCTTTCCGGTTCAGAGGGCGGCATCGCACGACCACCTTCACCGACTCACTGCTCTTGTTTTTCGACATGACTGCCCTCTGATTCTTCCGACGGAAATGAATTCACGCTACTTTCATCAACCTTTAATCAGCCTGAATATCCCCCCTGTCTGACTGTGACTTGTGTAACCATTGATTTTTAAACCAAATTCAGTATGGCCTCTGGATCATATCATAAAGATCAAATAGCTACAGTGACTAATGACACAGAGTCCTACAATTAACCCAACAAATCAAAGGATGAGAAGCCACAGTTCCCAATGGCTAATTTCCTCCTCCTGTTGTCTACAGTATCAGCCTGAAAGCAGAGAGACGGTCAGCGGCTCTCACGCGTTGGATCGACGCTCCATTGCGGTCCCCGCTACGCGTCCAGATTCGCTCGGTGTCGGGGGGAGAAAAGAAAAATTCCCACAGATCCGGTCGGATTCAGACATCCCACTCGTTTTTGTTTGTTTGTTTGTTTGTTTGTTTTTTCAAAGACCCGGTAGATCCGCCATACGGCCCGCTGTCCTCATCCTTCCCGTCCTGCGCTCACAGATGCTCCGGACCGGGTTTGCGGCTGTCGGTCTGCGCGGAGAGAGACCGAGCTCTCCTCCTCCTCCTCCTCCTCCTCCTCCTCCTCCCGTACGCAACACACTGAAACACGCACACAGATACGTACACACACATACGTGCACACACACAGTCGTTTCGACCACCACACCCCACATCACTGCGGAGTGGAACAAAGGATCACGGGAAGTGGAGTTTTCTTTTCTTTTATCCTACCACCTTATGAGTCGATTTTTATCCAAGGCTGCCACCAACCCCTCAAATTGAATTATATTAAACTGGAACATTTGTGTCTATCTATCGTTATCAATGCTCACACAGTTCATTTGTTCACTATAAATTAATATTATCTAAAACCCCCAAACATGCATATACCTCATTTCCCTCGAAATATAAGTAGCTTTAAATTTGGGAAAAAAAACTCAATTACAGTAGATATTCTGCATCACTTTGTTCAAGCTCGTTTTTTATGGTTGAACCATTCAGTCCAAATAAAAATATTCAAGATATGTTGTGCATTATGTTAAACACATTCCTCCCCCCAAAAATCCAAACTGAAATATTTACTATCTTTGGAAACTTTTCGTCTCCAGAGGAATTTAAATGATGATTTCTTCTCTTAGGATGGTTCATATGATGACACATGGAGATATATAGAAATATAGTTTAGATTTTCTGTTCTTGATTTGATTGATGTTGCGTTTAGAGGGAAACAAGCCGGGCTGATTTTCCCTTTAAAGAATTTAAAAAGGGGAAGTCCATCCTGCTACATGTCTGTAATGTTTTAGAGCACAGTCTTAATTTTCGCATCTGATCAAGAGCCTGCCTGTGATGATCAGATAGAAGAAACTGGCTTGGCAGTTTCACTAAAACACATTATTCAGATGTAATGTCTATTATCATCTGTCCACACAACCTCGATCCTTATCTCTGGTTTCCATCTTTTGGAGACAGTTTGCGTTTATAGATAATAAAGATATTTTTCAAAATCAGCTCTTTTTTAAAGGGATTTTCTCTTTAATTAATAAATGTCAATCTTGTCATAATCCCCTGATGCTTATCTGGCAGATATATTTTAAGAAAATCTTTTTCTTCTTTCAAAGCTTCTGTTTAATTTTGTTTGGTTTTTTTTAAATTTGGTTAATAATCCTGTATCGGATCTGGAACTGGGCTCCCAAAGTGGCACATTTTTAAGGACAAAGGGGGTCCCAATGCAAAAAATGAATCATTACAAGATTTATTTCACCATTACTTCCATTCAAATATGACACAACAGCACCGCCTGGTGCAGTAACTGTGGAGCACACGCTGACCTGCAACTGGTCAATGTCACCACGAGAATCGTATGAGGAAAGGTAAATGTTTCCAGGTTTGAGGTGGGCGGGTGTGGTGGGGGGGCACCGTGGGAGGGGTTCTGGGTGATCCCCTGGAAAAACCAACATTTCCTTATCCCCTCTGTTCTCTGTGAGAAGTCCTCAGTATTGTTTAATGGATGGCTGCTGACGTAGGCCAGAGTTACCACGATAAAAAGGGGAAAGGCTCTGTCACACGGGGGAATTCAGCAGGTTACACTATTCCTCTTCTGTGGAAGAGCCAGCAGACATAAACAACCACATAACTCTTAATATATGTAACCTCAACATGATGCCTTTCATCAGGCTGCAGAGTACATCTCATTGTGGGCTGGTTTGGTATTTGTCATACTTTCACGGAGCAGAACCAGAAAAATTACCCGTACGGGTTTGCTGAAAAATCCCCTTGGCCCAAATGCCCGTGGCCGCCATTTTTTGTGACTCATTCCCGGGGAATGCACATCACCAGGACCAATCAGGTTAAGGTAGACTTTCCAAGTGCATGGGGGTCATGTGATTTGAATACATGGTGCCAGGAATATAATATGCCTATCAGACTAAAATTTACGTCACTGTGACTGATTGGTCTGAAACAAGAAGCCAAACAGCTGGTGAAAAAATATATGCAATAAGTAATCTAATCTAGAATGTCAAGCATTTCACTTTCTCCTCTGTTTTCAATGGAAAGCAAATAATGCATAGATAGAAATCTGAAGTTTACCCCACAGAAAAGTTTACTCCCTATCTCCTCCTCCTCCTCTTCTTCGACAAAACACTTGGTCAGGATTATTTTTTCAATATTATCAGGTTATTCCCTCAAACTATACACACAAAGCTCTAGTTTTACCTTAAAACAGTCACAAATTTATTTTTAGACGTAAAAAAATTTATATCTATCTATCTATATCTATATATATCTATATCTATCTATATCTATCTATATTTTTGCAATTTTTTGCAATTTAGTTTGGGTGAGTCAACCAACACCAATATATGAATTAACACCAACACTGGGTCATATTCATGGTTTGACTGGTGGCCCAATGAATCTCTACCTCGGTTTTTAGATAAGGACAGACCAGTATTGTTTAGTGCTAAAGTGAGCAACTAACTAATTTGTCATCGAACTTCTTATTTTTGTAGACACGGAAAGCTCAAAACTCTAAAGACATTTTGAAAATCAAAGTTCACATCAACCTTGTAAACAGAATCCATTTAGCAGAGGCTCTGAGCTTTCGATCACACCACACAATCCTCCTCATCCAGATGGAGTGGCCCAGTTGTCATGGGATTAGATGTTTATATTGAAATCTTTTCTGGATGCTGTAAGGTTTTGTCTTCCATTGTTGTCCTGACTGAAAAATGCAGTTTCTATCTATTGTTTTATTTGTTTATTTAACAGGGACCATGGTAACCCTTGCTAACGTGACCCTCATCAGACTTTCAAACTAAGGTTAACAGCCAAAGGGTAACATGTACTAGCTACCAAAAAAAACCCCCAAAAAACTAAAAACAGAATCAGGGTAAAAATAACTGGTCAGGAAAAAACATTTAACATCACAAAGACACAAAAATAAGAAAATCCATCACAATTCAGAAGCTGGAATATTTGGAATTTTTACTTGAAAAATGACTTGAACAACCGAGTGATGAATTGACCTCTTGTTTTAACTTTAGTATAGAATGAAACTTTTTTTTTTAACTGCTGAGGGAAAGTGGCATTTTTTCCAGGTTAAACATAAGGTTGCAGTGTCCTGGTGGCCTGGTATTCAACATGCAAATTATATACTGTTGTTCAGTTATTCCTGCTCCCTCCCTTCCTCTGCTTCCATATTTCCTGTCACCTCTCAACCATCCGCTGTTGTTTTAAGCAAAAATGCGCCTTAGAAAAAAGAAAAAAAAAACCCAAACCAAAACAAAAACATGAGGTCATCTGGTTTACCTGTCAAACAGGTACATGGGAAGGCAGACATCCTCCCTTTAACGTGCATAACTACTGTACTGCTGGCAGAACAGTGTAGGAATCTGAGTGGTAGCTGCAGGCTGTTTGTGATAGTGTGAGACGAACCCCAGGGCCCCATGCAGCCAAAACTTCAGGAATGCACACTGATCTGGGAGGACCTCTGTGTTAGGACATGATTTATTAGCGTGACAAAGATTGCTTCACTGAGGAGCAGGAAAAGGAGGAGGAGGAGGAGGAGGGAAACGACTAGAATATGGGGTAAAATATAAAAATTAATCTGCACTTCCTGCACTTAGCCAATGGCGCCTTAAAGCACCGCCTAATGAAAATCCATGAGCTCCATAAAACTATTGCCCCGCGTCACCCTTTTAACCTCTGTAAACATCTGTTTTAGCCCACGCACAGGCCAGTCTGCCAGCATGGCTCTAAGAATGTCGGTCTGCTATTTGGTGATTTGGTCGACCTTTACAACTGGACTGAAATATCTCAATAACTATTAGATGGGTTGTAATGACCTTTTTGTAAAGACATTTGCGGTCCCCATGTTTCGGTTTTCACTTTAGATCTATATGTTCACATAGCATGAAAAACAATCATATATATATATATTACACTTTTCCACTTCCACTATTAAACATTTTTTGATATGAATATTTGTTACACTATATATACACTTTTGTATGACTCCTGTAGCCTGGTGTGTCTTGTTAATCTGTAAGGTTATTACTTGTGAGTGAGATGAGTGTTAAATATTAATTATTTAAATATTTAACAATTTAAAAAAACAGCCTCTCAAATGTGAATATTTGCTATTTTATCCACTTTTCCATGTTAGTAAACTGAACATTGCTGACTGTTGTTCAGTCAAAAGACATTTAAACTTGTTAATTTGGGCTTCAGGGAATAATGATGAACATTTTTCACTACTGTCTGACATCTTATACATCAACTGATTATCAAAGACAATATTTGTCAGACTTGTTGATAACGAAAAGAACAGCTGATTTAAAACCTTACAGGGCCCCTATGATGGAATAACACAGCATTGCACAAGGTTTTGTGTGTACCAATTACCTGACACACTGAAGAAAAATGGATGCAATTTGACAAATTGCAACAAATGATCACAACACAAACCAAAAATAATATTGGTCTTAAAGCTAGATTTTGACACAGAGTTCCTCCACAAGACAAGGCCAGAGGATGGGAGGACAGAGGGCCCCACACAGCCGATACTGTTAATCGCATTATGTAGACCCAAATCACAAGGAGTAAAGATGGGGCCTTTTGGGGCCCCTGGAGGACTAGGTCCTTGGACAGTTGCCCGCTTTGCCCAGTTGGTAATTCGACCTGCACCATAAGGTCAGGATTTCAGTTTTTCTGACGCTTTGGTTTGTTTATGTACCAGTTGTGTTGCATTGCAGCACGCCCGCCCCCACACTTTTCCCTTTACTTTCCAACTGTCTCTCTCTCTCTCTGTCTCTGTCTGTCTTTATATCTGTCTTAGTTTGTGTCAAGTCTGTACTTGGCAGCAGAAAGCAGGGCATACTCAGCATTCCTAAGGAGTGTCTGAGAGTCAAACTACTCTGACAGGCGGAAGAAGGAAAGATTAACACTCACTCTCTCTCTCTCACACACACACACACACACACACACACACAGAGCAAAGTCCCTCAGTCATTATAAGACTTTAGAGGATAAATGTCCCTGCAGTTCATAAAGCGGAGGATGTGGGAAACGCCCGTAACAAGCACAGAACTACTTATACATGACATCACTTTGACAGCAGACAGTCAGCGCATCAAACGCCAGCTTGCGATGAAAAGCGAAACACACCCGGGCCGAGAGAGATCCGCATGAAACCCGCCGCCATGTTGGAGCGCCGCGCACGGTTCGCGCTTGGAAACGGACGGAGGCTTGAGCCACAATGTCGGAGCGACGCACGCAGTGGCCCCCGCCGGGACACGCCCCTTCACCCCCGTCGACGTCAGCGGGGCCAGCCAACCGCGTCAGGCCGCTCCGCGGAGTGACGGCGGCGCCGACCAATCGCGGTAGAGGAAACCGACAGGAGGGCGGCGGGGGAGGGCGTGGCCGAGGGCGCAGGGTGTCGCCGCGGTGGCTCCCGTTCGAAGGCGGCGGCGGTCGTCTGCATTTCGCTCCTCATCTCCCCAGCGGGTAACGACAGGGCCGAATAACGGACGGCGGACCCGACGCACTCAGGCCGCGGCTTTTCTCCACGTCTCCCCCTCGGTCGAGCTTCAAGCGGCGGGGGCCTGGAATGACGGGGCGTGCGCCGAGAATCTGAATTAGCTCGCCGTTAGTTTGGAGAAAAGAGTCGGAGGAGGGGGTAGAGAGAGAGCGACGGAGAGCGAGAGCGAGAGAGAGAGAGAGGAGAGGAGCCATTTTGTCCCGACTGTGTGGGAGAAAAGAAAGAGTGGAAAAGAGGAATCACACGGGAGGAGATCCGAGTCTTTGCTTTCTGTTCTCATGCTGTAAAAGGGGGGGGGGACTAAACGAAAAAAAACAAAAAACGTTCGGGCTCGGGAAAACAAGTCCTCGGACACGTCTACGGACGCGTTATTTCGGGTGGTATTTAGCCCAACTAGCTCGCCAAGCTAATCAACAAATCCCAGATTGTTAACCGTGAACGGTGAAGAGGAGCGGGGCGGTCGGTCGGTTCGGCGAAGCGGAGCTGGCGTTAGACTTCACACGGCCGCGCTAGCTTATCGGTTCGGGCTCGCTTTCTTTCTTTCTTTCTTTCTTTCTTTTTTTGTTTTTTTTTTGTATCTATCCGGGGTAAACACAAGCTCTCGTTTCAATGGCGAAGAAGACGTACGACTTGCTGTTCAAGCTGCTTCTGATCGGAGACTCGGGCGTGGGGAAGACCTGTGTGCTGTTCCGCTTCTCCGACGACGCCTTCAACACAACCTTCATTTCCACCATAGGTAAGAAGACCTGCGGAGGTGGAGGTGGATTGAAGGGGAGGGGGGGTCCCGGGCGCTGCTGATTCTGATTTTTGACAGCTGGGGAGACTCGCCTGACGCTACCCAGCAGCTGGAAATGGTAGGCAGGACATATTTGGTTAGCCAGTGTGCTATCAGCATGCAGCGGCACTCCGGGCCTTCACAGGTTAGCAGGAAGGCTAGTTGTGCAGCCTCACGGGCTCTTGGCTGAACCCCAGCCCACCGCCGCCACCACCACCCACCTCCACCTCCCTTTTCAAACGACTGCGACTTTAATAACAAAACTCGAGTATCATTTTGGTCCGGCCCGCCGGTTATTGTCACCGAAACCGACGTAGGTTGTAGAGGAATCGCTGTCACGTCAGTTGAGCCAGTGGTTCGTAAGCTAACCAGGCTAGCAGCAGCACAGGGCCGTGCTGTGGCCACAGCAGCACTAAAAACTGTCCTTTACATCATAGTGTCAACCTTTTATAACTATATGAATCTGTCACGAATCACACCTTACTGCCTGCGAAGTTACTGTATAAACAGTATTTTAATGTTGTAAGCAGTGGAACTGTTTGGACCATTTTAAATACCGAAGCCGAGTCTCATCCAGAACAATAGATTATATCTTTTAAGGAGATGATATATTTTGTAGAGCTGCAGCAGTAGCTGTTTGGAAGAAATTCAGTCAGAAACTACTTTGATAATAGATTTACCGTTTCAGCTACTTTTCAAGCAAAAATGACGAACATTTACCCCTTTTTTTGCTTCTCAAATGTTAAAATTTGCTGCTTTCCCTTGTCATCTATGATAGTTTGAAATACTTTTTGAGCTTTGAACTGATTGACAGAAAAATCAAGTAATTTTTAGATGTCACCTTGGGCAGTGAGAAGTTTGACAGGACATTTTAAATATACTATTTATGTCTGTTTTATAGAACAAACGAATAGTTGATTATTTGAGAAAACAACCAGGACCTAGATCCCTAATATTTTGTATCTAAACTGAATTTTTAATGTAGCTACTAATGTAGCTGTCAAATAACTGTAGTGGAGTAAACTGTATAAAATCTGTAAAGAGTGGAGTAGAAGCATAAAGTAGCAGAAATTTATACTACAGTACAAGTACCTATGAATTATATTTAAGCACTTCTGTAAATATACTTAGTGACTTTCCATGTCCGCTCAGAGGAGAACCATAAACAATTCATCATGGTGGCATCATCAGCTTTTTTTCTCTCCGTCCACTACGCATGCGTCCAGCATCACGCTCACATGAGTCAAGTGTCAAGCTATGTCAAATCCCTGCACGACCCAAGTGGAGGCTCCATTTACTTCTGTTGCTTAAGATCAGCGCTGAGTAATGATGTAACGTTATGTGTGTTCTGCTGAACCACATGAAGCCGACTGTTTGCGGTGCACTGGCATTATAGCCTTGATCCTCTTGAATTAGCTTTACTCTCAAGCCCAGTTATATTTTAATTTTTTTTTTCTTAACCGAACTGTGGACGGCTCCTCCTAACTGTATGCCTAAGAACACACAACCATAATGGGCAACAGTGTTCCCAGTGGCATCCAGGCTAGATTAGATTTGTCGAGGTACCGCCATGAACTGTCTCTCTGTTGTAAAGCTTGCTGTCACACGCAGGAATTTATGTATTTGTGTTTGGTTTTGACTGTGTTTTGGCTTTGCTTTGTCTTGTAATCAGCTTTGTATATGTATGACACTCAATATTGTTTCTCAAAACGTCGTCATAGTCTGTGCTTTCAAATTCGGTACCTAATTATGGTGATTATGTGCCCTCTTTGAGATAAAACCACCGCATAAGAGCTCTGCCAATTCAGAGGGAAGATGTGCGATGTTTGCTAGAATCTGAATCAGACTGACAGGTTCTTCAGCTCAGTGGTGACCTTTGCTCCTTGCAGGGGTGTTTCCCCTGCCAAATTGGGTAGTAAGTCAAGTATTTTAATGCCTGTATCCCTTTGCTGTAACTGCAGGTTTTTCACCTTACGAGAAACTCAATTCAACAGCACTTTTGCCCCCAAAACACTTGTTTCACTCAAATTAATGTTGTGATTTGCAGGCCTTTAAATGATTAACTTTGTCAGAGACAGGCTTGCACTGTCCCACTGGATGTCACCACTATATTCACCTAGGTTTTTTTCTAATTTATCCAAAAAATTAGGTAAAAATTAGGCAAAATTTTATGTTAGTTAACATGGTATTTAGGTTGACCAGAAAAAAAGATGATCATAGTGCTTGAATCGAAACTGTCCACTGGAGTCGCTGCTGTCATTCAGTTTAGGAAGTGATCACTTTTGATGTTTACACTGCAGTTTGTCATAAAAGGCAGATTGGTGGAGAGATGAAGACATTAGGGATTAGAAGCCAATATAATTTCCCCCATATCAGTCCATTCTGTAAAAGCTTTCACTGTTTCCCTTTCCACAGTTGCCATCCAGTCTCAAGCTACTATCCCACCTTTTCTTCGTTCTACATTTGCACTAAAAACACAAAATGGCATGCATTGGGTTAAGTTGTCAAAAGTTAAGCGTGGGCAGGAGATAATCCATCCCAGATCATGCAATCAAGACTTGCAGTAGCGTTTCTTATTATCTAGCCAAGTATGTGGAATTATTCTGCAATTGATTGTTTGATATTGCCAAGCCTTAGTTGACATAAGGCCTTTTAGGAAGTAGCCTATTGGTTTTACTTCTGCATGGGCTTTTTTCAGAAGTATGTACTGCCTTGTGATGACTTATTCCTCAGACAGGGATATTATATGATTGATGGTTTCATCTCTGTTTTCTATTATTTTGCTGAAGACTGTAGTTGCCAAAGTTTTTGGCACACTGTATGATTAGTGAAAGCCACAAACTAATATAGAAAAATGATCAAAGCACTGTGGGGCAGCAAATATTAAATGGATTCTGGTTAAATTAATAGAACAGTCTCACAGATTGTATTTATTTGTACAACAAAAGTCTTCAGTGATGTTGGAAAACCTCTTTTGCAAGAGTTGCAGTACAAAAAGCAGAGACTAGGAGGGTCAAAATGACTGAAGACAGACAATTAGCGGGGGAATTGTTTTTTTTCTATTAAATTTACGATAGTCTTGAGTTCAGCCAGAGATATTGAATTCCAAGTACTTTTTCCAAGCGCCTGTTGCAGAAAACATGATTATTTCCCGTCTCTGTCCATATAATATGGACAGACAGCAGATATTTCTTGCAATAGAAGAATGATTGCAAGATGTTATAGATTCTTTGACCCGCGAACCAGGTTCAGACCTTGATATGTCCCAGAATCAGAACCTCCGAAAGGAAACGAGCTCTTGGAAGCCACAGCAGAACCGGGACAAGTGAAACAGGAGCGTGTTCTTCCTCTGACCCAGTACTCATACCTTTGGAGACACAGATGCACAGCTGCTTCTCAAAATACCCCCCACTGGAAAACCCCCCTCTCTCATCAGTGCCTGATACTCATTTCCAGTCCTCTGAGTGTGCCCCTCACGCCACACTTCCCTGCTCTTGTATTAGAGATTTGGTATATTAAAAGTGCTGAATATGCGTAATGTTGCAATCTGAAATCTCTTTCCACAACACATCGTGAGTTTTGGACGGAAACTGGCGAACAGATTTGGTGGAATTCATACTTGTGGAAGGAATGGTTCATCCAGAATTTAAAAAGGAAAGCCTGTCATAAACCACGTACTTTGTTTTTAAGGCTTTCAGTTCGGGATTTCACTGTCATAGAAAGCCTTATTCACCTCTGGTTAAGTATATCCACTTTTCCAGCAATTGGGTAAATGTCCTGTGATTGCACAATAGCCATATTTTCTTGACAGCTGCTCAGTGCACCTCTCCAGGAAAAAAAAGCCTGATTCACTGTGTTTTTTTAACTCCTCGCTGGGAACCACAATAATATTACGTGATCCCCGCCGAGCCTGATGTTGTATGCCGAACTTTTCTAGCAATGGTTAAGAAAACTCAACCTCTTTTTACCTCAGCGTTATCCCAAATTTTAATGCCTGCATTGGTCCACCCTGGCTCCTGTTGTATATTTTGAAAATAATTATCAATGTAGGCAAACGTAACTGTATTTCATTTGCAAAACTTCTATCTCCCCCCTTCCCGTTGTTTGGGTTTTTTTCTTTCTTTCTTTCTATCCAACTGTATCTTTCCATCCCTGCCTCTCTCTAGGGTGTGAATAATATTTAGTGAGTCATACTTTGGCAGAAATTTCCTTCATTATTCTATGGCCCTGCCCCACCTAGAGCACAGCTGTTTCTTGGCCTTTTCGACAAACCTCAATTTTGACCAGAGCAGAACTGACAGCTCAGTATTTGAAAAGGAAGACACAACTTTTTGGCCAAAAGTGAAAACAGGGATGAATCATCCCTTTTGACAGCCCCCACCCCCCAGGCTTTTACAGTTATAACTAATGACTGTATATAGCTGGACGACGTGTCTCCACTTTACAAAAACAAGGCCAGAGTATTCTGGATATGGGCGCTGCCATCTTGTGCTGGTGATGCCGTTAGGAGCCAGATGTTTTGTAGGAGTGGTGTGCCGGTCAAGCCACGGTCTGGAGTTCCCACCTTTACATCCGGCAAACTCAGTTGCGAGTTTTTTTCGTTTGGCCCATGTCCCAGCCACTAAGACGTCGATAGACAGAAACTTAATGGATATCTATTTTTCAGACACAAATGAAACATATTCACTAGTTCAAGCTGTATTTGTTTTTTGTGATTGTAAATAAAATATCTTTGAGTTAAAAGCAATTTTAGGGAACTTATTGTGGGAATTGTTGGTTTTTGCAACATATTACTGATCAATCGAAAACCTTCTGAAGCTTTAATGATGATGAACATAATCTTTAGTAGCAGTCATACAGTAATTCAGTGTTTTGGTTTTTTTCCTTAACTCTTACTCTGCAGCAGTTACTAGCTGGTATGAGTCACAGTCTCAATCTCTGTATCTCTAAATGCTTTAGGGGTGAAACTATGTAATAATTTAAAATCCTGATTAATCTGTTGAAAGAGAGTTTAAAAAATGCCGATCATAAGTTTCCAGATTCCAAAATGAAGCCTTCAAAATCACGTTTTGTGTAGCCAAAAGCTTGTTAACCCGAAGATATTCCATTTTACAAATGACGAAAAGCTGAGAGTCCTAACATTTGTGAACCTCGAAAATGGCAAAAGTTTTTCTTTTTTCTTTGATAAATGATTGAAACAATAAACTGATTATCAAACCGATTGTTGATTAAGGTATATGTCTGTCAACAAATCCAATAATTCACCAGATTCAGTCCTAAAATGCTTTATTGTTAGCTTATTTTGGTAAGTTGGAAAACCCTGCATAACCTTGTGCTCTGGTGAGTCAAATTAATTTTGCGGTTTCCTCTTACAAATGCCGATTTAGAAGGACATAACAAGTGGGATAAAAAAAAAAAAAAGAAACAAGAGGCCAAGAAATACTTGAAAGCTGCAAACCACCTGGATGAAAGGAAATATCTGTACACGTAGTGCTGAGTCTTTGTATCCAAAATAATTAAATCCAAAGTCCAATGAATATTGAAACTGAAAAATACTGAATAAGTTTCCATTGCTGAGCAGTTGGTAATTTTTAAAATTCAAAAACACACACAAATAGGAAAATTGCGTGCTCTCCCACCACAGTTTGTCCTCTCACTGCACCAAGGCTGAGGCTTCAATGTCAGATCTGACTAATGCACTTAAAATATCCTGTAATATTGTGTTTTTACATCAGGTTTTTACAGTAATGACACTGTTTTGGTGTCCTGCCTTAACCTGATTTTGCTCAGTAACTCGGTTCATGTTTGTGTGTGTGACTGATTGCCAGCCAGCTGCTGATCCCTAAGCTGTCTGCTGATAGGCTCAGGGTCTGGGCATGACACTGCAGAATGAGGAAGAAATGATGTTATTGTCTTCTCTGATGGAAACGGTTGTCACTCACTATCCATTTCCCTCTCGTCCTAAATGTCTGTCTTGGGTTGTTTTGTCATTCTCTATTGTTTGGTTTTTGTTTCTCCCTGCATCGGTGCTAAAGTCTGTTTGTAAGCTTCCACTTATCCATTCATTCCTGTCCTATTGTTGATGCTTTGCATGCTGCTAGTTCATACGTCGATCTTGATAGATGTCGTGTATACTGATATGTTTGTTTGTTTGTTTTGTTTCATAGGAATAGACTTCAAGATCAAAACTGTTGAATTACAAGGAAAGAAGATCAAACTACAGATCTGGTGAGTCAGTGGATTTGGTTTTTTTGTTTGTTTTTTTTTTCTAATACCTGTGTCCAGGCTCTGCATGTACCTGTATCCAGGAAGAAGCAGCACAAGGATGAAAAATGGTTTTTGTGTAGCCTCCTCTGTCTGTGCCTTGTTACATCATGGTGAAACATCTGTTTGACATACCTCCCCCAAGCCCAGAAATATGTTGGGGCAGGAAATGGCCATCCTGTCCATCAGGGGGTCTGCTGCAGGGTTATCATATTACTCCACAACAGCTGATTATCCCCAAACGAAGCGACTTTATTTTTTCTTTTAATTCATTCTTTGGCAAAATATAAAACACCGACATTTTTCCACATTAGTCTTGAATTAAGGGTAACAGGGATATGATAAGATAGTATGTAGGGCGGCAACTAAATATTTTCATAATCTGTTAGAGCGATAGTAGATAGTAGACTGAACATTTTTGGGTTACAGACCGCTGGTCAGATAAACAAGACATTGGACGCACTACATTGGGTTAGCTGTAAACTGTAAGGAGACACAATATTGGAAAAAAACAGGACAAAACAGTGAATTAAGAAAATAATCAATAGATTACTCACTAAGTTGCAGCCCATTTATCTTGATTAAGTGATCTATCATTTGGTCTATTATGTCAGAAAACGGTGAAATATTCTGATCACAAGTTCCCATAATTAGAGATAAACATCCAGCAAGACTGTGAGATGGAGTTAAAATCCAGAGTTTAAGATCTTTTTGTCGAACTACAAATACAAGAATTAGCTCCTATGCTTTGTTAATTGTCATAGTTTTCACGAATGATGACATCAGTTTACAAGTAATTTGAATGCAGCATGTCTGCTTGAATTCTGGGAAATTGCTATGGCCACTGTTCACTGTTTCTGGACAAAGAAATTATTGAGAAAAAAATCGACAGATGCAAGGTGAAAGGGTGAAGAAATTACGTGAACTTTTGTGTCTTTTCTTTGCATGTGTACCCTTTTCTGGCACCAGTGCTTTGCCTAAAGAAAGGACATTTTAGAATATGAAAAAAAAAAGCACGTTGTTGTTGTATCGTTTTCAATATGTGGTCCTGCTTACTGTCATCCTTTGACAGTAAATAAAGGGCTGTATTTTGCAAATTTGTTTAGGTTTTATTTCAGGCTCTTCTCTGAACAACTCTGGAGCCTTTGTGACTTGTGCATTTATGAAATTTTATAGGGATACATATAACAAAATCTAAGTAATACAATTAAAGACTTCCCAAGTAAATGTGAAACGCATAATATATGGTTTGATTTTGATATGGTCTGAGACTTGATAACATGAGACTTGGCCTTATACTGTCCATTAGGCGCCCTCTGCGTCTGTATGTGTTTCACTCTCGGTCTATATCACATTTTCTCCTCCTCCTCCTCCTGTCCAAGCGTGTTACGTCTGTGTTTAATCTTCATGAATTTGCCTTCCCAACCGAGGACATGGTCGTGCTCACCAAATCACAGTTTGAATAAAATGTACTTTTACGCAGCCTTTTCAGTGTTTCAAAGATTTTTGTAGTGAAACAGGCTTTATAGGTGTGGGTTTGAATTGCTCAGGTCAGGCGGCGGCTGCTGCTACTGCTACTGCTGCTGCTGCTCCTGCTGCCGGGCTTCTTCCCTTTTCCTGTATCAACAGTGGTAGATGTATGTTGGCAGAGTTTCTCTAGATAGGAAAATGTTACAGTTGAGGTGTGGGTCAGCGCAGACGTGTGAGGGATGTGGTTGATCGCGTGGGATTTTTATGTGTGTACCAGGCTAAACTTGACTTCAAACTTGGCTTAGCAGGCTCCTCAAATAGAGAAAACATTTTTAAAGTAATATTTGTGCCTCTTGCCCTCAAAACAGATCTGTTTTTTTTCCTGCTCAGTAAGAATTGTGCTAATGGGATATTAAGTGTTTTAAAACTTTTATCACCTCTTAATGACCATTGGAATTGCATTACAACATTGACACTAGTAGTGAAATAATTCGTCAATCTAATGATTAGTTGATCAGAAATATAATCAGACATTTTGAATATCAATTCATTGTTTCAGTCAGTCATTTTTCAAGTAAAAAATAGTGAAACAATACCAAATATTTGCGGATTTCAGCCTCACAGGTATATAATATTTTCTGCTTTTCTTTGTTATGTCATTGTCTTTAAAAATGAACAGTTTAGGGTATTTGGACTTTTTGCATCTACTCAAGTTGTGATCGGCGGTTTTGACTTTTTTTTTTCTTTTTTTTTTCTTGTACATTTCAGAGATTCAACAATTAATTGATTAATTCCCCAAAAAAGTCAGCATATTAACAGATGATGGAAATTATAGTTAATTGCAGCCCTAATTGACACATGACTTTTGCTTATGATGGCCTGTGACAAATGAGCAAATTAAACGAATTAAATATGAAAGTTAGATACCCTAATATCTCATGAAGTAATCCATGGTGTTGACCACACCCTGCATATATTTTTATGTCCAGTTCGAGCTGTGCAGTGCAGTGAAGGTCTTAGTTAATGAACCATTTATCATTTATTGGTTGGGTTGAGGGCTGGAATTATTAAAAGAGATCAATGAATACAAATAAATGAAGTGTGTGTGTGTGTGTGTGTGTGTGTGTGTGTGTGTGTGTGTGTGTGTGTGTGTGTGTGTGTGTGTGTGTGTGTGTGTGTGTGTGTGTGTGTGTGTGTGTGTGTGTGTGTGTGTGTGTGTGTGTGTGTGTGTGTGTGTGTAGGGACACAGCGGGCCAGGAAAGGTTCCACACCATCACCACCTCCTACTACAGAGGAGCCATGGGCATCATGCTGGTCTACGACATCACCAATGCCAAGAGCTTCGAAAACATCAGCAAGTGGCTGCGCAACATTGATGAGGTAAAAAAACAAACACATATACACATACACACACACACAATCTTCTGAAACTCAGTGACCATGTCATCATTTGGTTGTATGATGCTTTGAAAAAAACCTTAACAGGGTTTTATGAGGCCATTAAAGTAATAAACGAGGATTGCGTGATTCTGGAGAGGGACTGTTGATATTTGAACTCAAAAGCAAAACTGCAAAAAAAAACCAAAACCCTCTTGCCTTCAGTGCGCCTTCGGAAGCTCCGCCTCTCAAATTCATGAATGCCACAGGAATAGCAAAATAGCGGAATCCAGTGCTTCTTGTATGGTGTGGAAATGGATCCTCTCTCTCATAGCTGAAACAGATGAAACCTCATAAAATGTCATCCACACAAACACATGCATCCAAGACACAATGGAGTAAGTCTACAGAGAGTTAGTCGTTTAGATCGTTTTACAAAACTACAGTGATGGAAGAGAGGACTCTAGGTTTGTAGCTAAGCTAACAAGGACCTGATGTAGCATTTCAGATTATGCATCCAGCCAAATACATTCACTGTGTTAGAATACTTGTATTTTTAGGTCTTCGTGGCAGTGTGGACAAATACAATGATATAGATCAAACACAGAGACCGCAAACTGTTGTCACAGTTGCTGCTGAGAAGCAAACATGCAGAGAGGAAGAGACATTTAGACACCTGTCTAGCAGAAACAGCAACCGCCTCATCCCTCTTCATGCCTTCCAGCTCTTTGAGGTCTCTACACCACAGTGTGACCGTACTACCGGGACAAATCCAAGTGAGCTGAAGGGTGGGCTGCTGCATCAGTTGGCTGAGTTGACTGTTAAAAAAAAAAAAAAAAAAGGAGAAAGAAATCCATGAAAATTCTAAAGGTTTTTACGAGCCCTCTCTCTGCGCCTGTTATTCTGGGTGTGGATCCCAGCAGAAGTCTAGGGCTTAATTTCTTTCCCAGTCTCCACTGCTGGAAAGGCTCACAGATGTTAATGTAGGGTTTCCCCCTTTGCCTGATCAGAGCCCTTCTCTGTCACTTTGGTTCCTCCGACCTTCTCTTCTGTTGCTGTTAATCGTCCATCCCTCGCTCTCTGTTGTGTGGCACGTTAGCTTGCGCCATGGCTTGTGCCATGATCACCATCTCTCTCACTCCTAGTGCCCCCTTTTATCTCCTTCCCCTCCTTTACACGGCTACGATCAACACCGAGATGCTGATTGTCTGGAATTGTTTGTCCGAGCCACTTTGTATATATCCATTTTATAGAGCCAGGGCTGCGTAGGAACACCGGATGTTTTTCCTTCAGCACACACACAAAACAGACAATTAGGGGGCCATGACGAGATATTTGCTGAATTTGACAAAAATTGAATTAGATTAGGATCACTTACCCCTACCTCAAGTGTTGGCAGTCCTTTTGCATCCTTTGTTTTATCTTTGGCATCATGAGAAAGGGACAAATGCTTCATGGAAAGCAGCCAGCATGGCTAACTAGCTAGCTGACCTGTGTGCAGTGAGCTGTGGAGCAGGAGTCTCTGACTAAATCACATCAGATTAGCCAGATGTCGACATGCACCTGGCCCATTGTACTGTTGTTATGATTCTACCATTTTACCTCTCTAATTTCACTAGAACAGGAACTTCAGTCACAATCACGAGCACAGATATTATCAGAGGCATGTCTGCTGTCTCAGACTTTCAGTTTTTATTTTAAAACCATCATCTGAAGGAGGTTACTGGGATTGAAACACAGCTAATAGACTCCAGGTGTGAAAACTGGTAAATCCCCTGTGACAGTAATTATGTTAATGGTATTACATGTGTAGTCATGGGTGATTTTTTTTTTTTCAAATTTATGTTGTTTTTTTTTGTTTGTTTGTTTTTCTACACAAACAGAATTGTTTTCCAGGTAAACACTAAAAAGAGGTAACATTATGCCTTAGTACCCTTAAAAGCCTGCGCATTTCAGATTGCTTTAAAATGATTTAACAGGATTTGCGAGGACCACTGTTTGCTTCTGGGTTCTTTTATTCATAATGTATTTAAGGCCATGACAGCAAGGATGTGAAGACTAATGTATGTATCATCTGGTGACGTCAGTCTCCATTACGCCCAGTACTTCAGAATGATTGGATGATTATCAGACAAGACAAGCTGTCTGTAGCATATGGTCAGTTTGTCCCGCTGCTGGGCTCAGCCCTGCGAGGGGTAGATACATCTCTGGGGGTAATTATGCCTCTGGTTTAGCTTCCATTCCTCTAATGCTTCTCTAAGTCTGTGTTTCTTTCCCTTCCACATCTCTTTGCGTTTAATGCTGGTATCTTATTCCTTATCATAGTGAGTAATTCTGTCTGGGATCTGTTCCAGTTCAAACACACCAGGTTAATCACTGTGACATCAATAGTTCCTGTTAAGTAAATTTTATTTTTCCTGGGTGCAGCAAAACACTACGATGTTACAAAGCATGATCAGTCAGAGGGTGTTACCTGCTGAGTAAAACAGGTGGGGTAAGACTGCATTTGTCTCCAGCTTTATCTTGTAATTTTTCTCCCCCTCTCTGATAAGAGCCTTGAGTCCAGTGAAGGAAAAGGAAACCTGCTGCATTTCCTCGACCTTGCTTGTATTGTACCTCTGTGTGAGAAAGCTTGTTGTCGACTCTAGAGAATATGACACAAGGATTTCTGCTGCTCGGAAAGTACTATGAATACAGTCTAAATCGGTGGTTTCCAACCTTTGTTTTTGGGCCTGTAACCCCTTAGAAACCTATATTCCAAATTAGCATGTCTCTGAAGTTGTGACACCTTCCACCCAAAAACCCAATACTGTTTTACTAGCTGTTTTTTAACTGAAACAGTTAGTCAGTTAACTCATTAGTCATTTGACAGAAAATTCACAGCAGCTACTGTAATGAAAGAATCATTTTAGTCATTTTTCTTCCAGAAAATGTCAAATATTTCCAGGTTTCATCTTCTCAAATGTGAAAATTTGATGCTACTCCTTGTCACATACAATAGTAAACTGAGCATCTTTGGGTTTTGTACTATTGGATGGATAAAACGAGGTATTTGACAATGTCACCTTTAACTATGGGAACGATCATTTCTCACTATTTTCTGATATTTTACAGGAAAAAAAAGTTACTGTCCTATTTTATCTTTACCGTTTTTACAGGCCCAAAGGAGGTATGATTATTAAAGCTGAAAAAAATGACTCAGGTGGGAGAAGGTTATTATTTTGATAATCAATTATTTACTTAAAAATTAGTTAGTACATTTACTTTGGTAATTTTTCCTCAAGCAGAAATGCAGAGATACTTCCTGTCTTTTCTCTATATCATTTTCAATTGGCCTGGTTTACAGTTTTCTTACATTTCATACTCCAGAACTTTAATCCTGAGAGTAATTGTTAGACTAATCAGTAATTAACGGAGTCTTGAGGGGGTCCATTTCCCCCAAGTTTCGAACCACTGGTCTAGAATAAGATTTAGGCTGAGTTTTTTCACCAGACTTATCAACCAGTTCTGCCATTTCTAAGACAAACAGATGCAAGAATTTCTAGATCAACAGAATCTTAAACCAAAAAAATGTCAAAAGAAAATGCCTTGCATACTCACTCACTCAGTCCCCTCCCCCAGCAGCAAAGTAGATGCTTTGAAATCTAAATGGTTAACCTTCTTATTCCCCGTTTATATTTTAATCGGGTTGACTGACTCATGGGGTCTAGTCCAAGTATGGTCAAAACAATTGTAGCAATTATGATAGGTGTGGGTGGAGCCAGCGATTAAGGTCAAGTTTAATGTTGCAGATATGAAGAAGTAATCTTAATAATCTACTGTTTCTTCTTTATCTCTCTCAGCATGCAAATGAGGACGTCGAGAGGATGCTGCTAGGCAACAAGTGTGACATGGAGGATAAGAGGGTTGTACCAAAAGCCAAGGGGGAGCAGGTGAGATGTTACAGTCCCCCGCAGATATGAGCAGGTCCCTTTGTCACGAGGTCCCATCGCGGTGATTGGCTCATCCTTTGCTGCTGCTCTGCCGCATGTTCAGTTCATAGCTCTGAATATAGAAAAAAAACTTCAGTTCTGAAGTGCCCTGCAGTTAATGACATGTCATTCTCATCTTTTCACACTAACAGCATGACATACTGAGAGCGAGGCTGCATTTAAATCAGAACACTGTTTTTATTTTATAGGCCTATTCAACACTAAAAGTTAGAAAACACAGTATGAAGTAGCAGGACTCCCGCAGGGGAGAACATTACAGAAAAACCACTAAGTTTGTTAAACACACAAAGCATAAAGAATTAAAATTAGGTAATGAAACAGGTGAAAGTGGTATGAGTTGTGTAATTAAATCCTTTGATTCTGTGTTTCCTTGCAAAAAAAAAATTCTGGTGGAAAAAAAATCACAAATGGGAATTTTTTTATACATCTAATAAGCAAAGTTTCCGTCTAGGAAGTGGCTGCTTGTAGTGTAAAGGTTAGAGGAGAACGGCACATTGTAGATACACTCTGATGATCCGGACAGAGAAATGTGTGAGCCTCACAGTTTTAAGGTGCCCTTGAGCGGGGCTTTCAACAACAGGCTGCTTCTTGTAGCATTGAAGTATTTCCTTTTGTAATGATTTGTCTTACTTACATGTAGCAATTCTTGATAAATGTTTGCAAATTAATGCTTTAAAATTAATTACCTTAAGTAAATATCTATTTACCTAATAAAAATTAGCAGCTATCTTTAAATGAAATAACAAGTAATTCCAGATGTGCATTCTTGCCAATACGGGCCACATTTGAAGGCATATGCGTGGTTCAAACATGGAGTGTGTAGGAATTGCATTCATTAAAATGATAATAATTGGCTGTATGAAAGACCAACTAAACAACTGCTCCGCTCTCACAGCCGCCTACATGGCTTTGCTTGATCTCGCAAAACCACAACACGTCCATATCACTGAGGAGATATGTTTTCCCTCCTCATATACAGTCTTTTCAGCATTCATCACTGTTGTCTTCAGAGTAGTTCTGATGAGAAGACTGAAATCTGAACTGGTGGAAACATCAAGGCCACAGTTCGTGTTGTTGATGCTGAGGGGCTGTTAAGCCCCTGTTTATCCTGTGTGATGCACTCGGGATTCAGGGAAATGTGGTGAGAGCTTCTTGACGCACTTTTGTGCCGTATATTGACAACAGGAAAGAACTTGAAACAAAGGGTCATTGTACTGAATACAAGAGCCTAAGTGGCTGGCCAAGTTTTTAATTGGGGCTTGGTAACAAATTCAAATTTAACAAACACCTCAATCAGAGAAAGTACAGTTGATTATTAGAAGGTTTAAGGTATAAATTTGCCCATATATGTGACATCCTGTAGTGGTTTAGCTGATCTTGAACCACATGTCCATATCACTGGAAGATATGTTATGTATACAGATTTAAAATTTCCTGACATGCACATAATTTATTTTGACAAAGGTAAAACGTCGGCATACAGATGACGTGGTCAGATGATATGCATCCGCTCTCGTGCTTTTTTTCTGTTGACATTGTAGAGCTCCAATTCATGAGGCGTTCATGGCACAATCTCACCGGCCATGAATTGATAAGAGAGTCTGACAAACATTGCAAACCAAGATTTATTAGACCCATCGCACACAATGTGACATATAGTGAGATGAATCAGTTGTGAAAGCAGCCTTCTAGTGTTAAACTTCACACCTGTTGGTCTGCACAGTGAAGTAACTGTGAGCAAAACACCTGACGAGTGCTTTGAGGTATGAGTTTACCCGCAGGTGCAACATTTGTGACAGAGAAAAGGCATTTGTGTCCCCGGGTTTCAGCACCAGGAGTCAAATTGTCTCGAGCTGCATTGATGCCTCACTTTTCTCGTCTTTAGTCCGTGGCAGTCTGTTAACTTTTGGGGCCAGAATTCTTGCATTTCATGTATTAGCAGAGTCAAATTCATGATATATCTTTAAGTATTTAGCAGCATTTCTAATTTTCCCCTCTGTGAATGCACTAACAGCGGTTGGGGAACTTTTCTCAGATTTTCCCCTAAGAGGGGCGTGACCGATTTTGTGGACGTCACTAACGGTACATGTCCTCTATTAACAGCCTAGTTTCAGAGACCTCCTCAGCAAGAAGTGAAAACACGGGTGTGTGGGGCCTTTTTCTGGTCACTGGTCAGTCTGTAGATTTAGCAACATCAGAGAGAGATCTGCTTACTCACACACACACACACACACACACACACACACACACACACCCCCCTACCTGACTGGAATGGGGTGTGTGTGCGTGTGTGTTTGTGTTGGTAACGCCAGTGATACCTGATCTCTGTTCTATACGGGAGATCAGCCTCTTTATTTTTGGACGGGACCTTCTGAAACCGTCTCCTGCCTCATCCTCCTAACCCGCCGTCCTTCCTTCTCCACAGATCGCGAGGGAGCATGGCATTAGGTTTTTTGAGACGAGCGCTAAGGCCAACATCAACATTGAGAAGGCTTTCCTCACGTTAGCAGAAGACATCCTCAGAAAGGTGTGTGTTCATTTGCTCTAAACTCTCCTCTGTAATGTTTCCACCTTTTCTATGACATATATCATTACTAGAGTTGAAATGATGAATTGTCCACTTGATTGACAGAAAATTAATTGGTAACCATTTTGATAAGTGAATGTTTCCAAGCAAAGATGCTAAACATTTTCTGTTTTCAAACTTCCCAGGTTCAAGGGTTTGCCCCCCCCCCCCGAAAAAAAATGATATGAAACAACAACAAGTGAATTGAAGACAATATCATGGCCCCCGTTTTTTTAACCTTTCAGATGAAAAGATCAATGGAAAGAAAAATCAGCAGATTAATTGATGATGGAGATAATCGTTAGTTGCGGCCTTAATCGATACTGCAGTGTAAAGTTACGTTTACCCTGTAAGATTTTATCGATGTTGCTGAGTGAATGAAGCCATGCTGCCGTTTTTAGCATTGACATCTACAGCACTAGATGTCAGTTAAGTAAATATCGTTGTCTTTTAAACATGTTAAAGTAAAGTTTTTAACATTTTTAATGAATGTTAATATGCAGAGTCATTTCAGAGGATCAGGATTTTCTTCCGTTGGTATTTAAGGTTTTTTAATTATTTATTTATCTGTTTTAATTTGTTCTCGCCAGACGCCTGTAAAAGAGCCCAACAGTGAAAACGTCGACATCAGCAGCGGAGGCGGAGTCACAGGCTGGAAGAGCAAGTGCTGCAGTTGAACAAATCCTCTGTTTCACTCACACTAACGCACACAAAACACACACACACACACATTCTCTCTCTCTCTCTAACTGCTAACTCAAACTCTCTCACCCTCTAACCTGTCTCATGAGTTTTTCTTGCACACTGACACTCTGTCTGTCTCTTTATCAGAATAAAACGATAAACCACTTCACTCGTCTAACCCCCCCCACCCCACCCCACCATATTCTTCCATCTGATGATCATTTTTATTTCTGATAAAAAGAGAAATCCAGTCACGTTTCTTGTCATTTGTTTTAAAGGTTGTTAAAAAAAAAAGAAAAGAAAAGAGAAAAAGAAAAAAGTGTGAAAAGACAAGCTCATATTTTTAATATTTCCTTTGCCTGAGCTCACCTGGTCTGTGACCCTCACTCCTCCACCCCCCCCCCCCCCAACCCTCCACCCACAGCACTCACCTTCAGTCAGAGGAAATGAAAAAAATAAATAAAATGAAACAAAAAGACAGACGTAGGATTAACATTTTGTACATTTAGTGAGGTTTCTGTTGTCTAACCGTATTCGGTCATTTACAATTTGTTACCAAGTGACAGAGGCGTGGCCAGCTCCTTTTGTATGTGGGGTTTATTTTTGTCCTGTGCCTTATATGGAAGATGGGGGTGGGGCTGTGTGGTGGGCGGAGCCACATCCACCCAATGAAATTACAGTTTAATAAGAAATTTGTCGGTTGGGGCTGACGTCGCGGAGACGCCGAACCGAAGCGGAAACGTTTGAATTTCTCCTCCAGCCAAGAGAACGGCATTATACAGTATGTTCTGTTTATTGATGTTTTATTTTTGTCTGTATGGTTTATTTTACTTTTTATTTTTTTTCCCCATTTTGGGTTGGGTTTTTTTTTTTTCTCCCCCCCCCCCTTCCTGCATGCAGATTTCTTTGGGTTGGAAGCGTTTCTGTAACGTTGTGTAACGTTTGCCACTGGGTAACTGTGGGCGGGAGGTACAGAAGTTCTCTTTGGAAATTCAAACAATTTTGCAGATCCATTAAAAATAAGCTTGTTTAAGTTAACTTGTTTGTCCTCAATGATGTGCCTTGTGTAGTTCGATGTCTCCACTTTGTGTTGGATTTTTAAAAACTTGACCTTTACTGTGTTTCTAGCGAGCAGAGATTTTGGATGTAGATTGGGGGTGGGGGTGAATGTGACCTGGTGTTGATCTTCCCACTTTACATGAAAATAAAGTCCAAAATTAAAATCCCATATCAAAAATTGCATATACACACACAAAACACATATACAACACATATAACCTCACATAAAACTCAGTTTCAATAAAAGAATAGAATAAAAAAATAAAAACATTTTTAACTGGGGGAAAAAAAAGGTAGAAACCTCTGGAAGAGGAACAATGCAATATATGTTATGTCTACAGAATAGAGCAACATAGTGGAATTACATTATGGACAATCAGGTTGACATAGTTATAGATTTTAAATTTGGGAAACAGGCTCTAGACACGAGGTCCATGTTTATTTTAACTTCTTTCAGCATCTCTCATATCCTTTTCCACTTTGGAGCAAATTAAAAGATGGTGGGTGTATTTTCCTCCAGAGAAATCCTCCTCTTGTGAGTTTTTAAAAACTAAAAAACCACAAAAACATAAAAAAAAACAACCTGAATGAGCATTTAATCACGCTTCTGAATATTTGCTCGGCCTCTCATTTGATTATTCCACAGCCCATTTACCTGATGAACTAAAGGAACACATGGTTTTTGGTTCCTGCAGAAAAAACACAAATATCAAAGACGAGGATCTTTTTTTTCCCCCTCAGTGTATCTGCGGGTCTTGAAGGAGTTTAAAAGAAAAGTCTAAGTGTCTCCTCTGTTATCGATAGTGAGCAGAAAATAAAAGATGAGCTTCAAGAGTCATTTTCAAGCAGACTTGAAATTCAAATTGGCACCATCTTTGCTCTTTAAATCAGACGAGAATTAACTTTTTTCAGATGGGGAATTTAAAAAAAATTCTGTTGCTTAAGGGTCAGATTAACAGCTGGTATAAAGTGAACCATGGGAAAATGAGTAAATCTACAAGGAAAACAAAAGCGGTTTAAAAAAAAAATGAGCAAAAAACTGCACCGTGTTTCACTTTCTAGACAAAAGTGAACTGGAAAATGTACAAAAACAAACAAAATCCGCCTCAGGAAAACATATTCCAAGTCCCAGTTGCACACCACAGCTCTGTGTTTTTAATTTTGCGGTGCTGTTGTACTTCAGCAACATGACATTTTCAAGCGAGCTATACTTAGAAATGCCAGAAGTTTTACCAAAATCACTTTACCTCTCATTGCGATGCTTACGGACACTTCAAACTTTTCACAGTTTTAAATTTCACAGCAGAGGCGAAGGAGGAACTCGTAGCTGCAGAAAATAATAAACAAAACAACACAGAACAGGTTAAAGTAACAGTAAACCATATTAAAAAAATTACTTGCTGATACAAAACACTAAAGTACCATTCATGTACCAGCTCTCAAAGCATTGCACTGTCAAACAGTGGTACATACAGATATTTATAGTACTAGTGCTGGTACAGTGGGGCCTATGGAACCGAGTCACTGGGCCTGTTCACTGGTTCCCATCAAAGGTCTCTTTAACCGCGGTCTGTGTGTGTCGCCCTCTGGTGGCAACGAGCCTTAAAACCATCACACTGACCTGCGTCTGATGCTTTAAAACTACTATATATATTCACTTGTGTATAAAACCAAATCTAAGGTGTAACTACATTTATTTCATCATGAGACAAAGTCTAAAGTCCAGGTGTTTCTGTTATTCATATTTGGACGGTTGCATATTATTTGTTCTCCAGTCTTTGGTGCTGCAGCACTTTTAATTTAATATAAAACAATGAATGCTACACTAAAGTGCAAGTCTCAGCTTTTAGTAGGTTTATGTCAGTTTAGAAGAATATTTTGACTTAAAAATATATTTAAGTATAATTCTGACAGTGTTAAGCTATTGTCTTCTAAATTTTTTAATTATGCTTTTTTTTAAATTATATTTTTAGGTTTTTACACATTTAAGCTCCAAAATATGGAAACTCTACTCACAGTTTAGCTGGTATTTAGTTTCGCTGAACCGTTTTCAGGATGAAACTACAGATCTCTATCTAAATTAGGGCTGAACTAGCCAAAGGCTCGATGGAAACGGTTCATCAAAGTAAAAATGCCAAACATTTCCCAGTTTCAGCTTCTCGATCGTGAGGTTTTTGTCATTTTTCTGTTCTACGCCGTGGTGGAAGAGGTGCCCTGATATTTTACTCACATAAAAGTGGGAATACGCTTAAAAAGCACTTAAGCAGAATGGCCCATGTCGCATTAATGTATATTATATTTATTGATGCTCTAATGTGAACATCATGTAACATTGTATTTGCTTTTAAACACTGTTGTGACAGTTTATCTGAAAAAGAAAATCGCAATTTATTTGATGTTTTGTGTCTAATAATTGTAATATATACTGCTGGTAGCTTGTGAATTTTTCCCCATGAAATCATTTATTCGATCTTATTTCAACTTATTCGATGAAGAGATTTTGTATTAGTAATCGATATAATCAAATAAACGTGGAGTAAAAACTACAATATTTACCTTTTAAATGTACTGAACTAGAATTATAAAGAATATTAAAAAAAGAATAAAAAAAATTTGTGAAGTACTAATACCACAAAATTGTACTTAAGTAAAGTACTTGAGTAAATGTACTCAGTTACGTTCCACTACTGGTTTTATGTGACAATAATCTGAATATCTATGGGTTTCGGACAACTGATTGGACTATAAAGGACATTAAAAGACCCCATTTTGGGCTTTAGTAAACTGAGATGGACACTGATGGGTATTTTCTGACGTAGACGATAGTATCAAGCGATTACCTGAGAAAATAACCATCAGATAAAACCTGCTAATGAAAATGAGTGTTATTTGCAGCCGTAATCTCTGGTCTAACTACTAATAACAATACAACATGGTCTGTGTGGATGTAAAACATGATTTGTTCTTTACATTCTTTATTTATCACCCTCTTCCCTGTACCCAAAAAAAAAACCTCCCAGAGCAACAATGTACACAAAAATAAAATTCTCTCACGTACAATGAAAACACAAAACCAGTGCAGAATGCCAGTGGTAACCATTAAGTCCATAATAACTACATTCAGAGATTTTTTTTTCTTTTCCTAGAAACACAAAGAAAAGTACAGCGGTTACAAAAATCACCATGGCGATATGTTACGGAGAACCGTTCTCTCCACCGTCGGCCCAATCGTTCCAGTTTTTCTTTCTTTCTTTCTTTCTTTCTTTCTTTTTTTTTTTTTTTTCAGTTTTCGGTACAGACGCACGAAAGACTCAAAATGTGCGACAGTCTGCTGTAGTGTGTTTAAAAGATGGGAAATGTGAAAATCAATTTTAAGGAACTTGGTTTCAAACTACCCCCCCCCCCCAAGGGTCCTTGCACACAGAAGCAGAGTACTACAGAACGAAGCAAGGCATTCCTGGTCGGTACCGTAATATCACCATAAACATTAATTTCATGGTCCTGTGATGGTTATTTTCTAAATGTGGGTTATTGCCATTAAAAAAAAGGGGGGGCGACCTATTTAGTGCTTTGGTTGAGAGACGAGAACGGCAATGAAACAGAAAAGGTTTTTCCAAAAAGGCATCAAAATCTATTTAGAGTGCTGTGGATTAGTGATTTTGGGTGTTTGAGAGACGGAAATACACAAACGTAAAGACAGAAGGCAGCAGCGGTGGACACTGATGAGGGCCTGCCCTAAGGAAAAAAAACAAAAACAAAAAATAACAAAATCAGCTGACAGGGAAGAGAAAAAAAATATTTACATCAACTGTGTACAACTTAATTTATAAATACATTTTAGGTATAAATTAGAAAAATAAAACATCAACAAACAAAAACCTACTGTAGTTCGATCAGGCTACAGCTACTCTCATTTTAATGCCAGTCTGATTATTAACCCTCTTTATATTTGGTGAAAGACAAACAAAAAAACAAACAAACAAACAAAACAAAAAAAAAAGATCCGAAGGAAAAAAATAAAAATTAAAAAAAAGGCACAGCAATGAATAATTAGAGCAATTTATCCCTGCAAAATATCTAGGAGTCACGACACTAAATCCCCCATTGCAACAAACATTAAAATATAAATTAAGACTTTTTTATTTCTTTTTTTTTTTCTTAAACCAATAAATGTAATTCCAACATAAGAAAAATCCCCACACTCAAGCAGCATCTACACTAGCATCACCAGGTACAATTTTTCTGAAATAAATTAAGGCTTTGAGGGTTTTTTTTTGCGACAAGTCTTCGAAGAGAGAACCCTGATTTTTTTTTTTCCTGTCTTTCATTCTGTTTTCGGTTCCTCCAATTATTTTCAGGCAGCACGTGTCACACAGTGTACCTCTCACACATTAAAAGGAATGGTTCACCATTTTTTCTTTTTGAGGTCTGATGAGAAGATTGATGAGTACTCACGTGCAGCTGTCGTTGCAGTGATTTTAGGATGTAAAACTTGTTTACACGGAGAGAAACGTGAGGCCTGGTGCTTTCAAATGATGTAGTTCGTCGAGGTCGAGTGGCCGCTCAGCTGGACGGCTCCAAAATTGCTAAATACCCGTCCCGGTTGGTGTTCAGGTAGCTGCTTTGAAACAAATGAGCCTTAATTAAAGCTGCGACTATTAGTCAACTGACAGAAAATCGTTTGCCACGAGTTTTGATAATCGAGATATTATTTAAGTAAATTTCAAAACAAAAACGTCTGGTTCCAACTTCTCAAATGTGAGGATCTAATACTTTTCCTTGTCACACATTATATTAAACTGAAAATATTTGGGTGCTGGACCGTCGGTCATCCAAAAGACATCTGGGTAAATCCAACTTGCCATGATGAAAATTGTGACTGGTATTTTTTTAATTTTTACTAATTTGACATCATATAGACAAAGTGACTTTTTTTTAAAGAAACTCATCGTTAGCATCAGGCCTAGACCTTATGTGTTAATTAGCCTGAGCTTTAAAGGAGCCGGTAGAGTTTATGAACAGTGGACAGAGCCACGAAAATGTTCCCCCGTTTCCAGTCTTCGTGCTAAGCTAACCAGCTACTAATTTTAGCTTCATATTTACCGTACAAACATGAGACGTATCCACCTTCTCATCCGATTCTCAGCAAAATAATGAATTTTAATAATTAATAAGTTAATTATCGCGTTTCCCCAAAATGTTGAACCATTCCTTATCTTGTAGTGTAAATTATTTGCTTGTTTTAAAATGAAAGTCTATTGACTGAGTGTTCTGACTGATCCTACAAACATACTTTCCTATGTTTGAGGTTTTAAATGCTGTACCGTGGCAACCCCCTTCACACACACAAACACCCTTCACAAATTCATTTTGTACAAGCAGCATGTGCCGCATGTTCACACGTAGACTAGGTCTCGGCCCTGCGTCACCGAGCCCCCGGCCGCCTCCTGCGCCGGGCCCTCCGAGTCCGCCTCGTCCTCGTTGTAGCCCTCGTACTCGATGGGTTTGGGGCAGCTGTATGGGTGGCCGTTGTCGTCGAAGAAGCGGCGGAAGGTGAACTCGTAGAAGGCGTGCTCGGGGTGTTTGCCGTTGCGGAACCAGCCGTTGAGGGTGTCGTTGTGGTTGTCCTCGCCGTCGCTGTCGCTGCTCCACAGTTTGTCCGGGTCCACGGGGTCGAAGTTGGAGGTGTCCGTGGAGTGGGCGATGGTGGGGATGTAAGGCGCCACCTGCTGCCTCAGGTCGCTGGAGAAGTCGATGGTCTTGAAGAAAGGATGGGCCTTGATCTCGTCCGCGCCGTTCTTGCCCAGGCGGTCTTCGGGGCCTCGGCACAGTTTGACTATGAGGTCCGACGCCTCTGGGCTGAGCTTGGCTGGCGGGGGAATGTGCAGCGTGCTCTTCCAGTTTATCACCTGATTTCAACAGAAGGATGACATTGAGAGACAATGGACTCTGCGGATACATAACATTTCATTGCAGGTGCCTGACATACCTTCAGCTGCGTCTCCAGGGGTGTGGTCGCCAAGAAGGGAGGCTGTCCAACAACCATTTCATACAAGATGACGCCAACGCTCCACCAATCACAGAGCTGGGTGTATCCTGGAGGAGAACAGAGACATTTTTTTTTTTTTTATATCAACATCCTGCAACATCAGCTCTTAAGACGGTTTAAAGTTAGTGTTGTAACTGGCTACGAAACCTGTTTGCTTTTGATGCTTCAGTTTTTTTCAAAGAGATCCTGCATACTTCAACATGTTTTCTTAGCTGTAAACTAAATGATATGACTTCACTGTGATGAAGCACGTCAGCGCTGCTCCTGATGTTGACAATTCTTTCCCTAGTCATATATATTTGCATTTCAGGGGTTAAAATGGCTCAACATGCATCATCTATGGTTCTGAAACATCCTGAACGTTGCAAAGACAATAATAACGTAACACGGCTCTGAGGGCTCCGGCTTCGGGCCTCAGTGGGGCCGGAGACAACAGCTCCTCTAGTCAATACGGCTACTAGTTCCTGCTTCAGGGGGTTCTGGAGAGGGAAGGACTTCCTGCTGCAAAGAGCCCTCAGACATTCTGTGTAGCTCCACATTTTTTCTCTGGCCCTGAGATGTCACTCCTACTTCCACAGTCCACCCCTCCATCCCTGGTCCACTGTACCTGTTCGGAGCAGCACCTCTGGGGCGATGTAGTTGGGCGTCCCCACCAGTGAGTGAGCCAGACAGCGCTGGTGCTGCCGGGCCTTCCTCCTCTCCAGAGGCTTCAGGCGGTCCGTGCAGCGGCAGTTGGCCGGGTCTTCCCACTCCTTGCTGAAGTCCATGCTGTCCTGCCTGACGTGGTCCCCTGGGGGCGGATCACAGAGTACGACACTCATTACTCGACTTATTACAATTATGCGCTGTGGGTTTCTGAGAGGCACCAGAATGAAAACTGCAGGCGTACATGTAAACTCTTAATATATCCTCTCCTTGCATTTAGCATTCTCATGATTTCCAGAATATCAGCTGCACATTACTCTTCACTGTGTTGGAGAGGGTCCAAGAATTCAGATTTTTTTTTGAAAGCCAATTGTTATTTTTGGACTGAAGCTGCCAATGGCCAAAAATCTGGTTGTTTTTGTACAGGACGTTAAACAGCAGAGAATTTTTTCTTGGCAGGCTGAAGGGTTCTTGATGAAGCTCCAAATTGGATTACACAGAGCGGTTTGTGGTCTGAGAAACTTCAAAAACAGTCGCATAGTTTACTGTGTTGAATTATTTGCATTGTAAACTACACGGACCCTCTCTCTGTAGATACGCTAGTGTCTTGCGTACTGGCAACGTTTGATGGATGCCTTCATCAATCTAGTTCACACCCTTGACAGAACGCTATTAATCTGTCATCGGTCCCTAACATTAACACAACATTACACTGGCACAGTGCCCTCCACCTCTATTATTAGGAGAATCTCAAAGCAGCAGAGTGCTTGAAACTGTTAGTTGATCGACAAAATTTTTCAGCAATAATCTTGATGACTGTTTCAGGACAATTCAGTGGTTCCAGTTCCAGTTCAATTACCATTTACTATAACTTGAGCTCTGAGAAACTGTGATGGGCGTTTAAAAAATTAATAAAATGAAATTTAAAAGTAAGTAAGTAAGTAAGTAAGTAAGTAAGTAAGTAAATATATATAAATATATATATCTTATAGATCTGATCCTTAAAACTAATGCTTGTTGCAGACATATTATTGCTATGTTTTTGACCTTTTATAAATAATCTTCTGGAAATGTACTCTGAATTTGCAGTGACAGCAAGTATAATAAAAGGTAATGTAAGTTTAGCGAATCATTTTAAAACAGGTTTTTCTCTGCGGATTTATGGTATTTGCTGAAGATAACAAGGCAAATTTGACATTACAGATAAACTGCCAGTTACTAAAAAGCGATACTAACCGCTCTGGTAGTACTTGGAGTCATGCGTCCAGCGGAATCCAGTACAAAGGCCAAAGTCGGTCAGCTTTATGTGCCCGTCTCGGTCTATGAGGATGTTATCGGGCTTGATGTCTCGGTGGATGAAGCCCATCTTGTGGACGCTCTCCACGGCGCAGGTGAGTTCCGCGATGTAAAACTGAGCCAGTTCTTCTTTGAAGATGCCGAGCCGGATTAGAAGGCTCATCATATCCCCTCCGGGGATGTACTCCATGACGAAGTACAGGTTGTCCTTGTCCTGAAAAGAGTAGTAGAGACGCACCACCCACTCGTTGTCAGCCTCGGCCAGGATGTCCCGCTCGGCCTTGACGTGGGCCACCTGGTTCCTCAGCAGCACGTCCTTCTTCCGGAGCGTTTTCATGGCGTACAGCGCCCCTGTGTCCTCCTTTCTGGCCAAGCACACCTCGCCGAAAGCGCCAATGCCGAGGGTCTTGATTCGTTTGAACATGGACTTGTCCATCTTGGCTCGCTTTAGCCGAATGTAGTTGGACTCTTTTTGACAAAGCATCATACGCATCTGCTCCTGGGCTTCTGAAGACAGACCCACCTGGGCAAAGGACAAAGTCGAAAGGGAATTAAAACGTGATGTAGTCTAAAACTATATCAACAAAGCACATAAACACATATACTCCTGGTTAGACATAAAAGAAAACTACTGAGCAAAACCAGTGCAAATAAAATGAGATGCAAAACTCTTTTTACAACATGTTATCATTATCATTTTAGTCCAAAAAAATGCACAAGCAGTGACATTATCCAGTGAGATGAAGGTCATGGAGTTGCATGCATTTCCTTCAGTAACAGAAACAACATGCTTCCATCAGGTGTAGTGGGTTTAAAATACAAAGAGGCCTCTCAACGACAGCTTACTTGAATAACAGGTGTGTGTTGACAATTCTGTGTCACAGGACAGCAGAGATACCTTTACCTTTTTAGATTGGCTGTTAGTGACAGCGAGGAGAGAAAGGAAGAGAAAGAACAGCTAAGAAAAAATAGAATAATATGATAAAGACATCTCATAGATAGATAATGCAGTGATGACAAGATAGTTAAAGGAAAAGAGCTTGGAAAATAGCCAATGGGAAAGAAGATTCATCTTTAACTGTGATTGATTAAGTAGGAAATTGTTGTTACTGGTTTCTTACCCTTTGCATCTCACTTTCCAGCTGTTTCCTTCTTCTGATCCGCTGCTGATGGTTCTTTAGGATGTTCTCCACATGTTGCTCCATGAAGAACTTGAAGGCCTGAGGGGAGTACAGCGCGACCCTGCCGGACTCCCCCCTCCGCTCCTCGTCTTTCTTGTTGCGGCGGACAGGAACAGGCGATGTTGTGATCTGTTTCTTCTCCTTCTCTGTCACTGTGGCGCTTTTGGTGTTTTCTGCCATCTTGTCTCTGGAGATGTCGCCGCCGCCGCCGCCGCCACTTTCCTCCTCAGCAGGCTTGTCCCTGCCAGAGCCGAGTTTACCGGCCCCCTGGTCGTACGCTGGGGGGCAGGGTCCGGCCGCCTGCTGGAGGAGGTGCTTAGGGTAGGGCGGCGGGGGACCCTGGTAGCTGGGTACCTCTGCTACTACAGGGATCTGAGGAACAGGAGCTGTGGGTTCTGGGTAGGCAGGTGCAGCTGTGGGTGGGGGAGCCTGCTGCAACCATGGAGGGTGTGTGGGTGCAACGGCAGTGTGTAGCTCAGGTTTGTGAACACGCATGCTTTTGACTGGTTGCAGGATGGGGGCCTGGGTGATGGCGGTGACTGTGGTAGCTGAGGGCTGGGAGCTGGCGGGGTGGGCCACTCTGCCATTCAGTTGGTGGTTGTTGAAGGAGTTGGAACGGACCGGCATGTTGTGCTGCCATGACGGGGACAGATCCTGGTTGCTGCTGTTGCCAGAGGAAGACTGTGACTGGTTAGGGGCCATTGGGGGTTGAGACCAGGACTGAGGAGGTCCTATGTTGCACATGTCGAGGTTGTGGCTGTTCCTGTTGGGAACCATCAAGGACTGAGGGAGGTTTCCTCCGTTGACGTAAGAGGGAGAGGATGCAGGTCCTCCTGCCTGCATCTGCTGATCAGTGGGACTGTGCCGGCTGCTCTGGTTGACGGGGTATGGCGGAGGGGGCTGTCGGCTGCCCCCCGCCATGTAGTCTGGCTGAGGGGAACCATTCTGAGACCAGCTGGATGGAAAGGTGAATTTACTCCCCCCAGAGCTTTGCATTATGATGGGCTGGTGGCCCACAGACACTGGGCTGATCCCGCGCTGATTCTGAGGTGCTGCGGCTGAGTACCCATCAGGCCAGGCCCCCTGGGGTACCGGAGAGATGCGGGGAACAATGTAATCCATGTTACCGGAGTAGCGCTTGGTTGACGGGTTGCTGTCCCAGGACGTTGCAGGGGGCATGCCGCCACGGTTTGGTGGAGGTGTCACACTGCGCACCTGAGGCGGCAGTGGGGGGTTGACTCTCTGGCTGTTAGCAGGATGACCCTGTGGGAAGGCGGGAGGCGGTCCGGGGCTGTCAGAGCGGTACATCATTCCATCCACCATGATGGGACCATGGCGGGGAGCCAATGACTCCTTGGAGCCTTTCCAGCTCGGCCTCCTAAGCACAGACTGTTGCATATGGGAAGCGCCTACAGACACACAAAAAAAACCCAACTGAAAATACAATCAATGTAATTTGAGAGGTTGAATTTATTCAGTGAAAGGGAAGCAACAGTTAGAATTTTTAGACAAAATATCGCAACCACAACCATTCTTGAGAATGGGCAGTAACTAATCCTCCACAGTTTGGTCTGTATAAAATGGTTCACATGATAATAACTACAATCACAACACAAGTCTTTATTTGTAAACAAGTGAGGTACACAAAAGAGAGAGTAGAGCACATTCAACAAAGTTTCACCAATGCTGGATCCCCAAATAAATAAATACAATAAACAAATAAATAAATAAAATTAAATAATTAAATATATAAAATATAATAAAATAAATGGAATAAGGCAGTCACTCTACTGACAGGCCCAATAAATCAGTAAATAAAATCTAATTGCGCAACATTCAGATCTTGAAACTATGGTTTATGTCTGATACTGTAAGATTAGATTACACATGGTTGGACTCAAAATATAATGCAAATATTGTTTGAATTCTTACTTGAGCTACAATCAGCAAACCTTATCTAGACCACAGGCCACTCTGCTGATGGCCTTTGCAGTATTTCAGACCACCAAGTTGGAACAAAGAAAAAAGAACTGTTCTCAAAGAACTGCATTCTTGTATTGGTAGTAATAAAAATCCAAACTGAAACTAAAATTAACATGAACACAGATATATAAACACATGAACTACTCTCTCATTACAAAGCAAACTTTCCCAGACAATAGTAAAAAACTGAATACAAATTTGTACTAATCCATGATTACCTTTTAACTTGGTTTCTTATGTGATGTGGTTTGTCATCATGTACCTCTGACTCTGCTTTCCTTACCCTGTATTTACTTCTGTTGTCAAAACACTCACTCCTACAAGCACAAAGTATTTGTTCCCAGTACAGTATGTTGGCAACCATCATAGCGGTTATGCACTGCAACCAATGCCCCTCCTTTAATATATTATTAACGACATTATGTATGAAAACCATTAACCTAATTTCCCGTCAACTTCTTCCATTATGTGTTGCAGTGAGTCATATGCTTTTCCTTGGCTCATATTATCATTTCTTTTAGGCAAACATCCCAAATCCTGCAAACAGTAACAAGGCTGAATGAACATGCCTAGACAGAGGATAAAAGAGGAGAACCGGGAAGTTAATCCCAGTGGACTGCTTACATACCTGGGGGTTTCAGGCCTGTAGTATTGGGGTTAGCAACAGCCATCTGTTCCCTCATTGAGTCCTGGTAGGTCACCTTACCCATGTAGTCTATAGCAACCCCCACACTGCGACTGTTGCTTAGCTTAAGGGCAAAAAAAACATTGTATTGTTCAGGCAATCAATGTGCAAAAATGCTGTAAATGAATTTAATAGTGTTAATTACTCTGCAAGTAAAGTTCACATAGCTTTACTTGATAATCTGAACATCATTTTCTTGATTAATCAATTTATTGCTTATTCTATAAAATGTCAAATACACCACCATGGACTAATCCCAAGGTATCAAATATCTTATATTTTGTCAGGTCAACAGTTTAAATCCAAACAGATTTAGCTTGCAATTACATAAAATGGCAAAGTCACACATTACAGAACCTGAAACAAGATTTTTTTTAATCAATAAAAAAGATCAAACAATTTAATCTTTTATCAAAATAACTGCCTACTAATAATCCGTTGATCAACTAATGAATTAATAAACTAATAGTTGTAGCTATAAATTGGAATTTTTGTTTTGTTTTATTTCTATCAATCTGTAACAACTGATGCATACGACACTGCATACCATTTCATACCTGGATTGCATGCACTGGCTAAAAACAAGTCGCAACTGAAAAGCCACTTTTGTATTCTCAACTGTACAAGCTCGTCATTCTGCTCCGCATACTTCTCATTTTCCAGATAATTCTCCCGTAAACAAAGGGCACCAAGTGATTATTCTCTATCACAGAGTTATGTATAGAATGAAATTCCCCCACAATCCTTTACAACAACCTGTCTTGATGACAAATAAAACACAAACACACGAATCTCACCTCCTCAAACCCAACACATGGGGGCTCCAGTGACATGTGTTTGTTCACCTCAGGGCCTGAAGTGTTGGACTCATTGGCAAAAGGCAACAGGGATTTCCGGATCTCCTGTAAGGTCTTGTGGTGGGGGTTTTTGGGGTTACTGCAGCGTCCTTGCTGCCTCGGATCCTCGGGATGCATTTTCCCAGCTCCACCTATGTCCATTTTCGGTGGGTCGGAGGGTTTGGAAAGGTTGCGCAGGCTGTTCCTTATTTCCTGCAGCATTTGCTGGCTGTTGCCGTTGCTGGCAGGGAATGTTTTGAGCCTCATCTGTCTGTATCCTTCGGGTTTCTCCCCTCTCTTCATGTAAGAGCATATATGATGACAATGAAGGGGATGAAGAGGATGTCACTCAGTCCAGGGCTGCAGCAGAGTGTAGCAGGGGGTCTGACTTCACATCTGCATGCTGCTGAAAAGAGATGCATGACACACATCTGTTATCATCCAGAGGACACGTCATGTTACATAACAGGTTGGGCAAATGCAGAGAATAATAATTACCGGGTACTAACAGGTAAACATGATAAAAGTGGAGATTGATAATAATAATTAGTCAGGCTGTCATGTTGATAAACAGATATAGATAACAGTGAAATCCCGAAGGAAATGAAGGCATCCAGTAGCTTATTCGGTAACGTCAATGCAAAACAAGGCAACAGAAGCACCCCTAGTAACAACTAAGACTATGAGAGGCAATAATAACCAGTATTAGGCTGAAGTAAGCAATAATAATAATAATGAAGCTGTGACGACCGAGGAGAAACTAACAAAAGTCAAAATAATAATAATAGCACAAGACATGTCTTGGCACAGTAATAATAAGCAGATTAGAAACAATATAATATGAACCATGAGCTGAAAAAGTATGATTTGACTGCTTCACTTTAACTCGAACTGAGAGTACAGACTGGTGTTGGTTGGAAAAACCTGCCGACAAATTCAAAGTTACACCTTCACAAAACAAGACGCCGTCCACCCGCTAGCGTCGTTAGCCCCCGTCCGCTAACGGAGCGCTACCCCGACGCTAATCCTCCTGCGTCGGGGATGCTAACGTTATGCGCCAGAGCCGTTGGGGGGCAAAAAATCTCCCAAATACCCTCAGGGCTTAGCCGCAAAAAGAGCCGCAAAGCGAAGCTATCTTAACTTCACCCTGCGTGAAAACAAACGGCGCAGCGGTGCCCCCGCGGCCCTCCGTGTTAAAGGCATCCATTTGCTGCTGCTGCTGCTGCTGCTGCTACTGTTGCTGCCGCTGCTAAGCTAATGCAACAGAATTAGCCTGCTAGCTCGTTAGCCGCGTTTGACAACTGACCAGCGTCTGTAGCCGCCGCTTCCCTCGACGCTTGTCCTATTTTTGACGACGAACGACGTCTCGGCGACCTTCGTCGGCGGCAAGGACACGATTTCGACTCAAAATGTCCTTGTTGTGCCGAGCTGGTCGGTTCCTAGTCGCGTTGAATTCCTGGGATGTCTGAATGACAAGTAAAACAGCCCCAAGCTAAACACAGACAACGCGACCGGCGTCCGGGGCCTGCGGACTTCACAATAAAACACCGCTGAGCAGAACCCCCGAGGGGGAGCTACGTTAATCATGTGCACGAACACAATAAATATTAGATTATCGAGATTATTGACTAGTTTTTCTTTTATCGGGGATAAAGCTCAACGGCAGAGATAGAAATCGAATGAGCCACTTTGCCTAGAAATCCAGTTTTCACGCTAAAACCGATTTACAAAAGAAAGGTGCCTTAAAAAGAAAATAAAATGACATCTCGTTCTTTTTTGACATTAAAAAAAACATGTTAAAACACAACAAATGTGGAAAATGTAGAAAAGTACACATCCATAAATAAATAAATAAGCCGCGGTATAACACATAGTAGTTATCTTATACTAGAGAATTTTTAAAACCACATATGTAAAGGAATTTCTTTAAATTAAAATGATATTCCTCAGAGAAAAATCCAAATATCTGAGGTGTATTGTCTTTAAATTTCATCAAAAAACAGCAACAAAAAAACATGACCTCACACAGCGAACGTGAATTAACGAGGCCACACGAACTTTAATTTTAGGAGACAGACCGGAAACAGCGGTGCGGGAATTTATAAGGTGAAGCTTCGGTTGAACTTCACAGAAGTTCCCCGGATGCAGCTTCTTCAGCCTTCACTTCAGCCCCTGAAGCATCTTTCCACCTGTACCAGTGAACACCACCGGTCTACTGGTTAAATACAGAAGCAGGGGTAATTTACACTACACAAAGAAACAAAATATTCAACTGTGGTGGCAAAACAACAAAAACAAAAAAAACAAACAATCTATCATTCCTGTATTAACAAAATAGTCAAAGAGCTCGTTAGACATGTGTCAGGGCTTAATTTATTTATTTAATTATTTATTGCAAAACTGTTTTAAATGACATCCATATAAAAAGTACTGCTGAACTGAATGATTGGAATGATTTACAAAAAAAACCAACAACCTCTTGACCTATCAATGGAACTGCAAAAATGTGTATGAAACATTTAACAGTAAAACACACAAGTAAAGCCAAAAATGACACAAGGGCACTTTTGGACATACAGTATCTGTGGCTTCCTGTTCGATCACGGAAGACAAGAAAACCTCTGTTGTGACTGAAATGGACTGAATGGACGCCACCTTTCCCGGAGACTGATTACTCTTTCAAACTGGGACCTGTCTGTTGACAAAAATGGCCTCTCCGTCAGTCCCGCAGACGAGACATTGTCCGAGCACGTCCAAGCTGTTGACCGACAGCGTCTGGCTGGGCAGCATGTGAGTCGTCTCCAGGCGGCCTTTGCTGGAGTCCCCGCTCAGCCAGGCGCTGATGAGGGACTGGTTACCTCCGGCCGGAGCCATGGCGCTGCGAGAAATCATGCTGCTGTTCCTACCACCTGGTGGTACCACAATAAAAAAAAATATATATTACATTACAATTTCAGATTATTATGTTTACTGTGCTTTTATTATGTCGCTGTACACTTTACTTAGCATGTTGATATCCCCGCGTTTTAGCTCTTAGTTATCTGTATCAACACAGCTGATGCATTGTTTCTGCAGTCCCTCTGACAACGAAATGATAACAGCTAAGGTTGCGGGACTAATACAAGAATTTTTTTTTTGTTTGGAATTATAGTGTTTGCCATGTCCCTGGTGGTTGAATGAACAGGAGACATGTGATATTTTGACTTGCCTTGTAGGAATGTGGGCATTTCTGATTGCGTGGATGTCTCCCAGTGCAGCAGCGAGCCATCCTCTGAGCATGTGAACAGATGATCTGGGTTGGTTGGGTGGAAGTGGACCTCCCACACTGGAAAGAAAAACCACAGAAGAACTTTAATTTAAAACCTCTTTAAAACCTAACTTGTAAGTTTAAATCTGGTAAATTAGATCAACTGCCCACAATAAAAAAAACAACATACTTTCAGCAGAATGTGCCTCCATTAGTGAGAAAGGAGTGTTGCCCTGTCTCACATCCCAGACACAGAGCATGCCGTCCTGGCCTCCTGTGGCCACAATGTGCTGCTGGTTCGGGTGTCTGTCCACACAGTGCAGAGGGACTCTATCCCCTGACCTGAGAGAAAAACAACACGTCAGAACCGCTTATAATCAAAAGCACCCAGATATAAAGCACACTGAAGAAAGAGCAGAACTGAATAATCAACATCTGAATCTTCATAATTTTTTTTTATAACTGACAAGATCTTACAGGGAGAGAATCTGGGATGGCGAGTTGCTCTGTTGCCTGAAATCCCACAGCTTGAGTTGGCCGATAGAGTTCACCGTCAAAATCTCGGTTGTCCTCAGGTAAGTGACGGCGTGAATCGTGCTGCTGTCTGCGTTCTCTAGCGATGATTAAACGGTTCAGTGAAACATGTCAGTCACACTATTCAAGTCGTTCTCTGTGCATTAATGTGCATTAGAATGGTCCGGCTGCAGCAACCTAATTTTTTTATTCACCTATGACTCGGATTACTCCTTCTTGGTCGGCTCTGAAGACGATGATCCTGCCATCCTCACCGACCGTAACGACCTCGGGACTGCTGCACACAACACCGGTACAGGGGGCATTGTCACAAGGGTAACGGTGTGCTCTTGCCCAGTGATGAGAAACTGATATTGTCTGCAGTCAAAAGGGTGGAAACTATATTTAGATGTTTTATCAAACCACAGGTATGTTATATATCCAGTCTGGCAGTTTTTCCAAAATTCTCTTCCTTTAACTACAACATATTTGTGTAGTCATTTCCGGGTCTGATGCTGTTGCTTTGGTCAAAGTCTCATGTTAAATAAGGCTTTGTAAAGTCAATAAATAAAATACCTTGAGGCCATGATGCCATCTTCAGCTATGTACAAGTCATACACAGCTTTAAAATTACACTGACGACTTCAGATTTGTGCGAGTGTAATGTGTACCTGACTGTTTTGGTGATGGCGAAAGATGGTGACCGCTCCATTTGAAGATGCTGTGACGATTCTGTCTTGGTCAAGAAACTGTAAAATGTTAAAGAACCAAAGGGAATCAAGCTCTGGCGCTTTAAGTAAATAGGGTGATAATACAGTTGAACTTATTCATCATAGCAACACACTTTGTTATTCAGTCTATGTTGCATCTATCACTTTTCATGCAAGATCCTCTTACCCTGGTTCACCAATGTAAAACACTATTCATTTAGGATTTTCTAAGCAAAAAATAAATTGGCAGTGAATAATTCCTGTTATTGTTTTGTACTCTATACTAAAAAGGTATTTTTTTTCTTTCCACAAGACTAGGTCTGGTGAATTCTTGTAAAGGTAAACAGCAGAAATATCTTATATATAACATTGTCTTCGTCACATTAGTTTATTTACATTACATTAGGAGCCTTACCTGAAGGTCTAGAACATCTCCATCATGCTTATGTTCACATAATAGCTGTGGATCTCCTTCAAATCCATCTTCCATGCTAGAGCTTCCATGATTACCAATGGACCAGAAGGAAATCTTGTTGTCCTGCAACAGACGTAACTTGATTAAATCCAACATAGGTGTAGCTGTGATATTTACCAAATATAAGTCATTAGTCATCATTGGTGGGAAGCAACTAAGTACTTTTACTCAAGAGCTGCAATTATACACATTTACACCATTTGGAGAAACTTTATTCTTCTACTCAGCTACATTCCTGAGGGAGATGTTGTTCTTTTCTACTCCACTATATTTATCTGACAGCCAAAATTACTTTACATATTAAGATTTAACTAAAAATGTTATCAGTTTATTAAATATAATGCAGGGCTATAGATTAAATTGTCTGACAATATACAAAGCAGTTAAAAATTATATCCACCTGTTGCAATATTGAAATGCTGCTTACATATTACACTTCAGAAATAATACTAATAATATGACATATAGAATAGTATTACTCTGTGAAAGGGACCATACCAAAAGACACACAACTAGATATACATTAATCCAAAGTAAACAAGAGCTTTTGCAGGAGATGTAAGATGCCAAAAACTTATACAAAGACCTCTCCTAAAAACTCAAGGCAAGAAAAACAGAATAAGACCAAATAAAAACAATAAAGAACTCATATACTACTACAAAATACATGTTAAAAGCAGAAAAGAGGGGAAATTACAAGAAAGAAACACAAGTGATGAATGAACAATATAAAAGTTAAATTCCACAAAACAGCACCTCTTTCTTCAGACATTTGTTAGCTTCAGTCATGATGTGCAATCAAAAGAGCTGTATAATTTTACTTAAGTTATGAGCCCTTCTTCCACCGCCGTGTGTTTCTCTCTCAGGGAATTAATCGACCATGGCGGAGCCAATTATGCCTTTATGCTAGTAATAAAGAGGTTTGGTTTAATGTCACTGAGCTCCCTGCATCAAATATAACACTTGATCAATCACTGGATGGATGCCGAAAGGACACCTTACGAATCACAACGTGTATTAGGTCGTGATCTGACAGTTACATAATGAGCAACCCCGCTAATCTGCGAAAGAAATACACAATGGTTGGATTTTTCTATGTAGTTTGCCGTGAAGTCCATTCATCATAAATATAAACTGTCAACTTTCCAACCTCGTTGTCCCACGAGCCGGTCGCGAAGATATCTGGCTGCTGTAGAGTCGAATACGACACCGGTTTCCATCTCGCTTTGCTGATTTTCTGGGACACGTATTTCGCATTTATACTCTCCATTTAGAAAGAAAGAAAAGGTCTCCCACGCTCTGGATATTTTAAAAAAAGAATGACGTTAGCCGGTATTAGCTTAGCATTGGCGAGCAAATCCGAACTGTACGCGCCCGCTACTGCGTACTACGTATCTACGGTGGCGCGGTGGGGTCAAAAAAACAAATCAAAATCGGCGACACCGGTATGTTATGGCGACTGGTGAATAATAAAATGATGCATTATACCACCAGAAGCTCATAAAAAGCGTGGACCGGAGCTGATACTATACTGATTGTTCCCCTTTTTAAAATGCTGCCGATCATGTTGTTCTTGTCTGCTGCATTTGGCCACGAGTTCTCTTTCACTTCCCTCTTTACGTTGACTCTTTTAATGCGCCAGCGAAAGAAAAAGAAGAAGAAGAAGAAGAAATGCGTTTCGGAAAAGGTGAACTCAAAACGGTGAAATGTACGCTACGGCCCGTAAAACAAACAAACAAAAGAACTAACTAACTAACTAACTAACTAAAAGAGCCCAAAACTACAACAGGTGTCTCACTCCACCTAGCGGCCGCCGCCTATGTCACTGCGGCAAATCTGATTATGCACCGGCTGCAGAACGGGGCTTTTTCCTGCGCGAATAATCCCGGCGGGGGCACCCGTCCAAACGGACTCGTTAATCTGCGAAACGCCCGCGTCGTGTGCCGGGGGGTGGGTTTGCGTGGCAGCGGCCGCCCCGCGTCGAGACACCCCTGGATGTCCGGTGACGTGCCCGCCGCTCCGCCGTCTCCTCTGGAGGTTGCCAGCTTCGTCGGCAAAACGGTCGGCGCAGGCGCGGCACTGACAGCTGCTGTCTACTTACTCCGCAGAGTCTGCTTAATAATGGCCTGGAAATCCGGAGGAGCAAGCCACGCAGAGCTCGTCAACAACCTCCGCAGTGAGTGCAGGCGCTTCGCAAAGCGGCGGCGCCGCCGACGCCTTCGCCGGCGGCTCCGCGGGGAAGCGGGTTTTAGTCCGGGGGCAGCCGAGGCGAACGCACGCAGCGGCGGCGGCGCTAGCTAGCTAGCCAGCCAGCTAGCCGGTTGCTAAGCTATGTGGTATGTTGTTGTTGACCCAGCGTTACCTCTCTCCACCCCTTTCCCAAACCACGTTTCCCTCCGCGGAGCAGATGCGCGCTTCCGTCGCTGCGAAATTAAATTACCGATAAACCCACGCTTCGCTCCCTTTTTGTAAAACAAAAAAACAACCCCTTTATCCGGTCGCTAAACATTTGTGCATCTCCAGATGTGTTTTTTGAAGGATAGCCTGCGCCGCTAGCTCTATGTGCGTCATTTGGGACCGTTGTAGCTAGCGTTAGCCGCGCTGCTAGGTGCCCTGCCCACACTCATTGATGTCTATCTCTGCAGCACTCACTTCAATTCCCCCTGAATGACACCGACAGCCGGACGCGTGGGGCTATTTTCTGCAGTGCCCTGTTTTGTTTTTGTGTTTTTTCTTTAGTGGATGGGATTTAAAATGACAATTTGCTGAGTCACATCGGCCGTGGGTTGTTTATTCGGGCGATAGTGGACGCAAAATAAAGGAGCAGTGGGTCAGGGTGGCATCCTAGTAGACGGCTTTTATCTGGGGCTAAATCCACTTTGGTCAGTGCCACACGCTTTATTCCGCAGTCAGATGACTGTGCATTGTGTGGTCAAAGAGGCAAACGCCGATCAGACGTGTAAGGCGACCCACTTGCAGGGAGCAAAAATGATATTCGGTGTGTGATGATATCTGTAGACTTGGATCATCTAAGTCCACTTTCAATATAAAGTATCTATCCAGGGCTATTTATATTCTGTGCAGCCCAGCCCAGCCCAGCCCAGCCCAGCATTGCAGCAGATATTTCAGCAGCAGGCCTTTTGGTTTGGGAACAATGACTAGTCTTCCTCTATTTGCTCAGTTTGCAAAAGCACAACTTGCAAATTCCTCTAGCTGTTATATTCCGATCTGTTCTGTATATCTTACATAAGGTAAATTAAAAAAAAAAAAAGAGAAAAAGCTGGACATCATTAAAAACAGCTGAATTAGTGTTTTACTGTAGGAGCCTTTCTTTAACCTGTACAAGAGCATTTTAGCAGGTTAAAACTTCTCATAGTCATGGTACAGGTACTAATAAAATTAAAATATCTTAGTTTTGATTGTTTTGTTCTACGCAGTCATAGTTTTTGATTTTCTGCTCTGACTGATTGAGGAATTTACGACGCTATTAGAAACACAGATGGCTTAAATTTAACCCTGAGTTTGCATAAGCTGGATTTAAGCGGGTCACACACAGGATGCATGCTAATTGACGACTCTGTCATTGTCTCTGTTCCCTCTAACCAGTGCTCAGGACTGGTCTTTTCAGTGGTAGTACATCCAGTTGCATTTGTTTTTAAACCTCGAATGCCTCATGAATTTTAAGAGTTCAGCACTCAGTTATTTGTTGGAGGAAATTTAAATTTGCCCTCAAATTGTATATAAAGTGGCTTCTATAGCCTGAAAACACACAGTAGTTGCTTTGCTTTTCACAGGGCTGTGCAAAGACAGTTTCGTATTCTGAGAATAATTTTGTGTAGAAGAAACAGCTTGAAATCAGCCAGTATGGGTTATTTTAATTTCAGAAATCACTAGTAGGTGTCCATCTGGCAGCTTGTATGCTTTATTTGTAACGTATCCTGAAGAGGCGCATAACTCTGAGGGTGAGGGGAGTCTGTAATGAGAGCAGCGCCGGCTGTCGTTGGCTTCCCCTGCCTTTGGCACAAGCTGCCGCGGAAACCTGTTGGGAGGGCTTATTGTGAAGACACTAATACTTGGTTGGGGAGCTTTTTATTTTTTAACTTCTTCAACAACTTGTCTAAAGGCTTCGCCTCTTTTCTGTAGCCTGGGTCTGTCTTTTTGTAGACCGGTTCATGCCAGGAGCATACATCTGTTTGTATGCTGAGGGCTTCATTTCATCCGGCATTTTTTTCTGACAATTTGCCTTTCATACTGGGCACACTGTTATTTGCAACTTCATTTTTTATTCCTCTTTATCCTAGTATTTTCCATTCTTAACTCCCTGCATACAGTACACAGTATAATTAATATAGACACGTACTATAACTATACGTTGCGATGTATTTAATGATTATCATAGGAGTGGATGATTAGGGTCTATCACAATTTATGTAATTTCATACTGCATTTTTCTAGGCATATAATCATAAATGATATTATAAATATTATATTATTATTACTATTATTATTATTATTAATATATCAGGGCTGCTCTCATATATATATATATATATATATATATATATATATATACACACACATCTGTTTATTATGCTGCGGTCTTCATGTCATTCTGCATTTCCTTTTATATTCTCTGTTTTTTTCCTACTGAGAATAATGTGATTTGCGACTTCATTTTCATCCAGCATTAATTTTCACATTTTCTACCATTCCTCTCTGTCTCAGTATAAAATTTCTTTATCAGAATATATATAATTTTATATTGCATTGTCGGTTTAGGTCATTGTCTGGAAAATCTGTCTAGAAATGGGTATAATGGGTAAAGTAACCAGACAAGAGTGTTACAGTTCGAGGGACATCATCACAGTGATGCAGAAATAATAATGATAAATAAATAAATAAAATGAAAGCAGTCCTGCTCAGTGATTTGGAAAATTGCCCACAATGGTCTTACACACTGAGAGTTATAAAAGGATAGGTACCAATCTGATGGTTGACAAATTCTCGCAGTATATGTCGTATTTTAAATCTCCAACATAAACCCATAATTGTATTAACCGGTTGAGTAATTTGTGTATTATTTTCCTCTCTGCTTGCTGCTGCTGCAAGATGATGTAATATATTTTCTCCCTGGTGTTTGTACTTGTGCATGTTCCCATAATACGCAGTGACACACACTCTTTTGCTTCCACAGAAAATGGCATTATCAAGTCCGACAAGGTCTATGAAGTCATGCTGGCCACAGACCGAGCCCATTTCTCTAGGTGTAATCCCTACATGGACTCGCCGCAGTCAATAGGTACGTTCGCCCTCGTGATTTGTTCAGTCTCAAACCCAAACAGCGTCTGACACCTGAGGGATGAACTAACCAAATCTGTGCCTTTTTCTTTTTTTGAACCAAAAGGTTATCAAGCAACCATCAGCGCCCCACACATGGTATGAATTTTAACGACACTCAGACACATCTGCACACTGTGAATCACTTTTTTTTTTTTTTTTTTTTTTTAAGCTTGCTCCCATTTAATCATTCAGTAGATAAAGAGCAGCACTCAGAAAAATGTGCTGCAGTATCTTCCATCTATCTTATTCCAAAATGCTTAGGAGTGGAAAAAATGCTTAGGACTCATAACTTTGTGATGCTAACGGACGCAGGAAGAGAAATTTAGGGATGTTTGTCAGCCAGCCTGTATGTCCTGAGTGGGCTGCACTTTGTCATAGTCAGCGTTAGATGCAATATGAATGCTGACTGATGGGTTGTAATGCAGTTTCCTTGTTGACGCCCCCCCCACCCCCACCCCCCAGCACGCCTACGCCCTGGAGCTTCTACACGACCAGCTGTATGAGGGGGCCAAAGCTCTGGACGTCGGCTCCGGCAGCGGAATCTTGTCCGTCTGCTTCGCACGAATGGTGAGCCGCACACAGCTTCTCTTCTGTGGCTTTCTGGTGCATTTCACTGATAGTTTCAATGAGCACGCCAACAAATCCACATTAAAATGAGATTTTAAAAAAACGTGTCTGTTCGTGTGTGAGCTGAATGCCTCCCTTCCCTCCCTCCCTCCCTCCCTTGCTTTACAGGTAGGACCTAAAGGGAAAGTTATAGGAATTGATCACATCAAAGAGCTGGTAGATGATTCGATAAACAACGTGAAGAAAGATGACCCCAGTTTGATAACATCTGGCCGAGTCAAGCTAATAGGTAAGATGTCATCCATGGAAAAAATTACAGGCATTCAGATCATTCCTTTGTTCTGCTGTCAGACTTTTTTGTTTCTTTTTTAAGAAATCACTTGAATGGCACAAATTGTAGCTGAGTGTTCCATTCTCTAAGCAAGGAACACTGTAAAGCCTGTTAGACCATGCTGTTCTCTCAGCGGGGAACCAAAACTACTACTGCATGTTCTGCTCCATAGACAGGATAGTGCAATTCTAAATAATTGAGCAATAAGTACCTGCTCTCACCTGCTCTGCTTTGGGGGGGGAGTACAACTATGGTGTCGGGACGGATTGTTAGTTTAGTTGGATGAAAATTAGCTGTTGTGTTTATATAATTTTTTGTTTTTTAACCCAACTTTTTAATTAAGAGAATAAATTCCAATTTCCCATGGATTGAGCAAAATTACAAAACATTTTCTAGGTACTGCTGCATACACTGTATGTAATCTGAAATCTATTAAACTACTCCTAAGTCACTCCCAACAACACAATAACATACAACAGAGTTACACAACATAAAAGATGAAGAGGTGTAGGCTGATGCTTCAGCTCATTGCGCCTACCTCTCTACAACACACAACCTATTGTTATGTCAAAAAAAATCATCAGAAGAGGAGTTGCTGTGGTGTTTTGGCAGATCTCTGACAAAGCTGTTATAAGACATCTTTTGTAGAGTCGTGAGATGTGTTGGTGTTATAAGAAACCAGATACCAACCTTGGAATATCATCAAATTGCTGATAGAGTATCAAAGTAACAACTAAGGTTTAATTTTGATTAGTATTTGTCTTTATTTGAGACATTTCATCCAAATAATTAGAAAACAGTTAAAAGAGTTGTCTGTGGTGAAAAGCAAAGGCTTAGATAAGAATTGCAGTCATGTTTAAATGTTTAACTGACAATTTGATGATGATATCCATCCATGTGCCGGCAGCCTGTAAGTGATACCCTGTGTGTGTGTTTCAGTGGGAGATGGGCGAATGGGACACGCCGAGGAGGCGCCTTACGATGCCATCCATGTTGGCGCGGCAGCTCCCACTGTTCCCCAAGCTGTGAGTCTCTCTGAACACACATTGAAATCTGACAATCATTTCAAATTGTTCCAGTTCACTTTAAAACAAGCTACCATTATAAATAAATAATCTCCGAGACCTTATGCAGCTCTGGCTTCGGACGACACAGCTTTTATACTGGCCTGAGCTAGCTGGCACGTTTTCCACTTCCCCACGCCCTCAACTCACCTTGTTCAACCCGGCTTTCTCCCGCAGCTCCTGGACCAGTTGAAGCCCGGCGGCCGGCTGATCCTGCCCGTCGGTCCGGCGGGGGGCAACCAGATGTTGGAGCAGTACGACAAGATGGAGGACGGCAGCACCAAAATGAAACCCTTGATGGGGGTGATTTATGTGCCTTTAACAGACAGAGACAAGCAGTGGTCCAGGTGGAAGTGACTTCCTTCCTTCCCCCCTCCTCCCCCTTCTCTCTTCTTCTCACAGTGGCAAAGGTGAAATGGTGTGGCTTGGAGCAGGCAACGGATCACAAGGGGCTGCGATTTTGCTGCTTGTTGACATTTTTTGCTTCTTCCATACCATACCGACTAGCTGCACGTTTTCCTTCATCTTTTTTTAACGCTATTGTCTTAAATTTGTTTAAAAAAAACAAAACAAAAAAAACTCCGTCGGACTAATGAGATTTTAAGTCTTAGTCGTTTTGGAAATGAAACAAACTGAAATAGCAGCAGTGTGAACGCATATGTGTGGGTTTCAGAGCATGACGACTTAACTTGGACGCTCATGAGACATGAAACATCTTTGATCGTCTACTCTGTGAGATCTAGAAAAAAAAATTTAACCCTAAACTGTTTGGATATTGTGACACGTCTTAATATTTTGCATTTTATTCTGCCTCCTTCTGACTGCATGATGGGAGGACGGTTGTAATTCCAACTCCTCCTTTTCTCTCTTTCTAACATTTGACTCGTTTGTCTCTTGCAGGGATGAACTTTGAAGAGGGAGACCGTCCATAATCCACCCTTAAGTTTGACCCTGGAGATAAGTTGGATGGGGTCAAATCAAGCCCTCGGCATTTTGTTAAGAAGCATAACAAAACATGCTCTTTTTTTCTTTTTTTTTTTTTTTTTGGTTTTAAGTCTAACGATGGACTAGAGTATTACACTGATGGCCCAGACAGGCTGGGGAGAGACTGCTTGAAGCTCAGCTCAGAAAATATTTGAGGAGGGAAGTTTTGTTTTCCTTTTCAGGCCTGCATCTTTTTTTGGTTCTGTATTATTTTTAACTGCTGGATTTTAGTTTTTTTTTTTTTTTTTGGTTTCATCATCCAAATTACAGTCAGCAATTTTTACAGTAATGCATTTCAGCAGCATCAGAGCTGAATGTAGGAGGAAACGCCGGAAAACGACGGGGAAAGCCCTCAGAGCTTTAGAAAATTTACCTAGCTACAGTGTGTGTGTATGTGTGTGTGTGCAGGCGCACGTGTGCATGCGTGCGCATGTGCGTGGGTCATCTAACCCTAGACTTCTCCGCTAACTTATGAGCTTCCTCCCCCCTCGCCAGCAGCACTAGGAACACACAAACACACACTCGCACACTCGCAAGGCAACACAGGGGCCGTTGTAACCCACGCATCCTGTTTGACATGCAGCACTCCTTAGGCCATTCAATACGTAGAACAAGCAACGCATTGGATCACACTCAGCGTAACTCCAAAGAGAGCCGGGCGCCGAGAGCGCCGACAACACCTGAACATACAGGGCAGTGCTTTCCACCTGGTGATGTGTTGCTTTCCGCTGCTGGTTTTTTTCCATTAACAATTTGTGCAGGCTCTTCTGGTGACTGATTTAAAGAACCTAAAATTAAAAAGAAAAAAAAAAAATGGGATAGTCACTGCTTTGCCAAAAATAAAAAAAAAAACTCCAACAATATAAAGCAAATGAATGTCTGTCTGTTTTCTTGGAGGGAGAAAAACAAACAAACAAAAAACCGACATGAAACTTTAAAAAAAGCACATTTTCATTTTGGGTGACCTGAGTGATGGATGATATCTGGCTTTCACGGCTTAAGCAACAGCAAATTAAAGAGATGTTCATGTTGTCATCCATTTTTTCAATTTTTTTCATTTACTTTTTGTAAAATCTGCTTCCCTGTATAACACCAGGAGAATAATGTAAAGAACAGGGAAACTTTTAAGACAGTGACGGTAGAATTATAAAGATCAGCTCTGAAAACCTCTGTCTGTAATGATTTCACAGTCTTGGTTGGTAGTTAATGCATTTAAAATGTGGGTAAAGTTAAAGTCTGTCATTTCTCAAAATCATCTCTCAACAGATCACACCATCTTTTTTGGGGGGGGGATATATAATAAACTTTATTTAATCTCACATGAAAGACAGCACTTATAGGGAATACATCTTCGCAAATACAACTACACACTTCACTAATGTTTGCTGGAATAAAGAAAAAATATGCAACAAACTCAGGCAGGGCCAGGATCTGACATACTGAATCTACTATGGCTTTATTATTCTGGAATAGTCACAGAATAACTACACGACAGGCACTCCGAAGTTTCACATCTCTGACCTCAGTTCAGTTCCACTCGGGGAAAATCTACAGCACAAATATGGTTCATCAGTGCCATCCAGTGGCAGAAATACAGCTTATTTTTATACAGCATTAGTCATGAAAATTAAAATAATATCAAAGTAACCAAATTGGGGAATAAAAATAATTTTGATAAAAGGGACAAAAGAGCATCTCATATGTATCCCAGAAGTCACTGGGGGGGGGGGGGTACAGACAGCAGTATATCAGCATCGAAGTAGGAATATTGATATTTCATCATGGATTCAGAATCAGATTTTCTCAAGACAACGAAAGTGTGAACTCGCAAGCATCTGACTAAGTGTCATCGTTTTTTTTTATGGCAGCATCTACCAGCGGCAGATCTCACCAGTCAGAGGGGTTCGGATGGAGGTGGTGGTGGTGGGGGGGGGGGTTCAGAAACAGCAGAGAGTTGGGATGGATCCAGCCTGATGTGAGGACAAATTAAGAGACAAGAAATACTGAGTGCAAATCTAAAAAGTCCTGGCTCAGGCTCCGGTGATGGCACCCATGCTGATTCTCTCTCTGTCGGATCTCTGCGCTCTTATTTTTTCTGCGGCCCCCGGTTTATCGGCTAGAGGTACATGCCGTTGATGAGGTAATCAGACTCCTCCGTGGTGAGGGGCCGGGCCTTCTTCAGCTTGTGACGAACCAGCCTGAGACGGCAGCCGATCATGAGCAGCAGCAGGGCGGTGATGATCAGTCCGAGGGCCAGAGGAAGGATGGCACCTGGAGGAGGAGGAGGAGGAGGAGGAGGAGGAGGAGGAGGAGGAAACAGGCCGGAAACGGACACCTAGAGTCAAACATCACACACAAAACACTACAGGAACAAGAGCTGGACAGAGACGCCATCATTGGGCGTTCTTACCTGACTCAGGGACCGGATGCCCCCCCATTGCTGGAAAGGGTTTTGAGATGGGGACGTCGCTCTCTGCTCTGCTTTGGGTGAGTTTGGGAGCAGCTATAACAAGAGTACAAACAGCTTTAGTTTATGAAACAGTCCTCTGTTAACACTACATTATTATGCCTTTGGTTTTTGAAGCTGTTTTTGTCAATTTCCTAAAAAGAAACCCAACAAAACCAAAACTGACCTATCTCCGTCTGTTTGGTGATGGGAGGAGCCACGGTTGCCGGTTTGAAAGCCGGACCTGAAAGATGTTTCCATTACTTGTAAAATTTTACAGTATTTTTATGTTGCAGCTAAAAAATTATGGTAAAAAAAAAGAAAAGGGAAAAGGACAGGAAGCAAAATTCGTACTTTTTTGTATACATTCACTGACACAGTCCGATTCCTGGAGGAAGTTGTTGTGGTTGCCCTGGCAGCCTCCGTACAGGAAATGTTTGCATTCTTCCGCGGTTTGGTCGTAGTACCAGCGAGGGAACGTTCCTTTACAGGGTCCGACGACTGGAGCTGCAGCACAGGGATCTACAGGAACACAGAGGGAAAGAGAGGGAGCCAGAGACAATTAACCTGTTTTACATATGACGTATTGAAGGGATATGCAAAGTGCAGCGGTTCCCAATTTTTTTATTTATGATTCCGCCCATCATTTTCCGAATGCGTTCGAGCGAACTAATTATAAACTGGACGTTTTTTAACACTACTGACTTCATAAAAGAGGTTTTTTCTTTATTATTTTGTTTTAAGGGCTGAGTGGTCACAGCAAAATCTGATTTGATTTAGGTTTTTTTTTCTGTTTACTTCACTTTGCATGAGGTTAACTGATGAATAAAAACTACTTGTGACATTATTTTTGAAAACATCCTCACTTGATTTTAAAAGCCTAAAAAAATTGTGCACTGGACCGTTTTATATTCACCGAACTGAATTTTACAAAAATTAGTTGAGTTCCTACGCGATCTTCCCACAGATCCCCAGGAAACTGAAAAGCTACCCCCTATGTACAAGCACTGCAACAATTAGCGGATTGACTGAGTAGATGATTGCAAAAAATGTTATTCTACAACAATAATTAGCCATTTAACTGATTTATCGAGCGAAAAACGCCAAACACCCAGAGATTCCAGCTTCTGTTATGTGAGAATTTATTGTTGTTTATCTGTTTGATATTATTAAAAATTAATTATGCTTGGCTGTTGGACCACAGGTTAGAAAAAAACCCCAAAACAAATTAGGTTAAACCAAAATTAGGTTTTTTTTTTTTTTCAACTTAGGCCTTGGGTAATTCTGATGAGCATTATAACCATTTTCTGATGGTTAAAAAAACACAAGAGTTTGATAAGTGATATGAGTAATTATTCATTTCAGTGATAGGAAATTACACACAATGCCCACAACTAACAGTGTGCACATTAGTATATTCTGTATTTTGTGAGTGTTTCTGCTGCTGTTCCCTTCAACTTCCCCTCTCTCATCTAAACAATCAGGTCCCATCTAAGTTTGCCAGGCAAGCAAGGAGAGAAAATAAGCCTGAGAATACACCACACCCAAGAAATACCTACGACAAAACAGAAATGGTGGTGGGGGGGGGTCTTTTGGTCAGTCTCAACCTGATTCAGGGATCAGATGACAGAGGGGACAGGGGGGCTTTGTTCCCAGCGCTCAGAGAGCTGCTTTCCCAGGCACTGCAGAGTGGCCCCGAGTGGCCCCGTGGCTCTGCCAGCGACTACGGCTCAGCGCGTTGACTCAGTGGCTGCCTGCAGGGGCTCCATCTGCCTCTCTGTCCAGACACGCCCTAAAAATCGCCTCTGCCCCTTCACAAAGGCAAACTGCGCTAATGACACGGCGACAGAGGATCTTACTGTTAAGCACATTTCAACACCTACAGCTAAAGTAAAGCACATACTGGTAGATTCCCCTCCAGCAATGTATCACCGAATAAAAACACAACAACAACCCTACCTTGACTGGCCGAAGCCTTCGGTTGACTGGGACTCTGCGGGGGAGCGGTCTCGGCCCTTTCCTCGGGTGGCGCGATGTTCTCCATGCTCTTCCTGGGCCCGGTCTGGAGCACGGAGCCGCCCACGGACCCCTCGGTCTGGGCTCCGGGCCGACGAGGCCCAGGCAGATCCTCCGGATGGGTCACTGACTTCCTGCTGCTGTCGACTAAAGAAACCAGAGAAAGAGAAATGAATGTGGAGGAGGTTTGTTTGCCTTTTGCACATTTTTTTTTTCTTCATTCTTGCCCATTAAACCATTTTCCTTTAACTGATCTTGATGATACAATAGATTATAAAAGACTGTGCATCACAAAAAAATCATTAAAAACAAAAACAAACACACAAAAAAATAACAACGGCATTCATTACCAAACAATAAATGTCTCTTACAGTTTGGGCAGAAGTCTTCATCGGAGCGGTCCGGACAGTGCTGCTTCCCATCGCAGGCGTAGGTGATGTCAATACAGCAGCCGTCATCACACTTGAACTGGTAGTTTGAACAGTGACCTGTGCACACTGTGGATACGGAAACATAAATTACACCACTTCCCACTAAAAAACAAAACAAAACAAAGAAACAGCTTCAGGAAAACCTTAATTTGGACTCAAATGGTTATCGACCTGGAATCTGAGGGAGAATACCCTCGTCATAAAGGAGCTAACTGCAAAACAAACAACAACAACAACAACAAAAAGAGCATGTCTGGGTGAGTACATCACCTTCCGCCTGGTGTTTCGGCGCCAGCACAGTGACGGAGACGTTGTCGGAGCTCCTCTGGCCCGCCATGTCAGTGACCGTCATCTGGAAGGTGTACACACCCTCCTGGAGACCGCTGATCTTCAGCAGCCCCGGATGCGTCGCCTTCAACGCACAATACAGAGGGAGTCTGAGGACGGATGCCGTTCTGGTCTCGGGGTCGAATAAACCGTGTGATCGCAGACTGAGATTTCTGAAAGCCTCTGCAGTTTCTGGCTCTTGAACATGCGAGCAGCGTTTAGGGGTAGGCAACAGGATCTGACTCCAGCATCATTACTTTTTCAAACTTAGATGACGTTTGAGTGCTACGTGTTTTAAAATTCATGAACCACTTTGTTCAATCGTAACAAAACAGAAAAATACGTATTTGCCCTGTTACACGCTCAGTGTTTGTGCAGAAATTGTAGTTCGGAGGGTTTTTTTGCCAAGATTTATCCTCTGTCAAGACATTTGTCCCCAACCAAGCTCAGTGGAGATAAAATTAATTTTCATTGTGCTTCTTGATGCATTAAAAAAAATTACATTTGAGGCCTGGGGATTATAGCACAGGCCATGAAATCATTTTTTTCTCTCTGCCCTTATTTCCTGCTTTTTTACAATCGTCTGATTAATAAAGCTATAAAATGAACAACAGTTATAAAGTCAATAAAAACTTAGACTTGGCATATGGGATGAAATGCTCAAATGAATAAAATCACTTGGCAGGTGAAGTTCAAGTAAATACTTGATAAATCAAAATGCTTCATCGAGGTGATGCAAAAATTATGTCAACGTCCAATATTGCCATAAAAAAGCCCTTTTTAATGATTTAACAGTGTCCACAACTGCCTAATGCCCCTCGTGGTGTTAAAGGGATAATTACGATTTTCTGATGAAGGTTGGAAATAGTGAAAGTTGACCACACATGAAAATGTGACATGTTGTGTCGGAGGCCTCTGACGTTGCCTCCGAGGCCGTGACTTTGACATTGCTGCTGTCCTCGGGGAGGTTTGAGCCTGACGGACTCTTATCTCCGTCGCTGTAACGGCACTCTGTTGGCTCAACTAATGCAAACACGCGCATGCAATTTGACTCCAACGCCCGTGACTACTCACAGTCACATGCAGATGTTTAGAGATACGGGATCCATGAATGGATCTTCCAGGAAGAGCCCTTCTATTTACAGGCTTCCCTTTCTCACATGAAGCACACACATTAAACCGCATATGGTCACTATGCCGCGAGGTGGCTCGGCCGCCAGTGAGTAAAACACCGACCTTCATGTTGATGGCCGTGTCCCCTTTAATGAGAGTCCATTCATAGCGGCTGATCCCGTGGTCGTCCACGCTGTCCCGGCCATCCAGGACGGCCCAGTCCGTGGGCAGCTGTATCACCACATCCTGCCCGGCGTCACTGCGAGGAGGCTCGTCCGCCTCTGTCAACACAAACACCCTGGTCATACGGAATACATGTTCTACACATCTAATTTATTTCAGATTTCCTTATTTTTGGTCACTTTGCACATTAATTCCTGTTTTATTCCACAGTGGATAAAGACATAAAAGGGGCTCTTATTGCTGTATTGCAGACAGATGGTTAAAAACAGAGATATCTTCACATTGATTTAAAAATTTTCCTCATTTCGGACTGCAACCAACGACTATTTCCATTGTTTATTAATTTGCTGAGTATTTTCTTGATTCATTGTTTGGTCTATAAATTATCAGAAGATAGTGAAAAAATTCCTACACCAATTTTATTTGTTTTCTGACTAACATTCAAAAATCAAAACAGTGGAAAAACAGGAGAATTTAAGGTATTTTGCACTTGTAAAATTGGTTTAACGATATCTCAGTAGTTCAAAACAGGTGTCAATTAATTTCCTGTCAATCAACTAATCAATTAATTGTCTAATTGTTCAGCTCTATACTTTAACAACTTCTGTAACTGCACTGGAAAGTCCTCCTTGCTTGCTCCGATGTAAAACTCTAGTAAATAAACAGAAGAGATAAGTGTTGTCATAAAAGCTCCTGCAGCTTAGCTGTGTCCTGACCTTACTTTGCAAAACAAGAAGCTAAAAAGGCAAATCATTAACCAAACCTGCACCACATTATCGAGATAAGTAGCAGTTTCTAGCGTCTGAGCCCAACGTGCTGAGACCTCTGGACCTGTTAAAAAGCTGAGGTAAAACCCAATATATATCCTCCAATGGATCTGAATATCAAATTTAAACAATGCATCCCTTTTAGTGGAGTTAATTAAAGTGAGACTGCAGCAAGGGCACTGAAAAAAAATAAATAAATGAATAAACTCTTAACAAATGACAGAGTTTTCTTAAACCTGATAAAAAAAAAACTTATGTTCCAACCTTTGACCAGAGCTTAAGGGAAAGAGAGCAGGAGTCTGATGAATTCTGGGAACTTAGACATCACACCTACTCATTTCTCTTATTGCCTTAGCCTTTACAACGCGGCCCTGCAACGGTAAATGAAGGTACATCAGTGACCGGTCCGTCAACAGACTTGTCCTGGAAAACAAAGTCCCACATCACAACCCATCACTTTTTCACTCCTTTCTTTGTTTACTGTACAAGGAGAATAGCAGGTTAATGAATAATTAAGTAATGTAACCAACACTACAAATATTATCACTGTGAGCTTTTCCCCTCTGTGCTTGTTCATTCATTGTCCTTCAAAAAACAAATGTCAAGTCATTTTTTTCCCCTTTAAACCTGCGCGTTAGTTAAACATGAAAAAAAATATACTGAAACCTCTATGCGACATTTGAAAATTCTCCTTACTTAGCTGCATTTTAATTTAACCAGAATTGGTCAGGTTTTAATTAACGAACCACTCTTCCCTATAACAAGGTAAACCACATCAAAAAATGGAGACATCTTCATTTGTTCTGCAGTGCAGCTGCTTTGTTTACAAGTTGCTGTTAGTTGTAATTACCAAGTAAACAGCTGCACAGAATGTTTATCTGTTCGTTAAACACCAGTCTATCTCCAGTTAAGTCAAGTAAGAAGGTAACTGAACCGTGCGGCAACTCCACGGTTGCGAGGGTAACCGAACCCCATTTAGTTTTTTGCTAATTTAATAACAGTGGGTTAAATGATGATTGATAATACGGACTAGTCGTGGTATCAGGGTCATAGGTCTGGTGGATAAACCCCAGCATCCCCCCATCATCCCCCATCATCCCCCACCTTGTCTGTCATCCCCATCGGGGAGCCCCTCCCCGGACCTCCGGGCTGAGACAGGGAGGTGTCCCTGCGTGGCGTTGGGGGTCCGGCTGTAGGTGGTGAAGCCCTGCTGCGCGGCGAACGAGCAGACATTTTTGTTCCTGTAGGTGCAGTTGAACAGGTAGCAGCTGAGGCTGTCCCCGGGCTGCCTCAGGTCCTCCTGGACCACCGCCACGGTGCAGTGGGGCTGCGAGCAGCAGGCGTGCAGGCAGTCCCTCCAGGTGTACACCCTCTCCGGGGCCAGCAGGAAGGTGGCCCCCTGCTCGATGGAGGCCTTGGCCCGGATGATGCGCTGCGCCGCGGCGCCGAAGTCGCCCACGCAGGAGTCGATGGCGTCGCCCGCCCGGTACGCCTGGTCCTGCTGCAGCTGCTTGCGGAACTCCTCCAGCAGCTCCTCCACCCCGGAGATCTTGGATTTCAGGTCCGATATCGGAGAGGAGCGGGTGTCGGTGCGTCGGACCGCGGACAGCAGCGCCAGGAAGGCGAGCAGCAGCCGGGGATGCTGGAGCAGAGCCATGTTGTTCAAGCGGCTACGCGGCGTCTCCCTCTGCCTCCGGCCGGTGTCCGACGCATGGGGGGTCCTCGGCGGCAGAAGACGGTCCTCCTACATGGAAAAAGATGAAAACCCTCCGTGACACCGACGCGAAAAACACCATAAAACCCCCGACGTGTCACACAACGAGCGTCTCCGGACCAGGGGCGCAGGAGGCGACGGCTTCGTCCAGTGACGATGCTGAAATGAGCCGTTGTCACGGTGAGGGCGGAGGGCGCTGACGTCAGCCCGATGAACAAATATGGCAGGCGGAAGAGGCAGCGCACCTGAGACCGATCGTCAACAGACAGGTGAATAGAAACGTCAGCGGGACGCGAGCCGCGCACCTTCACGTCTCCAGAACCCGCGACCTTCACAGGGAGGAGGATCAAAGTCAGACGCTTATTTACAGATGCTCATCCTGTAGAAAACGAAATAAAAATTAAAAAACAACATGATTCTGTATATATATATATATATATATATATATATATATATACACAACAACAACAACAACAACCAGAAAGCACAACAGACTATTAATCTTTCTGGGTAAAAAAATAGAAATTCTCTAATTCTCATCCATCCATTGAACTGTTCATTACTGAATTTTCATTTAGTAAGTTTAACTCTGCCTCACTTTCTTATATTGTTTATGTTATTTCTCACTTTGTCAACCTTCAGTGTCTTAATGTATCTTGATGCTGTATATTCAGACTGTTTGCACTTTACTAATGTGCACCTTACTTACTTTACTCCTTAGTTAAAGGACAAAACAAATGTCTGATTGTAGTTGTCATGTCATCCTTGTTATGTGTGACAATGGTCTGAATAAACTTCCTGTAAAAAACAAGGACAACTATAGTTTTGTTTATCTCTCTCTCTCTCTCGCTCCCTCTCTCGCTCACCTGCTGGTGTTTACCTTCCTAAAACGCCCATTAAATCAACACAAGGGAGACTAGGAATGAAAGCGACGTTTCTATCCCTCTAGCTTTTATATCCTTTTTTTCCAGTTTGCTTTTGCGGTAGCTCTAAAGCCTTTGTTTGGTGACATTGTTCTTTAATTTTGTTTGAGACTGCACTCTACAAATAAACTTTACTTGTGTGAAATAATCATCGTGGGCTGCATCATAGCCTGTTATATAAACAGTGACGGTGCAAAAGTAGTTGTTCTGAAAGGTTGTGGAATCAAAATTAAGTTTCACAAAAATGGAAACATGACATTTTTTGTTGTTTCACATCTTTGTTGATCAGCTTATGTTTTTTCCAGCCTATGCACATATATATTTACAGTTGTACCTTGCAATGATATCAGATCACTGCAAAAACCTTTTTAGTGTTGACATAAACATACTAAAGGTTATGTCACTTTTCACTTATGAAAAAAAAAAGAACAGATAGGTCTGCAGCTAATCTTGATGAGTAGAAATCTTAGGAACTACTGCAAATATCAGCCTCTTCTTTCAATAAAAAAACTCTCCTTTAACATCTCCAACACGTATCTTTCACAGTTTCGAAATGAAAACTTTTATTGAACAATATGACACAAAAAACCTTGAACCATATTAGATATGAAACAAAACGGACACACCTCTCATGATTAGTTTTCCCCATTTCTGACATCATGTTTTAAAATTAAAAAAAGAAAAAAAGTCGATGCTCTTCTATGTGAAATTTGTTTGCATTTCAAATTTTCATCACAACAAACATGTGAATGAATGATCACACCTTACACAAGCAGGATAAACACAATTCTGTCAGTGTACAACGATAAAAACACAGCAAATGATCCGTTTTAATATTGATTTCTAACCCAACATTATCTCCTATGATTGGTGACACTAAAAAATACAATAATATTCAATTTATTTTTCACATGTTTTCATCATAGACTTGGTCCAGTCAACATGGAGATTTAACTATGCTTATCAATATGTTTTTAAAGTACATAAATGTCATTAATGTATGATTCTATAAGACAATATTTACATGTTTCTGAAAAATAAAAATGTAGGTTTGTATTATAAAAAGGAAATGTGAAAAAAACCCAAAACAATTTAAATAAGTCTCAGTACAGATAAAAAAAAAAAAAAAGGGCATGCACTGACATTCTTCAGATTACCATAACAATTAAATTAAAAATACATTTAAATAAAGTAGTGACAAGATGCCTATGATAAAAATATTAGTACAGAAGATCTTGAATGTAGTATTTGTATCTCAGGCTTGTATAAGAAAATGGTCAGTCTCCAGTTTTGTAAACGTTAAGACCGGAGAAAATGTTCTGACAGTATCCGAAGTGTTAACGATAGACTTTCCCCACAAAAGTTCTCACCATTAACGCACCTGTAACAAAAGAAAAGCGGCGCCGTGTCCATCAGGCTTAGCGGAACCAGTGGCACTTCTCAGTAACGGTTGCTTCCAAGCAGAGCAACCGCGTATCCAAAATCCTCCGTTTCAAACAACTGCGAAATACTTCGCCGAAACCTGCCGAGAGGCGGGGGTGGGGAGGTCCGCTGCTCGCGCGCGGCGAACACAGGTTCTCCTCCTTAAAAAAAAAGTCCCGCTCCTCTAAACTCCGAGGTAAAGAAGGAGAGAACGCCGAGTTATCGGGACGAAGGGCCCCTGCTTCTCCGAGTGGTCGTCGCCGCCGCTAAGGCCTCAGGTCGGCTTCTGCCTGTGGTCTGTGATGGCCTTCCATAGTTTACACAGGATCCCGCCTCTGAAACGCGGGGAAAGACTGTTAAAACATACAATGGACAACAGCATGGTGCAGCTTGTACGCAACCCACAGATTATACTGTGTGTCCTATAGCTCAGTTTTTCAAGAATTGAAAAAATAAAAGCCCACAATTCCCAATAAATACCATCTCTTACACTTTGTACTGTGTCGCACTGCCCCTGAGAGTCAGTCTGTGCCTTTCGTGAGACAATGATCGTCCTTGCTACAGCAGCACACTGTACCAGCAACGCTGGTTTCCAGGTAAACATGATATAACGGCCTGTTCTGCAGGAAATCCACTGTCGCACTGCTCTCACTCGTTTATCGTGACTGTGACTGTCCCAATAAACCGGCCTGCAGCCGCATACAGTAACGTTTTATAACTAACATTACTGCCCAGCGACAGGCCAGAGAGAACATTCAGACTTAATTACTTTCTAAGACTTTTTTATTTTTGAGGAAACTGAATTCAGTGCTTTTTAAGGACATATGTCGATAGATGGGGATTGTTGAGTGTCACCATGTATTTCATGATTCTGCCACTGGGGGATGCCAAATAGCAGAAATGAACAAATCCTGCACTTACAGTAAAGGCTAAAGTTTGACAATCATTCACATAAATCCAGAAAACAATTGTTCCCATTAAAATGATTTTCAGAGCTTGGGAGCACAGTTTCGCACAATTCACAGAATTGTGCTTTTGTTTGTTAAAGCCACCTCGCAGGATTTTCTCGTCCCATAAAGAACCACTAAAGTGCAAAGTCAGCCTGATCCAGACCAGGAAAATACACCGAGACAAACTCTGCCCTCAGGCGCAGACTTCAGTGTGTCTGGGCCTTAGAGTGCTACAGGTCTAAGCGTCTCCATGTATTATTGTAGTTTAATGCTGAATACAGAAGTGAAACCAATCATCTTAAAAAAGACAGAAACCAAACCAAAAGAAAAAGGATGTGCTACCTCAGTCTTAAACTCTTCAGGTCGTCCCGCGTCACTTCATGGAGGATGTCGTTCAGCGTATACTCCTCGTTCAGTATCTAAAGAGACAATCAGATATGAGGAGTCGCAGAATGGGGCAGACTTCAAATTCAACATAAAGTAACTGTGCATGTCCCTTTACGTTTCAAGAACTTTTGAATCACGGGCAGCTGAAGACAATCACAGGGCGACAGACACAAGCGCTAATATAGGAGCATGCGCTGCACGAAGGAGGCTCCAGGAGGCGAAAGCATGGACTCACTCTCTCTATGGCGTCCTGGTCAGCACCGTACAGCCTCAGCCAGCTGGTCAGCTCCGGGTCGCCGCGGGCCTGTGCCGGCCGACGCGTCTGTGCCGGCGGGGATGACGAGGGGACGTCTGCCAGAAGAGACGCAGTGAACAAACCGCCCTTAGCTCACCGGGCTCATCCGACCAAAAGTGTCGCAACAAAAACTCATAATTATTCATATTATTATATTTCAAAGCTGTCGTTTAATAATTTTGTTTATACAATAATTTTTTTGATTTGTCTTACAAATTATAGGAGTAATCAATTTAGTATTTTGCATATATTATATAGATTTTTTCATAATTCAAGTTTAATGTTCAAGTGGTGGATTTATTTATAGATTTATAATTATGTTATTTCCATTGAAGCTTACTGTTTAAAATTTAGTGTAAATTAAAACACTGTGCTCAATACATATGTTTATCATGTTGCCTTCAGGGACCAAATTTAAGGAAATCCCAGCAGAAAAAAAATCCATATCTGATAATATAGTATTACTGCTAATATCACAGTCAAATATTGATATTTGTATTTGGCTCAAGTATCCAGTACCAGTTGAGCTCAGCTTGGCCACACAAGCCCTGAAAGTGACAGCACACATAAAGATCTTTTGAAAGATGCTTTAAAATGTTGGCACGCAAACTTTGTCCAAGTCACGATGCATTTGGTAGCGTCCTGGAATCACATATCGGATCAGATAATTAGAATTAGATATCATGCAATTTGCACCTTCAAAAGGGTGATAAAAAAAAGTTCTGCTCATGTCAGGTCTTGTATACTTTACTGAGCTGGAGGGAGAGAAGCCTGACAAAGCCTCAGTGAATGTTGGATATTTCCTCTGTGCTTTCAACCACCCTGAGCTGTGTGAAGCACAACACGCATTTTGTTCTATTTATTACAGACCAGCTAAGAATGGAGGTGGAGTCTTCTCCGTGAGCCACAGTTTGCTTGTTTAAGTGTGGGTGTGGAGTAGTGGCGGCTGCAGACGCGGTGCCAGGATCACCCGCAGCCACTGGGAAAAGTCAATGAAAACACGCACCTGCGGGATCAGATCGCAGCCTCAGTAGTCTGATCTCCTGCTCCCTCTCCTCCAGCACTTGCTGCAGGATGGCCTGATACTCCCGCTCCTTCTCCAGCAGCTGCTCGAGCAGCCTGGGGTCGGACAGGGTCGGGGGAAACGCAACAGGAGTCTTTTATGTCACAGATCATCATGCAAAATAAGAAGAGACGGCAGGTCTAGCGGTTTGCGTGGCGTTCGTATCTACCTGTTGGTCTCCAGCTTCATGCGGCCCAGCTCCATGCTCACCGAGCGCTGCGCGCCGTGGGACTCGTGCGAGACGGTGGAGCTGAGCGTGCTGACCCCCGACGTGGCCACTGTGTCGTCGTGGCCGGCGACGGGGGCGGCTCGGCTCTGGTGGGCGGAGTTTCTCTCCGGCTCGGCGTCGTCGTCGACGTCCTCCTGATCGGCCGCGTCGCTCTCCGAGGCCAGACTGAAGTGAGGCCTCAGCTCTGGACACAGACGAAGACGTCATGTTAATGATTTAATCCATGATGATCAATACGGTTGACATAATGCACTTTGTCTGAATATCATGTTATTGTCATGTCACCACGTTGGTTCTGTGGAAAGTCTCACTGATTCTGATGCTGCATTAAGATAAGATTACATACAAGTTTATATATACTAATAATATATACTGTAACGGATATACAGCAAATTTAGAAAAATTTTGATAATTTATTAGCTGTTTAAGTTGTTGAATTGAAAATTTTGTCTGCCTCAAGCTTTTCAAGTGTGAGGATTAGCTGCTTTTCTCTGTTTTTTACTACTTACTATCATAAACTGAATATTTTGGGGTTTTTTTGCACCGTTAGTTGAAGAAAACAAGCAATTAAAAATGTGTCTCTTTGGGCTTTGGGTACTTTTAATGAGGAGGTTCGCTATTTCCTGACACGTGTTGGTGACCAAGCATAGTGTTCGGTTTAATTCTCTGGTAACGGCCTCACAAATGACAAACTCTCATTCCTCAGTAGTTCATATTTCCTGCATATTTCTACTAATCTCCCTCGACAAACCGGCGGACTCGGATGCGTGATCAATCGAATTTAATGCTTCGTTCACGGTTTAGAACCGCAGTGAGTTCTCCTTTTCTAACTTCTGAGCTGATCCTTGCATGACGCTGTCACAACACGCAGTGCTCGCTGACGTGTCGGCAAGGTGCGGCTAACGGTAACGTATTTAGAGGCGCCGACGGCGGTACCTGGCACCAGGATCGTGATGGCCGTCTGCACAGCTTTGCGGATGATGTTGTCCAGAGCGAACATCCAGTGAGGCTTGATGTTGTGGTTTCGCAGCACTTTGTTTACCTGTGATGTTGTCAGAGAGAAGGTGATACTTTATTTCAATTTGACTGAATATTTTTCAAATTATTGGTATATGTTCATATTCCCTATCTATCTTTTAATAATGTTTACTTTTACCGGTGTTTATGTATACTTAGGTTGATACTTCCTTATTTCATGTGTTTAAAAATATACTTTATTATTCTCTTTGTCATTATCCTCCGCCACAGTCACTGAAAGGCATCTTTAAAGCACCCTACTACGTTTGCTATTTTAAGATATTTTCAGCCCGTTGTTGTACTTTCAGACTTGTGCACCACAAACCAAACTGCTGCTCGTCCCAGCTGCATGAACTTCTCCCTCTTCTACTGTGAAGTGTTTTGCAGCGGCGACCAACAGGAGGCACCAGAGCCCCTTCTTCCCGCAGGATTACGCAATACACCTCCCTGATTTGAAAACAACCACTTGTTCTGTAGTTTAAATTCCTTTCCATAACTGTGTTTCTAAAGGGGAGGAGCAGAAAAGCCTTTTTATTTTTTTTTCCAACCCCTGGCAGCTACTCCTGACAGTTGCTCCCCTTGTTATCGCCTCACTTAAAGGTTAGGGGAGCTCCACAGTCGTTTGTCTGATCTGCAGGAGGAGCAGCAGCAAACATGGCAGCACTGTCGCTGTCTGCAGTTCATGCAGAATGACAACAATTACGCTGAGGTGTTCAGAGAGCGTGGTCTATGCAGAGGCCGGGCGCAGCTCTGCCCAGGAACAGGGGGGTGGAGGGCGAAGCCAGAAAATCCCCGTGTTACAGGTGCAGAAAATGAGCAGCCTGGGAGGAGAATTTCTGCAAATTAAAGCTTCAAAAAGTAGCAGTGGGGGTTTTGTCACGGCTGCAGTTATGAATTATCTGCAGCAGAGAGATGTGGATTATTTTAGGTCTGTGTTGTTATTCTTTGATTGATAATACTTTGATCAATAATTCATGAGCCCTTTGGGATGAGATGTGGGATGAAATGCAGCAGGGATCTGCAGCAATGAATTCTAATGCAACCACTTATCTGGTTCTGCAATGCGAGGCGGTGTTTTGTTTTTGTTTTTTGTTTTTTTTTTGTCTTTTGCACGCGGAACACTTACAGCATCCTGGAAGCCGAACAGCACGACCTGCAGCTGGCTGATGGCCGTGCTGTCGAAGTCCAGCTCCAGCTTGAGCTGGGACAGCGTGTTGGCGATGATCTTCCTGTCCGCCATGCGCACGAAGTCGCCCAGGCTGACCACGAGGGTGGAGATGTGTTGGGGCTTCAGCTTCATTTGCTCGGAGCCCTGGGGACGAGAGGGCGAGAGGAAGATGAGGACAGAGGCCGTGACAGGGGACTGGCTGAGGGTGGGGGTCATGTTTGGCGCAGCACAGGGATCCATTATTATTATTATTACTATTATTTTTTCAATTTACTCTTCAGACTGCTGGTTTCCCTCCATAACCAACCTGCGTGAGGGCCTCCATCAGGTTGGCCACCACCTTGTCCTTGTCCTCCGTCAGGATGTGGTGCAGGGTCGACCTCCTCTCGCTGTCCTTCCGAAGCATGAAGAAGCCGGAATCCTTCTCATCCGGCGATGGAGGTGCGCTGTGATCCTCGAAGTTCTCCACAGGAATGCTGAGCGGGAACGAAAACAAAGCTTTTTGGATTCAGGTCCTGTTGACCTTTACTACACTGTTTTCATTTTCCAATTATAGTGCAGCTCCCGCAACACAGTTTCCAGACAACACACATGTAAAGCTCAGAATTATATGTAAAAATTTATGCAAAACCTGTGCCTTTGCTTTGACGTCACTGGTTTGGGTGCAGCAAACGGAATAAATGTAAATGGAAAACACATAAAACTAAACTCCACGAGTAAAAAAACAACAACAACAAAAATTATATAGATATATATATAGATATATATAGATATATATCTATAAAAATTGATTTTTATAATTTAATCATAATTCAACTTAACGGTTTTAATCGTGTATTCACTTCTGTTTTGTATTTCCATCATGTGTTTTATGTGCTTTGTGCTGCTGTCTCACTGTGGCACAACTGACTAGGGACAAATAAAGTGATTTATTGAGTGAAAATTACTCAGATCACCAGGGTTGGTTTTTTTGACAGTTGGCATCAGTTTTTGTTTACACTGTAGGGAACTTTTTTTGCAAACAAAACATTCCCCAAATATACACATGTCCATTGTTTCTTGTGAAGAAACATTTTACAGCCGTGGCACCAGCAAGGACTGTGCTTTCGCAAGATGATTAACGGGGAAGAAAGCAGGGGAAAGGAAAACCTATCACCTCAAAACAATGGTATACATATTTTTCAGACATTAATTTTCTTGTTAATTACGGGCTAAAAAAGTGAAAAATAACTGTTTGGTTGAACTATTCATAAATGGGAAACACACAACCGAGGATGAGGGGACACAAGTAAATATTCCCTTGTTTTAAGGGGTCGAAAGCTAAAAAAGGCTGGGAAACCAGGGATTTTACGCCTTCGTGCAGCACTTAAACTCTCTCGCTGTCAGTGTCAGTCGGCGTATTATTTATCGACAACGCAACCAACAAAACCGTATCAAGCCGGGAGTAAATGTCAGGTTTGTAATAAAAACAGCCCCGATCCTATTTACTTGGCGCCAAAAGCCAGGCCCTGATCCCACTTGGTCCCACCTGAGGAAGAGGGACCTGGGCCCCTTGACATCCCTCTCGCTGTAGCACTTGATGCTGGGCTTGAAGATGAAGGGGTTGGTGTTGAGGTCGTTGTCAGGGGAGACGGAGCCGTACTCGCTGCTGCTGCTGGTGTCCTCCACCACCACGGGCACCGGCAGGGAGATGCTGCGGAGGTACTCTGAAGGACACGGCGGGCCGCGAGGTTAAAAGAGTAAATAAAAACACAAATACTTATAACTAAACGGTGCCATGTGCAGCATTTATACACTGATAATCTGATGGTGTAGCTTGGAGGGAAGATGCTGTAACCAATCAGGGGGAAGGAGCTAAAGCATTTATACAGAAAACCTTAGACCTGATTCTAACGCCTCAAATTGATGCCACTTCGTCATCGTGTTTAGGGCGAAGACCTCCATCCCATGCACGCGGCAGGAAATTGCGATGTGTATTAATCATGAAACAGGGAGTGCAAGAGTCATTCGAGGCTTCGGAAAGGAGACGTTGTTGCGCAGCGTCTGTTTTTTGAGTTCATGTAAAGGGCAGAGTCCTGCGAGGCCGGCGGCCGCTGGCAGGAGACAAACAACTGTAGCCTAGATACTCTCGAGCAGAGCAGACAGATGTTTCCTGGAAGTGGCGTCCAGCTTTCAAAGTAGCTCCTCAAGTGTGTGAGAGTGTAAGTGGAGGGGGAGGGAGTGAGGGGGAGAGAGAGAGAGAGAGAGAGAGAGAGAGCAAAGTAACTCACCTGACCCTGGTGACAGAGCTGTGGGGGGGGGGGGCAAAAACAAAAAACAATGTGTGTCAGCACTTCACCGATGATAAAACAGAACATGACTTTAACGGCAGAATAACATTCTGAAGAATCAAGGGAGGCATGTACTTCTATCATGAGCTTTCTATCTAATCTTTTTGTGCTGGGGCCTGGACACATGATGGTACCAGGGACTTAACACTCTGTCCACCGCAGTTTGTCCTAATTTACTCCCTTGACGCTACCCAGATAAATGCTCTACATCCTAGGAGCATTTTAACTGATAAGGGGCAAAGGGGGCCGGAGGTCTGTCCCAGCTTTTCTCGTTCCGATTCATACTCAGCGGTTTCAAAAAGGCTCGGCTGCATCTTTTCGGAAGCTGCTGGAGATCCAAGCAAAGACTAAAGCAGAGAACATCAGCCGAGCTCGTCTCAGCAGCTGGACCATACTGAACTAAACGGAGCCAGGACTCCACCTGTGAAGCTGCTCTTGCTCTTCTTCTTGCGGCTGGTGACGGTGAGGAACTCGTCGGTGAGCAGGTCGAGGGCGGTGGCGCGCCGGTCCGGGTCGGGCTCGAAGCAGCGCAGGATGAAGGCTTTGGCCTCCGGCGACATGGACTCTGGGATCTCCGGGTGGATCTTGAACATGCCCACCTGCGGAGAAAAGGACAGATATCAGATCAGACCGGATCCGGAGGAGCCCGACCTCGGATGTTTGTAAAAGTTTTTTAAAAACGGAAAAAACCCGGGAGCACAAGGCCTCTATCAGCTCTCTGAGGTGCTCTGCACTCAGGGTAAATTGTTTGATCAACTGCAGGAAGACGGCTTAAGCGCAAAGCGAGTGTGTTTACCCAAGTGAACCAGAGCGGACGGTGCCCGGGAGCGGCGGGCGGCGAGCTCGGAGCGGTGACGCTCAAAGTTCAAGCGCCAGCCTCTCATGACCACAGCGCTTCCACGCTCGAAATTCCTGTCGCTGCCGACGAGGAATGTTGACTCAAGATTAGCGGGGCGATGCCCCTCCCTCGAGAGATTCCACAAGGATGAGTGAAGAGTATAATCGAGACTGCTTCCCTATTAAGGGAAAAAAAAAAAAAAAAAAACTCCGAGCGCCATACAAAGTGAAGACGAACCACGAGATCCTTTAGAAGATGAATACGGTCGGATCGCACGCCCAGTTCTGGGAAATCCTGCGATATTTTCGATTTATTTTTCGCCTCCTGCAAAGTCTATTTGGCGCAGTTGCACATGCCTGCTTGTTTGAACTCACTGCCCTTTAATTCAATTATTTTTGTACGGAAATTTCCATGTTTTGGAGCTTTGACAGGAGTTGCCATAATGCCTCTCAGGCAACCAGTGAACATATTTACCGTCCTTAATGGGCCACACATGGCAAAAGAACATTTCATCGGCGTGAAGCAATTTACATTTCCACCCCAGGCAAACACACACACACACACACACACACACAGAGTGTAAATTGAGTGAGTAAAGATTTCAAACAAAGACGCATGCACACAGAAAGTAGGGGGAAAAAAAGGAAAAAAGACATGTTTGTTTATGCTCAAACAAATGCTGGTTTCTACTGAGCTCGACCATGTTGCCACACGCAGGTGGCGAAGGCGAAGCAGGTGCACAGGAGCTGATTCACCGGTTCGGCTTCCACTACAAAATAAATAAATAAAAGGGGGGGGCAGACGTGCTGATTGTTCGAATTGATCGCGTCTTGCTAATGAGCTCAGCTGAGAGTCAGGTGATAGCAACGGAGACATTTCCATTAGCAGGTGACGACCACAAGGTGTGTTTAAAGCTTAAAAAACAAAACAAAACAGTTTCAAGCTTTGGGAGTCTGCCAGCGAGTCAACAGACTGATTCAGTACCTGATTGCGTAACTATTTACAATCTATTTTTCTAATTTTGCTGTTATTTTTCCACTAGCTGGTTGTTTAAAGGAGAGGAATCTTAAGCTTCCTATCTAAAAAAATAATAAAGAAAAATAATTTTCCGTTTCGATATATTTTCGGTGTGTTTACCTGTTTTTTTTTGCTTGACATTTTCATAATTAAGTTTACATTAAAAATTGCATCACATTGCATTATTTTTACAATGTTTGGATGGTTGGAAATCTTTGCTCCTCATTACTGTAAAAAAAAATACATTAATGAATAATAATAAAAACAGAAAAGACGACATTCCATTGTAATCATTCAGGCTTTTATGAGCTAGTTGAGTTTGGCTGACTGCCAGTGATCATCAGCTGACGGCCAACGCCTGATCACGTTTCGTTGGGAGACTTTAACAGCGCATTGTTCTGTAAAAAGCAAAGCGGAGAAGCGTTTAGTTTGTTTTCAGCCTTGCGCTGGAACAAGTTCTGGCTTAGTTCAGGGCACCTGATATTTTAAAAAAAATTTTAAAGGTCGTTTGCAGAACAAGATAAACGAGGTGATCGCTGACGTGCTTTTGGAGCCAAGTGCACAAAAAGAGCCTAGAAAGCTTCTAGCCAACAAGTTATAATCTCAAAAAAACATGGTGTATCAGACACAATAAAATAACGTGCATCTGGGGAGCAATTGTCTGCTCTCAAAGATGGAAACTGGCCACATCCTCAGTTCCGTTTAAAGTGCGAAGCCGCAGCTGTTCGGCCGACATTTTCTGGACGAAGTCGCCACGGAAACAGCTGTTTCACTCTCCTCCCTCAAAATGTTTGCAAAAAAATAACAGGTCCTGGGGGGTTGGGGGGGTACGCGACCACCGGTGTGTCTCTCACCTTGAACATGGCGGCCTGCGGTTCTCCCAGTTCGTAGAAAGGCGGTTTCCCGGTCGCCATCTCTATGATGGTGCAGCCCAGAGACCAGATGTCCGCCGGCTTGCCGTATCCCCGAGGACCCTTGTCTATGATTTCTGGAGCCATGTACTGTAGTGTGCCTGAATAAGAAAATTTTTTAATTTAAAAAATGAAAATGAAAAAACAAAATAAAACCCCACACACAATTAATACTTAAGACAGATTTATAGATGATAGTTAGTGAAGATGTCAAGGCCAAAGAAACAAAACACTTTTCACAAACTTGGCCGTTCACATGGTGCTTGCCTCACAGTCTGCCAAAGTGACGTCAGCAGCGTGTGAAAGAAACTGATGTAAACGCCGAAAATAGCTCGCACTGAGCCTAATTACACGTTACATCTGTCCTGCAGTGACGACGCGGTTCTTTCCAACGAACAGTCGGGTTTCAGAGGCCTTAACGGGGCTTATGACCTTGTGTGAGCAACAGCAAAGAGCATTCTCTGTGCCATCGGATAATCTAATCACAGCTCAGTCCAAAGTAACATTTTCAGCTCCCACTGAAAGGACGCTTTTGTTCTAATAATAACCCAACGCCTGTGTATTCGCTGCTTTTAGAAGCTCGTGTACAAACAAAAAAAACAGACAGGGACTCATTTATAGCAGGCCCTGGGGCTATAAAAAGGACTAGCCCAGTTTCCTAAAGAGAGCTCCACCGCTCGGGGTAAGTCCCTGTCTGCTCCTATCAGCTGTCAGCTCGGTCTAATCCAAGAGGTCACGCCGCGAGCTGCGATTGGTCGGCGTGGCAGCGGTGGCAGCGGCAGCGGCGGCGGCTCGAAACCCGCCCCGATCTGACCGTGGAGTTATGCAAAAAAACCCAAACCAAAACAAAAGGAAACAAAAGAACCACGTCTCTGAAATAGCATCAGTCGTCTATTCTTAGATGTATCACTCACCGGCCAAAAGGACGGAGACAAAAGGAACGGTGACGGCCGAAGAAAAGCATAAATCTGTGTGGGCTTCCCTCAGCGCTCTGCGTTATTTATGGCCGCCACTGAGAAAAGATTAGCCTCTCGCTCTTTCATGGAAATGTCTATTCCGGGGGAATTTAGCAGACAACTCGGGCTTTCAGTTTTTTGTGCCAGGGGGAGGAAGGGAAGCAGTTTAGTCTAGTCTGGTCTGGTCTAGTCTGGTCTGGTCTAGTCTGGTCTGGTCTGGTCTGGTCTGGTCTGGTCAATGTGTTAGGGTTGGGTCAGAGCGCACCTGTGAAAGTCTCAGTGCAGGGGTTGATCCCGGCCAATCTCTTGGATGTGCCAAAGTCCGATATCTTCAGGACGCCGCTGTAGGTGTTGATGAGAACGTTGTCCCCCTGCGGGTTGAAAGGACAGTCGGTGAGAACAAAGACCTGCGTTCTGCGAGACCGTGGCGGTATGGAGATGATGTGAGGCGCTTGCGAGCTTCCCACACAAACACCGTGTGTGTGTGTGTGTGGGGGGGGGGGGGGTGTTTGCCTCCCAGTCAAAACAAGGTGATTAACATTTATGTGCCGCTAATGATGCTTATAAGGCTGCCTCGTTAAATCAAGGTGGCCGCTTGGGGAAGAGGCTGCCAGGCCTAATGGCAGCCTGTGAAGGAGGCGTTAGCAGTGTAGGTTTTGCCATAACTGAGAAAAAACAGGGAATCGCGTCTCACTTGAGAAAAAAAACGCTTAAAAACTGCGAGCTGCTGCAGCGGTCTCTGAACGCTTTCACACCAGATTTTAATTTTAGGGTGTAAACAAACAGTGAATGACACTTTTCCTTGTCTTCAAAGTTTTAAATATGTCCCAGACAAGTGATCACTGTCTTTGCGTGTCTGAGCTTGTTTTTTTGCATGGCTGAGATTCATATTTTTTCTTATCTTCATCTTAATATTTTTTCTGATATATGCAAAGCCCAACTGCCTTGTTTCTGAAATGACTTACACAAATAGACCTGCATCGACTTACGTTTTATATATTCTTCTGTGCATGCTTGGTGACGAGCAAGAAATAAAATTCCTTTGCATTACAAACCACTAATCTCCCGTAGCTGCAGCTCACCCTGTTCCTCTCACGCTTCTCTTTAGTTTTCTTTATGCCGTCGTCGTGTTTGTGCAGCGAATCTCCGAGAGATCACGCAGCCTGGCCACCGGCCAGCGATTACATATTTACCGCTGGATATTTGTGTTGACGAAGCTCGAGTTTATGCAGGAAGCCCCTAAGTGTGGCCTGGCTCTGGATCCTTGTCCAATATAAAGCAATGACAATAAATTCTGAGATGGTTAATGTTTAAATAGTCTTTTCCCTCGCTCTCTCTATATGATATCTTTCTGAAGACGAGCCTGCGATGAGGCAATGGTGATAAAAAGGTATTTAAAAAAGAAAAAAACAACTCTACCTTGATGTCTCTGTGTGCTATCTGGTTGTCGTGCAGGTATTTGAGCCCCTCCAGGATCTGCCGCGTGTAGAAGCCGATTGTGGACTCGTTGTTTTTCAGCGGGCCCCACTTCGACCTCAGCAGCGCAGACAGGCTCCCTGCGCACAACGGGGACAAAGCGCAACCACTGTCGGTCAGTCGCGTTATCTTTCTTTCCCTGGTTATCAGAGCACAAACGGCGGGCCGGCGAGCGGCGCCTCACCTCCGGGGACCTGCTCCATGAAGATCTTGATGAAGCCGTTCTCGCTGATGGAGCCGAGGTACTGGACGATGTTCTTGTGCTTCAGGTGCTTGTGGAGAGCGATCTCCTCATGCAGCGGCTGAGAGTACCTGCGTCGGGGAAAGGGGACATCAAGTGTGACGGATGTGAAAGCGGCGGGGTCGGACGTCATGCTCACGCAACGATAAAGGAGCTAAAGTGTGGCGAACTACTGAAAACTAAAAAAAAACAAAAACGAATGTATACCCTCATTTTCTGTCTTTATCTTCTCTACACTATAGGATTTTTAATTTTTTTACAGCACTTGCAGAATATTGAATATACTGCACCATATGTAAATACATCCAAAAAGAATGAACAACTGTATGAAAGAAATTGTGTTCCATTACTTACATCAATAACATTATGTTAAAATACATGATCAGTACAGCTCAGCTAAAACTGGGCATTAACTCAAAATGGCCAAGCTACAAAAATAAATTAATCAATAAAAATATTACGCAATTCAAATAAAAATCTAAGTTTTGATGTGGGCTGCAACTATTGAATATTTCCATTACCTATAATCTACCAATTTTATTTATTTTATTTTTAATTTGGATTAATCAACTAATCATTCTGTCTATACAAAGTCCCCAAACCCAAGGTGATGACTTTCAATGTCTCACTTTCTCTAACCAACAGTCTAAAAAAGCCAAAGATTTTCAGTTTCATCATCAAAACTGGGGAAAAACTCGAAAAATCACTATCACCTAAGGCAAAAAAAGAAAACACAAGAAAAACGGCTTATTTTCGGTCAATTGACTGATGAAATTATCGCTTCAGGTTAAAAATAATAATGAATTTGAAAAACCCTGAACTATGATAACATGTCCAGAAACTGACTGATGGTCTGAGTGTGTGTGTTTCTCTGATGGATTAATGTGGTTTATGGAGATGCCACTGAGACTGGCAGCGTCCTTTCCCCAGGATGACACCTTGGAAACACGACGATGATCCATACAATTACCGAAAACGTGCCAGAAGCGAAAAAACAAACAAAAACAAAAAACAAACAAAAAACAAAACTGGATAACTGCGAATCGTGAAATCTGATCGGAACAGCAGGTTGCTCTGTGTGGTCAAAGCTTTCACTCCCAGCAGTTTCTTTTCACGTTCAGCTCACTGCATGAATCACTCTATCCCTCTGTCTCTATCTCTCTGTCTCTCTCCCTCTGACTCTCACTCTGTCCCTGCCTTGAGATTTCAATCCACTTCTGAATAATTCACCCAAATTCCCCACATTCTTCGCCGCCGAGCGCCCTGCCGACTCACTGATGTGATTAGCGGAACAAAGCGCGGCCGTGGAATCATCCAGTCAGCGAGAGCGAGAGAGCGAGAGAGGGAGGGAGGGGAGAGAGAGAGAGAGAGAGAGAGAGAGAGAGAGAGAGAGAACTTGCGATCGGGGATGAGTAGGCGGTTCGCAGCTCTCCGCTAACCAGTCGCTCAAGTGGATTCCGGCCCACTGAAAGCCAGTAACCACCGGGGACGCCGCCGATCCCTGCCTCACGCTCCTGGTCCGGGGCTTTCTCATAATGATGCTCCAACGCTAAGTGCAGGGCGGGATCAGGGCATCAACGGCTCAGACGCTCAGGCTGCAATTTCATCCGTGCACAGGATCATTAATGTAAAGAATCGAAAGGAGACGGGCTAAAGATGTAAAATATACGTCCTGAGGGCGGTGCCACGTCAAAGCGGTCGATATTCTCAGAATCCCAGTAGATTCCAGGGAATATCCGAGTATGAAATATCCTGGGTGCAAATAGGACATCTAGGTCTGATGGTGGCACAACAACAAGGTCGGAGGGTCACAAAAAAATAATATGGTTAATCCTCTGGGGACGGTGAACATTTACAGATAATTTTAAACTATCTTGTGGAGTTTTACACCAATTTCAGTGCTGTGGAGCAATGTCTTTATTATCAGTTCCTGGCCTTTTTAAAATTATTTTTAATAGGTTTGATTTTTTAAAAAAAACAAAAACTTTTTTGTTCCTTTTGCTTTTATTTGATAGCCGACAGACAGTTGACCCCTCAGCCGCCCGGTTCCGCGCCTTGCTCCGTCCTACGTTTGCACTGGCGCAAGCTCCTGGACTCTTTCGCGCCGACGTGCCAACGAAGGCAGAGGAGAAGAAGCAGAAGGAGAAGGAGAAGGAGGAGGAGGAGAAGACCGCAATCTGGCAAACATGAGCGTAAACAGTCCGAGGTTTAAAACACTGAAAAAATTGGCTGTTTTATGCAGGAGGAAATTACTCTGTATCTGTTGGCTCTTAGGCCCTAATTGCACTGTCTTGCTAGTTTAGTCTCTATTTTGTGGATTAGAACTGAAGGGGGGATTAGCATGGTCTCATCACGTCGGGGGAGGTCGGGGGAGCCCTGTGGGTTTTCAGTGTGGACTGTGACCTGATGGACCCCAAAGATAGACCGGTTGGGAGCCACCGCCTTAGACTTCAAGGAGACAAACTCTTGAGTGTAAACAACTTTGTTTACAAGAAAACATCAGAGGGAGCCTTCGAGCAGCGCGTGGTCAATAGTCCCTCAGACAACTTGGACCAAAGTGTTGGGTGGGAGGGAATGTTGGGCCTATTTGTGTTGTGAGATTGAGAGTTACAGGGATATTACACTGTGTCTGAACAAAACAAAAAACGAAACACAACCAAAACAAACAAACCCCACAAGCACGCCGTCCCTTTTTCCTCACCTGCTGTCTCTCTCTGGTATTTCCTTGATGGCCAGCCGGACCTGGTTGCTGAGGTCTCGGCCCGCGTACACCACCCCGAACGTGCCCTTTCCCAGCACCACCCTCTCGCCATGCTCGTCGTACTCATAGTCGTACTGCGGGGGGGGCAAACGTCAAACAGAGACAGAGATGTGCCTTAGGGATATAATGTCAAAATCAACCAATGCTCACCGTGAAGACCTGACATGTTCGTACTACTGTGCCTGCAGGACTGAGGTATTTGATCACAGATTAAATACTTACTGTAAATCATTAATTTAACTGTGTCCCGCTTCTGTGATCTAACGTGATTAAAACAAAACTAAAAGGAGACGCTGAATTTTTATTGAACAAACTAAATGTTTATGCAGACGACTGTAATCCTCCAACATACAATGCAGAGACTAAACATAATAAAGTATCAGAAACTAAAGATTTTTTAAATCTTTAAAATATATATCCCGTACATAAAATAAAATAAAATAAAAAAATCAGTTAAGCGAATAAAAACATTCTAAAAATTATTGCTATAAGTATTGGGGGTCTTTATTTTTAAGTAATTTACCAGATAAGGGTATCTTTTTAATAATTAATAATTAACTTTTTCAAACAGTCCCTTGTTTTTATATCGTATTACTTTAACCCTGTTTCGTCAATTTGCACAATTCATGTTCTTTTCTTTCTAAAGGAAAAAGCCTGAGGAAGACGGAGGGACGGCTGAGTGAGCTCAGGCTGAAGACTCTTGTGACACAGATATAAAAGTAGAAAGGGACTCAGCGGGGCACATACCTCCACCAAGGCCAATGTAAAACAACCCCCTGCCCCCTGCCTCCTGCCTCCTGCCCCCTGCCCCCTGCCCCCATCCCTCCACCGAGTTCGGTGCAAATAGCCTCAGTAGTTTTTTGTTTTTTGTTGCGTAATTCTGCTGAGAACGAGACAGACAGACACGGCTGAAAACGTCACCTTTTTGGCGGCGGTAACCACCTCTGAGGGAAACCTGACAGATGTCTAGCATGTGCCATGCTGAGCCAAAGAGGGCGTGTTTTTGGCGTGTTTTTGGGTAATTAGCCTCCCGTTTCTCCCCGGGCTCTGCCGGGAAGGCAGGTGAACGCCGCGGTGGGTGTGTGCTCTGCATCCCTAAGAGCAAAGCTCAGGCCTACTGCCGGCAGGTTGCTGCTCATTGCTCCAGGCGAGCGGCTGAGTTTCCGTTCGCTTAGTAGAACGCAAACGCAGCGAGGGAGGCACGCTGTTGATTCTGCTTTTTTTTTTTTTTTGGGTCTTTTGATGGAAGCGTGAAAGATTTCTAAAGCCAATTAACCGTTGAAAGATTTTCCTCCGTCAGCACTTCAGCTTCAACTTTCGAAGGAAATCATATTTCCTGTTACATTTTAAGAACGAGTTAAAAAAAAAAAAATACACAGAAGAAGAAACCCAACAGGATGTATCAAAACAATGTGGGTAAAGGAATGATAGAACCGTTGCTGGTAAGCGTGCATTAAGAAGAAACAGATGCATGTAAATGCATGAATGCATGAATGTAAAATTAGAAAAATGTTGCATATTATGCCAAATCAATGCTGCAGGAAAATCCAGTGTTTTTGGTACAGAAAAAGGTAAAAAAAACCCGAACAAACTATGTCCGGTGATGTGTTCAACGTGATAATGATTCCTTATTTCAACAGAATCTGATCTTAGCTCTGCATGAGTCTTGGCCAGATCTTACCTAAATACTTTATTAGATAAAAATATATGGACAAAAAAGTAAGTGGAACTGCGAGTTCAGTCAAAAATATTAGTATAGCAAGAGCACTGGCCCCGGAGCAGGTTGACGCTGATAAACCGAGGTTTAAGTTGTTTTAGAGCTACAACTAAAAGGCCTCGGGACCAGGTTTAACATAAATACATGCACAGAGCCACCGTAAAGGTAAATCCAGTCCTCCCACCTCCAAGGCTTCGGCATCACAGTCTCCCTCCTCGGGACCTTTCCAGGTCTCCTCCGTTATGCTGTTGACCAGATCGCAGAATCTGCAAAGGAAGAAAAAAAAGAAAGAAAAAAAGAAGCATGGTTATTCTCACAGTCAGTATGTAAACTGCAGATGACTATCAGCATATCCGCACAGATTCATCAGGGGGCGTAAGAATATGCAGTGGGGTCTGCGAGCATTTAGAAAACGGACATTTCCTGTTGTTTTAGCTCTGAACTCCAGGATTTAAAAGTGCTGAATTTCAGAGTAAAGCACGTTTGTCAGTGTGGTCACGACTCATGAATAGTGCAGTAAGAAAAACTATGGGGCTTCTTTTAAAGAGCCAATATGCAGATGGGGATTCACTCGTATCCAAGGTTAATTACAATCAGCATGACAGCAGCTCATTTTAAATCGCAGCTCACCACTTTCCAAACCACGCAACAGGGGTTTTTTTTGCCCCCCCCCAGAGGCGTCCACTGGTTCCTGTTCGGAAAATAAAAGAATCTACGGTACGCCTCTGAAACGTGCTTGAGCGGTTGATTACACGATGTGAAACCAGCGCGGACGTCGGGTTCACTGTGATAAACTACCAGGCGGCCACATGCAGCAGTGGAAACCAACGGCTTCATGGAATAGTAGGAAACATCCATTAAAAAAAAATATAAAATGTACAGCTTGCTTTTAAAAATGTAAAGTACAAATGATTTCCACTTTTTATTTGCTTTTGATGCTCGAATGTTCCAGTCTGTCCCACATAACCCAGCTTCGTTTTGAGAAGGTGCTGTAATATTGATTATATTACTAATGTGCCCAGTCTGAGACAATGTCAATAGCTCCCTGTTTGTAGCATATTTCTCTGTAAAAAAAAAAAAAAAAAAGTATATAAATAATGCACATAAAAAAACCTTTCTGGGCCACATACACACACACACACACACACACACACACACACACACACACACACACACACACACACACACACACACACACACACACACACGTATATATATATAATCTTAATCTTGAATTCATCAGCATCAGAGACACATAATGTACGGTATTTGCATATGTGCCTGCAGCTGTTCAATGATACACGTGTGCTTGTGCATGCCCACATGCTGATCATGAATAAGCACAAACACCATCTGACTGGATCGCGTCCTCTTTCTACAACCTTCCCTTCCCTCCTTCCTTACTCCCTGCTCTCCTTCCTTGCCACTTTCCCTCTCACCCCTCCTCACCCCGACAGCAGGCCGTGAATCGCTGACCCTCGCCCTCCAGATAACGGAGCCGGAAGCGCTCGGGAGCGACCGCCTCCTTTCCGAGCGCTCAGGGCCTCGCTGAGCTGAGCCGCCGCCGAGAAACGCGATGGTGTCGAAAGGCGCGTTCTGCGGCGGGGGGGGGGGGGGGGGGGCGGAGGTGCGACATTTCCCACCTGAGCACAGAGCTGACAGGAGAGCGCCCGGACTGCTGCAGGGTTCGGTAAACCTGGAGAAGCTATATACTCCCTGCAGGGGGAAAGTGCTCTCTACGCGCCTTTATGATCGAAATCAATTCGGTGCTGGATACTGTTGTTGTCGTTCTGTTGTCGGCGGTTTCGGCCCCTGACTGTTCCCATCAACATGTCAAAGTGTTCTTGACGCTGAATCCCAAATTGCCTCGGATTTGTGTGTATGTGTGGGAAAACAAACAAAAAAAAAAACTGGGTCGCTTTAGAGACAAAAGCCTCTGCTAAAGGAAACTTACGTAATATAGTGAAATATCGGTACAACTTTCTAATTAGGCACTGATTATGAGGGGTAAGAGTTTGAAGTAATGGCCTTATAGATAATTTACTCTTGCTTTATGGATGAGTTATTATTAAACACCTTTAAGTTTTAAATTGTGAAATATCCCTTCGGATGGTATTTATCAATTGCTATTAATTGTTATAATTAACTTATTTGTACTACTAATATGATAACACAGTTAGTAAAACGTATATTTTTTTTGCCATGATAACCAACATCTTTGCTTTTTTCGCCCATGTCTCAACAAGCATTGGACGGATCGTCATGAGACTTGGCCCAGACACTCATGTCCCCAGCGGGATGAGTAATAACAATTCTCATGATCCAATGACTTTTCAAGTAGCACAACCAGGAGCTCGAACAGTAAGAGGAACCTCTCAGAGCCTGCTAGCATGGCTGTGGACTTTCACTCGAACTTTATCTACCACTCATCATTTTAAATGAGATTTTAAATGGTATATTCCGATTTTAAGATAATTTTAGATTACTGGCTCTTTTCAGAGTCATAGGAAAAGGACATTAAATAATTATTTGTCATATTAAATGGAGATTTATAATGTTAACGGGATTAATTGTCCAGCAACTGTGTGAAAAAAGCACCTGACGAGCAGATGCGGCGAGCCCGCGGACGGACAGACCAACCTTTTACAGTGCATCTCTGTGCAGAAGTAGATCTGGAAGTCTTCGGCATTGTGAAGGACATAGAGGAAGGCGCTGCGCTCGTCAAACTTGGAGATGCTGAGGAGAAAACGGTCCACAGTAAATAGCAAATAGCAAATATGACTCAGAGCATGAATGAGGCCTTTCACTTGGCCCTTGACATCAGCCGTCAAACATCTGGGATGAAATAAAAGCCTGTTTGTTACTGCGCGTTGACGGCCACTCCATCAAGGATCATAAAGCCCGGCAGACGTGTCAGATGCAGTAAAGCATGTTTGTTCCTCGGCAAATTCTGCGTCTGGAACAAACAAATGTTGTCCTGCAAACTGACAGATTGAATTATGCCGAATTTTTGCAGGAAAAGGACGGGCCGCTTGGATTCAACAACCGAACTGAAACTTTTCATCCGTCGGGACGAGCGCCCACCCGGTTCCTCGCCGGGCCGGAGCGGCCCGGGGCCAGACAATGGAGCACCTGCGCCCCTCGGGCCGTATTGTTGCCGCTCGCCGAGCTGCCGCCGCGTCCTGCCAGGCCGTCTGCAGGCTGAGTGGGTATGGGGAATGAGTTGTTCCCTAGCAACGTGCGAGCACGGCACCCCCCCCCTTTTTTTCCCTTCTCCGGTCTGACACTGAAATTCCTCTGAGGGCCGTGGAAAGGCATCGTGAATAACCGCCTGCATGTCAGGCTGCCTGTGGTATTAGTAGAGCGTCTGTTTGGAGCTGGGAGAGGTGAGGTGACAGTAACGTACTGAACATATCTGCACGCTCTGTTACGTCGCTTATGTGCACATCATTCACATTTTGCACACATTTGCACATTTTTCTGTTGTCTGCTATTTTGGAACAATGTTAGTAAATCCTTCATTCAAACAAGTAGCTTCATTGGGAGCAAGATCTCTCAGATATTCAAATACATCTTAACTGGATGTCGCTTACGCTCTTTTGAGTAGTGTGAGAGAATTTCCTGTTTATGTCGTATATATTATACTTTCTGTCATAACACTACTCTGATGGCTTCTTGACCAGTTCTCTTTTGAAAAGGAGATTTAAATGTCAATGAGACCTTCATCTCTTTCTTTGTCCTCTCTGTATGCATGTGACACTGTTGCACATTAGCATGCAACCAAAGCATCCTGGTATAAACGCAATATTAATGACAGTTCAATCGAGGCTTCAACATATTAGGCAGTGGCACTTGTGGAACTGCAACCCGAGCATAATGAGACTTGAAAACCAGCTACAAACCTTGATTGGTTTCAGAGAGTTGTGTCTTTCTGATGGCAGAAATGATTTTGAACATTCCTGCGATTCAGTAGTTGTTTTTTTCCCCTTTTTTTACAAAACACTGGACATTTTCACCTCTTGAGGCCACTAAAAAAGCCCGACCTCCCTCCCGCCCGCCGACTCGCCACCTCTGTCGATACGTTTAAATCAGTCGCCCTCCGGGGACAGATGTGAGGTCAGTCACATCCCCTCGGCGGCGATGATCAAAAGGCAGCAGACACTGACCTGACACCCCGAACTGATGTGGCGCTGAAGTTCCACTCGTGAATCCCTTTGTGCTGCAGGACAGATCACGACAGATATCATCATTACAGCTTGCGGCAGATGGTAAATCAATGTGTCCCCTGTGTGATCCTCTCTGCCGGGTGATAACAGCATGCTGACAGTAATATTAGAGCAGTAGCATAATCCAAAATATGTCGATTGAAATCACCATAATAGAAAGACATTAGTTGTTTTTATTAAATGAATATACGAAGGCTTACGTTGCAGAGCTACTGGGATCGGTGCCCGGTGAGAGCAACCACTTTTAATTCATGTGCTGCTGCGTATGTGAGCAGATACGTGCTACAACTGTGAGACAGGAAACAGGACGCCATAATCGCTTCTTGGTATCTAACCAAAGATAACAAACCAGGAACACTGAAGGTCGTCATCCATCTGTGAACTTCTGTCGGCAAACGCGATGCTTGTCTCCGGTTTTTCAGGTCGTGTAAGGCAGCAATACTGTTGCCTTTAGTGAACCAAAGCACGATTTTGCACGTTTGATTTAAGACACCTTCATACCTAACTGCATCTTTTATATCATTTAATACGCAGCTTTCTCAGTTCTGCGGCTCCAAATACTTTAGGCTGAAATTTTACCATCATAATTTTTTATATGCGGAATGTACTTAATTCAATTCGGTGTCCGTGTTTTCATCACTTAACAGCTTCACCAATGTCCCTGTGTAGTATTGGTGCCGACTGCATATCAAGCCGTACAACTCCGGATCCAGACAGCCAGCACGGGTGTTTGAAAAGACAGACGGATCAATTTCATTTTTTTTTTCCTAGCTGCTGCATGTTATCGATGTTTTACAATCAAGGATGTTGTTTCATCTTAGTTTTCATCTTAGAACTGGAAATTACTGGAATTTTGAGCACAATTCGGAGAGTTAAAGCTGACGGAGCGTATACGTGGGGCTTGACCTGCGGCTGGACACCCACCTTGTCATCGGGAGCCACATGCCAGATAGACACCGTGTTGTCATCCACGTCCTTGTTTATGGATAAATATGAAGGCTGGTAGACTTTGGTGGGCTCCAATATCAACACCTAGAGACCAGAAAAGAAAAAAAATTGCTGGATTTGTTTTACCAATTTTTGTCTGCTGATCATCATTTTCGGCCCTGGTTCCTCGGCCGCTGTCCCTTACGGGGAATCGGACAGAGGAGACGTCCTTCTTGGTCGCCTCCACCAGAAAGTCCATCCAGAAATCCACCAGCTCCTGTTTGGGGGCCGGCTGCTCCGCACCGGGCTTCTTGAAGTGCTGGTATATCAGGATGGTCTCCACCAGCGAGCGCAGGTACCTGGAACCAGCCAGAGTCATAAAAAGTAAAAAAAACCAAACAAAAACAAAAACAAAAAAAAATCCAGGGGGTTTCTGAGAAAGTCAGAAGCTAAATCTTTATTTAAACAAATGTAACTGAATTTATCCCATTTCTCATCGGAAAAATGCCTGACGATGCAAAGAGAAAATAACTTCCTGGCAGATAATTTGCATGCGCATTATGCCGTTTTAAACCCGTGAACATAAATCAAGCAGATCACACAAACAAGCAGTAACATGTGATGGTGTTCCCTTGCTGGGCAATGTTTGTCTCTGTGACATTAATGGGAACTTAAAGAGTTTTCGCAGTGTTAACACAAATAGAGAACAGCAGGGTCTTCGCGCACGGGGAGAGAGAACAGAGCTGCCGACGGTTTACTTTACTCCTTCTGAAATCTTGTCAAATCAACACGGCCTCTGAAATTATATCTCAAAGTCAATTAAGCCATAATAGGATTATGTGAAAGTAGCGGTGTGCAGTTGAGAGAAGGTTTCATCCGAGGCTAAATGACGGGAACTTTCCCTCAAACAGAGGAGGAAAAACCTTTTCTCATGCCGGTAATCTCGTTGGCATCATTAGAGCCGAGGGTAAATGTATTAGCCTGTCGACTACCTGTTCTTTGCACCTTTTAAATGTCAGACCCCTGCCTGGTTCTAGTCGCGTCTCCCGTGGAAGAAAAAGCACCTCTCCTACCTCCCCTCTGCGGAGCCGATCACTTGCATCTCGACGCCTCAGACTCCCCGCAAAATGTCACGGCACCGGGCTGCCGTCGCCACCGAGTCCACGCAAACAGGCGAGGCGCCGCCGGAACGAGCCCACCGAGTTCCTCGCGACATTTCCTGCCCTACGCGAGCCGGCGCGCCAACTGCTCGAGCGGCGGCCATCTGTGGCCGCCTGCCGTGGTTTTCAAGAGAAAGCGGCGCGCTCCGGATCAGAAGCGAACACAGGCACAGTTGGCGATGGGTGTGTTCTAAAACTTGTAGGGTTTTTTCTTTTTTGTTTGTTTTTTGTTGTTTTCTTTTTTTTTTAAGAAAACAGAAAGGCTAGTCTGAGACCGGCTTATCCGCTTTTCACTCACCAGATGGGGGCTTTGAGTTTGAAGAGCTTCTCGGAGGCATGGATGACCCTGGTGTTGTCGCAGGCCAGGATGCTGGCGCCAAGGAAGAAGCCCACGTCCCAGTAGCTCTGCAGCTTGTCCAGGCTTCCTTTCTTACCCAGCAGGCTGCTCAGCTTCACCCCTGGAAAACAAGATGATGGAATCTCAGCAGTTGAGATTTTTAAGCAGATTAGAAGGAAAAAAAAGAGAAAAACAGGCGATACTGTACCTGGATATGCCACAACATGCAGCACAGAGCTATATCTTTATAATTTGACATTGTGTTCGGTAAGAGATGAAAGACACTTGTCACAACGCTCCGGGATTCTGCTGAGGGAGCCGCTACATGTCCCGCACGGCCTGCCCCAGACACCGACCGTCTGTAGAGGCAGGTTCGGGGGTCGCCGGGATAAGCGTAGGAAACGAGCGGGGTCTGGGGGGGGCGGAGGGCGGGGCTAAGGCAGGGGAGCTGCGGGGCCGATTCCCGGGACCGCCTGCTCAGCTTCCCACATTCCTGAGCTCCTCTGGGAGTCGGATTTCAGGGCAAGAGCAGATGATTTGGGAACAAAGGTTTAAGAGAAAGCCTGCTTGCAAAACAGGAGAAAATGCTGCTGTGTTTTATCTGACTTTGATCGATATTTTCATAATACAGATGCTAAAACGACTATGTTGTAGTGACAAACCCAACTCTGCAGCCTCCCTTAACTCCATGGAGCTTCAAGAGGTCCTTGGGCTCATTGTTTTGGTTTTCCCTGCAGCCGTTTCACTTTTGGTTCATTCTTTGACGTTTCTTTGGCCTCATAGCGCCGTGTTGGGCTGCAGCAGTTGGTTGTTTTCAGTGACACAAGCAAGCTTTCAGAACCGACGGCGGACAGGCACAGGTAGCAGCTGGCTGGACAACATCGCGGAGCATTTATCAGCTAAAGAAACAGCTGCCTGCTGCAGCCGGGAAATGTAGGTTCGTATGAAGTAGCAGCACATGAAACCAAAACAATGAGCCGGAAGACACTAAAAAGCCCTGTATAATCAAGGCTAGCAGCAGATGCAGGTTGGAAATTTCTGTTTTGTCTTGTTTTTTGTCACTATGAACAACAACTCCTTAAATTTAACACAGCATTTCTTTCTTCCATTCTAAATATATCAAATATTTCAAATATTTTCATCCTGATATTTCGTCCATGTATGAATGCAAATCATAGATAACAAGATTCCCTTGTGTTCAACTAGTTGAATTCCTGCCCTGGAGCCACGTGATGTATCATGAGGGGCCGTTTCAGAGCGAGGACGGAGTCTGATCGCTCAGAGGTTCATCAGCAGGCTCCGCGTGAGAGAATGAAAAGCAGCGTACTTAGGTCAAAGACACAAGAAAGACAATCTGGCATCCACTCACCCACTTTGCGAAGCTCGAAGGACGTGTCGAACTGGTGTCCGGCTGCCAGGAGCAGGACAGCGTAGTTGATCCCAGAGTGTAGTGTTGGCTCTGACTCAAACCCCTTTTTAAACCTTAGAGGAGAAGGGAAAAAAATTAAAAAATTAAAAAAATAACGACGTCAATAAACACTTCCCAAAAAAAAAACCAAACAAAAATCCAGCGTCATTCTAAATCCCAGGCATCTCTGCGCTGACGTATGTCTTCCACCTGCCCCAACCCCCCTTCGGCGTCATGAGACGCGTCAAGTTAGGAAAAACGACAAAAACAAAAACAAAAATAATTACAGCCATATTGAGTTGGGGCCACAGAACAGCAAACAGCAACTGTGAGTGCCCTCGCAAAAACAAGAAATTTCATTTATTTAATGAGCAATCTGTTCTGCATTGGGGGGGGGGGTGTTATTAGGGGCCTCTGCCAAGTAGTGACACGGAGCTGAAAATAACAGCCAGATGGGAGCGCGATTATCTGAGCAGCGTATTCAAATTCACGAAGATATGATATCTTAAGAGCAATCTCCAGAAGCAGGCGATCGGCAGCCCTGAGTTATTATTACACAGCTTCTGTCACATGCCGTTGGCCTCGCCGTGCTCATATCGCAGCCGTAACCGCGGGGAGACGACACGCCGACCGGGATCAAGCGAGACCCCCATGTGCCTCCGACCAGCCCGCGATTCCTCCATCCGGGGACCGGGACTTTTAACGGCGTGACGGGAAAAAACCACCCCCGACGTGTTCGTCTCGCTCTCGCTCGCAAACATCGAGAGGATCCTGCCATGAACGTCCGGCTCTAGTCCCGAAAAACCCTCTGCAGGGGTTCAGGTCTCTGAAGAGACCTCTACAGAGACAATAAACCTTTAACACGTGAACAACTTGTCGATCAAAAATTATTAATCGAAAAACAAAAAAACAAAAACAAAATTAAAAGAAAAAACAAAACAAATCAGAGGACCAAGAACTTAATACCCAGTTTCCTCAGGGTATTTGGCAGGAAACTAATGAGACTCCGTCTAAGTCATGCACGCTCTGTACTGATAAATTTCATCCTCTCAAAATAAATGTTCTGGCGGGTTTTTGGGTTTTTTTTTTGCTTTGTCTTGTTTTTTTTGAAACGCAGATGCTGCGGCATCACGCGTATCGTCCTCCCCGGTGCATTCATCTCTTTCAGCTTGCGACTTTGTTTGATATTGTAACGTCCAAAACAAACAAACACAGAATTATCAATACAGGGGCTTGGATTAGACGAGAGCATGAAACAACACTTGGTAATAAATGCTGTCTCCTCAGTTACCAGACTATGCGGTTCCCTTTAGGTACCTTCTGGTAACTGTGCCGGTTTAAGTGTTAAGAGCTGGTGCAGTGGCAGGAAAACTGTTTAGAACATTCAACTATTACACAACATTAGCAGCCTCCACATTAAGATTGAAGTGATTGAGGCTGCTAACCACTTCCTCTTACTCTTATCAGTGCTATTGTCATTTTAACTTCTCAGTTATCTCAGTATCGTGATCCGTTCGCATTTGCTCCGAGCTGATAGACCCTGGCTCCTCTTCTTGTTGTTCTCGTGCTTTTGTGCTTTAGCTCCGAGGTGTGAAGGGCCGGAAGATCTTAGATTTGGCCTTTCACACGCCGGTGCCGCGATGAGCTGTCACTGGTCGGCCCTGCGGCACGCCCGTCTCCTCGGAGGAGCCCTGCTGCTCCCCCTTTTACCGCCAGCCAAAGGGTTTTTACGGCTGTGAAGAAGTCATTCATTCATCGGCGCCACTTACGGTATGTAATTAATACTTTGGTGCCAGGTTCCAGTGAGTCACCTGAAAGCCATCGATCATGCATCCGTTTCTCTAATATCATTACTCGTGACTCAGCGTCTGGAGTAGCAGGCTGTTTGTAGAAGTGTCTCACACACACACACACACACACTCTGCCCGGCGCTCTCACCAGAGTGTGCCGCTGTCTCTGCTCTCGGTGTCGGTGAAGTGGGACTCCAGGAACATGTCCTTATAGATCCGCCCCACCAGGCAGTAGATGTCCGAGGCCACCTGCTCCTCGTCTTCCACCAGGGGCAGCATGATGTCCAGGGCCTTCTGTCTGTCGCCTGGCAGGTTCCTCCTGCACACACACACACACACACACACACACACACACACACACACACACACACACACACACACACACACACACACACACACACACACACACACACACACACACACACAAGCAGCATGCAAGGGTAAGATAAGGAGTTAAATCTAAACTTCTGACATTTTGGAAGTTGAGCGAAAAAATTCGCCTGCAGCAGTGAAGCATAAATAATCACATCATACCAGGCATGTGTCAGTGGAAAAACTGTCCCGGGTACTTGTGAGTATAAACACTTATTAATCGCTCTATTGATCTTAAAGGGTCATTGTGCAAATTTTTATGAGCCCGAGTCAATTTAGTAGTCATGGGGAGAACTACTCAGCCTGTGAAAACATGTCTTATATGAAGTCTTCTGGGTCTCTGGTGGGAGCTGCTGAGACAATATTGAGATGCATTATGGGAAGTGATTGTGTTTTTTGGAGCGTGACCGTGAGTATTTTGGCCTCCGCTGGATTGATTTTGGCCTTTTTCTCTTCAGCCTGTCTCCAGTCTACCCCACCCACCAAAAAAAAAAAATCAATGGAAGTCCGGGGCTGGATCCTGGAGGACTGTCAGTTCTCATAAAGTTACATGAGCTGCTTTTACACTGAAACTTGTCCAGTATGTCAATATTCATGAAAACTGGATATGAATAAAAGTGCCTCATAAAAAAACAAGAAAAGAAAATTAATGAAATTTCAAAACGGATGGTTCAAAATCTTTCAGATTCCGATTAACAGATTAAAATATCTCACCGTCAGCTCCTTCCCATTGTTTTCTATTTTTGGGTAGTGACACAAACTGCAGGAGTTTTTCCATGAGGCTCCGAGTGATGAAGGGTGTAGCAAGTGACACGCCTTGTCCCTTTTAACAGAGAGTTGCAAAGCGAGATAAAGCATGACAGTGAACCCATACCACTCCCAAGAACCCGATATGAAACTCCACCTCTATCTAGAGTCTGCTTGCGGTCGGGAGCTGGGTTTTCACGCGTTGAAGAATTGTCCATCCCCGATTCCTGAACGTGGATCAGACTTGATGCGGCGGAACCAGAGATGCCGTCGTTCTTGTTCCACACGTTCGTCTAGCTCGTCAAAACCGGACTGCTGACATTACCCAGAATAAAACCCGACCGCTGATGGTTCAGTTTGAGATTGAGGCGATTCAGATTTTTATTTATTTATTTATTTATTTATTTATTTATTTCCCCCCCAGACTTGTAGCCCCGGGTCCAAGCCACTTGAGGCAACTTATCAGATTTTCCGCAGCTCCTTCCAGACCGTGTTTTCATATAGTCCTCCGTAGGTCTCTGTTAGCAAACTTTAATGTGTAAAGTCGGGGAAAATTCCACCTCTAGGGATTTTTGTTGGATTAATTTCATTGACAATACCATCTTACGTAACTGTCATTAGCATTCATGTGGTCGCCTAGCCTAAAGCAAAAACATTAAAATTCTCCATGATAGCATAAACAATATATCATTTGGTGCATAAAATAATGACCGGTTTGAACAGGGTGAATCAAAATCAGCAACACAAACGTACGCGTGTGTTTGTATGCGTGTGTTTGTGTGGGTAGCTAGGCAACTGTTGCAGGGCTATTGTCGCAGGACACGCTATCTGGCAGAGAGGAGGCCATTAAGGAGCCTGACGTAAATTACTTTGGTTACCGGGTTCATTAAAAAAAAAAAAAAAAAGGGGGCCACTTTTTTCTCTCGGTGAGCTGAGGCCCCAATTGTACCCAAGTGGGTCATTCAGGCAAAGACGGATCAGTTATAATAAACCTGTGAGGAAATAATTGAGGCTCCATAATAAGCGACCGATTCAAAAATAAAAGAGAGAGAGAGAGAAGAAGGGTTCCCGCCTGAGGAAATGAGCTCGCAACGCGTTTCAGGCGTTAATTCGTTAAATTACACCAACGCCCGATCGTGAAAGCTTTTCACATTCCCAGCTCCGCTTGATCAGTGTCCGGGGAAGTCGACTTTCGATGTTCCCGCCCGTGTCGGAAAAAAAAACCCCAAAAACAAAACAGCAGTGAAAGTGCGGCCGGGTTGATGAAGGGTTTGGCACCAAACTATAAATGTGGTTAATTAATAAAAAGTTAATAAAAAGTTAATTGACTCAGAATGCAAATTTCATCACAATTTTCAATAAATGAATGTTCTGACTCAGATATAATTAGTTATAATCTCAGCCGTCATTTAACCGGGGTACATTTAACTAAGTCCAATAAAACAGCCGTGCAATAAATCCTGCCTTAATGAAAGCTATGATGTTTAATTTGTGTTGAGTCTACTGGTAGAGGGGTGTTGATTCAGCTCGATGATCCTTTCGATGCTGCGAGATGTGCTGCCGATGACTCGAACTGCGTTAGACTGGGAGCAGGCTCTAAGCTTTATCAATCCCATTTACATCAGAGAGGCCGAAAGATCAGCGTCCGATCAATCGCGCGTATCAGACCCGGGCAACCGGCCGACGATCCGGTCCAGGCCACCTTGGCTCGCCGTACCAGAATGGATTACGGCAGACAATTTGGTCATTTTGTATCTCGCTCACGGGCGCGTGGTGTTTCCTCGTTCGGGCGCCGTCAGGTGCCGCCACAAAAGCGACAGTCGCTTGCGACCAGGCGACAGATGCCGCATCCGCACGGTGCCAGCAGAATGGGGAGACCACGAAAACAAACCCCTTATTCCCCTTAACAGCCCTTATTGGCTCAATTGCATCCACTCTGCCTAGAGGCTGACATGAGCGGTTTTCTCCGTCTCGGATGCTTGTGATTTACGGTTTAAACGGCACGAGCCGAACATGGCAGCAGCTTGCTGGCAGCCATAGTTAAAAAATAAACAAATAAACAAATAAATAATGACGTGAACAAATGGAATTTTGGGGTTTGACGGATTCGCCGTCACTTCGGACTTTAAAGCAGGAGGCCGCTGTTCGTTTCTGGTTTCAAACCAACAGTCAACACTGGTTCTTTTTTTTTTTAAGCATAATTACAATCGTTCCCAGACCATTACAGTGACGACAGTTATTTATTTTGGGGGTTTTTTTGCGTCCACACAATACATGACTTCGAAAGGGAAATGAGTGGTGTTACCCTGCGCGACAGATGTGCGACAGTCATAGGAAGGGAAAGAAAAAAAAAAATCATGATAAACACAGTGTGGCATCTCTCCAGAGCGGGAGGGTGAAATGAAACGTATGAGCTGACAGCTATTGCCATGGAGACCGTCCGGAGGGAAGAGCGTTCGTGGGGACACGAGCATCTCTCTTTTTATTTCCTTTTTTCTTTCTTTCTTTCTTTTCAGCGATCAGCCGCCCGACGCTGCCTGGAGCCGATTAGTCCGCAATCCCCTCCACCCGTTTAGAGAGAGCAGAGCAGCTCCTTCAGGTTGATTATTGATCGTTTATTAGGGCCGAATATTGATAACCTTAGGGTGCTTAGTGTCAGAATTCTGTTAAAAATAGTCAGGCTTGACATATACAGCTGCACCTTGGTTTTCATCCGGTTTCACGCTTAGGGCCGACTGACGACTAAAATAATTTACATCATTGAAATTGACTTTCTCAGACCCAGAGTATGAAAGTAATGACAAATCATTTGTATTTCTGTGTATTTCATCTAAATTTGTCATTAATTTATGTCAAAGTCTCCCAACAGACCACCAGCATCAGTTATACAGTATATTAAATATGTAATTCAGAAAGTATATCCTTGTTATTCATACAGATGGACAAAATAAGGCTTGTTAAAAGAAAATAAAAATACTAACCTATACAAACTATAATTCATCATCCAAATCCAGTGGAGCAAAGTAACTATATTAACTAAATACAATTACAAAAGTACTGTACCTGAGATACTTGTATTGTACTTGAATTATTTTGTTATATGCTACATTATACTTCTACTTCAAAACGTTTTGTTGGAAAGTATTGTACTTTTTACTCTATTACATTTATCTGATAGCTTTAGTTACTTTAGAGTGACTTTGCAGATTTAAATAAATAACACAAAAAGATCATGATGCAATATCATAGATTAAGCTACCAGCAGGATATAAAGTAGTCAAAGTGATGCTTATAAATTAATATCTATAATTTTGACTCAATACTATGATGTATATGATTCTGAAATGGGCCCTTCTGTATGATGAGTACTTTTACTTTTGATATGGTAGTCTTAGGTAAAAATTCACATAAAATTTGAAATGCAGGAAGTTGTTTGTTTGATTTACATTGTGGTGTTGCCACCTTTCCTGTATTATACGAACTACTTCCCCCACCACTGTTCGAATAATACCACAGTGCCACAACAATAAAAAAATAATTAATAAATAAATCAAATCAAATCTGACAACAGTCACAATCTGACCGAACAGCGCATCGCATAACAATCACATGTAACAGCTATTGTAGTGGCTCTGCTGAGTAGGTGGGCTGACATAAAAGACCCCCTTCGGCTGTTTGTCTCCGCTAATGACGCCCTCGCTCTAAACCTGGGGAGAGCATTTCGATCTTCTCTCATTAACAATCACGGCACCAACCTGTCCCACAAAATGTCTTAATGTGCTGCCTTGAGCCAAAGAAAACAAACAACGAAAAAACAACAACAACAACAACAAAAAACGCAACATCGCATCCTGACTATGGGCCCAGAAAGTAACGGCGAACATCCTGGCGTCTGCAGAAACATTTTCCAAACGCCGCCAAATCAAAACAGGAGCAGGGTTTATTTTCTATTTGACACAGTAGCACCGCAAAAAAAACCCCACAGGAAGTTTACAAGAAAAGCAGCTGGTGAGAAACAAGGCAGTTAAACCCTCTTGTGTTGAACATCTGTCTTCTTCTTTTTTTCCTCTCTCCTCCTGAGCAGAGGAGCTGCACACATGCTATTAATAATGTCACTGTTGCCTGGGAACCCGAACCTGAATGTCTAATAAAAGTAATTATCATACATGTGCAATTATGTACATCAGTGAAGACAGCCCGCAGCTTGTCCTGATACATGGAGGTGAGGGGTAAGCTGCGGGGTGCGTTTCCCTCCACCGACTTCACTGTTTTCTGAATCACTGCCGTTACGCAGAGGACAATCACCAAAAGGGAAAACTAGGTCGTCTCTGCTCAAACCATGGTCCGTCCCTTCGAAATCTGTTCGTAACCTGCAGTTCCTGAGTAATCTACCTAACGTTCTGGCCGGTTTTAGTGACAGCCATTATTTGGTAACACGGCATCAAGTCTCGAGAAGCATTGTTGCCATGGTTACTAACAGTTTAATGTACAGCGCTTTGCGATCTGCCGACTGATAGTTGCTGTGTTCTGCAAGGAAATCAACAGGGGAGTATTTCCTCTGGCTGTGGCATAATCCGTCCACATAGCACCGAGTCCAATTCAATTCAACTGAAATCATTTCAGACCCGTGTGTTGAATCTGATGTATGAAATTAAAAAAAACAACAACCCATCTGAGTCTAAATCAACGAGGAATCGAGAGGTCGATGTACAGAGCGTGGCGACGTCCTGCAAATGAAAACCTCCTGGTAAAAGGTGTCAAATCCAGTTTTGAGTGTGCGTGTGCGTGTCTGCGCGAGCATTGTCTGCGTCTGCGCACTGTCGCCGTGCTCGGCATCTCACCGATTCAGCGCGAAGGCGTAGTGGAACTTCACGTGGGGGTGAGCCACGGGGTCGAAGGTCGGAAGCTTCTCCAGAGTCTCCACCAGCTTCACGATGGACTCGTAATCCTGATGGTGATAAGGAAGGAAAACAGCGATTAGCCCCCACCAACACACACAGACACACACACACACACACACACACACACACACACACACACACACACACTTCACTTCAACTCCTCAAGGTATTGAGCTGCTTTGAGGCGGGGGCGGGGGGGGGGGGTGTAATTGAGTGGTCCCTTCTTCGCATTTTTGCTCAACTAGACACAGTCGCCATACCGAGAGCACGTTGAATAATTCACCACGTCCTCGATGCCTGTCGTTCTACTGAATGATTCATGAGGCCGAGCGCTCTGCCCCCTGGTGAACGGGAGGACGTGGATGGCGAGCACCATCACGCCATCACGCCATCACGCCATCACGCCACCAGGACCCTAAAAACAGTTCTACAGTCTCATCCTCGAATGACAACTAGGACAGTTTGACGCTGAGGCAGAGACCTCTCCCTAAGGTGTACGGCAGCCCCCCCCCACCCCCCGCCAAGGTCAGGGCGGCGTTGGCACACGCACCCTGATCCTCAGCGACTAGTCGCCATTTCGTTTGAACTTGGGAAGGACATCAGTAGTCAGGTCAGTGTCTGATAAACCCTCACAGTTCATCCAAGGAAATTTCTTTGGGATGTTCTGCTGAAGGTTTTTCTGCACATCTCTGTAGAGTTGTGCTCTCAGGGTCGTAAGATGGTTTAGTTTTGTTTAATCACTTTCCCCTGCGGGTTGAAATCATCTGAGAAGCAATGTGGGTGTCTATCGATCATCACTGATAATTCTAATATTGTTGGTCTTCCCTTCTGGGAAATTGTTCCACTAATTTCTGACCTATTGTAGACTGCACAATTAATTTTACTCTTTACTATCAATGGCGTGAGTCCTTTTCCCCCTTTGCTAACGCTGTTGTGAAATCCCCAACAAGGCACTTGCAAAGGTATTTTTCAGTACTTTACATGTTTTCCTTCTGTTCTATCCTCTTCTATTCGTCAGGTTTTAAACTTGCAGCCTTTCGACCATAACATCTTCCCAAACTCCTTTCTACCATGTTGCGGATAAACCTTATCGTTACCAAGGAAACCGGGCAGGAGCATTAGATTAGGAGGACTCTGAGGTGGCATGGAAACCACCCCCATTGGTTTACAGCACGAAGGGAGGTAGCTTAATGGCAAGAGGAAGAGGGGAGCATTCGAATCCGTGCAAATGGGGGTAAACTCTGTTTATGGCAAAGGCAGATTTCGAAAGTGAAGGAAACCCAGGTCGGAAATGGTTTCGCTTCCCAGGGAAACAAGCGAGCGTTGTCAGCGGCACGTAGCAACCGTCTCCACGACGACCTCGTTTTGTCTGACGCCTGTACCTGGATGTCCCTGTACGTCAGCAGCAGGTTGATGACGATGTCCACCGAGAGGCACTCCACGTTGTCCAGCCGCTGCTGGATCCGGCTCAGCTCGGCAGCCAGCTCCATGCCGGTGTAGAGCTCGCGGGCCTTCCGGATCTCGTTCAGAATCGTCTCGCGGAAATACTGGCTGCAGGACAGAAGAAAAGCATCGGTCGGAAGAGCGTGATATAGCAATGCATCGAAACCTATAATCATTTCAGACCATTGTCCAGGGAGACGTGAGCCGTTTTCCTCTCGCCTTAAATGAATTTTTTCAGAAGAAATATTTCAGACATGTTGTTTAATATTGTCACGTACTTCTCGTAAATTAAGGAAATTGAAACGATAATCATATCGCAAAAAAACATTTCTGTTTTATCTCGTAGATTGTTGTTGTGACTGACCGAGGTGTGACCTAATTAAACTGCATATAACAATATATCTTAGTTAAGATTGTAGAAGAAAACACGAAAAATTTAATGTTTGTTTTCTGAAAGCTGGCACTGAATGCTTTGTTGGGTTCATAATCTAGTTTACTTTTTCTTTGGTCGGACAGTTTCTGATTTAAATCATATTTTTGCCAGGATTGCACTGTATTTTATTTATGAATAAGTAGTGTATGACTGCTTATACTTAAAAAATATTTGAAATTGGAAAATTTAGCTTCCTATTTCATTTGAAAAAAGGGTTTCATTGAGATAATCATGTTTATATTCCTTAAAATAGAAAAAAATAAATAAAATTACTGTCCCCAACCTCTCCTGCCCTCAACTTGGTGTATTCCTCTGCTGAGTGATAAGTTTAAAGTCCTAAATGCCAAATATCAACTCAGTATTATTCAAGGTACTGGGTGAACTCACATGAAACTAATTCATTTAGTGAATGCAACAGACCAAAATCAAATTGTCTCAGATATTCTTCAAAATAGAGCAGAGAGTATTGCTTCGTATCGGTAGACTCAAGTCATAACATTTCAGGGGATCCACATTCTCATGAGCATCTGCTGCAGATTATTGTCACTCCCCCATCTCTGCTGTCTTGAACTTGGTGTATCTTTGCAGGGGTGGGGGCACGATTAAAAGCCAAAATTCTCCCCAAAAAATACTCTCTGGGTACATAATAAATTGGTTCCATGTGAGCTGGCTTACTGAAATTAAATTTGCTTCTTGATATTCTCCAAAATAATGTATCATAGAAAGTACCGTTTTAGTATCATTACCAAAACTCAATCAAAAAATGTTAAAATATCCAGTTTTCTGACTAAGATCTGCTGCGGATCATTTTCATCCCGCCAGTCGCTTCTATGCCGAACTTGGTTTATCCTTGCAGAGAGCGACAAGGTTAAGGACTGGACGCCAAATAATGACTCATTATAAACTCTGCTCCCATTATAAATCGGTTCCATGTGAGATTTCTGACTAAAATTAAATTCGCTTGGAATTAAACCTACACGATGTTGGAAAAGGGCAGCGCTAAAGCCGGCCAATGTCAGCCCAATATAGTACAATCCAAAGGGGGACCATGGCGCAGGTCTGACAGCCGCAAGACGTATTACACTTATTATGTAGCTGGTAGGTTATTATAAATAGGCGTTAAAAATAGCGGCCATCCTTCACACAATGTACAGTATGCTTTCAGGTCAGGTTCCAGCGATGGCTGCGCTTAAAAAACTCTCTGCTGAGTTCAAGGGTTCCAACGTCTCCAGGAGACGTGGGGCTTCGTCAAAGCGAACGTTTTCCCCGTTTCCGCCGCTCTTCCTGGAGCTGCCATCGCCCGCCGGTACTAAAGCCTTGACTATTGCCCCTGCAGCCAAGTAAAGGTTTATATCTATCTAAAGATAATTAAAGCAAGTAAAAATAAGAAGATGGGGATGGTAGCACTGAGGCCTGTTCTGCTGAGAAACAGTCACAGTGCTCGTAATAAAGGAACTCAACAAGAAATCCCACTCTCGTGGCCTCTTCCTCATCTGTGATCTACCTCATTCATCAGTCAGCCTTCGACCTTAGTTAGCATTTATGGGCAGTAATGTTACACGGCCTTCAGAGGAGCTTCTTCTTTGCAGGAATAGCTTTAGATATTTTCTCGCTTTCGCTTCCTCATCCTGGAAACCCGTTGCTTTACCCTCAGCGTCCCAGCGTTTCCTCCATCAACTTCCAGTGAATTCACGATCACTGACATTTTTACATGACAGTCGGAGGGAATTAGCCCACAAACCCTTATTTAGACCCGACCGGGACAAAATGCAGCGTCTACATATTTGGTCAAAAACTGAGTTAGGAAACTGGATCTGACTGAATTTCTGGCCTCTGTTTTACCATATAAGACACTGATGTGCAACAGGAAGTAATAATTTCCTTAAAAATAGCATACTTTTTTTTGAGGGAGTGAAAAGAAAACTTCACAGCTAACCAAAGCAGGACAGCTACAAGTGTGGTTAGCCTTGGCTAAAGCTAAAACTCAATTTACTCCCCACACTCTGTGATAAGTGATTGAAAATATAAAATTTACATAAAACCAACACAATTAAGTGTGTTATTACACATCACTAAATTCAATCATATTTAAAACAAACGGCTAAAGTCTGCTAACTGCTAACGTCAGCTTACCAGAGCCGCAATAACATTTACTACCTTACATACACATTTACATACACATACACATCTTGCATTTATTATCCAAAGGAAATTGTAGTATGTGAATTTTTAAGGTCTTTTTTTTTTTTTTTTAGGTTCTTAATCAGCCTCAACAAACATAAAATCAGGACTTAAAACTTTTCTATCTCTAACAAGAAATTTTGAAAACAGGAAACTAATTTCCTTACTCAGTTTTTATTGCTCTTATAGTTACTTTTCTTAGTTCTCTGTCGTTTTAGAGAAGTACTGACCTCAAAAACAGGATGTTTAATATCCTCACTTATGTGCTATGTACTGGTCACAGTGTTGGTACGGTCTCTATTGCACGTGTTTAGGCGGATGGTAATTAAGCTTTATGAAGTATCTATCGATTTAAATCGTAATTAATGACAAGCATTAAAAAAATTAAAAAACACACAGACAAAATGAAAATATAAAAGGTGCAGACTTTGGACCAAGTCCACCCACTGTCCACTTACTGGGAGTTGGCCTGGGACACCTTGAGCAGCTGGACGAAGCGGTCCAGCAGGGGCATGCAGATGGGCCCCAGCAGCATCTCGAAGCTGGGCTGCATCAGCTCGGTCAGGCCCTTCATCAGGCTGCTCTCGCAGCAGTACACCTTGTTGTGGGGCGTCACCATGTACGGGATAAAGGTGTAGTTGGCCGAGCATGTCTGTCCAAACGAGAAACGCCGTTTTGGAAAGTGAGGGTCGGTACATTTGGGCGACTATTTCTGTATGATGCTGTGGGTCTGGTGTGAAAGAGGCATCAGCAGTATTTTAGTCAAACCTGGGTGTATCGTGGAAATTTCATCAAATGCGGCTTATTATGAAATGTGTATTTTACTCTTTGCCTCTTTCAAAAAGGTGTTGAAACTATGTTGAATTTAATTAAAAAAAAAGGCAATTTTCAAAGCTTTTCCTATTCTTCAAAGGTACAAAGTTTTAGCTAAAAAAATAAGCCCACTACACGGCTCATTTAGTAGCTGTCCTGGAGCTTTCGATAGAATCACACGATCTTCCTCTGCAGATGGAGGTTGCCTTGTGGTCAGAAGATTGCAGATTGTTCAATTTTCATTTTTCCGAGTAATTTTAAAAAAACCTTTACTTTCAACGCTTGAGCAAGCAGGGATGAAAAGTTATGACTTGACCTCCCTCTGTCCTCCTCTCTGTTCTCTACTGAGGAAGGCCATGTAACATGAAGAAAAGCTCCGGAAGAGCTCATAAACCGACCCTTTGGAGGAACATGCCTATTTTCAACATCAACTCCCATGTGGGCATATTTAAATAAAGTGTATTTACAAACGTTACCAGGACATGAGGGCATTTTGCAGCCACCGTATCCTCTTGGTTTTTATCTTTGTTTATGAATTATAGATTATAATGCGATATAACAATAAAAGAGTAATATCGAGCTATTTCTCTGTATGTACAGTACAATGCGTGCATTTACAACACACAATACAAAGCCTCCTTTGGACAATTACCTTATCTAAATGATGCAACACACACGCTCTTTAAAGTTGACTTTACGGACGCGTCATAGTAAAACATGACATTGTGTGCGGAGGAAACAGGTGCCTGCGGGAAGTCTGAGCCGCTTCCCCATTTTGTCGCTGACAAAAAGGTCTCGGCCGTCATCTGTCTAAGCAGAGAACAGCGTTTATGCGGCGCTGCCTTCGGCGAGCCAGTCTCGGAACCGGCGGCTGCTGGGCGGACTGGGTCCAGGTCCGCATCTGCCCTGCGGTGGACGATCGCATTAGAAGCCGCTTGTTCCCACGACCCGTCGCGGCGCGCGGCAGGGGCGGACGTCTCGGCCGCTCACCTGGCGCCGAGCTCTACCCTGTTATTTGCTGCCGATCCTGCTGCTGCTTCTGTGGCTTTCAGGGATAATTTTGTTTGGTGTCTATTTTCAGTTGCAGCTGCGAGCACCAAAAGTGCTCTTGTTTGTTTACTGAGCCATAATTCTGGACATATATTTTTTTGTTGTGGTCTCTGGGGGTCGCTTAATATATTCCCTATCTGAATTTTTTTAACTTCACATTATTCTCCAGCTGTGGCCACGTTGATCCTGCTGCGGTTTGCCTGCCGCCGCTGTAAAAAACAAAGGGGAAACACGTGCGTGCTGGGTTTACAGACGGCACGGAGAAACAAGAGAGGCGGGCAGGAAAACCCACTGTCTACATCCACAGGAGGTCCTTTCAAGGAGAGCTATTCTCAGCATGTCGGACGCGCGGCGAAACGCAACACGAGCTCGACTGAAGGCGGCGGAGCTGCCGCCCAGCTGCATCCTGACCGCTTTACTGTTCTATCGCGGTTTCGGCTTTTAGAAAGCACGCCGCTCCTGCTGCTGATCACCCTACCAACTGACAAAAGGAAGTGACAGAGAGCGTGCTGCTGAAGCAATGGAAGTCGCCCACAGATAACTACATCCTGCTATCTGACGGTGGTTCATGACATCACCGTTTGCATTTGTGGCGGCATTGAATGCCTTTCAGATATAAACCTTTGACCCCCCCTCTTCCTTTTTTACGTGCAACTGGTAAAGTTGTGACATCCTGATACTAGGACACTAAGAAGTCCAGCGGCTTGTCCAATCAGAGTCTAACAACCATAACTGCGCCTTTGTCCTGAGGGGCTTCGTCTCGTGACATTAAAAAGTTGAAACATACTGTTTGGGAATAAAGACACGTGTCTGAGATAAGCGGCCAAAAAAGAGTCACGTTAGAAAGAATAAACAGTCTGGCCTCATATAAATATCACTAAACTGCAATAGAAAAACAATGCTGATATAAAAATGTAGTTAATGATGGTGCACGATACAAGTATATCGAAGCGATGGAAAAAAAAAAGGGAAGACAAATTATCCCAAAGTTCGTGGATATTATACTTCAAGCGCACCCATTAGCGTTAAAACAAAATTAGCCTCGACCGCTCCGGGTCTCCCAACAGTCGCCGAAAAGGCGTCTTATCAGGCAAAGACGCCCAACATTTCCAGCCAATTCCAGCTTCTTTTTCATATTTCATATCACCGTAGGTTTAATTATTCTGAGTTTTCCACTGTTGGTTGGTAAAAACAAGCAAATAGAAAAAAACAAAAACAAAAACGTCCTTTCACTGATGTAGCAACATTTTGGATCCACTGTGAGATCTGGTGCTTTAACAAAGATCATAGGTGGTTTACGATGACAACGCTGCAGACTTTGCATGTTGCACTGAGCACGCATGCTTTATGCAGACATGCTATTTTGGTGGCAACTGCAGTTTGAGATGAGTCATTAAAGAACAGAAATTCCTGAGCCTCAAGGCAGCAACTTATTTGAATGCTGCAAGTTTTTGCAGGTGAAATTTGCAAAATGCTTCAGCTTTTTTTTTTTTTTTTTACACAGATTGTGTCTGTGCAGTTACTGTCAATCCTGAAACAGCTGTCTTCAGAGAAAAAAACCTCTTGAAAGTGAAAGACGAGATGTGTTGTTTTTTTTTTTACTTTGACATTTCTGTGAAACCCAACTGACGAGAAAGAAACATAAAAAGGGTTTTGACACCGTGCTCCCTTGCATGTCATTAAAGAATAAAGCCTATAATATGTATAATGTGTGAGCAGTTGGTGAGCAATTTGTGAAAGGCAAAAGATAAAGGGGGGGTGAAAAATAAAAAAAAGAAGGAAGAGTGCTCGGTGTACTTACAGTGTTCTTCTGGCAAATTATCTCCTGAAAGAAGAGAAGAGAAAAGTACATTTAGAGATCCAACGGGAACATTTTCTCCTCAGTGTTTTGTCTTGGAAACCGCTTTACTGAGTAAAAACAGTACAAAACCATCAGTTCCGCTGATATTCAGTACATCGAACCCAGACAGTTACATCTTATCAAGATGATGCGGTGGTTTGTTAGGGGGGAGTTTAGGCCGGTTGACCTATATCTGATGAATGATTCTGGTGATAAGCCGTGAAAATAAAGTATGTGGCAACAGCCGCCGCTGCCGCTCAAAAAAATAAATAAAAAAAATAGAGATATGCCGAATGAATAAGAGCAAGACCACGGGCTGGTGTGAGCGATCACGGTGTGGAAACGTTCAAAGGAGGAGGAAATGCATGCAACACGACTGTAAGGCCTTAAAGGTTGTTTTCATTGAAAGGTTTTTGCCTTTGACCGTGCAAATGAGCATCTGCCTTATCCTAAGTATAAAGAGTATTAAATTTACGCAGCCTGGACACATGCACACTGTGTAGGGCAGGAGGGCATTAACCCTGCAGTGCCTCAATGCCAGTTGGTTTAGAGCATCAAGTCAGATATTCTGTGAATCCATAGGCCTCTTTTGACATAGTTTTTAAACGTCACCAACACCTAAAACTTTTTTTTCAGGCTTTGATAGGACTTTAAAATAAATGAAAGATCTGACTCATAAATTTCCCCTTTTCGAACTTCGGGACAATGTCAAATGCAAGTTTTGACTCAAAACCCTGTACGTGGACCACATGTATCCTTCAACCGGACGCACATAAACGACTAAGGTGCCAATACTCTTATCACACATTAAATAAAGTGAGTGAATGGGCCTAACTACTATACAGGAAGAGCAGGCTCTTCAGCTATTTAAATAACATGGCACAAAGAATTACTGCATCTGCCTGCCACTGGGGAGGACAAGGGAGTAGCTGGTATGTGCAGAACATCATATTAGTTTCAGCTTTTCACCCAAGTGCTTTTAAGTCATTTGGGGTTTCAGAATAAATTCAAGTGGAGAAATGCTAAGAATGCGTCCACACAAGAATTTCAAACCCGCTGAATTGCAGATGAGGAAAATCCTGAACTCTCAACCTTCAGCTCTCAAGCAAATGGATTGCACTTGCTTGAACAGAGAGGCTGTTTTATTAAGAAGGAAAAAAAAAAAAGAAAAAAGCTGTGGCTATAAAAAAAAAAAAAAAAAAAGCTTGACTGGAATGGGCCACAGGGTGTCGGCGTATTTAAAGGGAAAATGGATTAAGAAAAGAGAGAGCGCGCCGGTATTTAAAGAACGGCCAAGGCTTTTAAAACAATTGGGCCGCCCGACGGGGATCAGAGGAAACCACCGGAGGGGAGGACGGTCTCCTCCGCTGGGCGGGGAGCAGCGAGCCCACCGGCCAGCCAGACGGGTGGGCACCAGGGCAGACCACAGGAAGGGAACACGCCCATTAAGTACCAGGCTTGCATTAGAGCGGGGAGGAATGCCCTCGCGGTGCCATGTTTATCTTGACTCCGCAGTCCAACGTCTCCCTGACGGGCGGCGCTGTGCTACCGTCGTGGTCGCTGGCTCGGGATCCCCGTCGCCGCTAAGGCTCACTTCACTGCGCAAAACCTCCTACAATAAAGGCCCCAGTGTTCCCTCCGCTGCGAGTCGCCCACAGCAGGAGGCTTTTTGGAAAAAATAAAAAAGAGGTAAGTGTGTGAGCTACGCCTCCCCTGCTGAACAGGAGACACAAGACTCGCACTGTTGTCATGTGCTGACGCAGCCAAAGCTGGTCCCGGGCCCCATTATAGTAAAGACCTGACCTTTTAACCTAAACACATATTTGTTGCTCCCTGTTGCAGATTCCTATAAGGAAGTCGCGACTCAACATGCGACAAATGCATGCAGGGAAAAAAAAGTTTGCATATTGTTGAGAACTGTGTAACGACCTTAAAACCCCGGCAGTTACATGTGATACAGGGTTTTCCCCCAGGTCCCTGTTTCACAGATATCGTAAACCACTTAGACATGTCTTATTTTACAATACATTAAGCTAGATGATGGCAGCCTAAAAAAATGCTGTAACTACCAAGTGTACAGCATTTGTTCTGTGCAGTGGCGCCTGAAGGTCTGGGTTCTATTTCATAAAAGATTATTATATTTTTATGATATTAGCAGAGGCTTTTATTTTTTTTTTTTGCGTGAGGCCAGGCATTTCCATTTAGCATCAGCAGTGATCATCATCATGGTTAGTGGTTGGTTGGTTGAAAACTGAATGAGTTGGAAATTGATTCCATCGCAGGAAATGTTCCCAAATGTCCGACCTTTCAGAAAAATCCACCTGTTCCTGGTACCAGGGGGTTAAATTTCCATGAACTCGCTGAAGCTCACAAACAATTAAGGACTGCAACCAAAAGCTCCTCGGCGAGTATCTAAACGTACCACGCTAAATGTAACCAAAAAATAAAAAAGATTAAATAAAAACGAAAAGAAAAGAAAAGGAGAGGACATCTCAGTACTGGACGTAGGGACTGACTTGTGAGCAGAAACACGACTGAAGACACAAAATTTGATTAAATGAAAAAGCATCCAGGGGAATTGCCGCTGTAAAAGGTGGTTAATCACTGACTGAGAAACAGAAAACAGAATCATCTTTCCCCGTTAATCTATATTCTTCCCTGGAGACCTTTTCTTTTTTCTTCCTCATCCACAACTAAACGAGGCCTTCGCTGACTCATAAATGCATTTCCATCAAATTACCGATGCGTTTATGTGCCGCTGCCACCAAATTACATTTCTGTCAATCCACACACACACACACACACACACACACACACACACCCCTACTCCTGAACAAAAGCTTTTAACCGCCACCCTTGCGATTACCCCATTGCAGTCTGGTCCACGTGCTGAGGTCGCGAGGGCACGGCTGTCCCGGCCCCTCGCGGCGGCTCACCTGCAGGGACTGGAGGGAGTCGGAGTTAGTGTCGCAGTACAGGATGATGTTGTTGGCCATGCTGAAGCTCTCTCTGACCCCCAGGTGGTAGAAGAGCGAGGGCTGGCGGAAGGCGTCCGTCATCTCCACCACGGCGAGGTCTGCGGGGGAGGGACAGGGAGGCGTTAAGTTCGGGGTGGGGTTCGGTTCAATTGGAGAGACGATATCAGGTGCGGATTTGCTCAGGTTTGCGTTCCCGTCAGGCTCTTCCACACCTAAGTGGGAAAACCGTTTCTTTGTGGACGCTTTTTTTGTCAACTCGAAACCGCTGATACCAAGTTGGAGCCACTGCCTTGTCTTGAATGTCACTGTTAGCTATATATTTGCCTTCACAGGTCCCTTTCAAAAAACCATGAGTAACAGCCAAAGGTCAATAGCCTGCAAACAGCAGTATCGACGTTCTCTTGGTCAGGAAGTGTGTATTTAGACGCTATTAAAAGACCTTTTGATCCTTAATTTTGAGCATTTTTATGCTTAACGCGACGAACACTGCTTCAGAAAACTGTGCCGAAAGCTCTGGATAACAACAAAAACAATGAAACAACAGTTTTTTGTACTGAATCGAAAAAATTCAATTTGATTGCAAACTGACAACAAATTTGTTTTGTTTTTTCTTAACTGTAGGTTCAATAAAATTAAAAACCTGAGGGGATCGGCCTGAGTTTGGGAACCGGGGTCCGGCATTTGTCATTGATTTTCACATTTATAAACTGAATGAATGATCAATACACTAATTAACAACAGAATGTTTCATTAATAGCTCAATAGCTCAATCTAACCTTAATGAGATGGGTAATATTTAATGTAAATCCTGCATCATATCAAGAGGGAAAATCAGCCTATTGCTGATATGTGGGTTTTCATTAGAGCCAGCATCGATTGGTCTTTATTGTTCTGGGAGAGAGAGGGAGACGCACAGCTGCAAGGTCAAAGGTTAATGACCACATATAGAATCACATCCCTCGTTTGTCACATTTGTTTGGTGTTGGCAGCAGCTCCTGCCGGGTTGTCAGATAAGCTCGTGTGAGAGAGACAAGTGGAGCTAAATTCAGAAGCACACCTGCGAGAAACGGTCGTGGTATCGAAGGTGTTTGTATTCGCCGACGAAGGCGGGTTGAGTCACCTCCGTCGAAGAATACAAACACCTTCGATACCACGAGGACTCCAGCTGCCCCCGAGCGTATGATCGGGATCAACAGGCTAATAGGAGAAAATATGAGTGTCACTCAAGCCAGCGGGGAACGTGGTGAAGGGGCGGAGAGTTCCCAGCCTGGAACGTGGGTGGTCCCGCGCTCGCATGGTCAAAACAGACTCCCGTGTAACCGAAGAGGTCATTCACGGCTTGAGCCGGACGAGGCTCGCATCTCGGCCGCGAGGAAACAGTGAAAAACCTCCTCGAACCTCGTGCCCGGAGGTTGTCACGAAGGGTACGCGGCGCTAAAACACACTCGTCAGCCCCTACAAAGGGGCACGGCGGCGTCGAGGAGGCCCCCTGGCGTGAGGCGGAGGCCGTGCACGCCGTCCCCGGGGCACAGGCGACAGCGGAAAAAAAAAAACCCAAACAAAATCAGCCCCCTGGCTGCGCTCCAGTGATGACAGAGGAGCTGGGAGCGTCACGGAGGGGACGCCGCGCCCTGCCCTTTTCATCTGTTTCCAACTATCCACCCCTCCGTGTCAACAAACACATCCCACGGAGCCGGAGAGGGGGGGTCGGCTCTCTGATCCGGCCGACCGAAAAACATTTACATATCTTGACCCGGTAAAATGGATGGCCAGGATGACGACTGTAGACTTGAGACGTGGATTCCAGTCAGAGTGAAGTCACAAAAAATCTGGGCTTATGACACTCGAGTCGGACTTTGCAGCTCTGAGAAAGTGACTTAGTTAAAACTTACCTCCCTATAAACACTCGGCCCTTTCTCAAGTCTTGACAACAAAAACCAGTCAAGCTTTTGGTTTTTGAGGATAAGATGTGAGATTTGACTTGGACTTGCCCCCAAATGGCTTAAAGCTACAATAATCATTGGTCCTTTGTTAGAAATTGATCAAATTGCTGTGTGCAATGCAAAGGGGGTTTCTCACAGAGACAAAGCTGCAGAAAACAATAGCATCTTAGCTCCGTGGAGCATTTCAGCATCGTTTAGCCCATTATTTTGGTTTCAAGTCTGCAGTTTTAGGGCTTGGTTTCACACTCACCTCTCTCATCAGCCTTGTTTCCTGCTGTAGCACACAGCTGTTTTCAGCGAAAAAAAAATTAAACAACCAACCCCCTCCTTTCGATTAACAACTTTAAAAAGGTGTAAATATGAGTGTTGTATTTAAAGCTTGGGGCTGGCAGCTTTAAAAAAAAGAAAAAACAAACACTTCTGAAACCTTCTTTAAAATATTATTTAACTGCAGCACCAGAGTATTTATTAAAAAAAAAAAAATCAGAGTTATGCAGCAGGTCATTACATAAAGCAGATGCCATCAGAGCTTCTAACACCACCGAATCCACGGGAATAAATCACTCTGAGCGGCCACCGAACGCGCCGCGATCTGATCGACAGTTAATATCCAGCGGTCAATTTAATTCAGCGGCTCCTCGGCTGCGTTTCGACGCAACACTGCAGGGAAGAAAAAGCCCATCAGCGGCGGGCTGATTGTCGAGGTGAAGTGGAGAGCTTTTGTAGGCGATGAGGGACGGCGCAGCCCGCGGCGCTCCTCATCAGCGCATGCAAATTCGATTCCGGGGAGCAGGCACTCGTCGCCGGGCCTCGGAGGGTCCTCGTCGCCGACCCCCTTCCTCCACGGGGGCTTTGGAAAAAAAAAAAAAAACGTCTCGAATTCTTTTTATTACAGCCAAGTGGGCAGAGGACGGCGCACAAGGGGTTTCTAAGCCACCCGGCTCTGTGCGGTGATGCGAAATATCGGGGGGGTTTCGTTCTCTAGGGCGAGCGGCCGGCGTCTCCACGTCGACGAGCCTCCGATTGAGCGAAAGCCGGGTTCCACGCTCTCTGACGCACGAGGCGGCGAAGCGAAGGTACACCTTAATCCTCCCTCGGTCTGACCTCCGCTCCGCAACCACTTGTTGCTTCCCTATCTGTGACGCATTTCCATCGAATTCCGTCGAGCTCGTGACAAGCGGACAGCCGGAGTGAACGTCTGAACATCGTTAAAAAGTCCAAGGGCAAGACCGCCTGGCATGTAACTGGAGAATAACGATACTAGGCGCACTTTGTCAGGCTTAAGCGAAAGTTAACAAGAAAAACCCTTTTTACGCGGTTCTTAATCTCACTACACACCTTGATAATACTGAGAAAAGATGGTATAAAAGGTTGTTTAGCCTCGTAAGTGCTCTTGTTTTGGGCACACAGCGCAACTGAAGACCAACATCCAGGATGCAAAGGTTGTCCGATGAATAAAAGATGAGCTCGGCTCGTCTCTCCGCTACCAGGAGACCCATCAATATTACATCTGAACAAGACTTTTACAGGCATCGGTGTAATATACGGCTGTATTTTCAGACAATTAAAAACCAAAAAAACAAAGGTTGCAGTTGTGCGTTTTCTCCGACGCAGCTACGACTTTAACGGGAGCGATTTTGCACGGCTCCGCTCGGAAACCCCGCCTGCTTCACTGCACTGGGAGGAAAATGTTCGTTGTCTGCCATAGGGCGTGGGCCAATATAGCCAGCAAATAACGAACACAGCCGACTGAGCGCACATTGAAGAGGAAGAAAAAAAAAGAAAGAAGAGAGTCTGCCGGGAGAGTCGAGAGGAGCAATCCGTTCTCGTAAGTGCTTTGTGCTCACAACAAAGCCCCTGGGAGCTGACAACGCTTGACTGGCGGTGGATGATGTTGTCAGCGCCGAGTGTGCGTTTCAGTCGCCCATGCACATGCACTGAACTATGATAAAGAACAGCGCGTCACAGGCTTAAAACCAGAGGCCTCGTGCGGTGGTGGCCGCACAGCGGCGGCCTTTCATCCCTCGTTTCCTAGACGGGATTTTCAGCTTGTTCTGCAAAGACAAGCTTCTGTGGAGCGAGGAAATATTACATTGCTAAAGGAAGCTATAGTTCTTATCTGTGCAAAGCGTAAGGAGTTAAATCTACACAGCAGTCAGGTAAAACCGGCCGCCTGTTTTAAAGTTGTGGCCTTATCGGTGTAGAATCTGTTTGCTTCTCCTTCGGAAGGGAATGATCTGCGTTTGACAGGAAGTATAGAAGCAGTTTTATTATATAGACTGAACGTGTTGCACGTTGTCTCGCTTTACTTCCTCTTTTCTCTCTTCGGTGTCAGACAGATGTCTCGATGCTTTTATTGTGGCGCACAAATCGGCTAGTCTGCGGAGAGGTTTATGCTGAGGCCTTTGGCGAGCATGGCGGCATTGTGTGACTTTTGGGTTTTTTTGCATTACATAAGCAAAAGGGCGCGTTTATGCAAGAGAGACCCTGCATGAATGCTTCATTTGTCTTGGATTGTAGGGAGGCTACGCTGGTATCGTGCTGAAAGACGGTGTTGTATACACACAACCCCGAGTCAGAGCCGCCTCGACCACATTTGCAAAGACTGTGAACATAATCCTGATGAGAGGCCAAACCCAGGAAATACTCCATGAATGAAACAAAGCACCAGACACCATGTGAATGCACGCTGATAAAATTTCACACCCTGACGCGCTGTGTCTAGAACGCGTCTCGTGACAGGCTTCTTCGCCGCATTAAGGGACAATGATCTTGAATCCGTGCCGACAAAACGGGCGCAGCGACTGGGAGGCATCACGTCGAGGGTGACCGCGATTTCAACGGAGGAGACCTCACGGGCGCCTCCGTCGACGGATGCCCAGATGGCGCGCTCGCCGTGCCGATGCGGCGGAGGGCCGTGTGAGAGCCGGCGGCGTAGAGACGCTCGTCACCCGGCCGACCCCTTTTTTTCGATGGGCTCCGCCATCTGATCACACGCGTTCGCCTCATCTGTTGTAGTTGTGGCCTTTTGCCATCACCTTGAAATCGATGGTAAATCCGAGTCTGACAAACATGCATAGTAATGCCGTGATAATCCTGCTACACCTCCTACATCAGGACATGCAACTGTGCACCAAAATTAAATTGATCCCCCTTTCGCAGAGGAGGGAAAATAATTCGATACTCTCTCACACTGTTGGGCTTCCAGCGATGCTCAGCCTTGTTTTCCTGAGGCCCAGCGGAGCCTCTGTGTATGTGTGTGTGTGTGTGGGGGTTTGCATGAATTTACTGGGGGATTGTTCCCATGTCTATTGGCTCCTCTTTATAGATCCCAGAGAGCCCTCCACAACTTCCACTTGCTCTCTTCAGAGAGAGTGGATCCGCTCGATATCACATTCGCAGCAGGATCTAAATGGCACTGGAGACTGTTCAAGTGGGTATGAATTATTTCAGCGGCTCAGAGTCTCTCTTTACCTCTCTCTCTCCCTCTCTCTACCCCCCCCCCCCCCCGCACACCGAGCCGAGTAGAACGAATACATCTGGACACAAAGAAATCTATTTTAATGAGCGTGGGCTGCCGAAGAAATGTAAACAGTCTCTCCCGACAGCCTTCAGCTATAAACAACGCCGAGACCATGCGAGGCCTCTGCGTTGTACACGCCTGAAGCTACACACAGTGTATACAAACGGCTAATGCTGAACAACATTGTTGTCAGCTGCAGCCAACTTGTCCGTCAGTGATTAATCTGCAGTCTTAAGAATGGACAAGTCTGCAATTAAGGCTGAATGAGTGACAACTCATCCTCATTTATAACAGGTGATTGCTGATTGCTTTCTAGACAATAAGTAAAACCATCAGTAGCAACAAAAAATTAAGAGCACAAAAGGGCGATTTTATATACGTAAAGTCACTAACGATTAGGGGATGAGGACCTTTTGTGAGCATTCTTATTTTCACCATCCCGGTTGTGTTCGCTGCTGAGCTAGTGTGGGAATCAGGAGCTTTCCTTGCCTGCGAGTCGGCGACGGCGGCGTCCTCCGGCGGGTAATGATATCTTTGAGCTTGTTTTAGTGAGAGGGGAGCGGTAGACCAAAGGCGTGTTTAACTATTTATTAACAGCCGGGCGCTCACATTCCCGACTGAGGCCTTCTCTGATTGGCTAGAAGGGCGAGGCTTGCTCAGAGACTTCAGAGGGGAATATCCTCGTACTGCTGCCTGGCTGTTCGACGAGTCTGGGTCGCAGAGGCCTTTCCCAGCACCTCTCCACATTAAAAGGTATAATCTGGAGCATATCTCCACTAGTATTAGGAAAAGATTAGATACGGTAGATTAAACCGGCTGTTTTACCCGATCCACATAGAGAGGTTTTATATTTAGAGGTGCGAGGGCATTGGACCACGCAAGTCAAAGACACAAAATCCAGCGATATTAGAACAAGTTATTGATGATATCCATATATTAAATCATATCAAATGCTCAGACCGGTTCCTGGCCTATACCAAAGCCTTTCACCCTTGTAACTGGTAAGATGGTGAAAATAAATTTTAAAAAAGTAAAATAACAACGCCGGCAATATTCAAAACGACCAAATATGAAACAAATGTTCATTAAATAAGGAGTAATTGATGTATGTTGTTTAACTAAGCTGATGATATTATGTCATATAATACCATATCATATCATGTCATGTTTTATTTCATCTGCGTCCCCTGGAGGTTCGGGAGGAGGAGAAAATGCTTGCACGCGTCGGTATCTGCCCTTACTTTGGCTCAACACTTGATAAAATCATCGCTCGGCGATGCTAAGAGCACCGAAATCACATCAGCATAAGTGTTTACACTGGTCACTCTGGGGGCCCAGCTGTGTAGGCCCGCCGTTCAATTATGAGGCCCCCCGCTTGACCCTGAGCAAGTAGGAACAGGTAGAGTGGGTAAATAAAGCACTGGGTGCACGTCACTTACATAACCACTCCACATGAAATGCTGTAACCATGGAGACTCGGCAAGGAAACCGCTGTAAAAAAATGTTAGTCAAACTGTCGGTGTGCAGCATCTGAGGTTTTCTTCCCCCTCGTATCTAACAGTGAAGGAAGGGAACGAGGCCCGGCGGGCAGAGGAACTCAAAAGAAAAACATAAACAACAACAACCACCTTCAAGAGCTGAATGTCCAAAACCACTGCCAAATTTCCGGGAACAAGCAGAGGAGGGTCGGTGCTGTTTGTGGCGGCCGCAGGGCGACTGCCTCCTCCGCTCGTGCTCCGGAAGATGCCCCGCCGCCTTCGGGCCAAGGTGGTGACCGGCACGAGGGAGCTGCAGAGGTCTTAGAGCGGAGCCCTGCACCAGACCCACGCGGACGTAACAGCCGTGTCAAGGCTTCTCGTTAAAATGCACCGTGCGTGACTCCTTGGCTTCTATCTAGGACTTTTATATTTCAACACATGTTCATTGTTTACATTCATGTCTCTTGGCCTGTTAGTGCAACTGTCAGGAGAAAAGCGAAGGTGCATGTGACGCGCTGTAACATCTGCATGTCCGTGAGCGTCTACACACCGTTTGACATGGACCTGGACTACATCTTCAATACAAACAAAATACAGACCCGTTGACTAAATATAACACTAAATACCCCCCAAGTGCAACTAGCAGTGAAAAAAATTCCCAGGCTCTTCTAAATCTGACTTGGACTCGAGTCTGGGACCCTGAGGACTTGAAACATGAAAGCGAAAACACTCAGATCGCAAGTTTTGCTAAAAATAGTGGAACACGAAAGTTTTGCATCTTGACTTCAGTTTGCTTGTGAATTCTCATGACTTGACCTGTTCTTTCCTTCAGGGTTTTGCTTTAAAAAGATTTGAGATTTGGAAAAATAAATAAATAAATAAAAATCCGAGGGACTTGAAAAGCGCTGCAGATTAATCTCTTGGTTTTATTGCTGCACAAAATTGTTATCAACTTTGTGCAATTTTCTGGGTTTTTTTTCCTTTAATTCTTTGGAAAATCAAATCAGAGGGCGACCGCCAAGATTTTTGCCAACGATAAAACATCTCGACAACTTTTTCTGGAAATTTCATGTTTATGGAAAATAGTGTTGCAACAGTTGCCGGTAAAAACAAGGTGGTGCATTTTTGTCCCTCAGGAGCCTTCATCAGTCAGTGATGACAAAAAAAAAGTACAGATATGAGACTTGATCTGGATGCGAATATGCTTTGAGGGACTCGTGATACAGTTTATTGTTTCCATTTTGGTATCAATTTGCTTCATTTGAACAATCCAACTGCTTCTTCCCCAAACTCTCAGCAAGCAGAGGACGGGGCGACTGATAAATACAAACTACTTAAGGCCTGGGGAGGAACAGGAAGAGGGGAAGAAAAACAAACACCTTCAGTCACACGTGAAAACCGAAAAGCAGAGTAGAAACCGTCCCTGGAAACGCTCTAACATCTATAATGAATTCCGATACAGGTTCAGCCAAATGAGAGGCCAAAAAAGCCACACAAAGCATAAACAGCCAATCGAGGAATCCTCCTAAAAATACCACCCTGGGAATGGAAGTAAAAAAACACACAGCACCATATAAGTCTCAACTGAGCTTTTCTGTGGACAAATACATCTCTTCTCCCAGAGGATAATATGGGAAATATCAGACAATGGTCATTCAGTGGTCTCGACGCCCTGCCCCTCCGCAGAGATTAATGCCCCCTTTATATTTACACACAAGCGTGCTTGAGAGAAAACGACCCTGAAAGCACCACGACGCAGGAAATGAGACGACCTGCCGGCTGCGCGCCTTCTGGCGGACCGGCCTTTTTCCACTTTCTTCGGCTTTTCACCACTAAAAAGAAAAGAGGTTTTTACAAAATGCAGCGCTGGCGCTCGGGGGCAAAAAAAATAGCCGAAGAAGAAACGCCGATTCCCGCGCAAGCGCGCGCGGCGCCGCGCCGCGCCGCGCCCGCGCCCTCGCCCCCGCGCCGGTCACCCCGACTTGCCGGCTTGATTTACTTCCTGCTCGCTTTTTTTTTTTTTTTTTTGGTGTTTTTTTGTTTTTCTTTCCCCGAGCGGAAAAAAAATTTGCCGAAACAAGAGGGGTTTGTTTTTTTTGTGTCGGGTAAACAATGGTTCGGCCTTATCTCGATTGTTTCACACGGCGGGATTGAGCAACAGCAGCCCTTGTTTTTTTCGCGCCGTGGCGGTGAAATAAAAGCCGCACCGGGCAGGACTTGGTGTAAGATTACACCTGAACACGCTGAGAAGGGGACTAGATAAGCATTTTCCGTCTGAAACTGCAGAGGCATCGCATATCAGTGTGATATCAGTGTAAACCCCCCATCTGCTCACATCCACCCACCCAAAAAGAGATCTTTGGACCAATAGTTCCTGCAAAACTTGTTTTGAAAGTGTCAGGACATGAAGTCGCCTACGGTGGCTTTGAAGGATCATTTGACCTCCGGAATCTCTCCAGATTTTTAGCCAGCTATCATTAGCTAGCTGCTTTTCTTTAAGCTAACTTTTCATGTAGCGTCAAGAGACCATCAGATCAAAAATGTTAACGTGTTAAAAACTTTGGTTTATGATCGAATACCTGCAAAACTAATGACATTCTCCTCAGAGTTAGCTATACTTAGTTTTTAGTAGTAATCAGCAACTGTTAGCATGCTAACACGCTAATGCTACACGCATGATGCATGCTAACCTGCCTATCAGCACGATGTTAGCAACACGCGCTCAAGCTCGAGGCGCTGCTGTGGCTAAGTACAGCTAGCGCGGCTGCAGTCTTGTTAGCACAAGTTTGCTATGAGATTTTCCAGAGTTTCAGTATATTTACATGTAAAAATAACTCGAGAGATTATCACTCAATGAAATGTTAACGTTACTCGCAGCAACTTCTGCAAAATAACCAGAATTTACACGATATGTTAGCAAGTTTATCCACTGTGAAGTGAGTCGTGTGGCAGCCATCTTTATTTGGAGCAGCACAGGTTTTATCTAATGATGAATTTAATTATTTTTCTTCCGTTGCCACCAAGAAAGATAAAAAAAAAGGGCTTTCCCCTTTCCCGCCCCCGCGAACGCACCGTTCTGCACCCACTTCGCTTCTGTGACCTTTGCTGGTGCGTATGCAGAATCAAAACAGGCAGACAAGGGGTTTGCATGTGAGAAGAACGACTGCAGAGGCGGATGAGAAACACGCCTCCGTTAACCGGCGTCCCTGCAACTCTTAGCACGGCTAAAACTGCGTTACGTAATCCCTGCCGAGCCCCGGCAGCGGGAAGAGCCATTCACGCCTTCCCGCTGCCGTGCCCTCGCACTAAAACTGATACAAGCCGGTTCCCTTTCACCCTCCGCCGGCTTTCAAAAGGCGCCGGCGGCTACCACCTCCCGCCGCCTTTCACCTCGAATGAGCCCCCGATAAGACCTGGGGAAAGGGAGCTCCGATGGGCCACTTCCCCATCTCCTCTCATTCTCCTCAGGAGCACTTAAGAGCTTTAGCCTGGGGTTTAACCAAGGGTATAGTGCACTTACAGCATGTTATGTGTATATGACGGATGCCCCTTTAACAGGCTGTTTGATGTTGGAATACAATGCAGAGGAACAACGCGGGATTACTGTTATTAGTCCCTAGAGGACAGAGCTAAAAACAAAAAATTTAAAAAAAAAAAGCCAGACCGGTTACAAAAGGACTTTCGCTGAATTTCCCTGGTAAACAGGATTTCACAACACTTATGAATGAAGAAAAAATTCAAAGCTTCGGATTTTGACTCAACACTACACTTCCTGTTGTGAAACATCAGCGCTTAACAGTGTGGGAATAAAAAAAATAGTGCATGGGATTGAGCCTGCAGCTACGTCCCCCGCCGCCACGAAGTCACTCTTCCCCCAGACGCCGGCGAGCGGCCTGTCGGCTAATTCCCTCTGACCTTGTGCTTTCTAGCCCCTGACGAGCAGCCGAGCAGGCAGAGCAAGCGGAGGGGGGGTAAACAACTTAGCAGAGGGCCAGCTGATGGGATTACAGGGCAGCGCAGCCTCTCTGCTGGGACACTGAGCGCACAATCCTCTGCCGGCGAATCCCAAGACGCACTAAAGCAAACCGCCGTCGGACGCCGGACACGGTGGGACCTCGCCAACGCTGCCCGAGGGTCACGTCGGCGGCCTTGGTCGAGTCCACGCTGTTGTAAAGATAATGTCTAACCAGGGCAAGGAAGCATCAAGCAACACCGAATAATAAATGTGTTTTCTATGCGTTTAGGGGCTAAAGTGCTTTCAAAAACCCTTAGGACCTGCTGGTCTTAGGACCTGCTGAACAAACAACCCCCCCCGCTGCAAATTACGACACGTAATTACAAAACATAACCATGACAGTAACATGGCTATGAGCTGGGGCGGTAAAGCTCCGCATACCACAGCTATGACCCAACACCAGACCCGCTCAGACGGCTGGAACAGCCCACGTCTGTATGACTGGCTCCTGATAAAACATCAGTATCTGTCTCCGCTGAGCCACGTCCATTTGACTGCTCCGTCGTCCCCGGTCAACGGTCCAGACGACAGAGGCCCTCAGCTGGTTGGAGTGCGTCAGAAATCCGGAGGCTGTCTGATACAGACTCATCCGACGGAAAAGGGCTCTCTTGGTTTTCATTTTTATTTTTTTTTTAGGCCCAAGTGTACAAAAGCCCCCCCCCTCCCCTTTCAGGCACGCGAACCGTCATGCACTTTGACCTCCGCTCAGCCACCGTACGCGACTTTCGGTGGTCCGCAGACTTCGGGATCGTGCAGTTTAGCCAAAGCTAGATCACGATGATGCCTCACATTGAATCCGGCCCCAGCGCAGGAGCGGAGGGGAGGACGAAGCAGCAGCTGTGGCAGACGCTTGCAAGCGTGTCGATCTCACCTTCTGCGGTTTTTAAAAAAAAATTTATTTCTTTTTTTAATGTGGCGTAAAAAAAGGAAGAAAAAAAAATCAGCTTCCTCTGGTCGCAACCACTCACCTCAGCCAAAACGAATTATCAGCAGCCGAATCATATGCTGCAATTTGCTCCACTGGTTCATCACCATCAGACTTTGTTGCTGCAGCTGCACACTTGATGTATAAAGTCATATGCAGGGAAGCTTTTATTTATTTTTTTAATGTTTGGTTGCTTTCTCCGTCACCGCTCTCCTGCTGGTATCACGCTGCGAAGCAGGTCAGACCGAGCTTTTCTTCCTGCCGGACGCCCAAGTTTTGCACAAGGTCTGATCAGCGCGGCTGTCAGAACTGAGATCTGGAGCCCGGGAGCAGGAAAAGGGTCTGTGCTCAACAGTTGTGCTTTGAGGGGGAAAACAAAATACTGATGTGGGGGGGGGGGGTCGGTTATTGAAGTTGGCATCCATCATTTCCCCCCCCTGGGTATCGCGTGGGTCGCAGCCCCGGAGGCTCAGCCTCTGCCGTCTCTCGGCCGAAACGTCCCCTTTGTCCACGGAGTCACGTGAGGAGGACATTTAAGGGCAGACGCTGGAACAGCCTCCCGTTTGTGTACCGAGCCTCGTCCTTCCAAATCAGCAGGCACGCACAAGCTCTGGCGTCTGGCTCTGGGCTCATTGTTTGAAAGCTGTATTTTTTTTTTTTTTTTTTTGTCTGGCCTTCATATCTGGCACACACTTGTGCAGGAAGGGGATGAGGTGGCATGTGTTTTTGTGTGTGTGTGTTTGTGTGTGTACAGACACGTCGCGAGTGCGATTCTGGGAAAAGAAATGACTCTTAACGTCCCGTGTGGATTACAGGAGTAAACGGCGCAGTGGGTCCGGGGAAGAGAACCGAATGAAGAAAGCAAAAGGAAACGCAGTGTGTTTGTACAACTAATAGTGCGATGTTATGACAGGCAACAATCTGGTTGTTGTGATGAACCGCCACTACACAACAGCCCGGTTTCACCTATATGCTCTGACTCTGAACACGGTTTATGGATTGATCTCTGTAAAATAAAAACTTTTTGTGTTTTAGCAGCGGAAAACCACCGACAAGGCTCTTCTTCTTATTGGCCCATAACTGGTACATAAAACGTCAGTTTACCGCATGTTAACCTCGATTACTGAGCCGCTGCTTACGGCTAATAAGCCCTTTATGAAGGGTAACTTACCAATTTACCCATCGTCTCAACAGGTTTTCAGTGGATATATTTCAATGCAAAAAAGGCATAAACAAATATTGAAGTATAGAAATAAAATAGAAATAAAGAAAAGGCTGCTGAGACAATAACGTCGACTTTTCGCCCGGTTCTACCGCGGTTCCAGCCTGGATGCTGATGTCCTTGGCGACGACGCCGCTTGAGCCACCGTGTCCCTCTTGCTCCCGTACACTCTCCCTGCACTTTTACAGGCACCGTCCACTTATCCGGAGCTCTCCTCATTGTCGAACCCCCCCAAACCTCCGTCAGACTGCTGCTAGACCACAGAAGCTTTCACGTTCTCATTAGTGTTTGTCCTTCAGGCGAACCTCTTCTCGGGTAAATCATTACGGTTTTTATCAGTGTGTATTCACAGAGTTTGGTGTAGCTGTGCCCCCCCCTTCCTCCTCCTCCTCCTCCTCCTCCTCCTCCTCCTCCTCCTCCTCAGAGTTTGATGAAGCCCCGCTGCGCCCTTGACGCTCACGTTTCGGTACTTTGCTGAGGTGTTGCTCGTTGTGGTTTGCGGCAGCAGACTCAGGCATCTGTGCTATGCAGTGCGATTACTGCAATATCTGCTGGGCAGATCCTGATACCAGAGAATCTCTTGGTCAATAGCAAAAGCAAACACTGGCTCCTGACTCCGGCTCCTGGAACCTCTGAACATTACAGCTGTTGTTGTTTTGTTTTGTTTTGATTTGACCATTGTCCCTGAAAAGGTCTGATTTCAAAAGGAGGTTATTCTTTCTTTTTTTTTTTTTTTTCAGGCCTTATTATACAACTGAACATTTCCAGTAGGATTAGGAGCCAACTACTACACGTACAGTACGACCACAGGCGGGGAAAGTGCTTTTAGCCGGAGGGTTCGAGTTCGTCTGTCTACTTGTAGATTCCAGTGGAAAGTTCAGCCTCATGGCTCAACCCATGACACTCCGGCACAATAACGGAGGCGCACAATGAAAGAGGGAAACTATGCGTGTGTTTGGATGTGAGTGTGTGCGTCTAACACTTGATATATTTGTTTAATTTGCCCCCACATTTTGGCAGCAGCAGAATTCTTCTCCCCGGCTTTGGAAGTCGACCGCGACACGGCGGCTCCGGGCTCAAGCCCCGACACGCCTAGCCGGGGGCGGTCCGGTCGTGACCGAGCAACCTGTCCCGCGGCCGGAAGCCGTTCCCGAGGGCAGAGGCGTGACCTCTGACCCCGTGACACCACTTTGAGGAGAGAGAGGCCAGCATTCCTGTGCGGTGCCATCATGAGGCAACACACCGCTGAGGGCGCCAGGCTCTCACTAAGGGCTATTGATCCCCAAGTTTAATCATTATAATGGAGAACGGAGATTAAGTTAAATCCTAGGAAAAGCATTTGGAGGATTGATCTAAAAAAAAAAAATCAATTCCATCAGGGGGCGTTTAGGACTAAGATTCACCTCATCAAGAATGAGTTTGACAGTATGTTTCTAGCCTGTCAGTCCCATCAGGTGTGAATTTACCTGGATAAAGGCAGTTTTCTGGTGATATTCGAGGGGCTGGAAGTTTTACAGGCTTCCTCCGCTCCACTCACCTGCATTGTAGAAGCTGTCCAGCACCGTGGTCTCCCCAAAGTCCAGTTTGCCGAAGTTGACGGTCTCCAGCCTGCTGCCCACCGTCTCGCAGGCGTCCTTCAGGCACTGCAGGGCCATGTTCTCCGCGTTATTCTGCTGGCTCGCCTCCCCGTTCACCACGTAGGCCACGGTCACCGGCCTGCTTTTGCACGACTTCCCCGTGGACAGCAGAGCTCCGCCGTCCATCGGGCAGGCTCCGGCGCTCGGGCTGAGCCCTCCGCCGCCGAGCCCCGTCACCGACGGGTCCTGCCAGAAAGTCCCGGCCGCGGGGACCCTGGAGGCGCCTCCGCCTCCGCCTCCACTCACACCTCCACCTCCGGCGCCGCTGGTGTTCGTGCTTTCGCCGCCCCGGCTCTCCTTGCCGGCGCAAGCGTCCAAGCAAGGCACCGGTAGGCAGATCCCGTCCTGGTCTTGGCTCATCCTGATTCGCGTATGGCTCACTGTGTCAAAGCTTTGCGACGAGCGGCTTCCCCGGCGGTCCTCCATGGAGAGCCGGCGTTACGCACGGCGGTCCCCCATGCAGCCTCCGCACGGCCGGCGACGTACAACCCCCGCTCCCTCTCACCACAGCCCGGGCAGCCTGTTAGAGCTCGGGGCGCAGCTCCGCATCGTGCTCGCACGTCCGCCGTCGCCCGCACGCCTCCGAAAAACACCCGACGCCGCCGGCGGCGCAGCGCGGATCGAGCGGAGTCACGACGCCGGAGAACGCAGGAGGAGCAGCCGCCGCCAGATCCGCGCATTCCCCCCCAGCTCCCTCCCCTCCGCACTCCCGCAGCGAATCCACAACGCGCTTCCCAAAGTTGAGCCGGACCGCCGCCGGTGTGCCTCTCGCTCAGCGACGCCCACAGGAACCACCGCGAGTCGGAGCGGGAGCCGCGGTTCAAGTGTCGAGCGAGGCGCAGAGAGAAGAACCAAAACGAGAGGAAAAACCCAACGAGTCTCCTCGACAGCCGTCAAAAGGGAAAGTACGGCGGTGCGCGCGTCGAGGGCTGCGTCCGTGCGCCGGGCAGACCCCTGCCTCCCCCCCGGCTCCACGGTTTATCTCCCGGACCAGGCTCACGCACTGGGCGGGGACACGGCACAGGGAGCCTGGCGTAGCCGAGGGCGGGGACACGGCGGTGGCCATATGTGGAGTTGTAGTTGTGTACTTCAGGGAAGAAAAGTGGGGGGAGAAAAGAAGAGAGAGAGAAAAGGAGCAGTGCGCAGAAAACGACGCGCCAAGTCTCCATAGTAGAAACGATGATGTCACACGTTCACCAGCTGATGCGATAAACACGCTGTCAGGAAACGAAAGAAGGGAAACTTTCAAAACAAACAAACAAACAAACGAAAGAAAACAAACAAAAACTGTCCGTGAGGATTAGAGGCTGAGAGCTGGAGGCATTTCATCCAGCTCCGGACGAACCGCACTGGTCCGTCCACTCATCAAGACCCACGTGTGCAGATAATTATATGTAATATTGACGTTAATTTGAGGGAAAAAGTTGGAGGCAGCGAGTTCGGCGGTTCGGAAGCGCCTACGTCGGAGCGGAGCCGAGTCGGAGCCGAGTCGGAGCCGAGTCGCTCCATGGAGACGCCGTTTGTCCTCCGCTCGAGTCACGTTACCTGTGACGAACAGGTGGCGGCGATGGGTCGGTTCTAACCTGTCACAAGGACGACACCTGGCGGCCAGGACCCGGTGTTACAGGCCTGGACGCGAGGAGGAGGTCGGAGGGGGAAAGAGAGAGGAAGAGAGGGAGGAAGGAAGGAAGAAAGAAAAGAGGGAGGAAGAAAGAAAGAGGAAGGAAGAAAAGAGGGAGGAAGGAAGAAAAGAGGGAGGAAGAGAGGAAGAAAAGAGGGAGGAAGGAAGAAAAGAGGGAGGAAGGAAGAAAAGAGGGAGGAAGGAAGGAAGAAAGAAAAGAGGGAGGAAGAAAGAAAAGAGGGAGGAAGGAAGGAAGAAAGAAGGAGAAGAGGAAGAAAGAAAGAGAAAGAGAAAGAGAAAAAATGAGGCAAGAAAGAAAGAAAGAAAGAGAAGAAGAAGAAAGAAAGAAGGAAAAAATGAAGAAAGACAGAAAGAAAAAAGGAAGAAAGAAAGAAAGAGAGAGAAAAAATGAAGCAAGAAAGAAACAAAACAGGAAGAAAGAAAAAGAAAAGGAAGAAAGAAAGAAAGAAAGAAAGAAAGAAAGAAAGAAAGAAAGAGATGCCTGAACACTGATGAATAAATTAGAAGAGGCTCATCAAATGTCACAAATTTCCCACATTTTTCACATGGAAATAATTCAACATAAATCCATTTAACAATCACCCTTTTCTTCCCATACTTCCCCTTATTTGTCAGCGTGTGTCTTGTTCTTTTCTTTTGTTCTGTCGCAGCTGAGACCATCTCTGAGGTTCTGCTCGGACCCGGGAGCCCAAACCAGGAGCAAAGGCCGGCTTGACCCAGGCCACGACAGAATGCTGCTCACTCCGTCGCCAGTTTATTAGGTACACTTGGCCAAAACCAAAGCAGCCTAATGCAACGGCGTTATAAGTCCCGCGTCCATGGGGATGCTCACGCTCAGCTTTGACTGAAACTCCCCTTTACAGAGGTGTCGATCCATCCTATGACCACGTTGGAGGACGTAGTTTGTGCTGTTCCTGTTATTGAGCCTGCCCTCGCTGGTATGAATGGGGCGGAAAGAAAACCGGAAACAGCAGCATCATAAACCACAGGCTCTGAAATGATGCGAAGAAAAGCGGAACATTTTAACCTAAATGAAAGAGGATCTAACATAGAACTGTAGCATTAGACTCAATAGTTTTAGCTGTTTGTACCTAGTAAAATGACAATGAGTGTGTGTGTGTGTGTGTGTGTGTGTGTGTGGCTCATCATGTTTCTGTTGGATTAGAAAATGATCAGATTCAATGTAGAGTTATTTCATAAACAAAAGGCCCAAAATGCACAGAGTAAAAGAACAAAACTTGCTGTGTGTTTTATGCTGCCACCAGTAATGGCTTGTTCATTATGTCTCACTTTTTAAATCATGATTATTTCCCAATACTTTCTCTCTTTTGAGGATGATCCTTCTTTATAGTTCCTCCACTAGGATTCAGTCTTTTTTTTTCCCTCCACTTTTGTACGTATTTTTGGCAACTTCTTTTGAAAAAACATGATTTTCATATCAATTATACATAAAACCTACAACTTATATCTGATCAAAGATGTTGCAGCCGTAACAGGTTTGGTCACTCTCAAGGCTTTGAACTGCATGAAGGAGCCCGTGTATCTCTGAAGTTATTATAGTTGGAGGCAGAAGTTTGTTTTTGTTCATTTAATCAATTAACCTCCTGTTCCTATGCATCATGGGGCCACAGTGGCCCCTTGAGTGTACAGCAGCCTCGCTGCGCTGCACGCACAGTAGCTATTAGTAATACATAACAGCTATGTATGTGTAAAAAAATTCCTTTACATTATATATAGCTGCTACACACGTGCTACAGCAACTCGATTGCTGTAATCGACGGATATTAACCGGGCCTTCCAAGGCTGGGGCAGGGCAGCTTGTGCTAACAAAGGTTGAACGCGTCAGAGCCTCAGTGTCCGATGAGGATTTTCTGCTGGCGATCTAAGCGCCTGGCTCGCCGCCGCCCAAAGGCGAAGCTCCCCGGCGACAGGGAGGCCGGACATGGAACGGGCCGCTGGTTTACGGCAGAGGGTCCCCTTCCCAATCTCTGCCACTAGATGTCCCACACCGACCACACATCCGTCGAGCTGATTCTCTTTTCTTTCTTTCTTTTCTTTTTTTTTTTTTCATCCCACGTCACTCAGAACCAAGGGCTCCCTGTGATGAGGCTGCCAAACCAAACACATCCACAGGGCTGTGTTACTTCATGTCTGTCTTTAAACACATCTGTCTGCTCCTCATCATGTAGCTCAGGGCCAGTGACAGATTACACCCAACTATTTATGCATCACTGTGTCTCGGTCGCACTCAAATCCAGTGCTGTGGTTTTCTGACGTTCCACCATCGTGGGACAAATTACATATTACTGAATACAACAAACATATATGTTTTATTCGCTGTTTTCTTTTTCTCGTTCTTGTTTTTGTCCCTCACATACACACGCCCTGCACATACACACACACACACACACACACACACACACACACACACACACACACACACACCTGTCTGAAACACACACGAACTAATGAAAAAAAATAAAGAAATGCAAAACCTGCTGATAGACTAAGAGTTCAACCTTCGTCGCATCAAAAGAGAAAATTAAGACATCAAAGCCAAAAACAAACCAAAAACCGTAGAAGATTAATGGGGAGACAACATCACACTCACAGTCGCCTTTGCCTCTTCCAGCCAACGCCGCTTGGCACATCTGGCAGACAGAGCTGCTGAGCCGCTGAGCCTCCGCATCCTGCAGACGAGCCTCAGAAAGTTTTTCTTTTGCCAGCGGCAGGAAATTTCTCCCGAAGTTGTGACCCAGAGTTCAACATATTCAAGATATAACAGAATGCAAGGAATGTTGACAAGGTGTCCGTCACTGGCTATGCTTGGATTGAGAGAATGGTGGACCAAGTATCCAGATTATTTACTTTAGTAAGGGTAAAAGAGCCAGAAGTAAAAATACTCTGTTCTGATGCAGAAAGACCTTTGTCAGAGTGTTATATTGTTATATATTCGATTATTGGAGTATTTTTCCATATGCATTAATGTATAAGTAACATTTTAATCGTGAGCCTGGTCGAAGTGAAGCTGATGGTTTGTCTGTAATATAGTAACCTATAAAGTAAAGTTAACCAGTAGTGGGGTAAGTATTAGGATGTTTTACTTAAGGAAAAGTAGAGTAATACGACTGTGGAAAATTCTTCAGTGCAATTCAACGTTCCTCCTTAAAAATCCTACTTAAGTAAAAGTACAAGTTTTTTCAACGAAATGTACTTTAACTATCAAAAGTAAAAGTACTCATCATTCCAGAGAATGTCTCCTGTAAGTCATGTATTATGAAATTATTTAATATTATTAAAATTTAATTGATTTCTGAACAGTATTATTATTTCATAGCTTGTGGGGGTGGAGGAAATTTAATTATTTGCATACTGTTGGTTATTTTAATCTGTAACAAAGCATCATATTTAATGTATTGATCAGGTGCAGTAATGTGACAGTAAAATCTGAAAGTAACTTGTAATTACAGCTGTTAAAATAAATTTAGTGGAGTAAAAAATACAGTACTTCATCCTGATATGTGGCAGAAATGACGTGTAAAGTAGCATAAAATGGAAAATACTCGAGTAAAGTTTAAATACCTTAAAATTATATCTGTACTTAGGTCATTTCTACCACTGCACTTAGTAAAGGTTATGTAATACTCTTTAAAAGGATAACAATGGTTATATTCAGCATTTATTGTTTACATTTATTGTCAACAAATGCCATTAAAAGACCAAAACCAACCATATGTGCCATAGAGCTGTGTTTGCCATTCAACAACATTCAAAACACATCAGTGAGCCATTAATTTACACTGGCTGACAAATTTCTTTATAACAGCAAACAAGGGCATTGTAGTTTGTTTTGAGTCAGTCCCGATAACCGTCCTGCTGCAAGCAGACCAAATGTGTATTAATCCACAGCTGAACATAGTCCCTCAAAAAAAGTACTGTTTGCTCCTGTTCGACTGAAGTTTTGTGTAAACTGTGATGCCATAAGCTGTTTTGGGGAAAGTTTTGTGCCTTTTTAAAAAGCAAAACTTGCATTTGCAACCTGTTTTTAAAGATTTAAGTTTTCAGAAGGAACCAATGGACTTTGTTTTGCTTTTTCCACGGACAGGTGGGAGAAATCAGAAAAGACTCACACAAAGTTGGTCTTATTTTTTTTCATGGGATTTGTTGAAAATCAGGAGAAAACAGAAAGACATTCGCTTTATCCTCTAATGCTCATTACAGGTTTTTGATTCAATGTCATCAGACCAAACAGATAGTAAGAGATGAGAGAAAGTAAGTAGCTGAATGAGAAAATAGGTTTTCAGGACATTTAATTGCTAATTTAATTACTTATTCGGGGGTGAACAGTAAAATTTGTTATGCCAATTAGGTTTAATGGATATTTTAGGTTAATTTTTCAATATCGTTATGGATGTGTTGGTTTTATTAACTTTTGTTTCCACCTAAAAATAATTTGGTTTATCTATAAGGATTAGAAAAAACAAAAACAAAACAAAAAACAAACATAAACATAATATTCCTCTAAAGGTTTATTTAATAGCTGTATTAATTGATTTTTTTACCACATGGGGGCAGCAGACTGAGCTATAAACACAACACTGATATGTTATCACCTCATAAAGTTTGTCATATTTAATGTTCTAGCATTTATTGAGCATTCACATTAGCATGTACTTAGAGCACTGTTTATGGCCACTGATGAAAATAGTCCCCAGTTTTTCTCTCTGCTGACTTCTGAGGAAAACATCTGGCTCCTTAGCTGCTGGTCACTGGCTCCGTCCCTCTGCCGTTTGGCGCTGGGCCAGTAGCATTCAGCTGGTTTAGCAGAACTTTTGTCCGAACGCTGAGAGCGAACCCAAAAGTATATGTTTTCTGGCTGAGTAACCGAAACGATGAGCTGAAAGACGCTGAAACACCCTCCGGAGCAGAGGGGGAACCGAAGAGTTGGGGGATAATTCTCAATGGGTTTGCCACTGCGAGTCACACGGCTCACATTACGCACAGTCATCCAATCCGTTAGTATAAAAATATTGATTAGTGCAGCTTTAAATAAGTATTGAGCAGCAGCTGAGAGGCTTGTTTTTGCCGACCTCCAGCGATTTAACCTCTTACCTTGCTTTGCACATTAAGTCACTCTTGAATCATGACCTAATTATGCATCGCTCCAACTGGACATTGTCTGATAAAAGAGCGCATAATGACCTTTCTTATAAATGTCAAGTTGCTGTTGCAGATTTCAGCGCTGTTGCATTACATTTCTCAGCCTAGAAATTTTTTTTTTTTGGTCCCTTTCTTCCATCAGAATGCATAAAGCATCTGATTAAATGTAAATGCATGCTCAGTTTGTGGCAGAATTAGGAAACAAACAACCCACAGCACGGGGTGCCGGTTTAAGTTAGCGAGGGTTTGACTGTAGTTAACCATCAATAGGTCGTCCATGCTGCACCCTGCAAATAAAGCTTTCCATTCTGCTCTGCCACAGACCATGAAATAGTCACTCAGCTCTGAAATGGAGAGAATCATTCACATAGAGAAACTGCAAGAAGTTCAGTTAGTTCTGCGGTGCAGGTGGGAGATAGATACTTGGAGGCATAGACTTATTGCAGCCTTCCATAGATATCTGCCAAAGTCTACACAAACATTAGAGGGGAAACGGGGAAACAAAATTACAGAAATCTGCTAAGTTTGACAAATGGCGGGCTCGGCTTTGCCACTAGCTATTAGCCTGCAATGATTAATAAGTGAGAAAATAATTGCACTTCATTGAGATTGATGACGCCCCATTTAACCTCCCCACTCATCCTGGCTGCGCCACAGAGCAACGAGATGAGCCTCGGACACACTGCTGCTCTGCTGGCCTCGTTGGCATCAAATGCACGCACACGCACACACACACACACACACACACACACACACACACACACGGACACAGGCACACAAACACACACACACACGCTTATACACACACACAGGGTCTATGATAATCCTACAGGGCATTTTTGAAAGCCTTGCAGCGCTCCGATCATAAGTTCATTGTTAGTAAGTGAAAAACAATGATCTCAGCGCTAGGAGGCCTCTGGGAATCTCTCACTCCACCAATATAGAAGCATTTAAGTCAAACACCATGGGGAATTAATGACAGTGGAGTTACCATTAACTCCTATGCTAACGAGTTTGTGAGCTTTGCCCCTCTTGTTAGATACATCTTGAGAGGGGTTGTGTGTGTGCGTGCGTGCGTGTGTGCGTGCATTGGTGTGTTCGCCTGTCGGCGGACAATCTCGCTGATCTGAAACACACTGGGGTAAACGTGTTTGAATGTGATTTTCCACGGGTAAAATGCAAACAAAACAGCCACGAACAGGCGAGGAGCTAGGAGTGCCGTGGTGCCTTATCCTCTCAGTCTGCAAAGAGACGTGGCCAAGGTTATTAAAGAAGGATGTAGCAGAGCAAGATGGCCGCTGTTGTGACCAGAGGCGGTGTGGAGAGATAAATGGTTGACCCAGCCTGGTGTCAGGTTAGGATTGATGCCACTATCAGCGCCACTGCTTTCCCAATGATTTTCTCAAATCTCTGATAGAGTGTGTTATCTAGTTACTGGCATGAGGGCAACGGCCTGCAGGCACGGAGAAGGTCAATCTATGAGGACAATCTTTGTTGGACTAAATGAGAAAAAAGACCTCACAAAAAAAAGAATAAAAAGCAGCTGCTAGGTCTCTGGGATAAGATAAGCCAAATTACTTCTCTTTAGTAGGATAGGCCTCGGGGCAAAACATCAAAAAAAAAGGAAAAAAAGAAAAAGAAAAAAAAATTAAGTGAGGCTGCTGGTTTGCTCTCTGACTTCAGTGTTGTAGATTTCACCTGGAACCTCGGCTTCCTTGAACTAATGTTGGTTTCGGTGGCAGCGGCACCTTGAGGAATGGGCCGGGCCGGCGCGCGTTTGTCTGCCGCTTAATCTGCATTTGCCTTAACGGGCCAAGGAAAAAAAAGAAACAAAAAAAACAACAAGTAAAAAAACAAACCCAAAACAAACAAACGAAAAAAAAAAAAAAAGAAGAAGGGGAACTTCCAGAATATATATAATACCAGTCAGCAACGTGAAACAGCCTCGCAGATCCTCAAGCTCCTCCATAATCTCACTCCATCAACGTTTTTCTTTTTTTCCCCCCCTTTTCTTTTTTCTCTCACTCTTTGGTCCCTTTCAAAACCGGGGGAAAGCGTTTGACTAATAGGTTGTAATTTACCAGCCGAGGCCTTGATCAATAATTCTGTGTCAATAATGATGAAGAGGTCTGTGTGAGGGGGAAATGATTCCACTCATTGTCTGAGAAAAATGAAGGTGCGGACATCACCTCGGGCTGCAGGCAGATGTCCACAGGTGCTCGGCTAGTATGATGGTGGAGTCGATGAGCGGGAAGACAAATAACACGCGCAGACACACAACAAGGTGCACTGTGGATTGTTTTGGGTTTTCTTCCCCCCCTTGTGCTGCACGGGATCAAAACTTTGAAAAGGGGGTCTCGCACACATGCCCATGCCCACGCGTGCACTCGCACTCGCTACTAATGGATATATTTTTCACCGCACTCTTGCGCTGACGTTTTAGTCGACAGGCCTCTCTCATGACAATCTCATTTTGAAAGCAGCCCTCTGACAGAAATATTGACCAAAACGACTATAAATGGAGGGACAGATCTTTTTCTTTATGATCCAGAAAATCGCTTGAAAGCGGTTTCGAGGGAATAATAAATAGCCCGTTTGGGGTTTTATTTGGCCTTGTGTGAGGATATACTATACTATAGTTTATCTGCATTCATAAAGCATGTAAATGAGAAATTCCCTGGGTTAAATGAGTCACTGCATCATATAAAATGCAAATATTATCAGCAAAATTTATAATAATAATATATAATCTGATTATTTTATATAATAATATAAAAATGATCATTATTACTAATACAAAGTATCTAGTATTTAAGGTAACCGCAAGTTGAAAAGCTAAAATCCAATCTTTTCCTGTTATATTCATACAAAGAAAATTTCCCTTAATCGCATGATGAAAGCATTTATCTTCAGTGTGATGCACGAAGACAAATACTTAACGAGTAAATGCGTCCAAACATCTACTGGCTTAACATTATGACATCAATTTAATATTATTATTATGCTGCAAATTACTGTAATCACTCAAGATTAAATCAATTTGTTGCATGCAAGATACATAATCACTGGATTACTGTACTCATATGGTTGGGGGTCTTGAGGAGTGAGCTTGTTATTTGGATGAGGGATAACTTAATCTTCGTGGTGTTTTTCTTGTCACGGTCCACTTCACAACCGAAACCCTGACGCCACTTCCCGGCTGCTCCACTCGCTTCTGTGGCTCCGAACGACGTCTATTCCAACGTTTCTTTCACTTGTTTTGTTTTGTTTTGTTTTTCTGGGGGATATAATCATGCTCTTCAGCATATTCTGAGTTTAACGAATATCTGTCGACACACTTACCAATGGGACGTGAACCATTTATGGATTCAACAAAGTTAAACTGTTTAACTTATTAGCATTAAAAAACATAATTCCCATGAATGTACTCTATTGATAACTATACTCCCTAACTGATGATGTCCACCTTTGCTCATGTTTTGCTTCTATTTCAATCGCCTCTTTTCATCTTCTGAAGTTAGCATGCTAACCCGAGCTAGCGAGCCAGAGGGCTCGGAGCGTGCTGGTTATTCAAGATAAATTCATCTTGATCAACCCCCAAACTGGATTTTCGTAGCCTGACAACAGCATGTTAGCCTGGATTAGTTAAACCGAATTTGCAGAAGAGGGCAATGGTTTCTCCAACGGTAAATATACCTAATCTAACCTAACAGTTCTATATGTTGTTGGACCATAACAATCCAAAAAAACCTCCTCTAATCTCAGACTTTATTTTATTCTCAATTATTTATCATATTTTGAGTCTTACCCCCTGAGTCCATTTTTGTTTCTTGATATATGCGACTTGGCTGCCATTTAAAAAAAACATTTGAAAGTTCCTGATTAGGGCAGAAACAAAATCCATAACACTGTGAGGTTCATCCTGTTTATCTCTTTGCATATTAACATTTAAGTCAAAAATAACCTGGGACACCGAGCCACTGTTAGTATGTCTCTTGATCTCAGTGGGGTACATTATGCACTCTGGTTGGATTTCTCACTATTTTAGCCAGGAAATGGAAGACAGGGTTCCTGCAGTGAGAATTCCAGTTTGTACTTACAAGATTGATATCAAATTATTTCTCAAGCTGCGGTAAGCCACACTTTACTACCGTGATCTGTCAGTCAAAGATAAATGTTACTGACTCCAGCCAACATGAGCGCAGGGAAAGCAGACTAAATATGTTGACACAAGCTTCCATTATAACCACAGCCACGGCAGAGCCAAGACTCAGACTGTGGGCAACACATGGAGGGATTTTTACATCCAAATGTAAAGCCAAACTGGGCTTATTACATAAATTACACTTCTAAAACGGACTGAACTCACAAGGGTCTGATCCAAAATTCTGACACAGGTCAACGCCATAATGTGAGGCCGGATGGCCGGATGGCTGGATGGACGGATGGACGATTGGGTGCTGATAAAAGAGGAACAGGAACAGTCTGACGCTCCAGCTTAAATGAAAAAAGAAAACATGAATTCTAGTCAGTGAAGGAGAGAAATAAGGAATTTCAACTGCACCCAGCTGGGACCTGGATTGCACGAAAAAGGGGCGAAACATGTGAAGAAAGAAAGTTTAGACGATGCGGTTTTCAAACCGAATTGTTAGGAGCTGGTTGCGATGCGCCCTGTGTTTTTGTCACTGATGTCACTGACCCAAATACCGTACAACCTGATGGGCTGGTGCTGGTTTACGCCGCCCAATTCATCGCACGGCTGCAAAACCTATAATTTGGAAAAAAAGAAAAAGAATCTAACAATAATCACCGGTACATTAAAGTATACAAGTGTAGTTATTCTTATTTATTGAATTGAACTGACTTCACTGACCCAAATTCAGCATATTTTCATCAGGTTTTTATTATGTTTTTTCTGGAATCGTATGATCATGGAGAATAACATAACTAAAGATTTAAGAGGTCTGACATTTCTCCTGACTTGTATCCTGATAGCCTGGCACATGCTTGGTATTTCCATGGCAGGTTGTGGCAGTAGCGCACACGGTAGGTGTTAACCTAAAACCATAAAAGGTTCGGGTCAATGTCAGACTGCGTGGTAAAATGAAAGTCACTCTCCCAGTGCAGTTGCTATATGTTAGGAGAGTGTGTCTGCTGGGGCCCCGATTGCGATCAGTGATCGAGGAGTTCTTTCCAAAAAAAAAAATAAAAAAATAATCTTTTAATGTTCAACAGTCATACAGGGCGAAACCTGGCAAAGATGAGACCGAATCAGCTCCTCTCCAGTGATAGGAGTTCTGCACTGATAGCGGCCTAAGTAGACCAGAATGCAATATAACCACAGGACATGTGTTTTGAGTTTGCAGCAGGGCACCGTTTCCCGGCTCCAAAGGCCCCCGCTCTCTCTATTTGCTCTCTTGACCTACAGGTATAATCCAAACCTCAGTGATAAAACCTCAGCGTATTCTCCTGGAATAACGGAAACTCGTTCCGCAGTAATCTCCTGCACTGATGCCGCAGAAGCGGAGAAGGCCGGCCGAGGCAGAGATGTACACCGAAGTCTCGAAACGGCAAAATAACTACTTAGATGATCTCGGGTTGGCATCCGACCCCCCCCCGAACCATCGCCATGCCTTTCCACCCCCCGAGCCGGCCGCTCCTCCTCTAAAGCGAGCAGGGGTTTGTTTTCAGAGCCGACCTGAACAGTTTGAACATTGCGCTCTAAGTGGATTGGGTTCCTGTCAGAGCTGAGCATTTGGACATTGATAAATTTCCTCCTGTGTGGGATCGATAACTCTCACCTTTCAGCCCTGGGCTCCTCCAGAGTGGGACGTCATAATTACTCTGTCAAACTGAATGCCTGTCTGTGTTAAGACTGATGACCGCGCGCGCGTGTGTGTGAGAGAGTGATATAGAGTCAGTCTATGTGTGTACAAAGCAGTACAGCTTTTATGGGTGAATGTGGTCATGTGTGTTTTGGGATGTGTGCATGGAGATTTATGGATTATATTTTGTACATGTAGGGTTGTAGGGTGTGTGTGTGTGTGTGTGTGTGTGTGTGTGTGTGGGCCCAGGTGATGCTTTGCTGGCTGAGCTGGACTTGTGACTGGCAGTGATTGACAGCTGGGCAGCCCACCTCCTCCTTTCTCCTCCCACGGCTGTTTTTGACGCCTGTCATATTGGCCAATCAGCGAGGTGATCTGACAGCTGTCCTGACACACAGATGCACGCACACACATGCACACACATCACACACACATACACCTTCAAACACACCTACACAGACGCACACACATTTTGCACAGAAAAGCCTAGTTCTAATCTAAACTCTAAATTAAATTTCTAACCCCGACTCCATCTTGTAAAATCAATCACTAGGTAAGCAAAAATATGCTAAATTTGGAAGATTTTATTCATGTTTGTAAGATCCTATTGACATTTTTTTTTCAATAAACTAGAACGACACGTTTACAGTACTGACAACGACCACAGCAGCCATGTTTACTCACCCATTAGCAGCAACAATAAGCTCCAAAAACAACACGCTGGGGATGATGGGCCCCCCTCACGTCGATCACGTTAACTGAGTTAACATATGCGTCGTTCCTTTCAGCGGGTTCCTCAGATCTGTTATCTGTCCAGATGTAATGATGATTTATTTATTCTGTTTTAGGGAAGGCAGGCAATTGCCTCCATCTGTTCCATCAGACGTCGGCGGCTTTGCTGCGTGCAGCCCTCCTCCTCCAGGTTTAGTGCAGGTTCACGCGGGTATTTTCGGTGCGTATGTGCATGTATGTGCATGCATAACAAACAGTGTGTCTTTTTGCATATCAATGTGTGCATGTATGTCTCTCTGCGTGTGGACGTGTATGTGCATTAGCGCACGTGCACCTATGGATGCAACTTTTTTGCACATAGGCAGCACCAGTGTGTAAGAGGGCATGTGTAATTGTATGTTCTTTATTAGATTTGCGTGCACGTGTGTGTGTGTGTGTGTGTGTGTGTGTGTGTGTGTGTGTGTGTGTGTGTGACAGCGTTTGCTGCTGCTGCTGCTGCTGCTGCTGCTGCTGCTGGTAAAAGAGGCAGCCTCTGGAATTAAAAGTGAATGAAGCAAAGATGAGCGAGGCTGCCTGCTCCTCATAACGCCGCCACAATAATAATAATAATAATAATCAGGGCAATAATAACCCCAGTGCTCATTTAGACATCAATACTAATCACTCTCATTTGGAGGACAATAATAATAATCAGGCTCATTTAGAGTGCCGTTTCTCCACTGAGGCTTTCACTGCCTTTGGGGTTGGTTGGTGCTTAACCTAATGATAATAGTCATGATTCATGGCTCAACCCTCCCTGCCTGCATGTTGCTATCACTCCTCATGAACACGGGAAGTGCGTGCGTGTGTGCGTGGGGGTTTGTGCGAGGGGGAAAGATGGCGTGAGCGTTCGGATGCGTCTGTCTTCTTTTGCATGCTGTACTTTTTCCTCTGTTTTTTTTTTTTTAATTTTTAAAGTCACGTCGACTTTTCGCTGGTGTATAAAATGGGCCATAAATAGCACACTTGTCTTGTCCGGTAATTTTTTCACGGACACGGACACGGACACGGACACGGACACGGACACCCTAACCTCGAAATTTGAGATTCCAAAGAAAATTTTGAAAAGCCTCAAGGTTACGTATTTAGAAGGGATAACAAAGGTGGATAATGAAGTTATAGCCTGAATACATCCATAATAAATACCTACAGTTTACAGACTTACCAGTTTGCTGTGTAAAGTGGGGTAATTATCGACATTTCTTGGCCACTTTTCTTTGGTTTAAAATAATCGAGTCAAATTCCTGGTTTTCTTACGCCGTATCTCATCATCTGATCACTCATTTCATTTCTTGTCAGATGTCTTTTAAGCCATTTCTTCCTGTTTTCCCAATTATGGTGTGAAGTCATTGCTTTATCCTATTATGACTAATAGTACCCATGGTCAAAACACTGAAATCGAGACCCTCATCGCCTCGGCCAAGGAGGTTATGTGATCACCTGTTTGTTTTTTTAATTTGTCAGCAGGATTTCGCATTAACTACTGAACCGATTTGCACCGAACTCGGTGGAGGGATGGGGCACGGGCCAGGGACGAATCCATTACATTTTGGGGCAGATTCAGATCGTTCACTATGAATTTTGATTTTTTTTTTTTTTTTTCCTCTGAAGTCTGGTGCACGTTGCTCGATATTGGCCCTTTTGGAGCGTCTGCGCTCTGCTGAGCGCATTTTCCGGTTCTGCTTGTAATCTCGAAACGGGCAAATCTCTTACCGAGAGTTACAGTAGATTAAAGTATTAAAAACACTCTTACTACGTGTGAAGCCACAGCCAGCAGCTGCTTAGCTTAGCTTAAAAAACTGGAAACAAATAGCCTGGCTCTGTCCAAAGGCAACAAGATGCACCTCTAGTCCCAGTCAAGGAATAGTCTGGCATATAACCCCACAAATAATGATGACCTCTTTTTTTTATTGCACTTGGTTTTTGTACAGATTTAACATACCAGATGTAACATGGTAGGCGGATTTTGTTACCTTTGGCTTGGTGGTCGTCCCTCTTTCCAGTCTTTCCGCTGATCTAAGCTAATTGGCCTCAGCTACATATTTACTGTACAGACATTCGTGGTGCATCAATCTTCTCATTTAACTCTTGGCAAAAAGAAAAAAAAAAAAAAGCAAGTAAGTGTTTTTCCCCCCCAATGTCAAATGCATGTGTTGAAAATGTCTCAACTGAAGGACGAATTTGTGCTTATCCTGAGGCTTTGTGAATCCAGTTAGGGAAATTTTGAGAAAGGAAAGCGAGGCATCTGAAGTAAATAAAAAATAGATAAATAAATAAAGAAAGAAAGAAATAAAGAAATAAAATGAATTAAAAAAAAAAAACAGAAAGAACGGAGCCCCTGGTGAGTTCAGAGATCAGTGAGTAGCTGTCAGAGTTTGAGCTGTCACACACATACACACACACACACACACACACAAACACACAAACACACACACACACACACACACACACACACACACACACACACACACACACACACACACACACACACAGTGGTGTACACACTGCTAGTTGCAGCTAGCCTTTGTTTAGTCAGTACATAGGGGTGAATACACACAGAGTGCAAAGACACAACAGTGAAATACTGTATTAAATTCTGAAATCATATGATATGCATTCAGCCAAGGTTACTCTAGACACGGTGCACGGCAAGGACTTCTGCTCATTCACTTTCTGTGTGGAAATCATTTCAGGTAATTTGCAGGCGATCACGCCAACCTCGTGCTAACAGCAGAACAGTCAGGGGGAATCTGTGTTGCTATGGCCGGTTCTTCTCTACTTATAGAAAGGCTTAAAGGCAGCGCCTATGTGCTTTTGTGGAGCCCCTGAGGCCAAATGAACGTAAGAGGCACTTTGGCAACGCACCAGATGAATTTAAAAACAACAGTGAAAGTTCTATGCACTAAATAAATGAATAAATAAAGTGCAAACTTTCCAGGAAGTAATTCTTGTGGATGTGAACAATAGCGATAGCAGATAGAATATAACTAATGTATCCTATGTTACAATTACAGAAATTGTTAACCGATAAATAGTGATGTATTGAATTAAGTCACGTTAGCAAAGCTAGTTAGTTGATGTTACATAAATATACCTCGACTGAGGGAACGATAGTATCTAATGTGGTTTGGTAGCTAAACAAAGATATGTTGGCTCTGTTCACAGCCAACATCTGTTTCTAAGAATAATGCTAGTAAAATTGCTTTTTTTAATATTACAAAAAGTAATGCTACCATAACTTATACTAACCTAGAGATTGTATAGTTAGTTAACAGGTTAGTGTTTCTAGCAACTGAAATTAAACACAAACACCAGCCAGAAGCTCTAAGGACCCGTCCAGTTTTACTCCACAAATGAATGTTAGTGATGCTTTTTTTTGTTGTTGTTGGTGTTTTATGTATTTCAAAATGTTTTATTCTTCCTGTGCGCACCAGCTGAGGTCATCCACAAAGTCAAATTTTCATCAAATCTCTTAACACGTTATTTGGTGAAATTACTCGACTTTTGACCATAGGTGCAATAAGTGTTGCCAGCTTTCTTTCACAGTTATGGTACGGACAGTGGTCGAAAACGCTGGGAAAGAAACTTTTCCTCGGAATAACTTCAAAGCCCCCCCCCCTCCCAATGACCACCACGCCCCAGAGCCCAGACAGCGACTAAGCCCTCTGAAAACCCTGGGAAAAACCCCGTTCGGGACCTCGCTTTTATTTGATTTTCTGTTCCTGTTGTTGCTAAACTGTACATCTGACGGAGGCGGGTGACATTTGCTCCTCTGTTAATGAGTTCAAACGCGGCTCTAATTAGTTCCAAAAGATTTGTTTTTTCCGCCACATGACCACGATCCAGGTGACGAGGATGCAGATTAATAGCCCCGGGAGTTTAGGTTTCGCCGTAGCGCTCCCTTCGGCCCTTTACAGCCCTATATGGTCACCCTCAGGTCATGAAAATATTCCCTTCTCTTTCTTATGTATTGCGTGCCGGCAAACGGGACAGTCAGGCGCTAATGTAATTCCTTGGCGAGCGGCGCTCATCTCATCTGGGCTCCGGCTTTGAACTCTCGGGCTCGGGCAGCTTCTCAGAACAAGACAGGGAAAAAAAAAAAAAAATGGGGACAGAGGCAGGGAATTGTCCGGCGCTGATTCGCTGTAAAAACTCGGACAGAAGATCATTTCAGCGCCGCTTCGGGAAGATCAAAAGCTCTGCTGGCGGAGAGTGGGCGCGGGGGGAGATGGTATCGCCGGGCTCTCATTTCATTCGCAGACGAGTGTGAAATGGCTTCATCTGTTGTGCGGCCTCACACTAGACACCATTATACACTACTGTACCTTGACCCTCCACTTCCTCTCTCACTTTCCCCTGCACGGCGGCAGCTACAGGCCAGGAACCAATGCAGCTGTGCCCTAATAACACATCTGTAAGGTCCTGCTTTGTGTTTCTATTAGCCACACTGTCAGATTTTACCTACATTGACATTAAGAATATTAAAACAGCCTGATTTCTTAGCGCTAATTACATTGCGATAATCTGTAGAATAACACTAGCCGGTCCGCGGTCTGGCCTTAATTGCCCGTTAATAGGAGCTGGAGATCTCAACACTTAGCAAACACGAACGGGTGGAAGAAAACATGGGACCGCTAATGGATCAGACCTCAAGTCCGGGGCCTAGAGTCGCTAGTCTCAGGCCCGGCAGTGCACATCGTTACCACTCTGCCTCCTGCACTTTAAAACAGTGGGAAAGGAAATGAGAAAAAAAAAAAAAAAAGAGCAGCAATTTGCTCAAACTTCTGAGCCTTAAACACTTGAATTATTTAGCGCTGAATATTATAAATCCGCTTGATTATTTCAGGAACGACAACAAATGGGCTTTAACGCCACAGCTCCCTCTCTCCCCCTCTCGCCGCCTCTGTCTCTGTCGGCGTCGCTGCTAATGGAGATCGCAGCACGTTTTCCAGGCACACACACACAGGCACGAGCACGCACACACACACACGAACACACTAACACACACACACACACAAAAGCTCAAAGGAAGACAGAGTGTGAGTGGTAAAAAGAGAGGGGAGCATAATGAGATAATAAGAGTCGCCTTAACACAAGGATTTTCCTCCTGTTTCTTCTTCCTTCATCCCTCGTCTTAATTGCCTCCCTCATTAAAAGAGGAGTCCGGCGCGGGGCCAGGCTGTAATGCTACGTGTCGGCCGCGAGAGCTGCCCCCCCCCCCCCCCCGCGCCCCCCCATCTCTTTTTTTTTTAACCCTCCCTTCCTCCTCCACCTCCTCCCCTTCTCCCTTGAACACCCTGTTTAGCTGTTTAAGCTGATGACACAGAGAATATTGCATGTTGAAAAGCCGTTTCACCGCACACCCTCACCCACAATCACATTTACACATGCACGCACACACACACGCTCACACACACAAACACACACACGCGCGCACACACACTCTTGCCCAGAGCGAAAGGCCCCAGGCAGTCTCTTTCCTGCTAGCCAGGGGCGATCATTCTGCCTCTATGATACTTTAACTGGGGGATGTCAGGAAACATTAGGCCTTTAAAAACACAGCTACGATGCAGTGCAGACACACACTGAAAAAACACACACCCACACACACACACACACACACACACACACACACGCACGCACGCACACACACAAACAGATACATACACACACAGTCTTAACTGTAGTCCCATCCACTTTCCTCCGAGGCAAGAATACTTATGAAACCCTCCTGCACAGAAAAACTTATTTTTTCGCAATAAATGATGGTATTCTGTTCTTTATCTTTTCTTTTCTATCCAATCACCTCTTCTAAAGCAATATTCTGGACCTTTAATGTATTAAAATTGATGCTGTATTATGATGACCACTGACTGGAGGTGATTGTGACCAGATTTCGTGGAATTTATGTGAAAGCTTACACATTTTTTGGTTTCTAACGCTCCGTTGACTGTTACTGCACGTAGCTCTTTTAAAGAAACATGCGACGAGGCAAAGAAATACAAGCTCAGACCCCCAGTGTTCTTGGGGCAGCTTTGTCCGTCCACCCAACCACCTCCTGGTGACTCCTCTGCCATTAATGAAATGTAGTGCTCCTTTCATTCTGAACACGATCCAGCCAGCGATTATGTTTCCGCCACGACACAATTGTGAATGTAATTCCTAGTTGCCTGGATGCACCACCGGGTGGGAAGTCATACAGACTGAGAGGCCACGCCATTGCAGTTTAAAGTTAAAAGGGGAATCAGTAATTTCTTAAATTTCCTTCCTGCTTCCGTAGTTTTTTTTACCAACAGTTACTCGGACGGGGGTAATTCGTGCACCTGTCTGGGACTATTTTCAGCCGCGGACTGACACACAGTTAGTCTAATCATTTGACTGAGTAAACTGCGGTGAAGGAACATGCCGATGTGTTTTTAATCGCTATATAGCTCAGAGGAATGAGATATATTAGACTTTGGCTGCACAGAAAATACTCATATCAGTAGGATCAGTCCCTTGTTGGTTTTGGTCCTTTCATGAGATTTGTTGACAATAAGAATTTTATAACTTATTACCAGCCTTCTTCTTTAGATTCTACAATGAAAGGAGTGAGTACATTATAGTATAGTGTTAAATTAGCTACTACCAGCCCCAACTAGGATAACAACATCCAATCTGACGCATTATTTCGGCGGTTTTTAAGATAACGTGTGAGGAAGTAGCGATCCAGGATGAACTCTACATTGCGGCAACATCTGGGAACTTATCCACGTCTCTCCCCACATCGTCCTGTCTGCTCTCGGTGCTGTGAACTAAGATGTCAACGCAGAAAAGACAAAAAAAATAAAGAAGAAAAGGGGGCAGAGAGCCTTAAAATGTGACATGTACTTCAAGAGACACGCAGCATTTCACTGGCGTCTTTTTTCGTGCGCGATTGTCTTTACGCAGAGGTCTGTGGAGCGTTCGTATCCACTGGCGCTGCCGTGGATGATCAGTTAAGATGTGTGTCTGTTGTATCTGGCATTACGTAGGACCCCAGCCCCTCCTGCCTCCCCCCTTCCTCTCCGTCTCTTTGAGCCTCTGAGAACTGCAAAGAGTGGAATGAATGTTTCAGAGTTTTAATAATAAAAACATCTGACATCGGGATTTAGAGGGCTCTGCACTGGAAGACTTCCTGTATCCTCGCAATAACTCCCGTATTTTCCTCCAAAATCAGGGTGGGGGCAGGGGTTGGGGGAGGGGGGGGTTATTTGAGAGCGGAGACACAATCAGATCGTGAGCCCCGTGGAGCTCCTCTCAGATATTAGCATTTAATGAAATACACATTTTCTTCATTTAGTTTGAAATGTTTCCAAATCCGGGGAAATACTGGGATAACCCGTGTTTTTATATGCTCTTTATTAGTTTGTTTTCTTTTCATTCGCCCTCCACTTAAGGTTTCAATTTGTCCCCTTTGAGCCCTGCGTGCCAAGCCGTTGTGAGGACGGCCTGGGTTTCTGCCGCGCAAATTTGTTGTGTTTGCTGGCCTGGGTTTGAGCCTTAATGCAATCGGCGGCGTATCCAGCTCTTGCTACACACCTGTGACGCTATTCCAACCTGCTTACCCACGATCTTTGGGTCGTGAGCTTGAGCTCGAAAAGTGCGGATAGGCGCTACATGCACAAGGAGACACGTGGGTAAATAGTGTGGCATTGAAACTGCAAAACGTGCAGCTTGCAGTTACAATTTGACAATTTGCCTTCACAGCATATCTATATATATATATATATATATATATATATATATATATATATAAATAAAAATTCTGTCGGCTTCAAAAGGGTGGTTGTAAGAAAAAAAACAAAGATTAGCAGTTTCCTTCCTTGTGCAAAAATGCAGCTTGAACTGCTGGTATTTCAGTTTCAGTGGATACAAACAGTGATAAATACACACAGCTGCAAAAAAAAGAAAGAAAAAAAAAGCCCATGACAATCTTAAACGTCTCCGGCTGCATAATATCGTCTTTGTGGCACCGCAGCAGCTAAGTGTATGTTTCACGTAGTAATCGTTTTCCCAATTATGGCTTAACACAGCAGTCCCATGTCATGTTATTGCTCTCAAAGCTCTGCGACGTTGCCAGAGGTGTCGTGTTTGGGCACATTTCAGCAAATGAACGAGTTTAACACACAAATAATGTGTCTAGTGCTGTGATGTCTTAATGTTTGGATTTCTCGCCAATGTAATTAGAATTTTTGTACAGTAGGTGATGGGGTTCATAATTATGCTGTTTTATTTCACACTTGTATAAAAAAAATTTAAAAAACAAAAAAAAACAAGCAAAAAAAAAAAAAAAAACAACCACAACACAGAGACCCTCTACAAACTGAGGACGGCTGACGGAAAGCGATTCACAAAATAGCTACAAGGTGGGAAGCACACACACACACACACACACACACACACACACACACACACACACACACACACACACACACACACACACACACACAGCTAAAGGTTGTGGGTTATTAACATTAAAGTCTCCAGCGGCAAAGAGAAAATCATCTTCATGTCCAGATAAAACTGTAAAGGCTTTTCACACGGGGCTTTAGGAATCAGCATCAAGTTAACACAGAGGATGCGGCCTCAGACGCAGCCCTGGGAGAGACGCTGCACACTGCACGCCGCACGCCGCACGCCGCACGCCGCACCCCCCCCCCCCAAAAAACATGACCCTTTGACCGAACCTCGTTCCCGGTCGGCTTGAAACTTTCACGGATCCCAGTTGTCGAGTTGGTCGGAAGACATAAAAGGACGCGTAAAAGACGACTATAAAGTGTCAGATGTTAAATGCTCTTTTGGCCTCTATGAAAGTCGGAGGTGATTTATCGGCGGTTTTAAAATGTTACAGACATTCAAATTATCTGTTACTTACAGCGGCCACTCTTTCACATCCGCTGCCTTACTGGGAGCCACTAACGACCATCTACACAACTATCATCTCGTTCTCCATCCGATTTGTTCAGTGGTTGAGCGAATCGCAGCATCGCCGATATATGACGGATGTATGTAAATCTGTATTTTCCCTTCAAATCCGCGACGTTGATCCAGGCTTCACCCTGCAAACTAATCGAGTAAACCGTAATCTGGGGACAGGTTCAAGTTGTGCAGTACACGTTGTTGTGTGGGGGCATTTCAAAGGTTGAAGACATAGATTAAGGAGGAAATAAACTGGACAATTAAGTCACATAGTGAAGGTGATGTGGAGATTGAGGCCCTTTAATTGTTGAATTTGTGACCTCGGTCTTTTATTCCCTCCCTTGTCTCAAGTGTGTTTCTCAGTGTCTGTGCGCTGGTGCTTAATAACAACAAACCAGATTCAATATAATTAACAGTCCCTCTAATGATCAGAAGTCTTGTGTCTGTGTCGTGAATTAAAAACAGAAATTTTTTTTTGTATTAGCAGCTGCCAGCAGAGCTGAAAGTTTCAACCAACATTTCCTATTCTAACTTTGTTGAAATTCACATATTAACAAAACACACACACACACACACACACACACACACTGGACCTTCCTCTGTGTGTCTGTGTTGTGTGTGTGTGTGTGTGTGTTTGTTTGGCCGCGGGCCCTCATGGTGTTAATTGGATAATGAGGTACAATGACAAATCCCCGTTGCTGCGACAATAAGGTGCTCCTGTCCAGGTTTAATATCACAGGCCCTGGTGTAATGCTGTTTGGACACACACACACACACACACACACACACACACACACACACACACACACACACACACACACACACACACACACACACACACACACACACACAAACAGCTCAGGTGTTTCCACTTTGGAATCTAATCTGGCTCTTCCTCCTAGCAGCCAATCAGGGGCAGCCATTGCTGCCCCAACAACCAATCAATTATCTCTAATTTTGGAAAGGCTCTCCTCTCCTCTCCTCTCCTCTCCTCTCCTCTCCTCATATCCTTTTCTCTCTTCTGCTCTGCTCTCCTTGTTTTCTCTCCTCTCCTCTCCCTTCCTCCTTTCCTCTCCTCATTTTCTTCCTTTTCTCCTTTCCTCCCTCCTTGCGTTTCTCCCTAATTCTCTGTTTCCCTTCTCATTTCCTCCCCTTCCTTTTTCTCATCCCTCCTCTCCTTGTGTCCTCTTCTTTTAGTTTACTCTTCCACCCTTGCTCCCTTTCCTTTCCTCTTGTCCTTCATTCTTTTCATTCTCGGTTACTTTTTTCCTTTTTTTTTCCCCCGTCATTTTTTCTGTCTCCTCATTCTTCTTCTCTCTTAATTCTATGTTCTCTCCTCCTCTTCCCCTTTCCTTGTTTCCCTCTTCCTTTCCATTACCCTTTCCTCTCCCACTTGTTTTTCCTCCTTTCCTTTCCTCTCTTCTTTCTTCCCCCTCTCCAATTTTTCTTTTTCCTTTACCCATTTTCTCTCCTATCGCTGCTGCTCCCCATTCCTCCCCCATACTCTGCTCATTAAGTTTCCTTTTCTCTCCACCGCTTCTCTCGCTCTTTTCCCTTCCTTTCTCTTTCCTCCTCTCCTCCACTCCCTCGCCGAGCCATAACTGGGGGGATGATGGACCATAATTCACCGGGATCCGGGCCGCCCCCGACGCGCTCACATTAATTGGATGTCCATATTAAATGGAAAATGAGAGCGGCGCTGAGGGAAAAAGTGAATGACTGACTCTCTTGGCTGCTATTGACCTATGAGGAAGAGACGCTGCCCTTTTCCCCGGCGCTCTCCCTCGCCCAGTTTTCTCTGCTCCCGTCAGCGTGATGGATCTCAAAGCATTCATTTTCTGACCCCTCACCTGGAAGCAGATTAAGCGCTCTGATTCAATAGGGCCGTTAATGGGGGCGCCAAAAGTTTATGAGGATTTCTGGAAAAGGCCAGGGAAATTAGATTGTAAGCTAACAGATTTATTGCTCTGTTTCAACACATTGTAAAAAGATTATAGGACCTGGAGGCAGGTTGGAGGGGCAGCGGGGGCCGCGGTGTGTCTCTCGGTGTGAAGGAAAGGTACAGGAGAGGGAGCGACACAGTCCCGCTCTCACATTTGCCAGCTATTTCACCCTGACAGGGAAAAGACAAGCATGTCAGCCGGCGGAGGATAAGCTCACGTCTGACCCCAACCTGAAGGACGGATGTTTAGACAGCATGCCGAGCATTCCTCAGTTGGGAATCCTGCTGGAGGGGTGACGTGATGCGATCCGATACCCACCCCCCCCTTCACCTGTTTTTCAAAATCATGACTTTCCTGTTTCTGTTGTTTTCGCGGTGATGTAGCACCTCTTGGGGGCAATGACCCAAACCGTTTAGCTGGTGATCGTGAGGCGACCAAAAAAACGACCATTTCTAAACGACCATATCACGTCTTGCAACGGGCAGATTTGCGGCAACGGGGACGCGAGCCTCTGGCCTCGCATCGGGATTCCTGCCCCACGACGGCGAGGGGGGGGGGACCAAGCGGCACCGGAGACGTGACGGGGGGAGTCCGCGGCCCTTTGGCTCTAATTCCATCCACCGGAAGTAAAAGTCCTCTGACAACCGTTCATTTTAAACGTTTTTCTTTTTTGCGCTCACCATCAATAAAAAACGAACGCCCGGAGGGTGCGCTGCAAAAATAACACGACGACAAGCAGCGTCTAGTCGCAAGGTGCTGGTATGCGATTGGTCCTCTGGGGGGTGGTGGTTGGCCTCTACGGCCCGAAGGCGTCGCCACCACCCGAATGAACCTTGGGTGTCGTTGTGATATTCAAAGCTTGATGTTTTAATGTGATCTTTTGATCAAATCTCAGTTAAAATTAGCCGGATACACGCTCTATTTAACTGTGTTACTCTTCATGTCCTGAATTAACAGATTAACAGGTTTCTTTAAGGACCTCTACATAAGATTGGCTACTTACCTGTGCGGTGCGTTCGTTTCCATTGTGAAAAAAATTGTGTGAGACTCAGCAAGTGGACTCTCCTTCTTCTTCCAATGAATTTCTGACATGCTACAAACTGTTAGGGCGCCTCACACACACAAGAGCAGAGCAGTAGTGCTAAACAGCCCCTTAGTGGACAGTTCTTGTATCACCATGTTCAGGAACATGGGAGAACAGGTGTAAAGGAGCAGCCCTTACACAGGTATACCCCCCACCCTGATCCACTCCGGGCAGCTGATTTGATTGGGCTAAACCACTGGGGAGGGGGGGCACCTACAAACTGGCAAAATAGATATCTGCAATTTATACAATTTTCACAACAAAATACCAACTAAATAGAGATCAGATCGTCTATAGAACCACCAGGGAAATGCAGTTTGTGCGAAACATTTTGATAACGCCCCTCAACAGACACACACACACACACACTCATATACAACCCCCCCGCTCCTCAAAAGTGGCGCAACCAGGAAGTATAAATGACTCGTGAGGGAAACTGTAAACCCTTTTGCCGGACGACCGCTGAACAGGTGAGTAAGAAGATGAGAAAGTATCTGTGTGGTAAAGTGCGTCAAGCGTTGCTTCACGTGGCAAACGTGAGCAAGAGGAAACAGAAAAATGTTGTTAGGTTCGTAACTAAATGGAAAACGGTTCCAAAAGGGTGTGAAAGGTTCAGCGTGGTGAGAGACTCGAGGCCTAGGTGGTAGGAAATGGAGCCTTAAAGCTGCGCTAATGAATTTTCTTGTATTAACAGCGGGTCAAATGACTTCTGAAAGAAACCGAATCCACCATTTCAGTTGAGCCAGACTGTTTTGTTGGCGGAGATGAAACAGGAGCTAAAAGTAGATAATCCTGGACTTAGTCTAGGCCCCAAAATGGACGCCAACGGTGGTGCGCACATGTTTGCTAACATGTTCACCATAGCAACTTTATGAGCCGATGATATGTCAGTGCTGTGACCGAAGCTTGTTGTGGCCATAAAAAAAGAAAAAAGAATTAACAGGAGCAAATAATCCAAAAAAAACTATCATATACAGTCACATTCGAGTATAGATGGCGGCGGCGGCAGCGGCGGCGGGTAGGCTGCACACGCACAAAATCAATACACGCTCACCATGAAAAAACAACATGTCGGAGGAGGATCCCCGACTGAACCCGAGCGTCAGCTAAGAGCCTGCAGACAAAGTCCTGAATTCTCATTCAACATTCACTGCTGGAAAAAGAAAAAGAAAAAGGCCTGTGCCGGAAGCGAAACCTGCTGAGGAAGAACAGTTTGTTTTCTTTGTGTTTTTAAAATTCATTATTCAGTTATGTATTTATTCTTATTTCTTTATTTATTTTATTATTTAAACGACGTCACTAATGACGGGCCGAGGCGCCACCGCAAACAGATCCCCCCCCGTGCGTCGGGGCGGTCGACCCCGGAGTAACGCTGGGCCCCGGCGTGCGCGTTGGTCGGGCCCTGGGCGGGCGCACGCCAAACGCACGCCAAACGCACGCTCGCAGGCCGAGCAGCCGAGGTCGGCTCGCCACGGCTGAAGCGTCTCCGTGGGCTGAGCTGCGGAGTTTGGGGCTTTAACCCTCTGATGTCTGGCGTTTCGGTCGCACACCAGCGCCTCGGGAGCTCTTTTTCTGTAGTAAATTAATTTACATTTGGAGGATTTTCTAAAGATGCTGGCTTCCTGTGGAGCCGGGGAGATCAAAGTGTCTCATTCTGTGTGTTTGATGATGTTTGATGTTTGCTTTGAGTGTGAATGTTGCTGACTTTTTGCTGTCTTTTTCTCTACACAGCGGGAAGTGCTCTTTCCTGCCTTTTACTTTCTGCCCCCCCTCCATCCCACCCCCCACCCCACCCTACTCTTCCTCCTGAATTCGGTAAGTTGCATTTTACTTTTTTATTTATTTTTTCCTCTGCTCTGATTCGGATTCCCTCTGCTGACATGTTCTTAATCACCTCGTGATTTGCACACAACAAGCATTTGATGGATGGCGGTGATGTGGGAGGAGGAGACCAAAGTACAAGTGTAGCCCAAAGTCCCACAAAATCTTTGAACTTCAGCGTCGGGGCTCGGCAACGATCCAGCTTCGGAGAGATGCTCGGGTTCTGATTTCACGTGACGACGCTGGTTAACAGACAATAGGATTCAACTGCTGTTTAGTCTCCAGCTAATTATTCAGCCCGTTGTTTTTCTCTTAGTCATTATTTGTTTGGCCCTAACCAATCAGTGTCTTTGAAAGCTGCAGGAAGCTGCAGTCGCTGTTGCCGGGAACAATTAACTTAATGTTTTCCGTGTCGATGCTACGAATGTTCATTTTTAAAATTTTTTATTTAATTTTAGTTATTTTTCCGGTCGGCTCTCAACAACCCGGGTACCAGTGTCTGTCTCGTTCACGCTTGTCGCCGTTTTGGAGCCACTTGTTAACCGGCTCTTGCGTAGGGAGATGACGTTTCCATTTTCGGTTGGTATACACAGTTGTTTTGAGGTTTTTTGTTTTGTTTTTGTTTTTTTCCAACTGGGGAAAAAGGCTGTTTATGAGCACCGGACCTTTCTCGGAAGCTAAAGAATTCCTGTTTGGGATTCAGAGAACAGGAAGTGCAATAGACGCAGGTAGCGGATGACTGAGGGAACTTCTTTCAATTTAACCTCCTAACAATCTCTTTAATGCTGCTGTTCCATCCACTTTTTCAGTGAAGCTAAAGGTGAATTTACGCTTCTGCGTCGAAGCTACGCTGTGGCCTGACGCGGCCCGATGGCACCGCATCCCCGATTTCTCCGTCTTCGCCTCCGACGCCTTCTCGTTCCTGCACTGCAGCGGACTTCAGGAACCGCTGCTCAACATCTGCCAGCCTGGCTCCACCAGGATCCCGCTCGGTTTCGTCGAAGCCATTTTTTACAGCGCACCAACAAGCCCCTGGAAAACAGGTGCGTGGAATTCCAACGCGGTGGCGGCGGTTTGGCGGTGAAATAGAATATAATAGCCGAAGTGTAAACGCTCGCGACAGCATAGGCTACTTGCGGTGGTTACACCGGAGGTCTGACGCAAAGCGCGCACTGGCGTTTGTGCATGAACCGGGTTGTTGTTGATAGCGTTCTGATGAGCTAACCTTGCTACGCTCATGTTGGGCTCGAACCCCTCTTTGCCTCTGTACCAATATCGGTTGTATCGCCTTCTCTTGACAGGTCTGTGTCCTAGAAAACCCTGTATATATACAACTAATGTGTCACAGAAAATGTTTTCGAAGGAAACCTGACTGTGATGGGATCAAATTTTCTGTCTAGATGAATATAGGTCGTTGAATTACGTGTCGGACAAGTTGCAAATGTGTTGATACGTTGAACATGTCAGTAAAAATGCTCAGACAGCGTATTTGTTCTCCGCTAAACCATCCGATCTTGCAGCATAACGTTCACTTTTAGCGACCACAGCCTTTTCAAACTTAACGGTAATGTACTGCGAGAACTGAAAGGTAGGTGCACATTACCTTTTTTTTTTTTTTTTTTTTTTGCGAACTCTAATCCAATATGCATATAGACTGTTTTTTACTTTTGCTTAACTTGAGCACTTTTCTTCTGTGGTTTGGTTACGGTGCGATTGCAGTTAAACAAAAAAACGCAGGTTTCGCTGATTAGCTTGATCGCAGTTTCGACACCATTTGATAAATGCATGTCGTAACTAAAATGCAATAACAGACATCAAATATTTCTTTTTCAAATGGCCCCGGTAACCCTGAAAAGAATACGTGCATTGAATCCATATTTCAGTCAATGTGCAGAGCAGTGCAGACTGTCAGAGCGTTAGAATATTTACTGGTTACAGCGAGTTGCACAGTATAAAACATAATAAAGCGGCCTGGTTATCATCATCCGCTTTCTATCAGGAGCCTCATATCTCAGATTTTTTTTTTCTCCGCCGTTTTTCCTCCCGCGGTGACTGACAGCCGTGATCATCGCTGCCTCGGTGTGATGGCGTGTAAAATGTAAATAACGTGTGAAGAAGAGTGTGTGTGTGTGTGTGTGTGTGTGTGTGTGTGTGTGTGTGTGAGAGTGTGTGAGTGTGTGAGTGATGAGGGGTTACCCTGCGCTGGTTTGCTGTGCTGTACGCTGAGGGGCAGAGCGAGCCCGATGGAAAATGAATCTGTGATTGCTATGAAACCTGCGTCTTATTGCCTGTTCATTCAAATTCCATTATTGCACGGGATGCGTTATGCTTGTGTATGTTTGCATGTGTTTATATATATATGTGTGTGTGTGTGTGTGTTGATGGATGCCACAGAGTTTGTATGCGAACAATTATCAGAGGTCCCCACTGAGTCTTCCTACATATGACTCCCCCAGGCTGTACAGCAGGGGCCCCCAGGCACTTTGTGAGGGCCCCCACACCCACTTTTTTATTTTTGTGTATATATATATATATATGTATATGTATATATATATATACACACACACACACACACTGTGTTTCTATCCACAGACGCAGCTATTGTTGTTAAGCTGATTCGGTTAAATGTCCCCAGGGCGCACACAGAGCAGCACCTCCTCACCTTTCACCTCCTCCTCCTCGTCTCTCCCTCTCTCTCCAAGACAATAATCCCCGACCATTTCCCTCATTTCGAGGAGGCTAATCAGTTTAAATACTCCGACTACGCGCGGCGTTCCGCAGCCACATGCTGTGAGAGTATGCTCCGTGTGCCAATATATTCCTTTCTTTGTTTTTTTGTTTTTTGTTGTTTTTCTTTTCCTGCAGCAACTGGATTTTCGCCCAGTTTCGTTATGTTATGTTGTTTTTTTTTTTTAAAGAAAACAATCCAGTTCAGTCAGCACCGTCCGTGTCCTTATTTATTTCACGTTTGATACGCGCTGACATAAGCAATAGGATATCGCCGTTGTTATATGAATAGCGGTGTTGTAATTGAATTCTACAGTGGCATCAAACACACTGCTTGTTGGCTTAAAATGCAGTTATATCGCAACATCCCTCACATACAGTTTATTAGAATTCATTTGGGCCGTTGCTCCAAGTCGCTGACAAGACAATCTCACCACAGGGTCCATGTTGTAGCTCCTCTTTAAACTTCGGCCCTAAGCGAACGTGGACAGCGAGTCCGAGACTTTTAATAAATGCATTTGCTGTCTCAGGTTAGTGGTTTATGAATACAGGGACTGGGGCTGGTCGATAGTGAATAAAGCGAGTGGCATCGTATATTTGAAGTGCCACCGAGATCTCTGCTTTTCCTGCAGGTTTCGGCCGCAGAGCGCAGAGGGGTTTTTTTATTTTCTTTTTTGTTAATTTATTTTTTTTTTTAAACCGTATAAACGCTCGCCTGTGGGTTTCCTGACAGGTTGCGTCGAGCCACGTTCATTTCTGTTGCAAACAAGATTTCTGCTGCCGTAAAACGCGGAGCAATTTTTCCGGGGAAGGACTTAACCGAAGCCCGAAGATGAACATCTTTGACACCATGCAAACTATAAAGCCTCTCTTTTAATGGGCTGTCCACATGATTTTTTTGATTCATTGTGTTATATCATTGCATGTTTCGGGGCTTCATGCATACTTAAATATGTATGATGAAATATGAGGCCGTGGTTTTCGGTTTTCTCGCTCTAACCTTGAGTGTGAGATGGTGCGTGGCGTCCGGACTCCCCGGTCGTCAGAGGAATCAAAGACGTTTTCATTCGTTTGGATTTTTCTTTTTTTTGACACCCCCCCTCCCCCCACCACCACCCTTCTGAAACGTGTCGCGGTGGCGTCCGACGCCGCGCGGGCCCGGCGCGGCAGACGTGCTCCAACGTGCACCCCGAGCCTCGTAGACATCCGGCGTCGGCTGTGTAGACGTTCCTCCGCGACGCCGCTCCTGTTGGTTTAGCCTCATTATCGTGTTTCGGGTGTTTGTGTGTTTACTCGTCGCCGCTTTTCTCTCCATTATCTGAACTGTGATATTCAGCTGACCTCAAAGCTAACAGTCGCCCGTTCTGTCTCTCCCACTTTCTCTCCCTCCTGCACACCCCCACCCCCCCACCCCCCTTCTACCTGGGGCAAAGTCTTATGTAAAACACATTTATTTTTAATGGATTTTTTAATGAATTTTTTAGCTGCCTATTAATAATGCCATTAGTGGTGGCAGAGCGGCGTCAGACAGCAGCCCGGCCTGCTAATCCTGCCCCCCAGCCCTGGCAAACGCAACTAATCCAGGCCCCTGCTTCGGCTCCAAGTAGGCCTCACACATGCACACACACACACACTCACACACACGAGAACACACACACGAGAACACACACACACAGAAGTATGTGCAAACACGTACTGTATGTAAAACACACTGCCACACACACACACACACGAGCGTTGCTTAATCCTCTGTGTGTGTGTGTGTGTGTGTGTGTGTGTGTGTGTGTGTGTGTGTGTGTGTGTGTGTGTTCAGCCGCTCCTCTTCCCCTTTTCTTTCTTTGCTCTCCTTTCACACGCCCCACCGCCTCTTCCTCCTCCTCTTCTTCACTCGCTCACCAGTCCTCCCTTTAATCCCTCTTTTGCTCCTTCTCTCCTCCCTCCCTCATTCATGTCTCCTCCTTTGCCTCCCACCTTATTTTATCCCTCGTCCCTCTTTCAAGCGCTCTCCTCCCCTTCCATCTTGACCCCCACCGCCGCCCCCTCCCCTCCACCCCCGCCCCCCCACCATCCCTCGTGCTTTTTTTTTTCCTCTCCGTCTTCGCCTCCCTCCTCAATCGCCTTTCTTCTTCTTCTTCTCCCCTGGGCACCCAGCAGGCCTGGCCTTGGTGCTCGACTCCTCACGGAGGCTCCTTACCTGGGGCCCTGAGTGTGCTGCACACACACACTACCCCCCCCCACACACACACACACACACACATCTGTGCATGCTACAAAAAGTCAGTGCAAAGCAGGGAAATAGTGAGCCGCTTAAAGCCTTAATAGAATTTGAGCTGGGCTCAGAGCGCCGGAGAAAAGGTGTTAATTACTGCTGGTTTTAATGCTAATTAAATGTTTCAATTAATGTTGTGTTTGTTGCCAAAATGTGTCGGTAATTGACAAACGGCAATAAGGTGTGTGAAGGCATTAAAGAAAGAGACAAAGAGAGAAAGGGAGCTCTCTGCCTCCTAGATGTGCCAGAGCCCGGAGCAGTGCAGCATGGGAAATTTCATTCATGAGGTGGGGGGTGGGGGCTGAAAGGGGGGGGGGGGCTGGAACAGATTCAATACAGCTGTTTTCCATAAAACAGTTCATGGTCTCCATTAAATAGTGTTTTTTTTGGTCTGGGCTGTGATGCTGGACCATGGGCGTGTACCACGTAGTGGACTGAGGACACAGTGGGTGTTTGACAGAAGAACAATATAAAGAGAGATGAATGCTAGTTGTTGTTGTTGTTGTTGTTTCTTTGAAAAATGGTGGAAAAAACCATGTTCTTTCCGTATCTTCATGTTTTTTTTTTTCCTCCGGAGAGACGGATAAACGGAATCTGGTTTGTTCCCACCTATCGTTGCCCCCCCCCCAAAAAAAATCCCGGATGTTTTCTGTTGCAGGAGGACAATCGAGTTGACAGCAAATGAGGTCGTCTTATGATGATGATGCTTTCAGTGATGGAAAATGATGAAGGCAAATGAGGCTCTTTATAAAGTACCTGAGTCCCTTTAATTTATATAAGTGCTTAAACTAGGGTGTTAAAGCTGCTCATGCAATTTTCAGCCATTTTTTTGATTTTTTTTTTTTTGTATCATGGATCATTTTTCCTCATTTTTTATATGGTTTTTGAAAAATAAAATAAAATGATAAGCTCCAGAGATGTTACACACGGTTCGGGGGTCGATGTCTCTTTTTTTTTTTCCTTCAATTGAACTAAATTAGGTCATCAGGGGGAAAGCAAAAAAAAAGGAGTGTACGAAGTGGATCGAATCCACTGATGCAGCGTCGGGAACTTTTGGGGCTTCGACTGTCAGCTGCATTAATTAAGGACTCACCGCTGCTCCGGCCAAACGGGAAAACGGAAGAACGAAGCCGACGGGAGGGACAAGATTTCTCCAGGGGCTGGAAGGGATGAGCGGCAGGTCCTGAACGGCCTGGGTCTGCGTCAAATGTCACTTGTTGCTCGGCCGGCGGCGCAGCTTTTCCCCCACAGATCACGTTGTAGGCTGGGGGCCATTTCTTCAGACATCCTGCGGACGAGCGGACAAACAAGCTAACTCACTTTGCAACGGTAAAAAAACAACAAAGAAAAACAAGCAAGCACAGGTTTTCTCTGCAGGGAGACACCTTGTCTTCTAAAGCTAAGACATAAATAATTCGGGCCCACACGTCGCGTTTTAGTGCCGTGGCATCCTGGGACAATCCGAACGATCTCCGGCTCAACAAGTAAAAATTCAAGGCTTCCTAAAGACCTCGGCGTCGGCGCTGGACATGAAAAGCGAACATCAGTCAAACCAGCGAACACAGTGTAAGAAAGTGGAGGCGATGACATTAAAAACAAGCCGGAAATGTACGGTTTATTCTCTCCAATTGGTTTGAAGCAAGCGGGAGTTTGTCTTTGTTGTGTTGAGACCACAGGTTTGTGTGTGTGTGTGTGTGTGCACGAGAGAGAGAGAGAGAGAGAGAGCGAGCGAGCGCTGCCCCACGGTGATACACTGCAGACACAGACAGTCCATCACGCTGAATTATAACCTCACTGAGGAGCCAGCGACACACACACAACTGCTTTGTGTTCACTTTACACACTTCATTTATATAAGTGTGCGGGTGTTTTTTTGTTTTTTTCACTTGTGCATACTCTCCTGTATGTATATAAGTGTGTCTGGTTCTGTTTCTGTCTGTGTGTGTGTGTCACACTTGCTGCACACTGATATGAATTCCATCTGACTTGGTATGCAAATCAAAAGACTCTAGGTAGGGTAGTGCTAATCGCCCAGTGGCTCTTAGGGCAGTGTGTGTGTGTCTGTGTGTGTGTGTGTGTGTGTGTGTGTGTGTGTGTGTGTGTGTGTGTCTGAGAACAAGTTTTTGCACATATGTGTGTCCTAGGGCTTTCGGGATAAGGATGTGAAATTCCAGATCAGCGTTTCGGTGCTGAAGCCCGTAGGCCCCTGTCAATCTTGCTGACACACGCGTGCGTTCACACATACGCACGCACGCACACACACACTCGCACACAAACACGCACACACTCCTCTCTCTTTGGGTTTCTGGCTCAGATTAGCATAATTAAGTCATTTGTTGTGGTGGAGCCTGATAAAATCATTGAATTATTCAATACCAACAATATCGCAGGATAGATAAATCTGTGTGTGTGTAAATCCTTGTTTTTTTTTTGCATGTGTGTGTACTTGTGCAGGTGTCGCCGTGCACGCCCCCAACACATCCTCTGCGTTACCCACAATGCACCGCGCTCCTGGCAATGATCCGCAGGAGGGGGGGGGCCTAATCAATCGCTCCACCACCAGGCATCACAACAATCAATCACAAAACAAAAACCATTCATTCGGTTCCATAACAGCGAGCGCAGCAGCTGGTGGTAACGCCGTTGTTTCCAGTGCAGGTTTTCTCGAGACTTTTAAAATGTGCGACCAAATGTTTCTTAAATCATATTTGTTGGTGTGTGTTCGGAAACAAAGCGGCAGGCATCGCTTTGTGTCTCAGAAGAATCGGCGTCAGCATCTTCCGCATGTCTGAAAGTTCTTTCACTGAACACCGACAGCAAAACAAAATGGATTGTAGGGAGGAGGAGGAGGAGGAGGAGGAGGAGGAAGAGGAGGTGGGTTGGGTTGGGGTGGGGTGGTGGGCGATGTACTTTGAAGTACCGCACGCCAAGGACAATAGGAAGTTTGAGAGCGGAGAAAATGCTGTAATTGTAGGGATGTGGGGTGTTACGGCGAGAATGAAGCGGCGTCCGTCGAGGTAATCCGCGACTGGGGCACTCCGGGAGCGCGGGGCCCGGGAGTGCGGGGCCCAGGCCCAACGGCGCAGAGCCGCGAGAACAAGTTGAGTTTACCGCTTCAGCTATTGTTTTTCCGCCGTCTTTAGGCGGCGACATCGTGGCCGTCTTCGACTTTTAGCTCGATCGCCACGGGTTGAGACGGAATCAAACGGCGCCGCGTCAAACCCCGTTGACCCTCGTGCGTTGTTTTTTTTTTTTTTTCTTTCACTTTACGGGGCAAATTACAGGTTGTCCCGGCCGACAAATCTCTCCTGCCGGTGCCGGAAAATGACATTTACCTGTAAGAAAGTGATGAGAGCAATGAAATCTCAATGGGGGAAAAAGAAAAAAATCCTTGTATGTCATTTAATTATGAGCTCAACTAGGACTCTAAATGTCAAAATCATAACAAAGTCATGGAGTGAGTGGTATTTACGCCACGGGAAGCACAGCACATTAAGGCTGGAGAAAGCTCATTAACGCAGCCAAGCCCGTGTGAGTCCAGGGTGCAGTGCAGCCGATTGGCCGCTGCCTTTCGGATATCGCCACGAACCTGGTAAACAATGGGATGCATCCTGCTACGATGCATTTCTCACATCCGCAGCAGATCTGGTGCAAAAATGACTGTTTGTTTGCTGCTTTTCTTGTGGAAAATGTGCAAAGATCTTGATTTTGACCTAAAAACACAGAACATTTTAGGTCAGGAGATATGAGACAAACAGCTGGAGAGAATACGCCAGAGCAAAAGGCCTAAATACTCTTAGCCCGTCCTTTTATTAGGCCTTCGCCGTTCTTTTAACCAACATGTGTTACTGCTTTATAACTCCACACATTGGACCCTTAATTCTCCTACGCCGCCCCTGGTTCCTGTGTTTACCCCCATCGCGCCCTGGCTCCCCCCTCGACGCCGGGCCGAGACGGAGCGCTCCGGCAAAAGAGGTAAATAAGGAGGGCGATTAAAGGGGAATGAAGCGCGAGCCCCCGCTGTGTCGGCGTCCTCCCGCTCTAATCAACATTAGTTCGGAGTCATTATTCCTCCGAAGTAATTGGAGCTTCCACACACTCATAACCTCGTCCATTACTCTCTGCCGCCGAGCGAGCGAGCGGGTGGGCGGGGGGGGGGGTGTTTTAGTGCAAAAAAAACAAGAGGAAGATAAAAACTGAAGATGAAACCGAAGCAGAGCATCATTGTCAACAGGTTTAAAAAGTTCTTGAATGTGTAAAAACACAAACAAAAAAAAGCTTGAGTTATTGCTCATTTGGATTCTGCTCTGCTTGTGCTTCGGGTCAAAGCTACACAATCAATAGTTTTGTATGAACAGACCATCAATAAGCTAATGTGAGAGAATCTACCGAGTTGTTGCCTCCGCGTTTCGTTTTCACGGCCTGAAACTCCTCCGCTGCCGATTCGCTCGCGTTCCCCTAAAACCTTATTTACAGCTGTGGTCCGGCAGATGTTTTCAGCGGGGGGGGGGTCCTTAAAAAAAGCCACCGTACACACCCTCCCCAGCGCCAAACAGCAGACGGGGACTAGCTGGCAAAATCATGTGTTTCCCTCAGGACTAGGTGGCTGAGACCAAAAGAGAGCTAAAAGAGGAGCGAGCGCACCACTTTTTGTTTGTCCGACCGCTAGAGAGACGACTCCAAATTGACTTAACAACGATCTCCGGTGTCTGGGTTTCCAAATTATGCAGCTGTCTGTAAACACATTAGCCATAATGATTTTTACAAGGTGACTCGTGGGGTTTTTTTGAGTTTACACCTTGTTGTGCTGCCCTGAAGTGACTGAAGAAATAAATAAATGAATAATTCGACCCAGACAATAAGGTTTGATTTTGCTTGGCAAGATGCGATCACGTCGACGCGAACTAGTGTCGACCGGTGTGACTGCCCCGTATGGGGGATAAATAAATCAATCAATATATAAATAAATAAATCGCAAAATAAATAAATCCGTCATGACTCAGCCAGGAAGAGATTCAATGATGCGGCAGCAAACCTGCGTTTCTTCCACTTTTGCCCCAAAACACAAACAAAGTTTTTCAGTGGAAATTCAGAGGCAAACATCGGCCGAATAAATACCTTTTTGCACTTTTTTTTTTTTTCTTTGTTTGTTTTTTCTAGTGAGGTCAGTTTTTGTCATTGTTGTCATTTGTTTACACACACACACACACACACACACACACACACACACACACACACACACACACACACACACACACACACACACACACACACACACACACACACACACACACACACACACACACACACACACACACACACACACACACACACACACACACACACACACACACACACACACACACACACACACACACACACACACACACACACACACACACACACACACACACACACACACACACACACACACACACACACACACACACACACACACACACACACACACACACACACACACACACACACACACACACACACACACACACACACACACACACACACACACACACACACACACACACACACACACACACACACACACACACACACACACACACACACACACACACACACACACACACACACACACACACACACACACACACACACACACACACACACACACACACACACACACACACACACACACACACACACACACACACACACACACACACACACACACACACACACACACACACACACACACACACACACACACACACACACACACACACACACACACACACACACACACACACACACACACACACACACACACACACACACACACACACACACACACACACACACACACACACACACACACACACACACACACACACACACACACACACACACACACACACACACACACACACACACACACACACACACACACACACACACACACACACACACACACACACACACACACACACACACACACACACACACACACACACACACACACACACACACACACACACACACACACACACACACACACACACACACACACACACACACACACACACACACACACACACACACACACACACACACACACACACACACACACACACACACACACACACACACACACACACACACACACACACACACACACACACACACACACACACACACACACACACACACACACACACACACACACACACACACACACACACACACACACACACACACACACACACACACACATACACACACACACACACACACACACACACACACACACACACACACACACACACACACACACACACACACACACACACACACACACACACACACACACACACACACACACACACACACACACACACACACACACACACACACACACACACACACACACACACACACACACACACACACACACACACACACACACACACACACACACACACACACACACACACACACACACACACACACACACACACACACACACACACACACACACACACACACACACACACACACACACACACACACACACACACACACACACACACACACACACACACACACACACACACACACACACACAAATGGGGGGAAAAATAAAACATTGTTGTGAGCTGCCACTTTAAGGAAACAGTAACAGTAAAGTTTAAAAAAAAAAAAAAAGAAAAAAAAACTTTAGCAGCAAAAACTAATAATTGCAAAGCAGCCAATTAAATTGTGCGGGAGAGATGAAACCGCTCATATTTCCCCTGGTAATTTCATGCTCTAAACTCGCTTCCGTGCGCACATAAAAAGAGGAGAGAAAATATCATTTCAGAAGCTGACAGAACTCATTGTTCGTGGAATTTTAAATTCAAAAAAGTTAATAAAGGCGAGTGCGAGATGAAGGGAATTTGCATTTCTCAGATTAACAGCATGTAGAGCAGCGGCGGCGCGCGCAGCCTCGGGTCATCATTTAAGAAACCTTTGCATATTTTATTTAAGAGTGGCCCGGTTTGGAGCGTAATAAGACAGACAGATAATGATTAGAAGGTCGGGCCTGCAGGGCACAGCCGGGCTGGGCGCTGTAACGCTCTAATACCCAACACACACACACACACACACACACACACACACACACGCATGCACTCGCACACAAAGCACAGCACAGCCTGTGCCGGCTCCTCTAATTGGCTGCTGATGGTTTATGAAATGTTTTCCAAAGGTTTTTATTGTTGTTGTTGTTGTTGTTGTTGTTGCTTTTATTGCTTTCATTATTTTAATGGAGGTTTTTTTTTTGTTTTGTTTTTTTTTTTGTTGTTTTTTTTTCCAAGCTCGTGAGCACCGGTTTGGCTCAAAGCCACCTGGTTTTGCTAACATGCTCCTTTTTAATTAACGCCAAAAAAACAACAACAAAAAAAAAATAAAAACAAACCCAAAAACGGTCCGGAGACGCAACATCGCGGCCACATGTGCTAACACGTGGCCGTAAGCGCCCGCGGCTGCCGGGTCAGCTCAGGGCGCCGGTAAGGATGTTTACCGCCGCGATGCGGCAGGGAAGCGCCGGCGAAGCGACACAAGCGGGATTCTTCTTTTTGAACCGGCGGTAATTAAACTCTGTCACACACCATTAAGGCTGCGGCGCTGAAACTCTCGTGTAATTACAAGTTTGATTTAAGTCCCATCCATCGATTCAGCGCCCGAAAGAAAAGCTGCGGAAATTTTGTTCCAGAAACACACATTTGTTTGTTTTTGTTTTGCCTGCTTGCTTTGTTTTTTAATTTTTCAAAGTTCGACCGAGGGATTTGGGCCCTTTGCTGATTGTTTTTTTTTTTTGTTGTTGTTTTTTTTTTCCTTCCATTCATGACCTGTGTCACTGACCTTCCGAAGCGGCGCCCCACAGTTTGTGCTAGGTTTTTGCACCAAGACCCCAAGTGAACATGGTCCAAAATGTAGTGGAGCAGTTATATAATAACGCGGATTCCACGTTACCTCAAACCCAGAATACCAGGGAAGGGATTTGGGATCATGGAGGACAGCTAACGAGGGGTGGGAGGTTTCGAGGGCGGCATAAACGCATTGAAATCGGAGGTTAAAGAAGGAAAAACCACCCCAAAAGGCTGGCGACAGCCCCGGCGGGGCGCCCGTTCAGTCAGGAGGAGGAGGAGGAGGGTCCATGCCGAAGACCTATTGGCAGTCTGCATGAAATTGCGCCACATCTGTCTCAAATATCCACCGCAGCTTTTTCAGATTACGGGGAAAGAGAAGAGGGTCAGCCGCCGCCGCTAATCACTGATTTGTATATATAAATATAAATATATATCTGTTTTCTTTCTTCGGGACCACGTACGAGCCGGTGGAGCACATGAATGCAAAGTCACCTCTCGGGCTCAGCCTTTTGTTTCGCTGTTGGCGGCTGGAACATCTGGAGGAAAGATGATAAGGCAGCCAGAGCTTCCTCTTTCTTTTTTTTTAACATTACAATATAACCTCCGCCGTGTCTGAAAACATTTTAGGAGGAACGTCGCCGGCGAAGACTCGTACATAAGGTGCAACAGCAAGTTGTGATTGTCCTTCGTCCTGCTATTGTACTCGTTATCTGCAGCTGTGAACTGGATTACACTCAGATGTGTTGATATGGCCACATGGCCTTGGGTTCTGTGTGTGTGTGTGTTTGTGTGTGTTTTTTGTGTGCGTGCACACACATCAAAGCACTACAGAGAGATGAGCCAGATAATATTTCTCTGATTAATTTAGTCATTTGGGATACTCTGTTAACTGGATTACACTCAGATGTGTTGATATGGCCACATGGCCTTGGGTTCTGTGTGTGTGTGTGTGTGTGTGTGTGTGTGTTTGTGTGTGTTTTTTGTGTGCGTGCACACACATCAAAGCACTACAGAGAGATGAGCCAGATAATATTTCTCTGATTAATTTAGTCATTTGGGATACTCTGTTAACTGGATTACACTCAGATGTGTTGATATGGCCACATGGCCTTGGGTTCTGTGTGTGTGTGTGTTTGTGTGTGTTTTTTGTGTGCGTGCACACACATCAAAGCACTACAGAGAGATGAGCCAGATAATATTTCTCTGATTAATTTAGTCATTTGGGATACTCTGTTAACTGGATTACACTCAGATGTGTTGATATGGCCACATGGCCTTGGGTTCTGTGTGTGTGTGTGTTTGTGTGTGTGTGTGTGTGTGTGTGCGCGTACATACGACTGCGTGTGCTTGTGTGTGTTTGTGTGTGTTTTTTGTGTGCGTGCACACACATCAAAGCACTACAGAGAGATGAGCCAGATAATATTTCTCTGATTAATTTAGTCATTTGGGATACTCTGTTAACTGGATTACACTCAGATGTGTTGATATGGCCACATGGCCTTGGGTTCTGTGTGTGTGTGTGTGTGTGTGTGTGACTGTGTCTTGCTCATGCAGATATGCCTGCATTTAACACTTATCAAGACGCTGTGTTTCATTCCACTTGTGAGGTCCGGAAATCCTTCAGCGATACGTGGAGACTGTCTCTGACTGATTTCTTTTTGTTTTTTTTGTTGTTGTTGTTTTTTTTTTCCTTCCATTCATGACTGTGTCACTGACCTTCCAGCGGCGCGCCCTTTTGATTTGTGCTGGTTTTTGCACAAGACCCAAGTGAACATGGTCCAAAATGTAATTGGAGCAGTTATATAATACTTAGCAGTTACGTTACCTCAAACCCAGAATACCAGGAAGGATTTGGGATCATGGAGGACAGGGGTGGGAGGTTTCGAGGCTGACATCGCATTGAAATCGGAGGTTAAAGGAAAAACCACCCCAAAGGCTGGCGACAGCCCGGCAGTAGCCCGTTCAGTCAGGAGGAGGAGGAGGGGGTCCATGCCGAGGACTATTGGCGGTCTGCATGAAGTGCGCCCATCTCATCCTCCAAATATCCACACCTTTTTCAGATTACGGGGAAAGAAGAAGGGTCAACCGCCGCCGCTAATCACTGATTTGTATATATAAATATAAATATATATCTGTTTTTTCTTTCTTCGGACAACGTACAGGCCGGTGGAGCACATGAATGCAAGTCACCTCTCCGGGCTCAGCCTTTTGTTTCGCTGTTGGCAGCTGGAACATCTGGAGGAAAGGCCAATCAAAGAGCAGCCAGAGCTTCCTCTTCTTTTTGACCCACAAAAAGCTCCTAACCTCCGCCGTCTGAAAACATTTTAGGAGGACGTGCGCCAGCGAAGACTCGTACATAAGGTGCAACAGCAAGTTGTGATTGTCCTTCGTCCTGCTATTGTACTCGTTATCTGCAGCTGTGAATCCGTGCATCTTTTGATCTTCCTCACTTCCATGTATACAACAGAGAGCTGTGTGTGTGTGTGTGTGTGTGTGTGTGTGAGAGAGAGAGAGTTTCCATCCCCCCTCGGGGTGTCGGTATAATGATAGTATCTCACAGGGCCCCTCCGTGGGTTTGAGGCCTTATTATCAGAGCAGGTAAAGTAATTTCTCAGTTAGACCAATGTTCCACACTAATTCCTCCTCTGCATGTGTATCCGTGTGTGTGTGTGTGTGTGTGTGTGTGTGTGTGTGTGTGTGTGTGTGTGTGTGTGTGTGTGTGTGTGCGCGTACATACGACTGCGTGTGCTTGTGTGTGTTTGTGTGTGTTTTTTGTGTGCGTGCACACACATCACTACAGAGATAGGCCAATAATATTTCTCTGATTAATTTAGTCATTTGGGATATATTACTTTGAGATTACACACTCAGATGTGTTATTATAGCCCACATAGCCTTGGGTTCTGTATGTGTGTGTGTGTGTGTGTGTGTGTGACTGTGTCTTGCTCATACAGATATGCCTGCATTGCTTATATCAAAACGCTGTGTTTCATTCCACTTATGAATCGAGAAATCCTTCAGCGTCGTGGAACTGTCTCTGACTGATTTCTTTTTTTTTTTGGGGGGTGTGTGTGACTTGACGTCTGGCGCTTAAGAGGCTGTTCAGTAAATTGACTTACCTGTTAAGCGATGATGAGGCAGCCACTGAAAGTCGTGCACGCGCCAGGTGGCCGGATAATCAGGAGGAATTGCCGTTTGGTTTTATTTTCCTTGCCGATAAACACAATTAAGAATATTTTCATGTCAGAATTGCTCTATTTTTTTCCTCCTAAAATGTATAAATACCTTCGATTGACTCCGATCCAAGTGTGATTTGGGGGCAACTAGAATAAACCCGACCGTCGCAGGAGACCAAACTTTTCTTTATGACTAAACTCCAACAGTAAATATGTTTTGAAGGAAAAACGTTCGTGTGACCCGACGTTTTCTATGAAGCCGGGGAGGAAGATTCACTAATACGATGATGCTAAACAAACCAGTGTGTTTGTCACAGACGGGAGTATCTGACATCACAGTACGATGTCCACACGTAGCGACTTCAGCCTTATTAGACTTTGTTTTTGTTTTGAAATGGTTATTTTTAACCACACACGGCGGTTTGATGGTCGCCGGACCACGGTCCTCCTGGAACCTGAAGCCAGAAACCATCTTTCCTCCTCGCCTGGAACGCGCCTGGACGGGCCTCTGGAAAGCGGCGTCCCGGTGATCGGGGCCCCAGGCCCCCCCGGGCGCTGAGTAGACCGCAGCGCTGTAGGGTCAGCACACCAGCTGGTCGAGATCGCTTCAGATTTATCCATCCACAGAGACCGACGTTTAACACGCATAGTGTGTGACGGCATCGCGTCGGTCCAGTGCCGGCCGTTTTTCCGCGGGACAGCTTCAGCGGAGCAACCTCGGCGACCTCGCTCCCGCTCGCGCTCCGTTCCCGAGTCCAGTCATCGCTGCCTTAACTTTTCGGTGCTAGTCGCCGGGTGATTATCGCGCGGCGCCGGCGCCGCTCGGCTCACGGCGCCGTTTACGCTGTGGTAATTGGGGCTGTTATTATTTTTGTTCGCTCGAAATTCAATTTACAGTTTGGAAATGGGGAGGAAATTAAATAATCATTGCATTCTGTAATGATCCGTTAGAATTCAGTGCAGTGTGAGTTTGTGCAACAGGCCGAGCTTTGTACTTCACCCGGTGGGGGTGTGTTTGGTTGTTGCCGTTGCCTCGGTAAACTTAGCATATCATTTTTCTCTTCGCTAATGGAAAATTGAAAGGACTAACACGCCTTAATCATGTCAACAACAAAGCATCTGAGGAATAATGCTTTCTTTTTCTTCTTTTTCTCTGGCGTCTGGGCGATAACGTTTTTTCGCTTTTGTGCACAAACAAATCCAAACTGATTTTCGCCTCAGATCGAATTCGTCCAAACGCCATCCCCCTTTTTTTTGCCGGAAGTGGGTCTCGTCAACAGGAAGTTGAGTTTCGCCGCGGCGAGCTACCTTCCGCCGGCGGCCCGCGACCGCGGAGCCCTCGCGTCGGCGTTCGCTCGGACCGGACTGCGGATCTCTCCCTCTTTTCTCCCACCGGTTATCACGCCGGGCCGGTAACGGACGGGAGGAACTTATTACGGCAGCTAATAACATACAGTGTACGGCAATGTGTGTATTATATTAAGGCAGGAAAAAAAAAAAGAAAAAAGTGAAGTCATTTATCATCCGGGGACGAGGCGGGAGGGAAGCGACGGATGTGTGTTTAAGCTGGCGGACGTGTGAAAAGCGTTGCTGTGTGTGTGGGTCTGTGTGCGGCGGTGTCAGGACGCATCATGGCAACCGGTGAGACGTAAAGAGAGAGAGAGGGAGAGAGTGGAGAGGGAGAGAGGGAGAGAGAGAGAGTGGAGAGGGGTTAGGATAGCAGCGAGGGGCAGCGAGAGACCGAGCACAGGAGGAAGAGGGAGAGAGAGAGAGAGAGAGAGAGGGATGGTAGAGTGGCCAGAGGGCAGTGTGCATTAGAATAAAAGCCTGATTGGCTCTGACCTTCCTCACAGCCAGCTGTCAGCCTCTTAGACACACACACACACACACACACACACACACGCTGCGTACAGCACACAGCCTGTTACGGCCCTGCAGGCTCTGATTACCATATCAGCACTGTCTCATTTGCATAAATCCCAGCACTCTTAATTAGGCTTCATCTCTCTCTTCCTCTCTCTTTACCTCACTCTCATTTTCGGCTCTTTCCCTCCACTTTTCTCTCTCCCTCTCTCTCTCTCTCTCCCCCTCTCTCCCTCTCCCTCTCTCCCTCTCTCTCTCTCTATTTGCTAGCAGATACGGGGCTGGGGTTTAGGGTTAGAATTAGCAGATAGGAGGGTCCATGACTCCCAATTAGTTTAGTGCTGTTTAGCCTAATGACAATTTCGCTTCATCTGCATGCATTAGCGCGGCATATTCCTTTTTTTTTTTTTTTTTTGCCACTTCTGTCCACATAAACATTATCAGCAAGGAATTTTTTTTTCTTTCAACTTCTCCCGCTCTGTCTCTCTCTCTCTCTCTCTCTCTCTTTCCTTTTTTTCCGTCTCTTCCGCCTTTATTTTACAGGTGTTACAGTCAGAAAGGACAATGAGCTAATTATGGCTAGAAGTGAACCCTCGTACCCGCGGTAAATTAAGACCGCTCACCGTTGTCCCTCCTGACTTCGCGCAGCCATCTCGCGGTGGTAAAAGAAATTAGTCGTTGTTTTTGTTGTTGTTGTCGTCGCCATGGCGTCGGTGGACGTGGTACGCGATTATCTCAGAGCCTCCGCGGAGGCCAATAAAGATCCGCGGTGAAAAGTTTGTTTACTCGCCACTTTAATCGTCTGTCAGACCGCATTACGTCGCGGCTTAATCATGCGGAATTAGCGGCGCATGTGCTGCCCACATGCTGTCAGGAAACGTGAAGAATTTGTCACCCGGTACACGACACCGCAGAAAACAAACAAACAAAAACCCAACAAGACACAAAGAAAAACAAAACGTAAAACTGACTCTGCAGAGCTGCTGTTTGCAGCCGGGTCGTGTTTAGGGAACAGAGAACGAGAGACCGGCGTTTAAAAAAGAAAAAAGTTCATGTTATTGTTTTGGAAATGAATTAGAACTGAATAACTATTTAACTTTGTCCAGGGCAACTAATAACCATCAATTATTTATTACCTTTTCTAATATCAGATATCAAATCTTTCCTTTTTTTGAAATTCCTCCTTATTCCACCGCTACAACGTGAAGTAGCTGCGTTTGCCTTAATTTTCTTTTCTTTTTTCTCAAACGAGAAACAACAGCCGGCGGCGCCGGCGGTGGACATCAGACGTCGGATCTCTGATTTCAAGCGCAGGCAGCTGAATATGCACGTGCGTGTACTCCGTGTGTGTGTGTGTTGTTAGACGGAGGTGTGTGTGTGTGTGTGTGTGTGTGTGTGTGTGTTGTTAGACGGAGGTGTGTGTGTGTGTGTGTTGTTAGGCGGAGGTGTGTGTGTGTGTGTGTGTTGTTAGGCGGAGGTGTGTGTGTGTGTGTTGTTAGGCGGAGGTGTGTGTGTGTGTGTGTTGTTAGGCGGAGGTGTGTGTGTGTGTGTTGTTAGACGGAGGTGTGTGTGTGTGTGTTGTTAGACGGAGGTGTGTGTGTGTGTGTTGTTAGGCGGAGGTGTGTGTGTGTGTGTTGTTAGACGGAGGTGTGTGTGTGTGTGTTGTTAGACGGAGGTGTGTGTGTGTGTGTGTGTTGTTAGGCGGAGGTGTGTGTGTGTGTGTTGTTAGACGGAGGTGTGTGTGTGTGTGTGTGTGTGTGTGTTGTTAGGCGGAGGTGTGTGTGTGTGTGTTGTTAGACGGAGGTGTGTGTGTGTGTGTGTGTGTGTTGTTAGACGGAGGTGTGTGTGTGTGTGTTGTTAGACGGAGGTGTGTGTGTGTGTGTGTGTGTTGTTAGACGGAGGGGTGTGTGTGTGTGTGTGTTGTTAGACGGAGGTGTGTGTGTGTGTGTTGTTAGACGGAGGTGTGTGTGTGTGTGTGTTGTTAGACGGAGGTGTGTGTGTGTGTGTGTTAAAGGTAAATTGTGTTGTTAGACGGAGGTGTGTGTGTGTGTGTGTTGGGGGGGGGGTTAAACACAGCTATATTCTGTAGATAACAGGATTAGCTGGGAAGCGGATAATAAGTTAGCATTTCCTCCCTGCGGCGCTCTCTCCTCTCTCCTCTCTCTAATCCTGCAGCTTTGATGTCCCTGCTCCCATCAGGTATCTGGGCTGCTCTGGCCCCGGGGCCCCGAGGCCTCCAAATGCTCAGACACTGAGTTTATGTGTGTGGGTGTGGGTGTGGATGTCTGCCTGCCTGTGTGTGTGTGTGTGTGTGTGTGTGTGTGTGTGTGTTCGGTGTCCTCATTAGTTCTGCCTGTTTACTAAAGTTGGCTTCTTGGGATGAAATCTGCCGGGCGGCCGCTCTTGCCAGAGATCTGCTCACTATTTACGACTCTCCCTCTCTCTGCCAGGGCCTGACCCGGCAGAAAGCTGATGAGGCATCTCACTCTGGGCAGAAAACATCTAAACAACAACAATACAGAGGAAGGGGGGGGGGAATCAACAGCAACGCAAAGAGCAAATTTAGAGCTTTACAGAAAAGATTTTCCCCCTAGATTTTTTTTTGTTGTTGTTGGTCTCATTGCATTATTCATGATAGTTACGAATTATCTATTTATAATAAAATTTTCCAGCTATGGTAAATTACTGCATGTGAGCTTTAACTGCGAGCGCTGTCTTGCCTTTCTGTATCTCAGATCTTTTAAGTGATATGAAGAAACCCCCCCCTGCGGCCAATTTACCCCCCACCCCCCACCCCCACCCCCATGGTGTGATTCTTATCAGGGCTGAGAGGCCCCTGACTGCGGACCGTCCCCGGGACGGCGTTTTGTCATACGTCCGTAAAGCTCGTAAAGCCCGGCCCATGTAGTCCTTTCGGCGGCGAAGGCCGGAGACGTCGGGCCGCGAGCGTCGTCGTTACTCGCTGGAGGCCGGCGCGGGATGCCTGGGTTTGCGGGTGACATGAAACCGACCCCGGAAGCGGCGCCTCGCCGCCAGAGTTGCAACGAGCTAGAAGAGCCAATCCCGCTCACGCCGCAGATTCAGGTCTCAGGAGGGCTTGGGACTCGCTTTCAGAAGTGATGCGATTTCTGGTTCCTCGATCCCGGAGACGAAGCAACCGTTGTTGCGACAACGCCGCACGGGTCGATCTCGGCGAAACTGTCCTCCGTACTCGGCCTGTCGTCACCGCACCGCTTAGCGACCCTCGTTAGCCTGAGGCGAGCACAGCGGAGAACCACCGCTCTCTGAATCGAAAGAGGGCGAGATGACGCCGGGTATCTGTGCGCGGTCGGTCCGGATAAATCGTTCGAGCCGAGTAAGGTGTGACGGCTGATCGACCCGCGATGGTTCAGGCCTGCTGGTCCTCATGGAGGAATAAGGACAATAAAGCACCTGTAATCAGCTTTATTACTTTATTTTTTGACCCATCTCCACCTGGGCGCCTCCTTTGTGCCTCCTTACACGTCCTTTATCCATATTATCCTCTTATTTCTATTCTAAACTAGTGCAGAGTATCTTTTTATTTATTTTTTTGATCCGCATCCCTACTTTTTGGCAGGTTAGTTCCTCGGCAAATACCTGAAGATAGTTTAAAAACTCCGCACCTCATGCGGAGGCGACGCCTCAGCGGCACCTGCCTCAACTGCCCCGTCCGGCGGGGACGTCCCGGCGGAGCGCTCCTGAGATAATGACGTCCTAAACGTCTCCCTCCCCTAACGACTGCCACATGGAGCTGAAAATGGAGATTACCCTGGAACTTTTATCCTACACATTAAGTTAGGGGGAGGCCATACTGTTGTCGGGCTGTTCACAAAGTGCGGGATGCTTGAGTGCATGTGGGTGTATCTGTCTGTATATGTGTGTGTATGTATGTGTATATATATGTATATATACATGTGTGTGTGTGTGTGTGTGTGTGTGTGTGTGTTCGTGTTCGGTGGGAGGGGAGAAATCGAGTCTAGGAGAGTGTGAGTCTAATTAAAACGATGAAAATAATTACTGATACAGGCTGACAGACAGCCTCGCCCTCAGACATCCTCAGTAATTAGTTAATTAACCAAACGCAAATTAGCAGCAAGAATTAGTCAGCCAGGCTTAACGGAGAAGATGGTGAGCCCTCCTCTCGCTTTCTGCTTTGCTTCTCGCTGCTCCGCCTTTGCTATCTGTGTTGTGTGTGTGTGTGTGTGTGTGTGTGTGTGTGTGTGTGTGTGTGTGTGTGTGTGTGTGTGTGTGTGTGTGTGTGTGTGTGTGTGTGTGTGTGTGTGTGTGTGTGTGTGTGTTTGTTCGCGCGCAAGTGTGTGCGTGTGTGCCTGCAACGCTTATGCTGCACAGTTTTTAAAAAAGTTAGAAATGGGGCACGTCTGCTTTATTACTTTATCACTGCTTTGCATGACACAGTGGCAACATGGTATGTAATACTGTATTTTTATGCCTAAGTCAATTCATTCAAATTAAAAAGTGATTTCAGGATAATGAGGCGGTAATTTTCTCGGTTTTTTTGCCTTAAAAAAAAAAAAAAAAACTGGGATACATAGAGTGAACATTTGCATCTGTTCCCCTTCAAAATCCCCTAAACTTATTAAATGCTAATTTAAATAAGTACTTAAACTCAGGCGTTTTTGCTCCTAAAAAAAAAAACAAAACTTGAAGCTGAAGTTTAACCGTAAAGTCATCAAGGACGGAACAGATAGGTACGTTCCCTCCGATGAAGAAAACACGTTAAAGAAGAAAAAACAGAAAGAAAGGGGGGAGGAAAAAAAAGAAAATTCCCACTCCCTTGCCGTTCCAGTTCACATGATCCAGACGAGCCGCTGTAGCTGCGCCGAAGCCCTGCGGGTCATGAGAACAACCCCTCGGATCCACCGCGCTGAAGTCAGAATGATTACGTGAGCAGCGCTGAATATTCGCCCACTGACGGCTCCGGTGGGCAAAAGCTGGGGCTCGGCGCCGCGGGCGGCTGGTATTCCTCTTGTTAACACTCACTTTGACTCGCCCGTGGCTCATTTCGGCGAAGATCTGAGGGAGACAAAAGCTCCGGCTGCACAACAAGCCCCCCCCCGGATTCCTGATTTGAATGTGGCGCTTATACAGTTTGCGTGGATTTGAATAAAGGGAAGATCTGATCATATTCTATAGTTTTCCTATTGTCGACACCTTCTTTTAAAATGCGTAAGCCGACAATTAACTGATGCTACTATTTTGTCTGTGTATCCAAAGTCTGATATAGCTTATACCTCAGTACCATGGAGCTCCACTGGTTTCCAAGAGGTATTAAACACGAATGCACCGGGTGAAATGTTCCCTTGTTTCACTCATTATGAGGCAATATAGTGTATTTTTGAGTCGATCCAACAATCCACAGTCCTGCCGCTGTAATAACTTACAGGTGCAACAGAAACGTGGTCATTCCAGAAAAAAAAAGAAACATTTTACCAGTTGCACGACACAAGATCAGCCACGGCGAAGCTGCAAGTTTTAAAGGGCGCTTCTAATGCTAACGGACACGAGCCTCGCCTCCGCCGTTAAACCAGAGGGTGACTGACTCCTTCTAAGTGTCAGAACGGATATGAGGGAGGCGCGATCAAGTCTATGTGCTGCGTTAACTTTAAGTCCCTGCCAGCAAATGAGACGGACGGACAGAGGGAGGAGAAAAAAAAAAAAAGAAGTTGTCGAATCAGCCTATATAATGAGCTGGCACAGGCACTGGGAAGCAGGGAAGTGCAGCATAAACTCATCCGGTTCTGACTGAATAAAACACGCTGTCACATGTTGGCTCTTTAACTTCTCATGTGATAAAGTTCCTCAGAATATTGATGGAGTTTAGCCCAGAGAAAAACCGTTTTGGGCTTTTACCAAAGCAGTTAAGATGGAGAGTTAGTGTATATGTAGATCATGGTACCTGTATTATTATTTTTATTATTATTATTATTATTATTATTTTTATTATTATATTATGACACTGGAGGTAACGGTGTTCTTCCTGTCTTAGCTACCAAATATCCATAGAAAGACAAAAAGACAAGTGAATAATTATACATATCCATGCATTCAACATAGATGCATATACAGTACACATTAATGTAGAGTATACATTATGTAGTACATATGTATACATGCAAACAGATGATATGGTTAATGGTTTTGTCATTGGGCATATGAATGCATATGTGCAAGAATTTGTCATTGTGTAAAGCTCTGTGTGTGTGTGTGTGTGGTGTGTGTGTGTGTGTTTGCGTGCGCGTGCGCGTGTGTGTGTGTGTGTGTGTGTGTGTGTGTGTGTGTGAGTGTGTGTGTATGCATGCATGCAAGTGTGTTCGTGTGCACACGCTTGCTCGTAGCTTGAGGGGAGGAACCATGTGCACATTCAGGTCAGAGCTGTCAATCACTCTCAGCCTGTTAGTGTGTATGCATGTGTGTGCGTGTGTGTCTGTGTGTGTGTGTGTGTGTGTGTGTGTGTGTGTACTGACTTATAAAAAGCAATCTAAAACCGGCTGTGGCAGTTGTCACTAGAAGAGCTTCTCCTATGTGCATCAGCGCTGCAGGATTTTCCTCACTCCTCTCGAGAGGTGGAGCAGTTTTGGAAACGCGTAAGTTTAAAAAGTCCAAAAGTCGAACTCGACAAAACACGGGATGTTTTGCGGGGGGGGGGGTTGTTTGTTTGTTTTTTTGTTTTTGTGGTGAATGAAAGCCCATGATAAGACTGGATCGTGCATTGTTTACACCTGGCAATAAAAATGGGAGCACACTTTGCACAACATTGGATAAAATAAAATAAAAGTAGAGCCACACCGCAGAGATAAGTGGCGGAGGAGGGATGACTCGGAGTCCTGTCCAGAAGTTCGCCGTGGCGGAGCGTTTGATCCCGTGCCAGCGTACGGCGAGCGCGCAGCCACGCGGTGCACCTCAGGGAAGTAAACCTGCCGAGAACAGTGGCACATTTCATTTTTTCTTTTTTTAAACAGTGGACCAAAAGGCACTGATGAGACATTATGCAAATACGGCTGAGATTAATGGGCGAAGCAGTTTCGCCCACAGACACTCGGGGTCTGGCGTACAGTTCAAAATGACGACGGGGGGGGATCAATGGGTTGGAACAGGCGGGGGCGGGTGGGGGGGGGGGGGTGTCCCCAGAGGACACCTGATTATCACCAGGTACCGGCTCCTGCGCTGGAGCTCAAAGCATTTGGTTTCCATCAGCGGGATAAAGCAAAGAAGGGGACGGCATGACTAAAGTCTCCATTTACTTTAACTATCATTGGAATGCGACTGTCTGCAGGCTCGTGGGCAAACGCTCCCAGGTTTTTTGTTGGCCCCCCCCCCACAAGTTCGTAGCCTGTTCCTCCACAACGGCTACAAAACGCTCCGCTGGCGACCCCCTGGCGACCCGCTGGCGACCCGCGACGGCCGACCCGTCGAAAGGGACGCCCACCAACACCACCTGGGACATAATCCGAATTCTCTGTTACCTACATATATACAGACACGTGCTGTCACGCGTCCCTGACTGACGGATGAAACGAGTCCTCACCAGCTCTTACTTCCCCAAACTGGACCTCGGGATCAGATTCCATCTTCTCGCCAGCAAAATACTCTGAACCAACGAGAACTCCTTTTTTTTTAATTTTTTTTAAATAAATCACAGTAGCTATTTTTAGTTTGAACAAACACAACGTATTTGACTTTTGCAACAGAGCCTGGAGTTTCCTATAAGCGGCCATTGTTTGTCTCTTTACTATAAAGGTGATCTCTCTCTCTCTCTCTCTCTCTCTCTCTGAAACATTAACCAAGTTGTTTTTTTGGCGCCGGCGCTTCGGAGGCGCCAGATCAGAAATGATCACTTGTTGGACTGAATAATTGATCCAAGGCTACACGCCACCTACATGAGGCTTGTGGTTCCAATCAAACTTGTATGTTTTTTGTTGTTGTTGTTGTTGTTTTTTACTATCTCCTGTTTTGTTTTTATTTATTCATTTATTTTTTCGCTTGGCAGAACTGGAATCGCTTTAAAAACGGTCTGTAGAAAGGAAGAGTTTCTCTCTGGTGGGAACGTCTGACTCCGTCTCCGTTCGCTTTAGCAGCCAGCAGCCAGAGAGGTGGCACAGTGGGATTCAAGCTCTTTCTTTCTTTCTTTCTTTTTTTTTCCTTTTTTCTCCAGGGACCCACACTGGAAGCTCATCTACCCCAAAACAGAACACCAAAATCTAAAGTAATAATTTTTGACAGTAGCTAAAATACTGAGAAACATCCCCAGGGGAGTATGTGTGTGTGTTTGTGTGTCAATATTTTTATTTTTTTTTTTTTTAAACAGGAAGAAAATAATTTTCTTTTCCATCAGTTTTAAAATGTCATTTTCCTTAACTTCAGAACAAGAAGAGAGAGACGCACACGGCGTCTAAATTTTTATACCGTTTTGTGCAGCTCGCTCGTGAACGAACCGAGTATCTGCTGAACCACTGGCTGAGTAAACATCTGGGAACGCTGGAACCAAGTGTGCCGCGTTCTCCAGTTTTCCCGCTTCCTCGTGGAAACCAAAATCCGCGGACAAACTTACCGTCATGTTACATTTAACCCAGCAGACCCTCATCATCACTGTAGGATAATCATGACACTATATTTCATCTTTAATCTGTTCCTCTACCAGCAAATGGAGGTAAATCCGTCTTAGTTTATTCAGTTTGACCACTTGACTATTTGTCCATGAACAGCCAGTGAAAATCCCTGACACTGAAGGAGGGTGGGGTCATGTGTCAGTAAATTATAGCATAAGCACTGATGAATACTCCGATCTAGCGTTTACCGCACATCCCCAGTGTAGAATGTGACTGAGCCGCTAACCGGGCCAGATGTAAACAGCTGGTGACCACCATCAACAGCCAGCGGATAATAAAGGGAGGCACATTCAGGCCGTACGGGACGGACGGGAGCGACTCCCGCCCTAATGTGACATACGTGTTCACGTCCTCCCAACCCCGTCTCCAGACATGACCTTGAAATCTACCCAGACACCAGAACTTTCCACCTTCGTATAGGTAAACATATACATATGGCACACGTCACTTTCTGTATCGGCACCGGACGTGAATTGTACAAAGTCGACCGTAGAGAATCCGTCGTTGTTTGGCTGCGGGTTAAAAAGCTGATTGACAAAATAAAACTATGAGGTAAATTTTTCTTTTTTTAAATTTTCTTGAAAACATCGGCTGGTTTGAATCATCCACGTTCCTTTGGTTTGGTTTTCTTCCCTATTTGTGAGCCCCGAGTCGGATATTCTGAAATCTCTCAGAAAAACAATCTGCATGTCCCAGTTAGAGTGCAGCTCGGATGTCGATGCAAATGCTGTTTACAAGTGGGGATATTTAATTAAGGTAACGCTGATATGATCGGGGGGGGGTAAACTTTTCAGCCAGGCCCTCTTTTCTTCTGTATCTTGACTTTCATAAAACGGATGCGTCCCGCTCAGGAAGACGACAAACCCGTCCTCCATCTTGATCGACAGTCGCCCGACGGGACTCACAACTCTGCTTGTTGTTGGTTTTTTATGCCGCTTCGGCTTCCGACTCTCTGGCGTCCAACCTCAGCGGATGAGCCTTTAATCTCTAGGGATCCGGTCTGGACGGAGCCGGTGTCCGTCCGCACCTCGTCTGTTTACCTTTCTGTGTCTTTTATGTTGGCTTAGCACACATTTAAGGCGCAGTGAGATGGGCTGCGGTTAAGGGCACCTGTTATTTTTTTCTTCAACTTTCCTGCGCGATAACTGATGAATTTGAATGTCAAAGATGATTAAATATATACTAAAATTTGTCAGCGTTTGAATGTCAACAATTAAAGCTAGTTTTCAAATGGAAAGTCAACAGGAATAATTAAGAAATTAAACATCTCGGGGCGAGAGTGTTTTATCAGTTAGTGAAAGGAGTGCTTATTTCAAATTTCCGCCCCCCCCCTTCCTTTCCTTTCCTGAGCCTCGGGGCAACGTTGCCACCCTTGAAGATTCGGTTGGAGTTCACAACGTTTACGACATTTCGAGAAAGTTATTTGTACCGGGGGAAAACACCAAAACAAAACAAAAAAACAAAAACAAACCAACCACCCAACGTAGAGGAAAGGAAGCGGGAGCGGAGGCTAGTGTGGTATTTGGGCGCCGTGCGGCAGCCGGCCCCTGTGCTTGCTTGACGTCTCTTTGTTTCCATCGACTCGGCCGCCGTTGACTTTGCCCTAATGTCAGCGATATGACATGACCTGCAGGCATCTGTTCTCCTTCCCTGGAAGCTTCGCATCCACACACACACACACACACACACACACACACACACACACACACACAGACACAAGCGCCCGTCATAGGCATCACACACACTTCTGCAACACACACTCCCCACACCCCTGTCTTCTGGTATTTCTCGGGTATCCACGCCCCGTGTCCTGTGGTGTGTCTCCTGTAGAGGAGTGTATGTTTTGTTTATGGTCAGTGACATGCACAAGCACTGTGGGGCCTAACTGAATGTGAGCACTGTCAGAAGGGATTAGAGCCGTGTGTGTGTGTGCTGGCTTAGTTGACTGGTGGGGAGACACCAGTACAGATGGGGGCTTCAGATGTGATGAGCGTCAGGGCTGGGCCTCCTCCTGTCCCCTCGCTTCAGCGTCAAGAAACGCCCTGCTGCTGCCGTCCAAACTAACCCAGGCAGCCCATCGGCCACGCCAGTGTCCCCTTTGTCTCCTGTCACACACACACACACACACACACACACTCAAACGGGGACACACTCTTGGTTCAGCTGATATGGGAAAATTAAATTCAAATAACGTGTGATTGGGAGTGAAGCGGCTGATATCTTGTGCCGAGCTATGGTCTCGTTTTAAAAAACAAAAACCCAAACAAACCCCGATATCTTTAAAAGCTTATCAAATTTCACCTGGAATTTATGATCCTGTTACGTCTTATGCCTCAAAAAGACATCGACAACACCGCGTTAATAGGAAACCGTGTTACATCAGCTTAGTAAATGAATCTGCTGATAAACGGTGAAGGTGAAAACGGGGAGGAAAAGTTAACTGGCTGCTCTTTATGTCCCCCCAAAAAAAAAGTTTAGGGCAATTTGCATGGCACAAAGATTGGAAGGGGGGGGGGGCTAATCTGGCTAATCTGGCTAATCTGGCTCTGTCCTTTATCCAACCCAGCGACCAGCACCTCTGAGGGTCAGCGATTAACCCTCCGCATCGTGTTTTGGTTTTTGTTCAAGCACTGTTCACTCTGTTGCACCCCAAACTTTTCAGTGAGTTTAAAATAACGATCAAAACACTTTTGAATCTTTCCATTTTTCACGAAACGGTTCACATATAAACATCACAATTTGGGATTTGAATGAATTATTTAGTGTAACGATCATACTGCAGCTTCAGTAGAGTCAGAAACATATGATTATTTACTCTGTATTCTGTAGAGTGAAGACACTTCTCCAACCTCAACCTTAAATCTGCTTTAGGGGGAAAGAGATTGATTTAAAGTGCATTTGAGGGGTTAAATTATAGTCTTTGAGTTGCAAATGCTGTTCTTACATTTTCATTTGTGCTGGAATATTCAAAGTAAATACTGATAAAGTGCAGTCAAAACAAAAACAATGAGCCCGGTGTTCATATATATTAATAAAACCTTCTGCTTCGACAGGCGACGGGTGTTAGAAATACACATTTAGTGCCGAATACCAGCAAACTGCACTGTCTCACATTTGAGATGAACTGTCAGAGAACTGATGGCTGTATCTATCTGTCTAGCCCTGACACACACAGACACACACTCAGACACACACACACACTCAGACGTGAAAATGCAGCAGACGCACACACTCTTTCTCTCCCACACACACACACACACACAGAGCGTTAGAAGCGTTATGAGGGTGGGCTGGATGTTATAGGGGTGAATGGTTGGTTCATGGCCTTCCTCACTCGATCAGACTAGGCATTTTGTTCAGACACTGAACAGAGACCTCTATCGCCCTGAGGCCATATCTCTCTCTCTCTCTCCCTCTCTCTCTCTCCTCTCTCTCCCCGACTGTCTCAGTCTCTGAGCCAGAGCTGAATTTTCGTTTTTTATCTGTAACAACCAAAAGACAACACAGTTTCTGTTTTCTCCCTCATCTTCCTCGCCTCCAACACATCATCCGTCTCTCTCGTTCTTTTTTTTTTTTTTTTTTTAATCTTTCTCCAGACAGTCGTCTTTTCCAAATCTTTGATCAGACCTTTTGTGTCTGAAGCGGGTTCACATTATAGATAGACACTGGGATGAAACAGGGTGGGTAGGATGTGCTTGTTGAGTAGAATAGCGCTTAAGCAGGTGGTTAAACACGTTTTTCCTTTTTTTTTTGTGCACGCTTGGCCAGGCTCCGATGCCTTCCCACGATGCACCTCTGCCAAGATCTTCTTTAGCCTTCAACCGCAAGTGCAGTGGAGCCTGCACCCAACCAAACTTTTCTCAATAGGTAAAATTATGAGCCTCACCCACGGGGGTTGAAACGTCTCCTCGATTAGATACTTTTCCCTACATTACATTTAAACCCTAAAAGGGGAAAAAAGAAACCCAATTTTTTGTAGTTATTTTTTCCCTCCACCGATGTTACACGGTTTGGAAAGAGAACCTGTGCCAACCACAGTATGTACAAGTATACGAATGTCTGCACTTTGGTCTCTGTGCAGTAGAGGATTTTGTTTAATGGATGAAATTTGATGATATTGCAACACAAACCCCCCTTTTTTTTAAAATTCGTTATTTTGGAGTGCGCTTAAAAGAAGATATAAAAAATCTTCCTAAAACACATCAAAACCTCTTTAAAACAGCTACCATCAATCCTGGTGACTAATCTTCCTAATATGGAACCTAACTAACCAATTGTAAACAGTGTCATGTCACACAAAGGTATTAATGGTGCAGTAAACCCTCATTTGAACTGCACATCACAACTTGGTCTATTCTGACCTGCTATATATATATATATATCTATATATATATAGAGAGAGATATCGATATAGATATATAGAGATATCGATATAGATATATATAATGAGAGAGAGAGAGAGCAAGCGAGAGCTACTATGAACTGAGCAATTGCAGCTTTCTAAATGTAAATCAAATCGTGACATGAGCCAGACTTCATGTTTAACCGGGTCGATCAATCAGACGCAGCTCCGAACGTTCTCGCCCCGACCGAAAAGCAGAGGAAAGAAATGAGCTTTGCCTATGAAACCCCGTCGCCTGGTTCCAGCTCGCCGGTGTTCATCTCTCCTTAGCGAGGAGAGAACGTCTTTATGTCTCGCGCCTGACCTCCAACTGTGACCTCCCTCCTCCCTTTCTCCCTAAGTGGTATGACCCAAGCATGCCTCCAACAATAAGAGAGCTAATAACAATTGGCTGTCAGGGGACGACTCTGTGTGTGTGTATGGGGGGGGGATGGGAGATGGGGGGGGGGGGGTGTCAGTAAATGGGGAGTTAATAATGCACACACACTCACAACCTGCAGTGTGCGAACAGTAATCCACACACACCCCCCACCAATAATCCCAATCGTTCCTCTTTTCCCGAACGCTGAAACGTCCGTTCTTGTTTTCTGTCCGGACGGACACTGCACTTTCTCCCGCCAGTCTTCCCTCGTATCCACGGACGATCGTCCACCAACCAAGACTTTGCAGGTTTCTCTTCGCGGTTCGTCACCACGGCAGCTGATTTCAGAGATTTATCACGAACCATCGTTTGGAAAACCTTTGGAAACTGTTTCGAACTAGTAACATGAAGATTTTTTTTTTTTTTTTTAGATCCCGATTTCACAAAATGATGCAGCTGTGGTTCAGTTCAGTGCTAATACCTTCAAATTGTGCTGCTCTAGTGCTCGCTGGCAATGAAAACACCCAAGTCAAGTCAAATCTTATTTTTATAGCCAAGTATCACGAATCAAACATGCGCCTCAAGAGGCTCAACAGTCGTCACAGCTATATATATACAACACTATCGAATAAGGCAAGGAAAAAAAATACAGAAAAACCCTTTAATGGGAAGAATGAAAAGTGGAAGAAACTTCAGGAAGAAGAAGAAGAGGGATCCCTCTTCCGGGATGGACTCAGTCTTCTCAAACAAAAACTTTGCGGCCCATTAAGTGATGCAACTGCAGACTGGTTACGGTCAGAGAGATACCGTCGTGCCCCCGGTTAACACTGCCCCCCCCCCCCCGCCTCGCCGCTCGAAGCGAGCTTGGGCTTGAGGGGTCGAAAAAAAACGAACGGACGAACGCTATTGGGGTCAAGGCGCCCGCTGCGGCGGGGGCTCAGAGCAGCAGCCGCTCCGCCGGGGCCGAGAGTCGGTCAGGCCGGAGTACGCGAACTGTCTCCTGGCTGCGCACGTTCTTACAACCAGGATAAAGACGCGAGGCTGGCAGTGATCATCTCGGCCACACGGTTTATTTCCAGACATGCTGAGACCGGCTGCAGGTTCATCAGCCCCGAGCGGTGGTTGATGTGACGTGCTGGTTTTTTCTGCGTAGGACAAAACCTGAGCAGATGATGGAAGACGATGTAGACGAGGGTCTTCCCTTAGATTCAAGCCAGTTGTGTTTGTAGGTGTTACCCGAGGGCATAGAAGCATCAAATCGATGCCGGTGTTGATACCATGATAAATCCCTCTTATTTTCATGATTAAAATGCCAAATTCTAACCTGCTACGACGCTGAATTGCAGCGTATAAACGCATAAGGATTTCTCCTCGTAATACGCAAAAAGTAACACGACATTGTTTAGGGAGCATTGCTTTGTGTTGGCGTTTTGTACGTGGGTGTTGATGTGTGTAAGCAAGCGCTCTCCTCTGCGTAACCTTGACCCGTCTGGAGAGGCAGCCTTGCCTCAGCAGCAGCAGCAGCAGCTGTGTCACTTCAACTCAGCGTCACCGGTCCAACCTTAAGGGACCCGGACTGCCCGTGTCCCTGCCCACACAACCGACAAGACCCCCACACACACACACACTCCTCCAACCAGCCAGCCCCCCCCTCGTCCTCCTGCCCCGAGCTACAACCAGCCAAACACACATTCATGCCCACTGTCCGTCATGCATGCTGATAAACGCGCTCCCTATCAACGGCGGGCAGACGGTGGCAGCGGCCGGGCCGGCGCTCCTCGACCGCTGACAGGGCCCGGACCCGGCTGCCCTGCCCGCCTCGGCCCCCGCAGACACGGGGAGCGTCGGCGGAGACGAACGCCGCCGCCACCCCCCCCACCCACCTCCTCCTCCCCCGGCCGCTCCCAGTCAGCTCTACATATGTCACACGCTAATGACATCGGGTCCGGCCCACCCACAGACCGCGGCGGACTGGAGGGCAGCGGATCGAGAAATAAAGTCGTCTCTCCCTGGAACGACAGTCTTCTCCTCTCTCGCCGCGGCGTTCGGCGCCAGGACTCGGAGGCTTTAACCCCTCGTGTCACCGGCGGGCCCCGCTCTCGAGTCTCCGGTCGCCTCCCTCCGCCTTCCTCCAGCCGCGGACCCGTACGCCCTGACGTGGCTTCGGTTACCGTGTGATTCGGCATAAAATTTACTCATACAACACAAACATATCATTATAATATTTATGATAGATGTTTGTCTTCCTGAAATAATGACTATTTGCAGCCTGGGGGCTGCCTCTGTTAATTAATTAAGTGAACTAGACTGAAAAGGGAACGTAAAAGTCATTATTGTAGCGTCTGGGTTCATCATTCTGTCTATATTCAACTGTTTCATGGTACAACTCAAGTAGGCGCCGCTTTGTTTTCGCGGGGATGGAGCCAAGAGCCGGGATGGATGAGCCAAAAGAACGAATTTACAGCTTTAATCCTCATCCCATTAGTGGACTCAGCAGTGAAAGATGGTGAACAGCAGCCAATGCTACACTCCTCCGTGCGCGGAAAGGGGAAAAACGCCAGGCCGCCTTTTGTCGAACGGGACTGATTCGCTTTCGCCTTTTGTGTGTGTGTGTGTGTGTGTGAGTGTGTGTGTGAGTGTGTGTGTGTGAGTGTGTGGGAGCTGTTGCCTTTTCATATCGATCACGGTCGTGCCAACTGTTTGTTTTGTCTTTTCATATAATGAACCCTGGGCCCTCGGTGAGGCCCCGGCGGAGCTCCGCTACACGCTAAAGGGCTTTTTGTGAGACAGTGTCACGCTCCCTCGTTCCGGCGAAGCTTCGCGTTTCTTATTATTCATGGCTCTCTCCCCGTTTGTTGAGGAGGCCGGGATCAAACAGGCCGATTTGCCATGCCTGACACCCACTGCTGTGAGTGTGTGTTTTGTGTATGTGTGTGCGTGCGCGCGCGCGCGTGTGTGTGTGAACTCGGCTCGGGCTCAGTAATGACAGGATTTGTTAAACAGTAAATTAATGAATAATGAAATATCCAGCACGCGCCTGCCTTGCCTGGAGCACAGTGCCCCGAGCAGGAATTACTCCCGACCGGCAATTGGCTGTCTGTGTGCTGCATAACCCGTGTGTGTGTGTGTGTGTGTGTGTGTGTGTGTGTGTGTGTGTGTGTGTGTGTGTGTGTGTGTGCGCGCGTTGGATAAGCATTTTTACAGCCCATTGCGTGACAGAATGCTGTGGGGCTTTGCTGATGGGGGTCTGCTCCCCTCACTTCCTGGGCAAAATGACGGACAGCGTGGAGAGAGGAAGGGAAAAAAAAAAAAAAAGACCAATGGGCGCCGCGCTCACACTCCGCATCTATCAAACGCTCTCATTGTCCTCATGAGCTGAGTCCGCGCTCGTAACCGGATTACCCTCCACCGGCCCTCTCATTAAAGTAACAACCTGTGACACTTTCATAAAAATAAATTTCGCCTCCCCCATTAAGACCAATTCATCAAAGACAAGTGATTCATATTACGCCCAGCTCCCCGAATGCTTATTTGCGGTTTTAAACACTCTGTAGCAGGTCGGATCCCCCCCCCCCGGTGCACAGGGAGCGGTTTGGTTTTGAGCCTGGTGGGGACTCACAAAAAAAACTGTGGCAGGTGATCTGAAAACAATGCAGGATTAATGCTTTTCACCGAATGACTGGAACCAAAACAAAAAAACAAATCCAGCGTGACGTCAGGCCAAAATTCGCATCCGTAATAATCCAAAGGCAGAGAACTGGTCCATGGCGCGCTCTTATTTTGTAGGGGGTGAGATCCAGGGGCTGTGACCCCATCCTGACCTTTTCTCACCCACGCTGCCTCAGACTTTTGGCCTCTCTGTGCCAGATTCTGCATAATGTATTTCCTCGACAATGTCACAGCACCGTGATGTATCTTTTTAATCAATTCTGATATTTATATATATATGTTTATATATTTCTTTTATTTTTTGGTTTTGGCTGGAGAGGTTGGAATCATTACTTCTCCATGCGGGAAACTGGCACAGGGCAGTGAATGAGCGTCTTGTTGGCAGTATCCTCGGAGGGGAGCCGGATAATTGCATTAGAGAAGCTCCACTGATGACTCCTGTCTCAACCCCAAATCTTATATTTTCATTTAAACCCTGTGTTCATATTAACTCATATTTGTTAATTTGAGACTGACACATGCATATTTTTTTTTCAATTTAGGTTTTAAATGAGGTTTGATTTATTGTTATATATATCATTGGGGGGGGGCACTAAACAGTCACTGCTCCATGCAAAATACCACTGGTCAAGTTTTGCAACACATTTCTGGGCTGATTTAAAACGATATTTCACGCTAGTTAACTCAGAACATGACATTATCCTTCATTTTGAAATTGGGGATGACAAGTATTTCTTTGCAGGACGCTTTATATTGGCTATGTGACCAAATAATCTCTTATGTAAAGAGTCCGTCAGCAGTTAAAGCCTTTTTATACCAGACACGCAATGTTTTTGAGACGTCCACAAACCACATGCGGCTGCTGTATAAACTGAGGACGGGGCCGAGGCGGAAAGTGGCGACGCTACGTGTTGACGGCCGGCAAACAAGTTTAGATCCTCCTGCAGTGATCTTGGCTTGCGGTGGAATGACACCTTCAATGACCCCTACACTAAAGAAAAAAAAAAAGATTAAAAAATAAATGACGGTTTAAAAAAAATCTATCTTCTACATTCTTGAGGAATAAAGCATTGAAACAGTTTTGACAGCATTTCCCGTGTATCCAAGCTTTACAAATTTGTAATGTTTTTGTCCAGGTTTTTTGTTTTGTTCTGTTTTTGGGTGTTTTTGCCTTTTTGGGTTTGTTGTTTTGATTTGTTTTTTTTTTGTTTTTTTTTAATAAATTAAATCCGTAATCTTAGTAATAGGAAATTCCCCCAAAACAAGGATTTGCACAGAGCTGGAAGCCTCATTTGTGATCAGCAGGTATTTTCTGTAGAGACGGAGGCCTGGGGCTCAATACAGAGAATTGAGGGGGAAAATACAAAAAAAAGGAAAGAATTGCTGCACCAGCCACCGAACCTTCCTCCTCTTGACTCTTTTTTAGAAGAGAAATACGCATTAACACACATTGATGATGTGATTTATGCCACTGATGAACTGAATGCTCTCAACAAATATATTCACAAACCACATCATCCATCATCGCCCAGCTGATTTTTTTTTTTTTTTTGTGCACCAGTAAAGGGTAGTTCCCTGCAAAAATTGGTTAAGCGTTATAATCAAATTCTCAGGCCCTGGTGGGGGTTTGATTAGATTTATTTTAGTCGTCACAACAGCTGAGTGGCTGAAACATGATTTTGTTTTGTATGAGGCCCTAAAAAAAAAATAAATCAAATCATTGGTAAACATATTGTTTTTAATTCCCCCTAAAACCAGAAACGTATCACGACACCACTGTATATAAATCCAATATTCAGTTCGTTATGTGAAGCAGTTTGATTAATGCACAACAGACAAATCTAGGCTGGGATTAAAATTCCATGAGCTAATTTTAGGTCGAGTGTTTTTCACTGTTTAAAACAACAGCGTCTAACATTAAGGGACAACGTCTGTTTGCTGATGTTTGTTTGTTTGTGGTGGGTTTGTTTTGTTTTTTGGTGTGTGTGTGTGTTTTTGTGCCTTTCCCCCCCTGTTGCTGTTGTTGTGTTGTTTTGTTTTGTTTTGTGTGTTTTTGTGCCTTTCCCCCTCTGTTGCTGTTGTTTTGTTGTTTGTTGTTTTGTTTGTTTGTTTGTCTGTCGTCCTGCCAACCTGTCGGTCTCCTCCACCACTGACGCTCAGCAGCTTCCTGTCTTTGTTGAACGGGAATCGCTCGCGGACATGCGGGCGCTGAACTCTGCACCTGCGTCACGCGGTGTTCCGCTCCACGGGTCAAGCGAGCCCGCGGGTCGGTCTCTCTCTCTCTCCCTCCCTCCCTCCATCCCTCTCTCCGTCTCCCTCTCTCTCTCTCATTATCTTTCTTTCTCCGTCTCTGTACTTTTTTCCATTTTTTTTATTTTTTCCTCCGCGGTGTCTCGCGCTCTCCCATCATTAGCGCACCGGCGGTAGATCCCCGCCGCAGAAACGGGCCCGCGAGGCACGACGCTGTTCCCCCCGCGCGTAGCAGAGAGAGGAGAGAAGGAGGGAGAGAAGGAGGGAGAGAGGGAGAGAGAGAGAGAGAGAGAGAGGAAGAGAGAGGAAGAGAGAGAGAGAGGGAGAGAGAGGAAGAGAGAGAGAGAGAGGAAGAGAGAGAGAGAGAGAGAGAGAGAGAGAGAGAGAGAGGGAGAGAGAGGAAGAGAGAGAGAGGGAGAGAGAGGAAGAGAGAGAGAGAGAGAGAGAGAGGGAGAGAGAGAGGGAGAGAGAGGAAGAGAGAGAGAGAGGGAGAGAGAGAGGCCTCTGCGAAAACGAGGTCCTCACTGGCTGGAAATTGCAGCCAATTATCTCCCTGGAATAAGACGGTCTCCATCAGTGTGTGTGTGCGTGTGTGTGTGTGTGTGTGTGTGTGAGTAGGTATTCATTTCAGGGGCTTTGCAATAATATGGGCTCCAAACTACTGGCACCTTGAACCTTAGCGAAGCTATTACATATAGAGTATGATAATAACAACAATAATAATGGAAATAATAATAATGGAAATAATAAAGATAATGCTAATCATAATAATGGCGATTTGGGTGCAGTGTAATATTCTTGGACGCGACCGCACGTGTCACATTCAGCCGTTTCAGTGTCTGTGTCACCAGTAATGACTCAATGGTCCATTTAAAGGCCCGATCGGGACTTTCTGACCGTGTTAACCCCCGTTTATAGCAAAGAATATAAAATCACATGGATCCATACATTAAAACATAGGTGCCATTATCGAAATGAAGGCCTGATCCGCTCCAGCAGCATTACTGGGTGGGAAACGGCCCTCGAATATCATAACGGCTTAGATTTGGTGGTGTTGGCGGTTGTGTATGAATTGTCCGGTTAATCCCCAGTGCTGGTTTTTGAATTTTGGAGGCAGGGTCACCTTTTCATTTATGCCCTAACAGAGAGGTTTTGCCTTTTGAATATCCCGGTTTCTAACGGGTTCCGCATAGATTTCGTCCCTGTGGGAAGATTTAGATGCTGTATTGTTTTTCTAGTTGTGGTCAGGCTGAGTCAAAGGAACGTCCGAGGTACTGTTCAGTTTTGTCATGATGATCAGCAGCTCAGCGTCTGCCGCAGTGAATAATTAGCCGAGAATACAGCAGGAGATTTCCACACAGACACACACAGACACACACAGACACACACAGACACACACAGACACACACAGACACACACAGACACACACAGACACACACAGACACACACAGACACACACAGACACACACAGACACACACAGACACACACAGACACACACAGACACACACAGACACACACAGACACACACAGACACACACAGACACACACAGACACACACAGACACACACAGACACACACAGACACACACAGACACACACAGACACACACAGACACACACAGACACACACAGACACACACAGACACACACAGACACACACAGACACACACAGACACACACAGACACACACAGACACACACAGACACACACAGACACACACAGACACACACAGACACACACAGACACACACAGACACACACAGACACACACAGACACACACAGACACACACAGACACACACAGACACACACAGACACACACAGACACACACACATGCACACACAGACACACACAGACACACACAGACACACACACATGCACACACAGACACACACAGACACACACAGACACACACAGACACACACAGACACACACAGACACACACAGACACACACAGACACACACAGACACACACAGACACACACAGACACACACAGACACACACAGACACACACAGACACACACAGACACACACAGACACACACAGACACACACAGACACACACAGACACACACAGACACACACAGACACACACAGACACACACAGACACACACAGACACACACAGACACACACAGACACACACAGACACACACAGACACACACAGACACACACAGACACACACAGACACACACAGACACACACAGACACACACAGACACACACAGACACACACAGACACACACAGACACACACAGACACACACAGACACACACAGACACACACAGACACACACAGACACACACAGACACACACAGACACACACAGACACACACAGACACACACAGACACACACAGACACACACAGACACACACAGACACACACAGACACACACAGACACACACAGACACACACAGACACACACAGACACACACAGACACACACAGACACACACAGACACACACAGACACACACAGACACACACAGACACACACAGACACACACAGACACACACAGACACACACAGACACACACAGACACACACAGACACACACAGACACACACAGACACACACAGACACACACAGACACACACAGACACACACAGACACACACAGACACACACAGACACACACAGACACACACAGACACACACAGACACACACAGACACACACAGACACACACAGACACACACAGACACACACAGACACACACAGACACACACAGACACACACAGACACACACAGACACACACAGACACACACAGACACACACAGACACACACAGACACACACAGACACACACAGACACACACAGACACACACAGACACACACAGACACACACAGACACACACAGACACACACAGACACACACAGACACACACAGACCCACACAGACACACACAGACACACACAGACACACACAGACACACACAGACACACACAGACACACACAGACACACACAGACACACACAGACACACACAGACACACACAGACACACACAGACACACACAGACACACACAGACACACACAGACACACACAGACACACACAGACACACACAGACACACACAGACACACACAGACACACACAGACACACACAGACACACACAGACACACACAGACACACACAGACACACACAGACACACACAGACACACACAGACACACACAGACACACACAGACACACACAGACACACACAGACACACACAGACACACACAGACACACACAGACACACACAGACACACACAGACACACACAGACACACACAGACACACACAGACACACACAGACACACACAGACACACACAGACACACACAGACACACACAGACACACACAGACACACACAGACACACACAGACACACACAGACACACACAGACACACACAGACACACACAGACACACACAGACACACACAGACACACACAGACACACACAGACACACACAGACACACACAGACACACACAGACACACACAGACACACACAGACACACACAGACACACACAGACACACACAGACACACACAGACACACACAGACACACACAGACACACACAGACACACACAGACACACACAGACACACACAGACACACACAGACACACACAGACACACACAGACACACACAGACACACACAGACACGCACGTACACACACACACACAGACACACACAGACACACACACGCTCACTCGTTCAGGGCGCGTATACGTGCACGCACACACGCACGAAACGTTGTTTTGTTGGCCGCTCACAGCATCTCAGTCTCACAGGATGCAGGCAGGGGGAGCGAAATGGATGTAACACAGTAACCACCATGTCCTCAGGGGGATGAAAAGAACGTAACACAGATGAAAAATCCCTCTGTGCTCTCTGACACTGGCCCACGGGTGTCTTCCTCTGCCTTTTTCTCTCCACCAAGCCCTCCTCTTCCTCCTCCTCTTCCTCCTCCTTGGCCCTGTCTGTGGCAGGTCAGTCGCAGTGGTGTAAAGCTAGAAGTAAGGGTGTAACGCCTCCGTGTGTGTGTAGCCGCCCTCCCGCCCCGGTTCTCTCTCTCTCTCTCTCTCTCTCCCTCGCTCTCTCTCTCTCTCTCTCGCCGTCGCCCCCCCCCCCCAACCCGCTTCATTTCCGCTGCTTCTCCTCTTTGTCGCCGGCCTTGTTGCCGGCGTCCCCGTGCCGGTTGTTGGATGGGTTGTTGAGAAACATCTTGTCGAGTCCTTTGAGAGCCTCGGTGAGGTAGTTCTGGAGGGCGGTGAGCGCGGCGCAGATGGCGGGCGACCCGAAGCCGTGCGTGATGAAGGAGAAGTGGGAGAGGCAGCTCTGGATGCCTGGCTCCAGGATGGGCGTGGGCCTCGAGTTGCCCAGGGGAGTCCTGTCCTGGGCCAGCAGGTCTGTGAACTCCTTACACAGCTGTCTGCAGGGGGGGGGGGGACACAACAAAAATGTCAGGAGGGAACTCTGGTTGCAGGATTTACCCAGAATGGCTTCTGGGAGGCTGCCGAAACCTGCCAGTTTTCAGCGTCTCTTATTTTTACCGACCAAAGATTTATTCCGTCTTGAGAATTTTATTGTTGGTGAAACACAGAATGTAGAAAACATCTTAAAATCTCTCACCTAAAAGCCAGGATTCTAAATTCACCAAGGGGGGGAAAGGACATTTTTAGGGGGGGCTTAGGAGATCCATATCTTCAGTTGCACATAATCTGATTTGTGTTTTATTTGATTTTGAGTTTTTTAAATTTATTCATATATATGAATTTGCAGCACCAGATCAAATACAGTGGGTCCTGCATTTGACCTAGTCTTTGCCGGCTGCTCCATCGGGATCTATAATTATTCGTGATCCAAAGCCATGGGACCTGCTAATGCAACACTTTGGGGAATTTAATCCGAAATATCTCATCAAAGAGAGATTTCCAAGTTGATAATCTGTTTTAAATTGCATCTAATCGGGGCGCAATGAGCGGCTGATATTGGCCTTGTCAGAAAAACCCCGTCAGCTGTACAAATCGCTGTAACCCTGCCAGGCTGAAAACCTCAGTAAATGCACCCAAGTCGGCCCCAGCCAGCGTCTCCCTGAGAGGCCTGTGTGGGTAAAACCTGTCAAGGTGTGATAACGAGGACATTTTACAGCATAGGTTGCAGATGTTCTTGCCCCGCTATCTGAAAGTACTCTGAATTTTTTGGGGGGGGGGTCTTTTAGAGCAAGAAAACATATGATAAAGTCTCTCAGTTCAATGGAAGCTGCATTAAAAGGGAATAAAGAAGCACATTCAGCTGCATTTTAGTTTATCTTATTTTTCTGGGATTCCATGTCCTGCGGAAAGACAACTCAACAGAGATTCAAAAAACAATTGTTGTGTCAGAAACTATGTAGTGTAAAATGCCAGTTGCCTCCGAAATACAACCCCCAACAACGCACGCGAATCCCACTTGACTAAGGCCGTACACTGCTCCCCGAACGTAGCGCGGCACGTGTGGAAATGATGTTCGCCGTAGCTCATTGGATCATGGGGGGAACCGCAAAGCGACAAAAAAAAGTGGCCCGACCTCCACGGTAGCGTTGTGCCGTTGAGGTAGAATTAAAGAAAACGGCGGCGACCCCGAGACAGCGTCCGGGCCCCTCAACCGAAAGCCCCGGGCTGATGACGCCGCCGCAGGTCGTTCAACCGGATGCAGCGTGAGCCCCACCCACCTTCTTTCTGAGAATTTGGAGCTAGAGCTAAAGATCCTGCTTCAGTTCTGTGCTGATCATGACACGATTAAAGCTGTTAAACAGGGACTTTTGTCAAATCTCCCCTGGTCACATGGCGAAAACCCCACTGTGAACAAAGACTGAGCCCCCCCCCAAAATTAAACACTGTAGCTCCTCAAAATTTTGCGTCAAATCAGTACACATACAGCGTCACGGGACTATTTCGCTCTCCCTTCCTGTCCTAATTTCATCTTTTGTGTTCTAAAGGCTTGAGGTGTTTATACAAGAATCTTGCACTAACATTACGAAAGAGTTCATGTCAAATTCATAAAAATTTAGACGCAGAGAAATTCTAATTTCCCCAGATAGGCCTTGCATGGCAATAATGCATCCCAAAGGCAAAATTTCCCCCCTGATACTTTCCTTTTTCTATCCCCCTTGAAGAGATGCTCCTAAGGCCTTTTTTCTGATGTTGTGTACCAGTTTGTTTGTTTTTTGTTTTGTTTTTGTTGTTGTTAAAGCCACTTTCCCCTCTGCTGCCTTTTTTTTTTTTTTTACATTTTTTTATCTGCTTTTGTTTCATTTTGTGATTCCCTGTGTTTCCCAGAATGCCTTTGGAAATACAATCAGAGGAAAAGCATGAACTTGATGCAATCGGCTGCTGCAGTTATAAGCTATAAGAGGGAAGAGTGGTAAGCCGTGAGAATTTTTCCTATTGAGAGTATCGAGCGTTCCCTGGAAACGTGCCTTCTGGCAGAACTGTACTCTTGCACTCTGTCTGTGAAGAATTTCTTGAAAGTTTCTGCCAAAATTTGCCGTAACTTTCGCTTTAACGACGGACGTTTATGTCTCCATCTAAAAGCCTGTTTCCACGTGACCCCATCAGACTCCACTGGACACCGTCTAAACCTTAAAACACCTACAGCTTGACGTCACGTTGTTTGTTCTAGACAAAATTTCTTTTGGAATAATTAAAAAAAAATCCATCAAGCACCGAAATGCAAGAAGATTTACAAGGCTAATGCCTATGGCACATTTTTCATCACTGGACAAAAACCTTAGCCCGTGACGTCTGGAAAATAATAATGCGAGACTAACGCCAAGGTTGCAGTCTGAGGCCTTCACAATAAGAGCAGATCTCCAAGTGTTAACGAGTAATTTGCGAGGTAAGGGGTAAACAAATGCCTCTCCGTTCGTCACTGTGCACTGGTGAAAGAGATTCACCCACTTCACCTTGTTCTCCTTGTTAAATTTCAGCAAATCACTCTCCTGGTTTTAGGCCCAAATTGTATATTCAAGAGACCCCCCCCTTGCCCTCTCTCCCTTTCTCTCTCTCCCAGATTCATACTTGCATGCCCCATGCACACACGCACACACATCTAGACACACAACCTAAGCGGCCTAAGGGCAGAGCTCCAGCAAATGAGTGACAGGCTGTGCAGGCCGAGCCCAGCTGGGGTTAGGGGAGTAGAGAGGAGAAGCCGCCACCCCAGGCTACACTCAAGGCCCTCGCTGTTGTTTTCTGGCGACTTGAAACACTTCACTGCTAAATAATGAATTTCTAACAGGCAGCACCGACACCCAGTATTGGAACAGGTTTGAATCTGAGCATCAAACATCCACCACCACCACCACCACCACCACCGAGCACACCCTACATACCGAGTACCACACAAACACACACACAGGAGGGCAGATAGGCAGGCAGGCAGACAGGCAGGCAGACAGGCAGATGGGTGATGCGGTGCAGGGCCAGCAGACAGCAGCCCTGTTTATGCAAGCTAAAAATACAATCTTCCTAAAGGGATCTTTGTTAGGTGCTTCAGAGCTCTGCTTACAACAAAAACTCACGTCGAGGGGAATAAATGGACACAGATTAGGACAACTCCTTAATTATCCTCTAGAAATCCTCTGCTGCGAATCTGCGATTGAATCCACATTTCTAAGACCGACATCACCACTGCTGACCTGGTTTCTTTGAAGGGGGGGGGGTCCAGCTCAGATGCTTAAAGGTAATCACAAGATCCGGGATTTAATTCCACAGCTTAACAGCCATAAAAATGGATTAATATGAGGGACTTTACGAGGGGAACCAGAAAAATGGATCGCCCCTTAGACCGGAAGCCGAGGTCAAACATACACTCGCAAACCTTGTGTTTTATGTCTCCGAGCTGTATTGGCCACATTAAAAGTGTGTCCAGCATCAAATAAGGTCCGCATGTACTCCAGCTAAAGGTTATATCCCGTGGAAGGAATTACTCGTAAGGATGTTCAGGTGTGTGGCTTGCATACAAAGCGACAGGATCTCACTGCATCTGGCACATTGTCCTGACACATTAAGAATAAGTTTACATCACATCAAGGGAGGGGGGTGATGCTTTGCTATTTTTATTCGACCATAACACCACTCTGCTTTAACGCGGGTTGGTTCTCGTCTCTGGAAATTAATTTAACAGCCCTAATTTCTCCAGCGCCGCAGATTTTTCAATCGGCAGGTTGGATCAGCACCGGGCTCGATGCCTCTGGCCGACAAAACCTCACTCACTTTTGTTTAACATGTCAGTGCCGTGTTCACCATGAGAGCGTTGGACTGTGTGTGATTATAGAGCAAAGCACAGAGTATGGAGGAGGTTTTACACCCTTGGGGGGGTCTTATAAAGGGGCCAGAGAGGCCACAGCAAAGTGAGAGTTAAATTTCACTATAATTTCATTCACCACAGTCGGGTCCAAAAAAGTCTGAGACCACTTTACAATTCAGCAGGATGGGAAAGTCCTATTCACAGAGGGAGAATACTCTATTTTTCACCCTGTATGCAGGAATGTTATTCAAATCAGCAGCAACAAAAATCTTTCCAAACGCTGGAACTAGAAACACTGTCATATGGGGACGTTCTGAGCCTGAACATGTGTCCATTTTGGATCTTTGGGACACAGAAATATGGGAACATCTGCTGCACAAGGCGAGTCTGGAGTAGAAATATCTTGAAACTTATTGGACTTTTTTTTTTCTTTTTTTTTTCAGGCACTTGACTGCATCTCTTTTGTTGCCATAGTTTCCCCATATTCACTAAGAAATAAAAAAGTCACTCTTTCCCTCCTGCTCCTTTAACATATGTGCTGACAGCAGCCTCTGGCCTTTGCATTCTTTATTTCCCACTATATACTATATTTACCTGATTGAACATATCCAATTACATAAATTGCCTTTTTTAAACGATTCAAGGTGTAATCACAGGCTAAATTAACCCCCCTTTTACCCCTGGAATCTCCATATATACTCTGCTGCAGACATGTGGTATATAATCCACGACAGGAAGAAAAAAAAAAACCCAAAACAAAACTAAAAACAACAACAACAGCCCATAAAGACCGTGAGGGAGCAGAATCTAATCAAACGGTCCATCACACTCACTTTGTCGCCAGCAGCATGTTTTTCCGCGTGTGCAGCTCGTTGGGGTCCGCGTGCTGCCGGTTGAGGTACTCGCTCACGGCCTTGGTGGGGAACTCCGTCTCGCAGATGTAACCGAAATCCCGGGCCAGGTGGACCGCCTCACCTGGGGGGGGGGGCACAAGCGACATATGTATGTATATCTATACGTAATATAATCAACCTCTTAGGTCCAGAGAATTCGAGTCAAAACTGGACATTTTGGAGCTTTTCCACTTCATTTCGTTAATTTCTCTTATGTGTTTACACGGCAGAAATCCTCCGACTCTCGGATCCAACGCGCCCCTGGATTCACGTTAATGGTCGCACGTTTCCGGGTCGTCCCGTGCGGGGGGATATTTCCAAAGGGCACCGCGTCATTTTACGCACCAATTTCCCGCAGCTGACGCAAAAAGAAAAGACCCCAAACCCTAATAGGAAATGGTCAGATTTTTAAGCTTTACCGTGAAAATAAACGATACGAGCTAATTAGTCGGTTCTCGTGATTATTTATTTAGAAAGAGATTGAGGTGCTTTTTTTTTTACCTTTTGCAAGGAAGGGTGACGCAATCTTCTAACTTTAAAATACGAAAGTGTAAGGAACAGAAAAAAAAGAAGGTACGCTCCCTGTTCATACATCCTGTGTACATAAGCAAATCCTGGGTTTATTTAAAAAATACTTAACTACATTTTCCATAAACAAAATAAAAATTGTTTAAGCCAAAATGTTTGTGTACAACGGGGGGAGGCTTTTTTAAATCCGTGAATTATTCCTAAACCAAACCATATCGCTAAACCAGCTCAATACTGAATATTTTTTTTCCTACAGTTTTGAGGCCATTTTATTAAAACGGGAACATTGTCAAGCCTGTGAGGTCGTGACCTTTGCAGTGCCAGATTTAGGTCGTGCGTAATTTTCGCTAATGTTTACAGGAAGCTTATTAGATTCGTGGATTCGTTGACTATGGATATCAGCTAATAGGAAAAAAAGAAAAAATCCGATGTGTTTTTCCTTTTTCATTCTTCCTTTTGGGTTGAATGTTACTGACATTAGTTATTTAATTGTTGGAGGCATCTCACAACGGGTTCGGTGGTGGGTTGTTTTTTTTCCTTCTTTTGGAAAAATTTACAAATAATAATTTTCTCTTGACACAAATATTCCCATTTCAGAATAAAAGGATGTGGTATTTCTTCAGTTTTATTATTTTTCTCTCTAAATCAATCACCTTCTACGAGAGATGTTAGTAATGTGACGTTGGCAGCTTTGCGTCTTCCGGCAGGTAGATTCAGTCCAATCTTCTCCAGCTTTTCCCTCAGACACTTCCCGCCGTTTTTGGACTTTGCTCTGTAGAAACAGATGAAGCCACCGGTTTAAAAATGCGCCTCGGGTCACTTGATACACACCTTAACTGTGCAGCAATATAATATTTAGACATATCTTAGAAATTTAAATATATATATGTTGAAAATTATTTTTTTAATAATCGATATTTGCTTCAAGGTGACGGCTCCTAAAGAATTTATTGCAAAAATGTCTCCGGAGAGTTTAATGTTAAATAGTCTATGTGGTGAATGACACAGATACGGAAGCATTTCCACAGCTCAGGGTCTAATCAGTGGAGCTTGCTGCGCACTGACTGAGCCACAGGCTTCCGGGCGGGTCTGTCCACGGGTCTGTCCTCCGGACGCCAGAACCTCGTACCTTCTCAGCACGCCCCCCAACAGGGAGGCGTTGAGGCACTCGGGCGGGGACAGTCTCCTCTGCACCTCCCCTACGGTCACTTTGTACTTGGAGGTGGAGCTGAGCAGCGACAGGCGGCCGGGCACCGAGCAGAACACCTCGTTGATGTTGACGGTCACGCCGCCGATCAGCCCGTCCTTGCCCAGCATCAGGGAGCCCACGTTCTTGGGCGGCATCGGGACTGGAGGGGGGGAGGACGGAGACGTGATGAGCGGAGGTAGAGATAGAGATACATGGGGGGGGGGGGGGGTAAATAGAAATAAACACAAAGGCAGCATCCAGATGTTGACCCGAGTTTTTTTTTCCCTTTTCTTTTCAAATCCTCACATCTGTCCCTGTCAAACATGGGCTGAGCGCGTGGAGAGACCGCGCGCTCTCGGGGGGCGGTCCCAGGCCTAATGAGGCGCCGGGTCCCGCGCCGGCCGTTTCGGCTCTTATTTAATGTCGCGCGACATTCTCATTACAATATTATCGATCGCTGATTGGCTCGCGCTCCCGAACCGCATTAACCACCTCCCCGTCTCTCCTCCACGGCCGGTTTAACTCCCACCGGCGGCACTCGGCTGCTCCTTCATCCGGCCTCTTAATGCCCGCGCTAATGGAAAAACCAAAGAAAAATAAAAAAAGGGGGGAAAAGAGAGGGAAGAAGAAAAGAGAGAAGAAGAGCCAGGCGGCCTCGTGCATGCAAGCGTAGGGGCCAGTGCGAGGGGGTGTTTCTTTTTTTTTTTTTTTGATGGCTCCACGGGGGATAATACCGCAGATTAGCTCTAAACGAGCTCACGAGATCTCCGTGAGCGGTGCCATTTATTACATCAGCGGCTTAAATGCCCCGCGGGGAGCTCAGTCACTCAACATCCCGTAACTAAATCACCGCACATCATCAGAGCGGCAGAATGGCAGCCTGTCAGCGACACGCTGCCTGCGAGTCAATATACCGGGATCGTTAACCCGGCTTCAAAACTCCTCGCCCCCCCCCTCCAAAAAAAGCCCCCCCCAAAAATACTGCAGATACAGGTACGATGTCTGGTCCGGTTCGGTTAAGGGTTACTTTGCTTTTTCCATAAGCGAGACTATAGGTCTATAAACAATAAATCACATTTCACAGCATAAATAGGAAAAGAAATTATAAAAGATAAGAGTGAATGGGGGAAAAAAACAAGATGCATTTTCTATTTACTGGCTCATATCTGCAATATAAAAAAGGTTTATGAATAAAAAGGTTTCCTGCATTTTTTGTATCTTTTGAAATATAATTTAGTGGATTACAAATATCAAATGTGTCTTTTTTTATCATATTGTTGCATTGGTAGAACAATTGGCCAAGATAAGTGTGTATGTGTGTGTGTGAGTGTGTGTGTGCGTGTGTGTGTGTGTGTTTTGGGGGGAGGGGGAGTGTGTGTGTGTGTGTGTGTGTGTGTGTGTGTGTGTGTGTGTACCTTTCTTAATTACTGATTGATCCAGAATGTTCGTGCCGTTGGTGTCGTCAATGGTCTGTCAGAACCAAGAGAAACACGAATCGTTACAGGCTGCTTTTATACAAGATCACCCATAGAAAACCTGCTTAACGAGCATGTGGAGCTCGTTTTTAGTGTTTTTAGTGTTTGAGTTCAATTCGGTCTGCACAACACACACACTCACACACACACACTCACACACACACACAAATCTTGCAAGAGTAATTTTAGCTTCAAAAGCAGGAGAAATAATACGTCAAGTTATTTGTATCCACGCAGCAAAGGAACCTGGTTTATTATCCACTGGCTTTGTCATTTTTTTTTCATTACGAACTGGTCAGGAAAGAAAAACCTTCTCTGACAAATTTAAAGCTTCATTCATTCATCATCCTGCGAAATAGATAAACCCCCTTTCTGCACGGAGCAAATGTCACCATTGACTCACGCTTGTATAAAAAGAGATTTTTTAAAAAAAGACAGGAATAATTAGTTAAAACAAATCTATAATATTAGAGTTAATAAATGCATGACACAAAAATGCGGAAAGCCAGGAACGAGAAGCTATTGTGGGGGTTAAATGGCAGACGATTCGTGACGGTTGTGCCCCGAGGGGAGACGAAGGGTGGGGTGGGGGAGAGATGAAAATCCTACACAGCTCAATATAAAGTCTATTTCACCAGGTCTTTGGTAAATTGCTTTTGTGTGTTTGGCACCTGAGCAGCAGAAATGCTCGCACAAAAAAACCCCAACAACTATGATATCGTGTTAAACGAAAATAAAAACCTTTCGATTATACGAATTCAGTGACAATAATAGTACAAGAATGGAAAATATTAATAATAGTGATAATTGATAATAATGATAATAAAATTGTGACGATGGTGGTATTGATAGTAATAAAAATAACAATTGTTCACAAATTTTTCTTTTATAATAAACTTGATAAAATATCGCAGAATCGTCTTCAGCCTTTTCTCCTTTTAAATAAGTATTAGTCCTTATGGAAGTAAAGGGGGGGGGGTTCTAAATTCACGTCGGATCGAGCAGCGGTCCGTGAAGCCCGTCTTATGCCACATCTCAGCACCTTCTCATCAAAGACGTCTCGGTCCCACTCAGACAGTTTTTCTTTGGCCCTGGGCCATTTGCGTTTCTGGGGCTACAGCTGCCAGCGAGAGTCCCGCCCTGGGGTGAGCTGCTCCGGGTTCACTGACCTTAAGTCTGAAGGCACGGGAAACGCGCGGAGACCGTGAAGAAGACAGCTGTCAACGATTACCAATCCGCTCCTTCCTCTGCCATCGTCTTCGTTTTATTATTAAAAATATATATGTATATATATGTTTATTTTTGGAAGCTGCACCCAAGCTAAGAAAAAGCTGCTCGTGGTTGTCGCATTTTTCCACGCAAAGGTTTTTGTACCTGAAGTAAATATGTGTGTTTTCGTTAAAAGGCCGTTAGTGTGAATGGGAATGGTCGAAAGTTATTATTGTTATTATTATTCTAATGCATACATTTCATATCTGATACTGAGATAGTGTTTGGTGATGGTGATTTTAAAAAATGCAGTGGTTAAATTCCCGTCTTTTCCAGTGGACTCTGGTGCTCTCAGACTTGCAGTTGTCAGGTTTCATCTTTTTCAGGTAGAGTTATACCTGCATCCCTGAAATAACTTTTCACAACAAAAAAACATGATTTGGACCGAATATTATTTCGCATTCAAGGCCGTGACCTTTGACTCACCTGAACGTCCTCCATGCCGTGCAGCCCGTGCAGCAGTCCGTCGCCCATGCCGGGCTCCAGCCCCGGGTGAGCGGAGTGCAGCAGCACGTCGGGCCGCCGCACGCCGCTGTAGTCCCGCCTCGGGTCCAGCCCGGACAGCTGAGGCAGCGAGGCCCGAGGCTGCGCCAGCAGAGCCGAGCTCTCCATCCGGTCCCCGGCGGCGTCCTGCCGCTGCCGCGCCCCCCATGCGCCCTGCTGGCTCTGGTGCAGGGAGTTCAGCGAGTACGGGTCGCTGACGTGGGAGTACGGGTCCTGGCTCTGGTAGTGAGCGAGCGGCTGGTACGGCGGCGGGAAGTACGGCGGCTGGAAGTCCGAGGAGGGCGCGTGAGACAGCGGCGGCGCGCTGGAGTAGGGTCCCGCGTGCGATACGGAGCCCAGCTGTGACAGGCGCGAGCTGTGGCTCGAGACACCGTCATGCCGGTCCTTGAAGAGGAGAACAGAAAAAAGCAAAAAAAAAAAAAAAAAAAAAAAGGGCAAAAAAGATTGAAAAAATCAGCTCTGTGCAGAATTAGATCCACATTTTAAAGAAATGAAACCAAATGGAGGCCCGGGATCGTGGCGCATTTATTAGAGTATCGCCCCCGGTGTTGTAGCCAGAGCAGCCTAAGTGGCATCGAATCTCCCGGACCAAAAAAAAAAGGAAACCCACATAAGAGCCTGGAGGTAAAATGTTACAACCTAAATAGAAAAAACCCCAAAACACAACGAAAAAAAACCCAAAACCTCACAGCAACATCTGCGGATTCAACCGTTTGCGCAAATGAACAGTGGAAGAGACAGAGGAGGAAGGAGACTCACCGCGGTGGAGTAGGAATGAACTAACATCTGTAAACCCTCGGTCGGTGTGACGAGCAGGCTCAAGGTAAAAGAGCTGGGCAGTGAAGACGTTCCTGGGCCGAGGCGGCCAAACTCATCCCAGGTTAAAAACGCAGCGCAGTTGTGCGTGTGTGTGTGTATGTGTGTGTATGTGTATGTGTGTGTGTATGTGTGTGTGTGTGTGTGTGTGTGTGTGTGTGTGCGCGTGCAGGCTCGGCCTGGTCTACAGCTCCACACAGAACCTTCCTCCGCCCGGAGCTGCCGCCGCTCTGAGTGTGAGCACCGAGCTCCCGCCTCTACCCCCGGTATACGGTGTAATTGTTATTCATGACTGGGACTTACAGGAATATTAATGTGCGCGAGGCAGGGGACTGGCGACACACGGAGCGTGAAGCCTCTCTCGCGCAACCGTGAGTGACGTTTAAATCCCGTGGAGAGCCCGAGCGACGCGCGAAACAGCGGGAGATGGAAAGAAGAGGCTCTCTGTCAAACGCGGGGAGAAAGCGAACAGGGGTGTCCAGACCCGTGAGGAATCCCCCCCCCCAACACACACCCCTACCCCACCCCACCCACCCACCCACCCACCCACTCACCCACTCACCACTCCATCCACCCAGCTCAGCCACCCACCCACCCACCCACCCACCCACTCACCCACTCACCACTCCATCCACCCAGCTCAGCCACCCACCCACCCACTCACCCACTCACCACTCCATCCACCCAGCTCAGCCACCCACCCACCCACCCACCCACCCACCCACTCACCCACTCACCACTCCATCCACCCAGCTCAGCCACCCACCCACCCACTCACCCACTCACCACTCCATCCACCCAGCTCAGCCACCCACCCACCCACCCACCCACTCACCCACTCACCACTCCATCCACCCAGCTCAGCCACCCACCCACCCACCCACTCACCCACTCACCACTCCATCCACCCAGCTCAGCCACCCACCCACCCACCCACTCACCCACTCACCACTCCATCCACCCAGCTCAGCCACCCACCCACCCACCCACCCACCCACCCACTCACCCACTCACCACTCCATCCACCCAGCTCAGCCACCCACCCACCCACCCACCCACCCACCCACCCACTCACCCACTCACCACTCCATCCACCCAGCTCAGCCACCCACCCACCCACCCACCCACTCACCCACTCACCACTCCATCCACCCAGCTCAGCCACCCACCCACCCACTCACCCACTCACCACTCCATCCACCCAGCTCAGCCACCCACCCACCCACTCACCCACTCACCACTCCATCCACCCAGCTCAGCCACCCACCCACCCACCCACTCACCCACTCACCACTCCATCCACCCAGCTCAGCCACCCACCCACCCACTCACCCACTCACCACTCCATCCACCCAGCTCAGCCACCCACCCACCCACTCACCCACCACCACCCCATCCACCCAGCTCAGCCACCCACCCACCCCTCACCCACTCACCCTCCATCCACCCAGCTCAGCCACCCACCACCCACCCACCCACTCACCCACTCACCACTCCATCCACCCAGCTCAGCCACCCACCCACCCACCCGACCAGCCGCGAGCGCGGCGGTATTTCCGCCCCGGTCCCTCTTCTTTCTCCACGCTCGTTTTTTTTTTGTTGTTGTTTTGTTTTGGTTTGGTTTTTTAAGAATATTGTTCCGGGATCAGAGCCAAATGATTTACATGCTTCTGACACGCCACCCTCCTCTGACCCTCACTTAAAGTTCTTTTCTTTTTTTCTTAAATGCAATTTAAAATCAAAAACAAACCATTTCTTTATTTTTAATGCACGTCTTTGCAGCATAACTGGTGTATTTTTAATGATCTTTTTAGAGAAAAATATTTCCAGACATAAATCTAAGAAGCTCCAAGTTAAGTTGCTTTAAAAACAAGGATTTAATTATTTTTTTTTTTAAAAAAAGCGCAGTGTCATATTAAAATATATCCCACCGGAGAAAGTTAAAAGAAAATATTAAATACAAATGATCTGTATCTAATATCAAATTATTATTTTCTTTTACCATTTGATCAAAACAGTTTCATGGACCTTGCACCGAAGCCGTAAACATGACATGAAATAACACAAAAAGCTCAAAGAGATTTTAGCGCAAAATGAGGAAAAAAAAAAAATTATCCACCTGAACGAAAATTTTTTCTGTTGTGAAATGTCTCACAATTCATATTCCCAGCCGCCATATCAGAGAAATAACAGGCCTAGAGCCTCCTGGAAAACACCTCGCTTCACCCACCGGTGTCCCGGCACCTCATCATTCCCCAGAAGCCCGAGTCTAACAAGTCTGTTCCCCCACGACACAAACAGCTGGACGGCAACGTTACCTCGTAAATATCTTCATACTTGACATTCTCAACTAGTTTCCACAGCATGGTCGCGTCTCCGGTGTCGGTAAACCGAATGCAGCCAAGTGAGGCAGGGACGTCTCAACTCTCTCTCTCTCTCCCTCCCTCCCTCCCCCCTTCCTCTCTCTCTATCTCTGTCTCTCCGCCCTCTGCAAAGTCAGGCGGCGGCGGCGGCGGCTGCAGCAGCAGCAGCAGCAGCAGCAGCAGCAGCAGCAGCAGCTTTGTGAATGGGGAACCCCTGTAAAGCCTCCACCACTGTGAAGGAGACAGGGCGGGTTGACACGACAGCGGCGGGCATAAGCATCAGGGGCAACAACAATAACAGGAAATAAATATTTTATCTATTGTATCTCTCTGCGGTTCCAAAAATAAAAGCACAGTCGGTTGAGGGCAGACTTCATATTGTAGACAGTTGGGCCATTCTGGTAAATGGTGACTATGCAGTAACCAGATCCGTTGCAGCTGTTCTTACACTGCACGGTTTTGTTTTTGTTGTTGTTGTTGTTGTTGGTTTGTTAGGGTTTTTTTTGGCAGCTGGTATATGATGAGGTTTTGAATGAGGTGAAAAAAAAAATGAATGGAGTTAGGTCATGAAACTGTTCCTTAGACTAGAGGAAGCATCTGTGGGAGAGGAAATTTATTTCCACATACACACGGGTGACAAATCAAAGCATCGGCCACTGTATATTTCAATATTTATAGTTTTTTGAGTTTTTCACTTTTTCATTCTAACTCCTGATTTTTTTTTTAATATAATTTGTAAGGACGGACGCTGAGTGTCCAATTCTCGATAAGGGATGGTCGGCTGTGTAAACACCAAGGGCAGCGATGGGAAGTCCAGGGCATTATCGTCTTATCCGTGAGAGTCGGATTATGTTTTATAGTCAATTATATGTACATTAAAATGTTGTCAGTAAGCCAAAACAAACAAACAAACATAAAAGGGTCTCAGTAAGGTATTTTTCACCATCAGCCTCCAGAACAGCTTCAGTGCTCCTTGGCATTAACTTTCCAGGTCCCCGAACTGTACTGGAGGGATGAAGACCATCGTTCCCTGAAGATATTTTCCCTCATTTGGTTTTTTCAATGATAGAGGTGGAGAGTGCTGTCTAACACACTGCTCCAAATAGTGTCCAAATCCTTTTAGAACTCATAAAACCGTTCAGTGACCCCTCGTGGCCTCTGCAGAACTAGTTTTCTAATCAAATGTTCTACTTTTTCCCTTTATTTGTCAGCTGAATTTATATTTTCTTGCATTTACTGTGTCCATGTGTACTGGGCTCTTATATATGCATCACACACACACACACACACACACACACACAAAAACACCCAACAACTACTACACAGCTACATTACAGGAATCACTTTGGTAAGGAATACAACACTGCCCAGATGTTACCATATATCACACTAAATAGCAAAAGGGGGAGAGAGCAGGCAGCAGCATCCCTCAGATGCAAGAGCTGTGTTTACAATCTTCAGAGAGCAGCACGGTGAATGGAGCCAAAAAACAAAGTTCCGTGTCTGGAAGTTAGTCTCTGTGGTGATTTACTGATTTGTGATCCCGGTCCGCTGTGGGACGCAGTGCTGTGGTGCTGCGTCGCACCCACAGTCCGACTTGGCGCCGACGTATGTGGAAACGGTCGGGTCCTCGGGTGTCCAACCAACCCTGCACCACTCACACAGAGACGAAGACAGGAAGAAAGAAAAAAGCATCGGGATAAATACGCATACATAAGCCGTGATTATTATAGAAATACGTCAACAGAGCTTCGTGCTTTGATGTGTCATTAGGCCTCTAAGAAGTGGCCTCTATACTGTGTGTGTGCACACGGCACATGTAAACATTGCTGCAGCGTCAGCACAATACTTTATGAAATGCAATGATGGTAGTGGTATGGAATTTGAATTTGATGGCTCAGCATTAAAACAACCCATGGTCACACTGCATCCGCCACATTTAGTACGTGATGACCTAACATGTTTGAAATCCGATCTAACTGCAGGACTCTTCTTAGGAATAAGTCTGATGTGATTTTGGAAATTTTTTCTCAAGATAAAAGGTTCTGTCAGGTATTCAGGATGTCACGTTTTTGGACCAATCGATGTCAGGTTCTCAAGGTTGTCTTCATTGTAGCAGTGGCAGCTGTTAAACCACCATATCACGGTAAAGATTTTAGGGAAAGATGATAAACTATGGTGTTCAGTTATCATCCACGTACAGTATATTGCAGGTCGTGGCCTCACATGCATCATAAGAGGAGCGTGATGCAGAGACCTGTTTTCTTGCCCTTTTGAAATAAACTACCTGCGTTCAGCAGATCTAAAGATTGTTTACTACATGAGACAGACGTGAATTCCTTTTAAAATGTGAACGGCTCTTTCTATATGCACCTCTGTGATATTCATCTCTTTTTTTAAAAGCAGCGTGAAGCAGAATCTGTATAAAAAAAGAATTAACCTATTAAATCGGCTGATGTATTTTAAGCTCCACATTTTACTAGGTTGGACTAGATGTGCAACACCCCCCCCAACACTTGTCCCCTCTCTGGCTGCTCTTTATGTGAACTGATCGGTGTAAGAATAAATCAAAAACCAACAGACTGGGACGCGGATACAGTGTATTGGTTAGAGCTGTGTAAACCCCCATAATTAACGGGAGACCCTTATTCGACAACTGGGCCCCCCCGCTCACCACCCCCACCAGTGCTTCTCTGGCAGGTTCTGCCCAAGTGTGTGTAAACTGCTCCCCCTAGTGTCGCGAGCCCACACGTGCATCCGTCCGAGCCGCATGTTGGGCGAGATGAACGCCGCGTGTCACGTGTCACTGTCCCATAGTTTCCAGGTTTGTTGGTTGGTTGGTTTGTTTGTTTGTTTGTTTGTTTATGGGTGGGGGCTCAGTGAAGCTGGTGGGGTTCTTCTCCTATTGATGAGACGATGTTGCAGATGAGATGTTTCCAAATGGAGCAACGTGACGGGTTTTAGTGGTTGACGTGGCTTTTAAAAGCAAAGGAAAGGCAACACATGTCCTTAGATGCAAATGCACGTTTGTGTGTTTGTGTGTGTGTGTGAGTGTGTTTGTGTGTGTGTGTGTGTGTGTGTGTGTATGTGAGTGTGAGTCTGTGCGAGTTGGAGCTTTCCCGGTGAAAAACACCCAGCATCCAGCAGCTGGCTCCGGGATAATCAGACCCGGGCCCTGACTGGCTTCGGTTCCCGAGTGGGTCTCCTGCCGGCCCGTGTCCCCGTCGCGGACGCCACGGTTCAGCTTCTTTGATGTTTGATGCAGAAAAAAGAAAACAACAAAAAAAAAAACAACAAAACAAAAGAAAAAAACGCCCCTTGACAATACCAGACATGAATGTTTAAGAGGCACGGCTGTTCCCATGTTCTCTGGAATGACCCGGTGCCAAAGTTTCACCCATCTTGCTCTCTCCCTCTCTCTCTCTCTCTCTCTCTCTCTCTCCCTCTCCCTCCCTCTCTCTCTCCCTCTCTCTCTCTGTCTCTTCCTCACGCACACGCGTACGCACGGCAGGGCATATGACTGTCAGCGATGACAGATGTCCTGACAGTCTGGAAGTCTGGAGGCGCCGTGGTTGCGGTTGTTGTCCTGCAGGGCTTTGACACACGATGTATCAGCATACATTACCCACATGTCAGGCTAATGCCGCTCTCTCTGCTCCCCGTCCTTTGTTTGCCGCCGTCCGCGAACGAGACACATTTGTCTTCGGCGTTTTCACTTTCCCCGGGATCTCAGTCTTGAGGAGGAGGCTTGGGCCCAGGGGGTGGGGGGCTGGGTGCGTGTGGGGGGGGTGTTACTCTACCTGCTCTGACCTTTTCCAGTTGCACCACAGATTGCACGTCCCCAAAGACCCGAGTGTTGAGTCCTCCTTGCTTTACTGCCTTGATCCGCATTCGTGCATTTGCATCTTTCCACGCCTCGGATCTCCCCCAACGCATCATAACTCGGGTTATTGCTGCCCCCCCCCAAAAAAAGTGGACTGATCCTTTAATCGTTTAGCTCCTAGTCCCCTCGCTGTAGAGGCGACGGGCCGCAAGTGCAGATAATAAGCGTAAAGGAAACAGACTCACAGACGCGATTAGACTCATAGGAAATGATAAGGTCGAGTTCTCACCCTGCAAACGTGACGGCGACGCGTCGTTGTGTCAGCGATGAGGAGGCTCGGCAGAAAAACCCTGGAATGTTCCGCAGGTGATCGAAAATCTGAAGTTTGTGCGGAATTTTTTTTTTTATTTTTATCTATTTATTTTTGATGCTTTAAAGTTAAAGAAGTGGAGGCAGATCGTTCAGTATTATACAGTGTCAGGAATTGTTGTGGACAGGAAACACGGAAGATGTGGTTATGGAAATTATTCACATTGCTTATTATATTCAGACCCCTTGTAGTATATATATATGTATATATGTGTGTATATTTAATGTGTATGTGTATGTGGAGCCTTCTGGACTGACTCCTCAGTCACTGGTGAATCAGTCGTTGAACTCGTGCATTCACCCGACACGTGTCAGGCCACCTTAAGCTCCTGTCTCCCTCCGCGTGTTCGTCAGCGCCCCCCCCCTTCAAAATCCTGCACATTAGGGCCGCAGTGCGGTCGTCGGCCGCTAGGTGGCGCCAGAGCACCGCGGAAACGGGGGGCGGCTGGCCACGTGCGGAGGGAACAACATGGAGGCCCGAGCTCGGCTCCATAAACCACCTGCAGGAAACCGGGTCTGAGGCCTTCGCCTCGAGTCCTGGCTCCTCGGGTGATGGCGCCCGAGAAGCCTCAAGGGAAACGTAGGCGGCAAAAAGGTGTCAGGCCCAAATTATCATAGGTTTTGTGGGTGATTTTGAAAGTTTTGAATTTAACATAGGCCTGTTTTTCACGGCGGACGTTTGGATAGGTCACACGAAGGAGCGACTCGGGTGTACAGAGGCGGAGTGAACAGGGTTTGGTGCCCAGGTGTTGAGCAGGAAGCTTTACTGGCAGTCGAATGTCTGCTGTGGAAAAACCCCCCAAAACAACTACTATGGCGTCAATGCTACAGAAGTAAAAGCCACAAACGCGTAGATCGAGGATCAACTGGGACTGTGTTTGTTTTTGGTTGTTGGGTAGAAATAAAACCACCGATAACATGGTAATGATGGTTGATCCCAGAGGGACGTCAGATAAATCGACCGGGTGCTGGCTCGGCGCCGGGAACCGAAACAGCAACGTACAGGCCGAGCTGAAGGCTGCGTCCGTTCGGCCACGCCGAACCGAACCGAACCGAACCAAACGCCATTTCAGCGCGTCATCAGAAAGGCTGCAGCCTCCCCTTACGGTTCCCTGTCAGGATCCGATGACACCAACGGAGAACAGGGCGTTCCCGTCTTTTGCGGTGGGTCCCGAGGTGTGTGTTGTATGTGTTGTCTATGAGAATGTGTGTGTGTGCGTGCTCGCGGAGGTTGACGGAGACTGACTGGGACAGTTGGTCCGGGCGGCTGAGGAGAGAAAAAGGCCTCGAATGTTCCTGAACAGGATCAGGACAGAGGAGGAAGAGGTTTTAGCAGAGAAGCCAGGGAGGAGGAGGAGGAGGAGGAGGGTTATAGCTTCAGAGGAGAGAGAGACCGGAGAGATGGGGCTTAGAAGTTGGCAGAGTTTGCTATTCGTGACTGTGGGGCTCAGTCAGCAGGAGCTATAGTCCCACTGAGACCTCAGACTGTTTAATTCCCTTCTATATAAATGGCAGTATTCATTGCATTTCTGGTTTGAAAATTTTCTCCTTTTTTTTTTTTTTTTCAAACAGTGTGTGCTCTGCATGTTAAACCTCGATTCCATGTATAAATATCTGCACTGCACTGAAATGACTCGTACATGTAATCGGATTTAATAAAAAAAAAAAAAAAAAAAATCACCAAATGAAACAATATCGCTCGCTGAAGGCTGAACGGGAGAAGAGTGAGTCGGAAGATCTGCCCGGATGCTTAACGCGGTGATAACAGAGCGTTGCATTGTAATACGATCAATAGCCCGCGTGAATAATGCATCGGCCGCCCCATCACATTATGCGCCGCCGATGTCAAACTTGTGCTTCTTTCTTGTCCGTTTGTCAATTTACAGAAACTCCGGCGGAGGCGATGTATCGATTTCATTTTCCAGCTCATTTTGATCAAGCTGCTTATTATTCTAATGCCGGGTCAGCGGGGACGCCTTTCGCGGGGCTCACATGTTTATCACGCGAGCAATAAACAAAACCGTGATTAAGTTACTTTCTCCGATTGTATGTTTGCGCGCGTGTTCGTTCCTTCGTGCTCGCGCTCATTTGTTGCCGCCCGTACCCTCCAGTGTGATGCAGCAAACCATCAAAGAGCCAATTTAGAAAGCTGCTTTGCTTCATAAGCAACTCTCTGTTACATCCACGCACACACACACACAGTGGTGGAGAAGATGCACGGGTCTGATCACATATCAGGCTGATTCCTCCACATTAGCTGCTCATGTGAGGGAAGTTCCTCCCGGCAGCTCGCGGTGGAAAGGGTAATTTAAAAAAGAAAAGCAAAAAGATTAGGATCTGCCTACTTCTATATATCATGTTGCTTAGCAACTGCATAAAAAATGTGTAAGATACTTTTTTTTTTTTCTTTAAATATTTTATTTCAATCAGTCCTCGGTTAACCATCCGAAATGACGCAAATGTGCTGCGTTCGTGGCACGTCGGACCTCCTGTGACCGAGGAAATCGACCTCCTGGTGGGTTAAAAGGCTCCAATGTAAACGCTGTCAGGCTCCATGGTCTCCGACCCCGGCAGCGTGAGGGAGATATAACCGGCAACCCACCAAAGTCAGCGGCAGAAGCCCTTCGACGGATGCGCGTCTGAAACGCTGTGAACTCCCCTTCTGAAGTTTGTTTGTGGCCAATTTTAAAAGATGATTCTGGATCAAAATGTTCTTTCTAATGAGTGGAACCCTGAAGCGACGGAGCAAGCTGTTCTTCCGTTTCTTTTTGGCAGAACCTGAATGTGGCCGTGTGAGCGGGGGCTACGTCTTTGTTGATGTTTTTTTTAATAAACCAACAGTCAGACCCCCCCCCCCCAAAAAAAGGATTCAATTTACAGTGATTATAAAACAGAGAAAAATGTGGCAAATCCTCACGTTTGAGAAGCTGGAACCGAAGAACGTCATGCAGCCTTGGGTTTGGTTCCACCGCGGATGTGTTTTAATTAAATTAAACACGTTTGACCTTTGGTCCCTTTATTTACTCTTTTATTTTTCTACTGTTCTGGCTGAAACTCTACTGCTCCAGCGTGTATCCTATGATGCACCGTACTGTAGGAACCAGTCCTCAGACAACACCGAGATCACCGGGGCCCCACGGCAAAGTTTCCGCTGTTGTGCGATAACGCATTAACGTAGAAGCCAAAGGAAAAGTACCTGAGGGGAAAACTATCATTTACTATATGTCATCCTCCCCTTTTTTTTTTTGGGACGTTCTGCAACGCATTATCAATGGATCAACCTTGTCCCAGCACCATAAAAGATTGACTGCATGTGTGTATATTTGGAAAAGGTGCTGGATGGTGGGTGGTGCGGTGCAACACCATCTGTCAAACACCAGACCGACCAATAGCAGCGAGACTGGGAAACATACTGGAATCCTGCACCTGTGTCACCTTCCTCCGCATCGCTCTCTTTACCTCTATTACCCCTCCACCCCCGCCACCCCCCGTCCTGCCCCACCTGAGGCTTCGCATCGCGCCGATTGAGCCTGACAAAACCCGGCGCGGACGTCACCGTAAATGCATCCTGTCTGATTATGATTTTTCTTTGTGTGTGTGCGTTATGCGGTGGTTGTGACCTCCTTTTTCTTAAATGACTGGAATATTAAAGAGAGTAAACACAGCCCGCAGAGCCCGTATGGAGACGCCGGCAGGCAGCTGCTCCTCTCTCTGTTTTATCATCGACATTCTCTCTTTTTTTTTGTTCATTTTCTTCTTTTTTAATATAAATAAGCGAGAGAAACCTGACAGAAGTCGCTCAGAGTGAAAGAAAACACACATGCTCGTGCTCTCACAAAGGAGGCTTTTGAACTTTTCTGTAGGTAGAGCCTTCTCTCACAACATTAAAGAGCAACTCTGACTTTTTATAATTTTAACACTGTGAACCCATATGGGTGAATCACGGTTGCCGGCTTTGATCCATGCTGCTTCTCTTTAGTCTCTGCTTGCTCTGTTACCTCCCTCTGTGTTCGTGTGCATATGTGTGTGTGTGTGTATGTTTGTATATGATGCGTGTGTTGTTGTTTTTTTTTATATGTGTGTGTGTGTGTTTGCGTGCAGCACATCTTGAAGCCAGAGAGCACATAGTAGAACACGTAGCAACTGTCTTTATTGAACACCAGCATTTTAGAAGGTAGGGATTTAACGTATATATAGTTAAAGCCTACGAGAAAAGTAATTTAAATATTTATATATATCTTTACAAATGTTCATGAGCGAGTCCAAGGGCTCGTGTCGGGCTAAACTTGCGATCTGGGGGAGTGTACAAAGATAGACATGCACGGGGGGAAGAGTAACGACGGCAACCGCAGAGTCACCTTTTACAAAATGGCTGAGTTGGACCCTTCTCTTTCACTTTCACTCTCCTTGTCTCGCTCTCTCTCTGTCTCGCTCACACACACTCAAACACAACCAAAAACACACACACACGCACACGCACACGCACTAAAGTGTATCCTACCCCAGGCGGTGGCGTTACATCGGTTTCACATCCAGAACCAGAGTCTCTGTCGTCCACATGTCAAAACCCACTGGTTGCTATGGCACTGATTGTAGAGCGTTAAAAAAAAAAATAGTTTGTGTGGTTCAAGTGTTCTCACAGGTACAGGAGGGGTTTGCAAACCTGTGTGTGTGTGTGTGTGTGTGTGTGTGTGTGCATGCGTCTGATTTTGGTTGGGGTCGTTTTTCTTTTCAGTTTAATCTGTTAAAAATGTTCGTGAAAGTGAAATTGTTTCAATTCGACTGAGAATTTAAGCAGAACCGAGCCTTTTTGAGGTTGATATCAGAGATTTCTCTTCATAATTTAATACAAAACAGATAAAACGAACCTTCAGAGGATTAAAAAAAAAAAAAAAAAAAAGTGTTTCGGTTATTGTATTTCTGCAGAAAATCCACACCTGAATAAGCTGGATAGGGATCAAATTGCCCTGAACCCTTCATTTGTGTTGTGTGTGTGTGTGTGTATGTATGTATGTGTGTGTGTGTTTTTGTGTCGTGTCATGTCGTGTTGTGTTGGCAGTTCCCACCCCTGTCCTGGAAAAAATAAAACAAAACAACAACAACAACAAAAAAAAAAACTTCCATCTCAGCATGTCCACGTTTACTTCCTGTTTTAAAAAAATCAATAAATAAACTAATAAAAGTCTCGGATGAGTCACGGCCGTCTCCATGGCGAGGCTCCTCCTTGTTGTATCACGCGCGCTCACGCTCACGCACGAACACGCACACACACTCACACACACTTAACAAAGGATGGGTTGTTCTCATTCCCACATCAGGACGTCTTATTTGGGACAGTTCAGGTTAGTGTTACATGTCAACATAAGATAAATAAATAACAATAAATATGAACCGTCCCAAGGAAGACACAGTAATGAATGGGAGATGACACATCCTTTCTGAGTACACACACACACACACACACACACACTCCTAAATGCAGCGCTCCAAGGCACGGGGACCGGGTGGGCGGGGGGGCTACTCAGTCTTTTCCGTTTTCCCGTCTTTGCTCTGGGGCTCGGCGGTTTTCCGGAGCTGCGTCTTTTCCGAGCTGTTGTTGATCTGTTGGTCGGTGGGGCCGCTGGTTTTCCCGCTCGAGTTCTTGTCCAGGTAGTTGAGCATCTCGCTCAGGACCGTCTGGAAGGTGCTGAGGGCGGCGCAGACCGCCGGCGTGCCGAACCCGTGAGTGATCAGGCTGTCGGGGGGGCGGGAAACGATCGTCAGGCAAGGGACAAAACAAAACTAACAAACAAAAACACTTTGTTCCTTTCTGGAGCAAAATAAGAACCTCAGTTGTACATTTAAGGTGATGCAGGTTTATTTCTCTTCTCCCCTCGGCCTGTACGCTGCACTGAACCCGTCCTCCTCCCTCGTTATGGAGCTGACCCCCTAGAAGAGTTTCTTTAGTTGGACTAACCCTCGTTCAGTGTCTAACTGCTGTTCCAACCCTGTTTCCGTGATAATTCACAGGGAAAAACACTGAATGCTACAACTGTCTGGGCAAATTCTAGAGTAGTGTCACGTTTGAACAGATTAAACACAGATCTGAGCTAAAATTACCACTCAATTACTGGATTGGTTGATCAGTAGGAATAAAGATCCTTCTTCAGGCAAACATGACAAACACCCCCCCTCTTATTTCCCCTCCTCGGTTGTGAGGATATGCTGCCTCCTTTTGTCTCACGCGATAGTAAACCGAATATTTCCAGGCTTCGGACCGTTGGTCAGGGAAACATGACATCTGATGATGTAACCACAGGCTTAAGGAAAGTCTGATGGACATTTTTTGGCCATTTTCTTTTTGTCGTTTTATAGCCATGGACAGGCCTCCTGGGTCTTAAATATCCGATATGGGTCTTTTTAGCGATCTTCAATTCGCAAACAACCATATTTTGATTCAATGTCCCTAGAAACAAAATTCCACAACTTCAAAAACAAAAAAACAAAACAAAACCTGGATCTGCTCTGCCGACGTGCTCTTAATTCTGCTGTTTTCAGCTTCTATACGTCAAACAAAGTTGATCTCTCGATCAAAAGAACAAAGCACACACACACCCTCTTAAAAATACAAAAGAACTACATGTCTGCAGGGTAACAACAGAGCATATATGAGGTAAAATAAAAGATAAATGGCCTTGAAATGGGTTTTAAAGAATCAGTTTTACGATATATTACTGATTTGTTCAGCCGATCAGCTCCTCAGGCAGGTCCCCGCAGAGCTAAACGCCAGAGTCGCCAGAAGGACGCCGCCGTTCAATCTGTCACACTCCTGCTCACAAGACCCAGCTCATATCCTGCCTCTCTGCCCCGACGATCCTCGAGACATTTCGCCTCTTTGGAGGATTGATGAGAAAACACCCCCCCCAAAAAACTCTTTACATTCTGCAGAGGATGACGCCATAGATGTGACATTTCTGCTAACAAGCCGCTGTTCCCCCTCTTCCTCCGCCGCTCGTGCCAAACAACAAACTGCACAGCTGCATCTTTTCGAAAATGGCAAAGAGGTCAGAGCCAAAAAAAAAAAAAAAAAGAGGAAGGCAGCGTGGACAAAAGAAAAAACTGCAAGAAAACTGCCCCCCCCCCTTCGCCTCCCCAGGGTCAGTAGTTTTAACGGTAGCGAGCGAGTCCAGACTGTTCGTCGTTTGTCATATGTGTGTGCGAGTGTGTGTTATACCTGAAGTGTGTGAGGTGTCTCTGGATGTCCAGGTCCAGGATGGGGGTCGGTCTGGAGGAGCCCAGAGGAGAGCGATCTTGGCTCAGTAAGTCCTGGAACTCCTTACAGATTTGCCTGACAGACAGAAGGAGGGAGGGATGGAGGGTTTACCATCTGTCTCCGACACAACCGTTGCAACTTTTCCCTTTTTTTTTCCCCCCTCTCTTGTACCCACCCTCCTCATCGTTTTCTGGATCAACCCGCACATAAATCCGAGTTGTTGCCTCGCAGCAAACAACTGAGGGAACATTGCGCATTAGCAGGACATTTTTCACCACATGATATCGAATTTTTTGGAAAAATCCTGCAGGAGTGAAGTCCAGCTTGGTTTTCAACACTTGTCCGGGCTTATTCAGTCTTGAAATCACCGTTGGGACGACACAGTCGGAAAAGAGTGGGAGCCATTTCCCTTCAGCGCGTTCGGTTCTCGACGTACGGTGCTCATTGTGAGAGCGTTATATAAATATAGGCCTTACTGTTAAATGAATACAAGCCCCGTAGGGTGGATTTGCTTTAAATTCAAACGCAATGCGCATACATGTGGCCGTGAGTGCGACGGTTTCCTTACTCACATCAACAACAACCAAAAAAACCCAAAAAGGTCACGTTTCCGTTTAATGCTCCTCTTGTGACCAAACGGCTCCTCGACCTTAATTAGTTCCTTGTTCATTCGACTCTTAAAGCAACCTCGCAGCCGCCAAAGCTTCTTTTCCATCAGAGAAATCCCTCGAGATGGTCGTCAGTGGTAAGGCCATTAATTTGGGGCTATGAAATGACAGTACAGGGAAAACAGAAGCAAAATCGGAGGAAAATTGGCTTTAACATTGTGCCAGGAGCTGATGCGAGATTTTCACCTGAACCTTTGGGCATTTATCAAAACGGCAACTTAAATCTAGAACATGGACCTGATGGGTCCATCATCGCCAAGAAAGGAAAACGGGGACATCGGGACAATTTCAGAATAAAACTGTATCTTGCGGAGGAGATACAAGAACAGCTTAGGCCATAAACCGTTAATGCGCCTCCTCACCGTTTTATCCATGTGTGTTTGTGTGGTGTATCTGTGTCGTTGTGTGTGTGTGTGTGTGTGTGTGTGTGTGTGTGTGTGTGTGTGTGTGTGTGTGTGTGTGTGTGCGTGCGTGTGCGTGTGTGTGTGCACACGCTCTTTGTTTTTTCTTTTTTAAATCCTTACTTCGTGGCCAGAACCATTTTCTTGCGTGCGCTGGTCTCTTTCGGCTCACTGTGCTGCCTCGCCAGATGCTCCCCCACCGCCTTGCTGGGGAACTCCGTCTCGCAGGTGTAGCCGAAGTCCCTCGCCAGGTGGAGCGCCTCACCTGGGCGCGAAGGAACGCAGCGAGGGGGGGGGCAGATGAAACGGACAGCGAAAGGGTTAGATGTAAAGTTTTTTAAAGATCTTTTTTGGAAAGTCTTATTGGCTCGGGCCCCTCACCTTCCACCAGGGAGGTGAGCAGCGTGACGTTGGCGGCTTTCCTCCGTCCCGCCGGCAGGTTGAGGCCTAGACGGTCTAATTTCTCCCGAAGACACCGGCCCCCGTTCTTAGATTTCGCTCTGTCGGGGGAAAAAAGGGGAAAAAAATAATTTCACATCACATATCAAACCATCACATTTTATTATTTTTGAATATATAAAAGACAGAAAAGGCTGATTATCTGGAATCAAATCATCATTTGTCATAGAACTTGACTAAAAGTACAGATAAAAATCATCCGGCCTCCTTATTCTTCAAAGAGATGTGTGTTTAATTAAATCATGCAGGTAAAGATGGGAGAATTTAGGTTTGCTTTGCTTTGACAAAGCCATAAAATTAATCAGAAAAATCAAAGAGTATTGGAATTAAAACACATCAATTATGTGTTTAATGTGCTTTCTTTACGCGTGGATATGGTCACTAGTTCCCATGAGGTTCCTCCTTTATTGTCGGAGCGTTTACGTCCTTCTGTAGCCACAGTGAGAAGTTCTATTTTGGAAACCAGAGGAGGAACAATGCTTCCTGTCATTTACTTTTTCTGAACAGCGTAAAGTGCTCGCGTCCAATCTCACGAAACTTTCACCGTCCTTTTGGGACGTCTCAGTGGAGAACGGTTCTTCAAGCCGTCGCGTTGGAGATGAAATAGATTAAAAAATAAAAAACAAAACAGCGATTAGACAGCTCCCGCCACGACAGCTTCACCCGGGTGGAAGTGACTCCTCTTCCCGCACTTTTGGCCCAACGACGCCGGTCCGACGCCAACGTGAACAGCGCCGCCGCGGCTCCGCCATGTCGCTGTGATGGGGTTTTTTTCCCTTCGTTGTCGATGCCTCATCTTCTAGGACCAGCCACACTCTCCCTGTTCTCCCTGCTCCACCACCCCCTTCCCTTCCCCTTTCTCTCCGCCTCATCAATAATACAGCGCTGGCAACTCTTGCTTTCCTCTGCCTCCTCTGATCCTGGCGTGCTTTGGCCTGGTCTCGCTTCCCTCTGGCTCCCTGGGCATGGCGGCGCGTGCAGCCCCGGCCCCCTCGGTTCCTCTCGCCTAACAACGGCCTTTGCGGGCGCCACCGTATATCCTCCGTTTCATCTGAGAGCTACAAAGACTCAGGCAGCGCTCTCCCCCCTCTCCAGTGTCCACCAGGCAGATTTACACTTAATGTTTCCACTTTTAAAAATCCTCCATCTGTCCGTCCGTCCGTCCATCCGTCCATCCGTCCATCCGTCGCGCTCGCCTCGGTACTTCAGCAGTTTGTTATCAGATTGTATTTAGGCTGCACAAATAAAGTAGCCAGAATGGTTTGACAGTCTGACACAACCTTTCTCATTTGTTTTGATATTAGATTTTTTTTTCCCCTGACGTTCTTCCCATCATCCACCTGTTTACTGTCACACTTACACATGTCTGTTCTCATACAACACTGCTGCTACATAATGGAAACACGCGTTCTCCTTCTCTGCTCATGACATGGAGTCACTTCCACGGTTAAACCATTTCCCCGCCGTGAGATTTCTTAGCGGCTGTCTCCGGCCCCGGCTCCTAATGAGAAGCTTTTTTTGGTTTCAGCCGCTGTAGAATTGTTCTTTAAAGCTGCAGAGACCTATTCCAGATATAGAGAAGATCCGCTGGTTCGATGCAAAGCCGTTATGTTACGATAAGATGAGATTTCCGCAAAAAGCTTTTCGGTTCGACTTGTCTTTAATCAACTCTTTGTAGTTAGATTTGGAGCCATTAAAAGAAGCTGTGATGACCCCTGATTTTCCAGGGCAAGTAGGGATCGTTTTTTTGCCCCGTTTGTGTGTGTGTGTGTGTGTTTGTGTCTGTGTCTGCACCCACCTGCGCAATATGCCCCCCAGTAGGGAGGCGTTGAGGCACTCTGGGGGGGACAGTCTTCTCTTCACCTCGGCGATGGTGACTTTGTACTTGGAGGTGGAGCTGAGCAGCGACAGGCGGCCCGGTACCGAGCAGAACAGGTCTGTGGGGTTCACCACGCACGTCCCCCCTGCACACACACCACCACAACATCAACAACGACACCTGTTACAGCGAGCTCCAGCATGGGCAAACAGCAGCATCACCAGAAAAAGGGAGGTGTTAAAGGAATAGTTTACCAAAGAATAGAAATGTCTGTCTGAAGCTGAAGCAGTGGTTGAGGTTGTGCATCCTCATAACACACAGTGAATTAGCCTCAATAGCTCGCGTAAGACGACTTCAGCAGCCAGATACTGTATCTTTCGGCACAACAGCAGAACTAAATAAACTCTCCCTGATGCATCACCGTAAACAGTACAGCAGATTTCCAACCTAAAGCTGGTTTAGGTTGGTAAATGCTTTAGGTAAATTAACACAGAGATTCTATATTTATGTTTCATGCCATATTTAGCACCAGTTGTACTCCTGCAGGGCCTTATGTCGGGTGAAAACAGGACTCCATAGGAATTCTAAACCGAACCTGTGGTATGTCTTCTGTTGGTAATTGTTTTAAAAGCACGCAGACTCTCGACAAACTTTTATGCTATTTCGGGAAACACGCCCGAATATTTCAGTGAAATTACAGGCAAGTTTATCATTAGGTTTTTATGAATATTCAGCTGCATTTTTTTCAACGACACCTATCTGGTCATTTAGTTACATGGATTGTATGTTACATTATAATACAAATAATGATATGACAAGAAGATCAAGTGTTTGCAATTTCAATATGATGACATTACACGGAAATGCCTGTCAGCGCACAGACTATCTGCCTGTAAATTCCTCTCGCTTTCATGTGCACATACAATATACAAAGCCATAAACAGCAGTTACAATCTGAGGATTTATAGTCAAAAGACGCGGTTTCACATTTGATTAGACGCTGATCAGAGAGGCACCAGCCAAACAAGGATTTCCTCAAGCTCTGTAAAGCATCTCTCAACACACCGGGACGTTTTACTCCGTCAGAGAGCCGGACATAAAGAAAAAGCGCGTGGCGTGGAAATGTGAGCCAGGAGTCCTCCAAACAAAGCAAGGAAACCAAGTGCACTTAAGAGTATTACACAGTCATTAGTTTGAGGCACACCTTCGTTTCACAATCAATGCCGCGAGTGATGAGAGGCTGCTGTATTTTTTATTACAAGGGCTGCTAGAGCCCCCCTACTTTACCCTGAGCGTAGGCGCTTTAAGGTCTGTGGCGAATGTTTCCAATAAAAATCCATTTAGACCTTGAAAAGCCCCGAGTCACAGAAAGAGACATGAAAGTATCAGCCACATCCTCGGCCTTAACGTCGTATCCATCAGCGCTCTGCAGGGTTTTGGGGTTTTTTGGGTTTTTTTTTTTTTTTTTGGCTCAGCTCGGCATTGTTCACGAAACGCTCAGAAATCTGTACTTTTGTTGTGAAACAGGCCAGTTTTGCCGTTACATGGGAAACTTCCACTGGATGAAGCCCTTGGTGCATCCGGCTTCACGGAAAAGTGTGCAGACACTCAGACCATTTTTTATTTCATTATCTTTTGCACCTTTTGTGCTTAGAGGCTTAGGCTTTGAGCTGCGTATAAAACTTTTGCATGAGCTCAAATACACAGGTTTACTGGTGTGATAATGTAAATGTATGTCAGCGCAAGGCCAGTCTGCAGAATCTAACCTTTCATGCTTAATAGAGACACTTTACTGAAGCTATTCAATATGTGTTATAACAAAAAAAACAAAACAAAAACCAGTAATCTGAATTTGATGCTTTTTCATATTAACAACCTTTCTTCTTATGTTGATCCATATTTTCCCTGTTTCCACAGGCCCAAAAATTCCCTCCAAACCCACCGCAAATTAAAAAAATAAGAAAACGAAGCCCATTTTGATTGTCTGTGAAAAAAACAGGTATCTCCAGAATGTCACCTTTTTATTCAGGAGCCAACAAACCGGCCCTGTTTTCATCTTTTTTTGTGTGTGTTTTAATGACAAAACATTTGTCAGATAAAACTGTGGAATTATTTATTTATTTATTTTTAAAAAAGGGTCTATTCATCTCCAGAAGGAGAAGAATTTCCTTAATCTGCACTTAATCCAGCTGTTTATCTGACAAATTTAAAGCCAAAAGAACTGGAGATACGTGGTTTTTCCTTTTCACTGCACAAGCCACCTCTTGCAGGCTTTTTCTTTTCCCTCTGCATCCTACACTCTTCCGTTCATAGCCGTAAACAGGATGTATACGTTTAAAGTTATTATTTCAATCCACAGCCAAGCCACTGACAGTGCTGCATTCTCAGCCCATAGAAATACATATGCTCAAGTATCATCACTCCTCACTGACGTGATCAATGTTTTTCTTCATCAGGCTCCTCTTCACTAGTTAAATATTACATTTCGGGTTTTTTTTTTTCCTTTTTATTATATACATATATTTATATTTCTGTTTCGGCTCAATATTTGTCTGTACGTAAGAGCTGTCTGCTCCAATCCCAGGAGGGCGAGGGGAAAAAAACTGGATAAAATAATAAAACCTTCCTTTAATCACCTTCGACCGAAGCGCCGAGTTGATTTCATTGTGTACTTGAGGTTCCTGGCTCTGTGAATAAATGATCCGCGGTTGTGATGGTGAAGGCTCTTCCACATTATTAATTGCATCTGAATCAGTCTCCTTCGGATCCTCCTGGAATATATCGACTGTTCCGGAGCAGGCCTGTTTGTTATTAAACTTTCACTCGGACTAACGTCTCAAGCAGCCCGAAACGCAAGTGCTTCTTTTTTTTTTCCTCCGTCTGATGTACTGTGGGCTATATTCTATTATTCATCCGCCTCATTATCAAATCTAACAGCAGGGTGTGTCGCTTTTGTTATTAGGGCCGCGCTGGATCTGGTGGAATGAGGAGAGAGAGAGATGGAGGGAGATAGAGAGAGATAGAGAGAGAGAGATGGAGGGTTGCCATTTAGGCCCGAGTGTAGAAAACAGGGCTGCGGGCGAGGGTCGGCTGCGCACACGCCGGTCTTTCCGGGGGGGGGGGCACTGCGGACAATCTGGCCACCAGCTAAGCCTCATGCGACCGAATGTAACCTGTACATATCCAGATTTCTCCCTGTAACGACCCGTTGTCGGTAAATTCTGCGGAAACGTGCCACGTTTGCGCCGTTTTTTGTTTCCCTCTCCCTGCTCTCAAGACCCGCGGCTGCAGGTACGCGTCTTCCGTCTTCCGGGTTCAAACACCTGGACGGCGACTCGTGCCCACGGCGCTCCTGTGACGTCACGATGGCGTGGGGGGGGGGGGCAAAACAAAACAAAAACAAATTCCAGTTGTAGCCCCCTTAGTGCAAAGCACTATGGGAGTTGTATTACGCTCAGGCTGTCAAGCGTGGACGATTGCAGGTCGAGGGAATCGATTGATACTGTTGATCAAGTGTGTGTGTGTGTGCGCGTGTGTGGCTTGTGCGCGCGTGCGAAGTCCTGGTCTTTGTGTCCACACGTGACACAAACCGGGGCGGACCTGTCTGTCAGACTCACGCGCTCTGACAGGGGCGCGCGTCTCTTGGAAGAGAAGGAGAGAGAGAGAGAGAGAGAGAGAGAGAGAGAGAGAGAGAGAGAAAAAGCCGCGGGTTCACATCATATTAATTCCCCTAAAAATGTTTTGATTCAAAGTAGTTTGTATTTTATGTTGCCAAGGGCAATCGAAAAGAGCTATTGCCGGTAGTGCAGTCAGTGGAGCGCGCGGGCCCAGAGGCGATAACGGTATTTAAGCAACGGAGAGTAGCCTCGGGCTGCGGCGCGAGCGGCGGGCGGGATCACACGCGGAATCAAGCGCCTTTTACGAGTTTGCCACGAAAATTAAAGAAAAAGAGACACGGGCCAAATGTCATTCTCCTCATATTTTAACAACAGTGTTTATAGCTCGGGAAAAAAAGAAAGAGAGAAAGAAAGAAGGAAGGAAAGAAGCTCGCAAATGTCTTGACAGGAAAAAGAAGAGAGAGGGGCGCGCGCGCGCGTGCGTGGGGCTGTAGCCGCGGCGGGGGCGCGCGTCCGACGGATCAGACCCGCTGCTGCTGCTGCTGCTGCTGTTTGGAGCCGAACTGGAAAGAGGGATAGCGGGTGATTAAAAACACAGACGACTCCTCCTAAGTAGGATCCGCGTTTCTTGAGTGATTTTCTTTTGAAAAAGGTTATGTGAATATTCATGCCGCCAAAGCCGCAGTCAGAAAGAACAACATTAATATGATCTCGGCTGAATCCGGGGCCCCGCTCGGCATTAGCATATCAAAGCGTCCGCCCGAGGCGAGAGAAGCTATCGATACGGGAGCGGGAGGTAAAGCAAAGATTATTGGTTGTGATGGTTGCGGCGGCTGAGCTCAGGGCCAAATATGGCGCACCATTAACCGAAAGTGATAGCGAAGGGATTCCCGCGTCAATCCGGGAGAAAAGCCCCCCCACCCCACCCCACCGCCGCCCCCTCCACCCCCAACACCTAGGCAGAGCTGATGAAAAATTAAACCCGAGACGCAGCCTTTCCTCTCCGTGTGGAAAGAAATCTACACGCGGAGGCCTAGTCCCGACTAAAGAAGAGAGAGAGACCAGGAGCAGGCTTTGATGGAGCGGATCCACTCCGGGAGGAAATTGGCTGCTGAACCGAGCCCACGTCTCAGACCTGAAGAGTCCAGCGTTAAAAGCACCGCGGTTCACTCTTGCTGCCTCCGATTAGGCGCGCAGCTGATCCACTGCACTCAAACACAACGGGATCGCTCCTCTTTCTACTGACAGGGGTTTACATTGCAGCCAGAATGATGAATAGACGCGTAAAAAGGAGATAAAATGAAAAATGAAAGGGAACTTGCCCAGGAGCAATCGAAAGTCTGGTAAATACGAGAACAGCTAAATGAAAGTATAACGTTGCTTTTTAGTATCAGGCGATTCACTAAAATGCCTTATTATGTTATTATTATTATTTTTGTTATTATCATTATTATCATTGATAATATTATATGAGGGTGATAATAATAATAATAATAATAATGTCATTAAACAATATTATTATTATAATTGGTTATAAATAATAATAATAATAATAATAATAATAATAACAATAATGATAATAATAATAATACCATATTAACTCTGCTTCATCTTTGTTATATTTATTGAAATTATTTAAATTAATTTCGATAATAGACCTAATAGACATTTTATTTATTTACAATTTAATGACTATATAGTCCTTTTTTTACATTTTCTCATACTCTGCCAGCCTATTTTTTTTATATATGTTTCTAAAAAAAATAATTAAAAATAGGAAACGGAAACGGGATTTTAGCCCAAATTATTGGGCTATACGGTTTAAAGCACGCGCCTTCCCCGTATTTTTTAATTCGATCACAGAAGAGGCACGAGATCGTCAACAAATGTTTGAGCCTCATCATCATTTTATGATCTGAAAATAAACATTAATATTACATTAAAGGAGCCTGTTGTGGAAACGGAGGCGAGCCGTCAGTCTGCAGCGTTAAAACGTCGCCCACAGGTTCGACTTCAAAAAGGAAGTGTCTTGTTGTAACGCAGACTATTGTGTGACATAATAATATTAATAATGTCAAATATCCCAGGATATATATGCCATGTGCGTTACAGTGCGTCTTCATTAAATCGGTGGCAGATGAATTTACGACTCCGCTGACAAATTAGTTTTCTCAACAAAACTCAGAGACGACGCTGAGAGTGACTGGGGGGTGAAGAGAAAGGTGTGTGTTGACTGACAGTCCGTTTTACACTGGAAGTGTCGAGCAGCGTCTCTGCTGCTTGTTGAACGGTGTAACAGCGTTTACACGGGGTGATGGTGGGGGGGCGAGGAAACCGGGGCCCCCCGCTCCCGCTGTAACGCGTTGACAGGCAGACAACGACGGGGAGCGGCGTCCCGCCCCGCGCCTCGTCTCCCCGCTCGCTGCCTTGTCGTGTAGTGTCGTGAGGTGTTCACGGTACGAGAAGAAAAAAAAGAAGAAGAAAAACGGAAGGGGGGGGGGGGCTTACCTCTCCGGATGACGCCCCCTTGGCCGTTCAGCACGAGCCCACACTGCGCTTCCACGGAGCCCTGCGGAGACACGCACTCATTAGGACGAGGCAATTGGGGGAGGGGGAGAGGGGGTGAGAAAAAAAAATAAACCCCACTTCACCCGGATTCTTCCCCACCGCTGGAGAACAGTTTACCCCAGCTGTCAGGCTTCAGATGCCGCAGAAAACAACACCGCTCGCCTCGGGTTTTTTTTTCTCTATGTGGGAGCTGAGAGGCTGTGTGATCAATGAATGGAGGTGTTTACGCACACACAGATTAATAAAACACAACAAAAACATGACGGTGGAAGTCCAAGACGCGCATTAATGGAACCAAAGACCTGCACCGAAAGGGTCACATCTGCATAGAGAAAACATGGTGTTTAATAAAAAGGCAGCGGTGATAATGATAGCGCCGTTTCTGATCTGAAACGCCCCACGGGCTAAACCTAAACGTTCTTTCAGTCCATAATATCCTACAGGTCCATTACGCCCACGCACATTGATCCAACCTAAAAACGCACCAACGCCTCGCCCACTTCTGACCCGCTGCCATAAGTTTCATCCAGCAAGTGATTTGGCCTTTTAGATTGTTTAATTTGAATGTGTGTTCCAGGGGATCAAACTCTGTATTCCACCAGAAAACGTGACAGAAAAGGTCTGGAAAAGTGTGTGTGTGTGCCTGTGTGTGTGTGTGTGTGTGTGTCAATCATCTCATAACTCCTCTGGAGGGTCTCGACCCCCACAGGCTGAAAACCACTGCTTCTAGTTCCTTCGGGTTTCTGCGAACTTTGTCAGTGATAATCGTCCCCGTTCTGCCCGAAGACGGCGCGTCACGTTCAAGGGCGTTTCACGCGTCACGTCCATCGCCGTTAGGCCTTTATTGTGAAGGGACCACACTTTTACCTACAGCACGGCCCGTCGAACCGTGAAGGTGAGGCGGTGGGTTGACTGTGACGAGGACGGGGTCAGGGGTCAGAGGCGTAGATGGCGCTAAAATGACACACGATAAAAAGGAGCACGCGTTTGCGCGCAGTCCACGCGCCGTTGGGCGAGCGCAGGCCTGCCCTGTTGCGCGCCCTCTGGAACCGTTTCCTAGTGGTGGAAGCTCCTTCCTTCCTTCCTTCCTTCCTTCCTTTCTCTCTCTCTTTCTTTTTTTTGTTAGAAAGTGCTACGTCGCTCGGCTGCAGCAGGTCTGAGTAAAAGCGAGGGCACGGCGGGATAAAGGATGCAGCTCACGGCTCACCCAGAAACCAGCTTAATTTGAAAGGCTCGCGGCTCCGAGGGCGAGGACGGCACGACTCGGTCAGACTCCGAAATGAGCTCGAGTGTCCGGGGTCGGTAGCAGCCGCCAACCTGTTGGGGTTGGGTGTGTGTGTCGGGGCAGGTGGGTGGTGGTGGCGGGGGCTGGGGGGCGTTACTCCATAGGGCAGCACATAACAAGCAGACTTCATATATATATATATATATATATATATATATATATATATGAATAAACCTGTTAGTGCCGCCATGTTTGGTCCAGATCAGCACTCGCGTGCTATCAACAATGTCATCAAGAGAGGAGAACACGCGCTTTTTTATTCACAAAACCCTTAATCCCCCCCTCCCGCCCGTGCGAGCCTCGAGGCCTGGTCCAAGCAGAACAACCCCCCCTCCCCACCACCACCACCACCACCACCCTCCTTTAAAATAAACTGAGGGGTTTTAAAAAAAGGAGCTTGTCGTGGCTCCTTCTTAACCAGCTCCTGCTCTGTTCCTTTTCTTCTGCTCCGAAGCTAAAGTGATTATAAAATCAATATACAAAACGCAGAGGTCTTGCATGAATTAGCTTTAGCGGCGGGAGAAAGGTGTGGCAGCTGCTTTTGTTCGGCATGAAAATCTCTTTAACGCGTTCAAAGATGCGACCGGGGCCGCACGAGGCCACGGACGCATCTGTTCCGTCCCCGGCATCCGCCTCGCGCGAGCTCAGGTTCACGAGCCCTTCTCTTTTCTTCTGCTCAATGGAAGGAGGGTCGAACCTGCGCTGGGTTTTTCTTCAGTGTCCCAGCGGCTTAAAAAGAAAAACTAATATCTGCCATCACGACGGTCAGTTAGGAGACTATGGGTTTGGAAAATGAAATAAAATAAAGTAAAATATGATATAATAAAGTAAATTAAAGTATGATAAAATAAAAAATAAAGAATAAGGAAATAAAACAATATAAAGTAATATGAAATGAAATAACATAAAATAAAATAAAAACAGGCCATTGATTAAGGCTTAGTAGAATAAATTTCATATTATTATTATTTCGGAATTAAACTTATCAAATTATTCAGTTTATATATTATTTTATATAATAAAATAGTAAGCATAATAAAATAGATGATTTTTTTTGAAATATTTAAAAAAAGATCCTCCGGACATGTTTATAATTCCCTTAACTCGATGCTATTTTTAAGGAAATTTCAATGATTTTATTTTAGTACATATCATCATCCTCAGGTCAAACTGCCACACCCTTTAAATAGAGTAAAAATTAATTAATCACGAGAAAACTGAATTAGCCCATTATGAAATATTTTTTAAAACATCCCATTATTTTCAGGATTTAATTGTTTATCACCGTTAAAATAACGAGGTGACGGTTTTGTTATTGTTGCTATTTAAACACGGTGACAACACTAAATTATTGTTCAACCTTTGTGGACCCACGTAGCGTAACGACATTAAACACGTCGATAAAGGCGAGCGAGTTGGTAAATAGTTAACGTGACCGAAATCGTGTGTGTGTGTGTTTAAATCCGTGTTTAACCAAAAAAACTATGGGGTTTTTGTTGTTTTTGGTTTTTTTAATACCAGCTCAGATGTCGCAGCATCGTAAGTAACAGAGTTGATTGACGTTAAGTCGGTAATTGGATAAACTACGGTGCTTTGTGGCGCAGGAGCCGGGCATTGTGCCCTGAACCCCGATCCGTTAATCCGCCCTTTACCGGAGAATAGAGCTACCAGCGGCTTTTCTTTGCCTCAGCAGACAGCCGGACACACACACACACACACACACACACACACACACACACAAGCTCAAGCACCGTGCGAATCCTTTTTTCATCTCGACCATTTCTTTACATCCAAAAAAAAAAAAAAATTATGTAAAAATATGGGTCACGTGTGTTCGTGGAAAAACCCCCATAAAGGGCGGATTTGACAATAGGATTGTATAGACTTGCCAGTCAATTAACCTTTAGAAAACGGGGCCTTGGCTTCCACGGGACGCGGCGCCGTGTGGACTTGACATTTACTCGGCGCTGTTGTACGGTCACGTTCTGGCTCAGGCGATTGAAATTATCTCAAGATGAAATCAATTATCTTTTTCTTTTTTGCCTGTGTGTGTGTGTGTGTGTGAGAGTGTGTGTCTCGTTCGGTTCTGTTTTCCGGAGCAGGAGACGCGCTGGAGGTTAAACCCCGTCCCCGTCAGTGTCACAGGCTGACGGACGGATGAGGCAGACGGCCACAGACAGACAGACATCTGGCGCTGTCTCTCTGTTCAATATTTTTTTTTTTTTTTTTTTTTTTTTGGAATTGCTGTGTGGCTGGTGCAATAGGGAGGGAGGGGTGGGGGGCAGTTTTTCAATAGTAGGCCAGTGGGGCAGGGGTACTGGGGCACTGGGCCTTGTGACAGCTACAAGGATCTGTTATCTCAGCCTATGCTGTCATGTCTTATGTCTTATCTTGTCTTAGTGTTTATAAACCAGAGAGGAGAAGCCGGAGGAAATGTGTATAAAGACGTGGGGGGGGGGCAATGAGGTGCTGGATCTCAGGCTCTGAGTTGAAGGGAGACAGTGAATCAGGAGGAGGAGGGGGGGGTGTTAGAAAACAGACACGGAGGCCGCCCGGTACCTGCAGGTCGTCCGCCGCGGGCGGAGGGAGGCCCAGGCCGGCGGCCGGCAGCAGCCTCTGGTCCGGGTGGTGCATGCCGACGCCGTAGGCCTGCGAGCCGTGTGACGTCATCAGCGACAGGTCATGGCGCCGGTAGGCGTCGAGGCAGCCCAGCTCGCGCCGCTGCTGCTCGTCCAGGCACGAGGACTTGAGCGCCGAGCGCGCGTTGTGCAGGTTGATGAAGTCGGCGGGTTCCCCGTGGTGGATCTGCTGGTAGTACTGGCCCGAGTGGAGCGAGTTGAGGCCGTAGGCCTCCGGGGCCACGGCCGGGTGCGAGTGCTGGAACTCGTAGTGGAAGGACTGGTGGTGGAGGGGCGTGTACTGGTGGTTGGCCGAGAAGTAGGGCGAGGCGAACTCCGTCCCCGCCGGCGCCGGGTAGGTGAGCGGGGAGGAGGAGGAGTAGGCGACCGAGGAGTTGGCCACGGACTCCAGGCAGCCGAGCTGCATGAGCCGGTAGCTGTTTGATCCGTCGTGACGTATCTACGGGACGAGAAAGAGAGAAACCGGGTTGGAAACGCATGAGCCGAGGAGTCACTTAGCGTCAGCCGGTGTCTCCTGTCTCTGCCTCCCCGCAGAAAAACACACGCGAACACACACTCAGGGAAGAAAAAAACCCAGAACAACACAAGTCACACACTCAGAGCGCGTTTTTTCTCTCCTTCCCCGCTTTAAAACCACCTGAAGGAGATGTCAGCTCCACACGCCCGGGAGGGGAACCGGCGCACGGCAACAGGAGCCATCGGTATTTTTCCCTTCTTCTTCTTCTCCCTCCCTTTGGCATGTCTGTCACTCTCCTTGCAGCAGCATATACATATATATATTTTTTCTTTTAAGGCGTGCTGTTATATATTATTATCATTATTATTATTACCGAGCTGCTGGCAAATTTTACAGCCCCAGCTCTGCCTGGATGGGGAGGCGAGAGGAGTGAGACGCAGCGGAGTGTTCCGCCCTTTACAAAAAAAAAAATAAAATAATAAAAGAAATGTTCTAATCACAACGTTAGCGGCTCTCACACACACATCCGAGCCTCGTCTGCCTCCTCACGCTAATAAAAAGAAAAGCCCCGGGTTTTTTCTCTCCTACCGGCGAGATGCTCGACGTCGTTTCTCCCTCCGCGCATGTTGTTATCAATCTTTTTTTTTCCTTTTTTCTTCCAAATCCGTGCGATAACAGTAGAATAAGGCGGTTCGAGAGCGGATGCAACGTCGAAATGCCTCCGTAAACTCGATTTGAAACCAAAGAATATTTATCCCACCGCACACCCCTTTTCGAAATCGCAAATTAAAGGACGATAATGAAGTAAATTAGCCTACCTCTGCGTCGTGGACAAGTCCGGGGAAGGTCGCTGACATTGTGCTTTCTCCGAAGAAAACCCCCTTTTCTTTTCCTTTCCTTTTCTTTTCTTTTCTTCTTCTTCTTCCTTTTTTTTTTTTTTTTTTTTGCTTTTTATACGTGTGTCTGTTTTTTTTTTTGTTTGTTTTTTTTTTGGTTTTGTTTTTGTTTTGTAAATTTATATTTTCTTCCCCCTCTCCTCTCCTCTCCTCTCCTCTCTCTCTCTCTCCTCGTCTGGCCCCGATCGAATAATAATAAAAATGCTGTTAAAATCCTCACACAAAAAAAAAAAAAAAGCGAGAGAAATAGGGGAGAAGGAAAAAAAAAAAAAAGAAGGAAGGTTTCCCCCCCCTTCACTCGCTCTCGGTAGCGGCAGGAAAGCTGGCGGAACGCGAGCGTCTCCCCTCTGCACGGACGGGGCTGGCGCACGGATTTTGTACTTGCAGGGTATTTCTCGGCTGATGTCGTAGGTCCCTTGGTAATATAGAAGTTTTGAAAATTAAGCATCAGCACTGAGGAATGGGAGGACAATAGACGGAGCGGAGCATCCCAGGAGACAAGGAATAAATATTGTATCTTCGCCTTAATAAGGAACCAAGTGCCTCTTTCAACATTATCTGCGCTTTTTGTGGACATTTTCCACCTTTTTTTTTTTTTTGACCCGTTTGTATTTTCACGACGTCCTCTGCTCGGTTCTCGTCGTGTTATTATTATTATTTTTTCCTTTCCTTCATCTACATCGACTAAATCGGTTTTTGTTGTTATTGTTGTTTTTATTTTTTTTTTTTTTAACAAAAACTATATTTACGGATTTTCAACGGAAATGTAAGTTTGCTTTGAAATATTCCCCGGCTGATTTCGATAATTATCCACGGAATAATAACAATAATATTTTTTTAACGGATTTTTTTGCTTTTGTTTCTAGAACAAGGTTTAGTTCGCCTCGATGGGGGATTTTTCATTTATATTTGGAAACGGGAGGATTTCGATGCCTTTCTGCTCGCACCACAAGACTTTAGGTGAATTTTCCATTATTATTATTGTTTTAGGCAGTTTCTCCATAGCCTGGTCAACCCACCGGTTTCAGGACGAAACAACCACATATGCACACACAGTTTTTAGTGCACATTCATTGGATATAATCACAGAAAGATAAAATATTATCCTTATGAATTAAAATCGTATAATTCTTTTTAAAAATATATTTTTTACCAATGATAATTATTATGACTTTAATTGTTTTTCTTTTTTCATGCAAATATGCTAAATTAAATTGACTCTTCTCATATTTTTTTCTTTTTTTTTGTTATTTTTACTCAAGCATGGAAAACAGCCTTTGATGGAGCTTGTTTCATTTTTTTCTTTTCATGGGGGGGGGGGTTACTATGAGTGATGCCTTTGTGGAAAAGCTGACAGAAGCACGAGATCATTTCTCTTTTTCTAATCAGCCATATATGTGTGCATGGTGGGATGGACGAGTTAGTGTGTGTCGCTATTATGACTGTTATTATGTTAGTATTATTTTATTATTGTCATTATTATTGTTATTATTATTATTATTATTATTGTTATTATTATGAGGACTGGCATTACAGGAATGGGACTTTTTTCGGTCAGTCGGTCAGACTCGTGTCCCTTTCCTCGTCCCCTCTTTCGCTGTCTTTCTCCCTCTCACTCTCTCGCTCTCCACCTCTCTCTCTCTCTCTCTCTCTCTCTCTCTCTCTCTCTCTCTCTCTCTCTCTCCTTCCTGTCCTTCTCCTTACGCCGTAACTCACCTGAGCGCGCGCCCTCGGGGGTGGTCCTGCCCAGCTCGACGGGGTCGCTGTGGGTTGTTTCTGTGGAGGGAGATGGCAGAGGAGTGTGTTTTTGTTGACGTGTGTTGTAGCGTTTAATTAAATGCTGTGTGTGTGTGTGTGTTAGGGGAGGGGGGCATAAGAAAAACCTTCTTTACCACAAGAAGGTTAATTCTAATTTTGACATTTAATAGGCTAATAACAGAGTGTCGACCATGGTAACAGGTGTAGAGAACCTCACGGTGAGAGCGAGTCAAAATATCCAGCCAGTGTGGTGAGAATAAATATACAGAAACACACACACACACACACAAACACACACAGCCTGTCGCTGCCTTTGCTCTTAGGCCACCCGGGAAGCAACAGACAGAAAAGAAAGACAGAAAAAAAACCCGTAAAAGCAGAAGCCAGAGCTCGTGGTCAGAGCCTGAAGAGGAGCAAAGGGAAAATAAAGAGAGAGAGAGGAAGAGAGGGGGGGCGAAGGAGGAGAGGAGAGTTAGTCTGCTGTCTGTCAGATTTCCTGCCATTCAAAAACAAACCAGCCAACGCAGAGAGAGAGAGAGAGAGAGAGAGCAACAGCTCCAGCTCCAGCCCGGAGCAGAGATAAGCCCTAATCAGTCTTGGTTTGGAGGTTTGGGGTTGGTTTTCCTCCTGCTCAGCCGTAACTGGAACCAAAGCGACTCCATGATATTATTAAAGTGCAGACTGTGGCCGCGCTGACGCCGGGACGCCCGGATTGACTCCGCACTTTAATTAAACAACTATTTCCCCTCCCATCTGTTCCTGCACGCGTCTCTGCCTCTGCCCTCATCGGTTACTATAATTAACAATAACAATAACGATAACGACAGCGACGGCGATAACAATAACAGTAACAGTAAGAGTAGCAATAACAGTAACAATAACAATAACAGCAATGATACGTGTTACTCAAGGCCACTTTTGCTCTTTTATTTATACATTTTCTCTTGATTTTCCTTCATATGTCGCCATCACTCCAACCGGAACTTCATTTTTTCGCTTATGCAGCTAAAGAAAGAAAGAAAAAATAAATAAATGCCCCCACACAGGTTTAAATATTCCACTGCCCCCCCCCACCCACCCATCCACCCACCCACCCACTTTCTTCTTCATCAACACTATTTAGCCCACACTCTCTCGGCCGCATCCTCACAAGAGCCACAAAACGGGCCCAGGCGGAGCCAGGCGGGGCGCGTCGGCCGCCTCGGATCGCCTCCTCTTAAAAAGTTCTCAAGGCCTTTTATATTTTAATTAACCGTTACCGATTGTTTTGCCTCGGGGCTCGACGTGAAAGACCTCCGCACGACCAGACCGGTGAAGGCCGGTTGTCGCACGCCAGGTATTAAAAAGAGAAGAAAAAAAAAAGAAAAAAGGAAAGGGAGAGAGGGAGGGAGGGGAGGAGGGAGGGGGGGAGGGAGGGGAGGGATGCATGGGAAGGCCACCGGGCAGAGAGAGGGAGAGATGGAGCGAGCAGGAGTCCGCTTTGGTGTCTGATAAGGCTCCTTAAGTGGTCGTAAACGTGATCACATGATTTCTTCAGATTTTTTTTGTCTTATTTTGGTCTGAAAATACCAAGAATAACTGACAAGAATGACATTTTTAGAGCCACCAAGTCCCAACCAGGAAGGGGTGTGTGTGTGTGTGTGTGTGTGTTGGGGGGGGGCTGTAGGTGTGACCCTGAACTTTTCTTTTTAAAGGTGGGAGGGGGGGCAAGGCGAGCTTGATCCACCCCCCCGGGGCAGGGACTGATGCTGACCCTTTGGCCCGCAGCGGAGCAGTAGCAGCTCGAAACCACCGAAGCTGGATCAAAGGGCTGAAAATTACCTGAGAGCGTGTATCTATGGCGTCACCTGGAGCTCGAGCATGCGTGAAAATAAGCAACCTGGCTTCCTGTTTCTTTTTAAAGTCACCCCCCAACCCCAAACCCCAAACCCCAGCCCCACCCCACAAAAGTCCAAGCACTTCATGTCAGGAGGTTTTGGTGGGTGTTGGATGCTGTTGCCTGAGAGAAAAAAAAAAAAAAAAAAATATATATATATATATATATATATATATATATATATATATAGAGAGAGAGAGAGAGAGAGAGAGAGAGAGAGAGAGAGAGAGAGAGAATATGCAGGGTGTGCAGGCACCGTCGCCGCCTACCCGAGGCACCAGTTGCACGGTAGACGGTTCTAATAGGGCTTAGAGCCGACGAGTGGCCCCGCTTTACCGGGGGTGCTGGGAGCGCCGCACCAGATGCGCACTGGTTCTCCGGACAGGAGCCAGTCCATCTGCCGCCTGACGAGGCAGGGAAAGGCCCCAAACCCCGCGCAGCGCAGCCCAGAGGCGAGAATTTAGATCAGCCTCAAGGTTTTCTGGACAGAGCTCTGCTCCTGCGGAGGGGGTGGTGGTGGGGGGGGCGTTGTCATATATCTAGAGCAAGAGTCAGGCATGGAGAGGCAGAGGACTAGGATGTGAGCGCACAGCCACTTCCCTTATCCAAACCTTATTGACTCCGGCGTCACTCATAAGGCCTTAAATCCCTTCCTCAGTTAAATTTAGTGCTACCTCCACTAACTTATCGATCCATTAGTCTCCAATCAGCCCTGATTCACTTTAGTCCTAGAAACTGATGATTGTTTTGTGGAGGGGGAATTTATTTATTTATTTATTTATTTATTTTTACTGATAATCAGTTTTTGGTCACTTTGTCGATGGCACATTAACATTAAAATGAATGATTTTTATTTCCTACTGCAGCTCAGGGTTTAAGCTTATAGAAATAACCTCAACCAAACCTCCAGCCCTGCGCCTTGTATTAAAAATACACCAGTGTCAATTAAAATACAAAAACTCATACTGCAAGGAAGCATATTTCCCATGTGTTACACCCAAAGGGATGCCACCCCCCCCCCACACACACACACACACAAACAACAGACAAACACTTCTTTTCTGTTTACTTGCCTTCTCCTATTTACTACCAAACCTGATTGGTTTAAACGGTTTATGAGCAGGGCCACGGCTTATTCATATTAGATCACTACATAGCCTGCAGTCATTTAGCCCATTGCTACCAGTGTTAACAGTAATCCCCCCTTATAGGCTGCCATAAGTGTGCGGTGTCAGCCCTGTAACACTTATAGCAAGTGATGATGCGTTTAGCGGCTGTGGGGCTCCATGCTGAGTTTAATGGGCCTATAGGCGAGAACAGGCTGCTGTTTATTTCCCACTTCACCTTTGGCTGAAAAAAAAAAAAGTACCCACATTTCGTGAGTGTCAAATCATTTGTGGGAAAAAAACCTCACAGTTTTAAATAATAATAATAAAATAATAATAATAATAATAATAATAATAATAATAATAATAATAATAATCACAATAATCACAATAATCACAATAATCACAGTACTGTCTGTGTGAACATGTGTCTTTATGAGTCTGCTTTGGTTTTAATCAGCTCTCCGGTCAGACACCGACCTCATATGGCCATGAGCGTCCGTTAACTCCACGGCCCTCTTAGCCATAGCTGCGTGTGTGTGTGTGTGTGTGTGTGTGTGTGTGTGTGTGTCTGCAGGACCCTCAGACCCTCCAACCTTTTTTTTTTTTCCAGCCAAAATAACGACTGGCATAATGAAGGCAAACATAACAAACGCCCCCCCCCCAACTCCACACACACACACACATTAAAGATGTTTGTCCTCCATCAACAGGCAAAAAAAAAAGCAATTAAGAAAATGGTGTCTGACCTACATAAAGGATGCGCCTCGGAAAAGGGAAGCACAGGTTAATATGCTAATATGGATCTGCTAATTGTGGGGGATTTACTGGTGGGCTTGCGTATGGGGGGGGGGGTGGGGGGGGGCTGGGCGTCACTACCTCCGTTTCTTTCTTTTTTTTTTTTTTTAAGCCTTCAAGATTCGCAGCAAATTAATTTCTCCCCACCCCGCAAAGTGCGTGAGGTGAGGAGAGCCGGAGAAGGCAGGGAACAGGTGGTCGCTGTTAGATGAGCAGTCAGGGAGGAACGAACCGGTACAAAGTCCAGATTGACTGGGGGGGAAAAGAAGAAGAAGAAAAAAACCGAAAAATTGGGATTAGCGTGTCTTTGTTCCTCTTCTTCTTTTACTCCCCCTCCTGCGAACTTCCTGAGATTTAACTTTTGTTCCCAGACGGTTTAAAACAAATATATAAAATGCATCTACGTCCTGTCGAGTGCATGCATCATATTAATTATCACCGCCCCGGGGTGACACCGTGCCCCCCCCAGCCACCACCCCACCCATACCCCCCCCCCAACCTCACCCCACCCTCCCACACAGCCACAGAGCCGCAGGACATTGAGGCTACTTCAAGGACCCTCCATCTCTCTAGGAAACACGTTGAAAGAAAAACACCCCCCCCCCCAAAAAGTGCAGCCCCTACCTGTCAGAGGAGGCGACCACCGGGCATCATGGCGTCGCCAATTAGCTCCTCTTTCGGTTTATTTTGCCGTGTTTTGTTGTTGTTGTTGCTGTTTTAAAAATGTTGTCGGTCTTCGTCGCCGTAATTGCTCCTGAAGTCAGTTCAGAAGTTCAATTCCGGGGCCAGACACGAGTCAGCTGCTGCGAAAACAGTGAAGAAAAGGCCAATCTGCTGCCAACGGACGGTCACTCGCCAACATATTGGACACACAAACAGACACACACACACACACACACACACACACACCTATACATACATATATATATATATATATATATATATATATATATATATATATATATAAAATCCTAAGGCCTGTACATGGTAAATGCCGTTATAACCTTTTTGTCTTTTATTGTGAAGATTTGGAAATAAAGGGTTCACTCTGACATTTCAGGAGAGTTTGTAAAAATAGTTTATAACAACAACCGAAATACTCCTTAACATATGTTTTATTTCTTTCATAAATATTCCAAGAGGAGACTAAAAAAAAATAACTAAAAACAACCCACCAGCCATAAAGTGACCGTCGATTAAAACGACGTCTGTTGAGGGTTTTTCTCGTCCACTCAAGCCATCAGTTAATTAATGATCTTCCGCGGTGACTAATTAACTAATATTTTTAATAGACCAATGCAGCCATCACCCGGTCACAACCGAAGCTATAAAATTGATCCCTAAAACTTAACTTCAGCAGCTGTTGGATCAGTAAGCCCCGTATGTATGCATGTGTGTGTGTGTGTGTGTGTTGTGTCTGTGTGCGTGTAAGTGTGTTGTGTCTGTGTGTGTGTGTGTGACTGTGCGCGTCGATCGATGTTCATTAACTTCTCTTTTCAAGAGTTTCTGAGATGCTCCCGAAGATCACACGAAAGCTAAAAGCCTTTTGACTATTTCCCATCCGGATTTTTTTTCTTTATGTTTTTAATGCACAGACGGGAGGGAAAGGGCAAAAATGTACTTTCAGATTTCCATCATCTCCTCTTCCTCCTCCTTCCTCCTCGTCTGTGATTTTCTACTTCTTTTGAGATTTTTGCATCTTTTTCCAATCTCAGTTCCTACATGAGATGCAACAGGCAGTAAAAAAAAAAAAAAAATCAGACTCTTGTGATTTTCAAATTAATCAATTATCTCACTGGGTTTTTGTTTTGGCTGTTTGTTCAGATAGATGATTCATCTCACTTGTGTCTTTGGGATTTTCAAAATGTATTTAAATAAATGCCAGTGTGCGGGGAATAAAGCAATTAGAATATTGGTAAATTTCATTCCTGATTGCTTTTGCTGTGGCTCCAGGCTTTCGTGGTGAGTTCAATGTCAAGGGTCAAGTGGGTCTTGGAGCCCTTTTGACTTTTATTATCGCTACAGCCGGTTGATGTCCAACTTCGGCCGGAAGTTTGTGTCTGTGTGTGTGCGTGTGTGTGTGTGTGTCTGTGTGTGTGTGTGTGTGTGTGTGTGCTGGCATGTTGCGCGCTAAGACCGCGTAGACGTTCACGTACAGGGCACAAATAAAACACACACACACACACACACACACACACACAAAAGAAGCCCTGCGAGTGATTTGGTGTAATAATGTCCAGCATCTGTTTTAAATGTATTTATCTATTTATTTAGAACTTTTTGACGCTGTTTCAGAGAAGCGTTGACTCAACTTTCTTTTCATCACAGCTGCATTGTTTTGCCTTTTCTTTTTTCCGGCGGCTAAGTCCGTGCGTGCTAAGAACCGTGCTGCAGAGTCTCGTTCCAGGGCTTTTCCGTGCAAAGCCCTGGAAACGATGGGATGTTTGCATGCAATTACTCATTCCTGATTTCAGTTAAGCCAGTGTGTTTTTTCCCCCTTTCTATCATATGATATCTCCCAGCTCCTTAATAAAAGGAAGATACGAGGAAAACATGAAAATATTATCACAAGTTTGTGCGCCAGTTCTTTTTTTCCTTCCAGCTTATCCATCCATCCTAAGAAACCTTGTGTGAGGGGCCGAGGGGCTTCTCGTTACCACCGAGACAATTAAGTTACCAGGACTTATCCCGTCTCACCTCGGCACTAAAAGCTCCTTCCTCTTCCTCTCCCTCACCCAACTTTAGTTTCAGGCCCTGTTCGGTCTTCGGTCGTTCCCAGCTTAGTCCCTCCCGCTCGGCTTCGGGTCATCGGGCCCCTCGGCTCAGTGTATCTGCCTCTTATCGGCAGAAACACAGGCCGAGGAACCAAACAACTTTTTCGGGTTTTATCGCGGCCTGTGTCTGGGTCTCTGGTCCCGGACCAGGATCTTCCCCCGGACGGCACTTGAAGGCACTTTGACACTATAGCGCGTAATATCGAAACATGCGCAGTTAAAGGGTGTTTGGTCGCCGTTTCCATGGGTGGAGGAGCGGTTTCCCTCCTTTGCTGTTCTTGTCCCAGCCAGCAGAGTGCGCCGCTTTGGCACGCACAGCCCGAGGGAAGATTAACCCGCAGGTCCCGGGAAAAAGAGAGGGCGCACACACTCACTCAGACATACTCACACACTCTCACTCACCCACACACACACACACACACACACACACTCTCACTTTCGGAGCTAGAGAGTATACACACGCAGGGGGTGGGGTGGGTGGGGGGGCTGACGCAGGTTCAATGACTTTGATCGTGTAATTCCTGTGTAATCTCTGTAATCTTTCTAAAGCAGAGCTGTTTGCATGTATGCTCTATGCGTCTACGCGTGTGTGTTTGCGCGGACACGAGCGTGCGTGAGATACAATGTGCGCAATGTGCGTCGGATTAGAAAGATGAAGAAGAGGCCGCGGCTGCTGCTGAAGGAAAGTATTTCAGAGTCAAAGCATCTGGCCAGTTGCTCTTTTCGACCCGGAGCAGTTTGACCCTGCGGAGCTGGAGAGTTGGAGTTTTGTGCTGTGAAGCTGTATTTAAAAAAAAAAAAAAGAAGAAGAAGAAGAAGAAAAAAGTTTCTTTTCTTTTAGTTCAGTTTCTCTGTTGTCTCCATATTGCTTTGACAACAGGGGCAGAAAAAGACACAGGAAATGTGCAAACTTCGGCATGAAGGTGTTAACCCGGCAAACTTTGACCTTTTTGACCTTTTTGACCTTCCCTCAGTCTCATTTCTGATGAAGAGCGATGTGTCGCAGAACATGAGTCACCAGTGTTTCCTCTATTGTTGCATAATATATCAAACATTATATGTTTATATATGGAATAAATTCTAAATAAATCCTGATCATGAGACCTTTAACTTTGAGATTTGTGTGTCGTCTTTCTCTCTATACAGTCGGCTCTCATCCATACGGCTGAGTGTAGTTGTGTCACGCTTTAGCGATGCGTTGCTTCTCTGTGATGTGAAAAGACAGCCATCGTCTGGTAAAAGCCTTTAAAACAATGGCGTTTTAAAATAAAGAAAAAGGAAAAACGCAGTTCAGTTGAGACCTCCAGACCAAAACGTCTGGTTCCCAGGCAACGAACGCGACCTTCGCTCCAGCGTGGCCTTCGGACGCCGCGGTGAACGCTGCTCTGCGTCCGCAAAGAATGACGCCGCCTTTCAGAGAGAAGAGGCTGCAGCTTTGAGTTTCTAGTAACGACGCGACTCGAACTGACACCCTGCTGTTTCTGAGTGTTTTTTCTGGGGTATCGAACCCTGAGCAGTGGCTGCGAGACGTCAGTGGTCGTGTCCTTTGTGAAGCACATCAGCCGCCGTGGTGAACTTGAATCACGCTCAGGTTTCATGATGCGTAACCGATGAAGAAATCTGTGAAGTCGGTCTCCATTGTCTCGTTTGACCATATTTATGAACCTTGCACCAGCGAGAGGCTTAGACATAACATGCTGTATGTAGAGTAAAGGTAATTCTAAACACAGTAAACCGTGACGGAGCAGAGGGATAAGGGAAGTGCTGTTGCTGCCTTTTTTGGTTGTAAAACATAATCTTCACGTACCAGCATGAACCGGCTTCTTAAAGCCTCATCTTACAACATGAAGGCATTTTAGTGTTTGATTTTGTACGTTGTAACATCGCTAAGAATGAAAGTCCCTTCAAGTTACGCTGCAGAATATTCATCGGTTTTCTCACGCCACCACCCCAGCAGTGAAACCCGCTCCTCGGCTCTTCTCAGTCTCTTTTCTGAACACACACGTTTTTGAAGGAACATTTCCAAAAGCACAACTTGCATCCACTCTTCCATAGGTTTTGATCCAGCGTTTTCATTTGAGAAGATGGAATAAATCAGATAAATACAGCAGTTCTGACTAGCAAACGAAGCAAAGATAGGCTTTGTCTGTCTTTCCCGTGAGCGGAGCCGTTCCGACCAATGGCGGAGCCCCAGTGTCCACAAATGCAGTCAGGTACCCGGTCGTATTCGGGCCAAACACTATGACCGTGACCACGCGAACATGACGAGGTCTGACGGGTCTCTATTTATATCTGATCCACATTTCTCCATTTGTAACCCGAAAGCCCGAGCAGCTGCAACGCTGTTCACTG